>CM054112.1:184281063-184918563 GCA_028673005.1 Tanypteryx hageni | reverse complement strand
CTTTTCGGAACAGAATGAGTAAAGAAAGACTTGCGGGTTTGGCGTTACTCCATATACATCAAGATATTCATCTTGACTCGGAAGAGATTTTAGATCGTTTTGCTAATTCTGGCAATCGACGACTTGATTTTTTGTGATTTTTAAAATAAAATGTTAGGAAGTTCTTTACAAAGTTAATAAAATGTCACAGATACCCGATTTAAATATATTTTTTATTTTTTACATTAAGCGAAACATAAGTCTTATACATCATTTTCGCAAAATATGGATTATTATAAGGGAGGTCAAATGCGTGGTTTTCAAAATATATTTCACCTAAAATAGGGTTTATGATAGAAAATATACTATACTATTATTTCCTGTGATAATCTCTTTAAAAAGTCCTGAATATAATTTTGACGAATATTTGTATTTGAAAATTTTCCTATTTACGAGGAAAATAGTACTTAATCGACCTCCCCCCTTGGGAGGTTTATAGATCCGCCCTTGCTACTCTCCTATAGACAGATTCGCAAAATAAACCGGAATTAGAATGGCTTATGTCGAAGTTTATGTCAGCTGATGTCATCGTATTTAGTGACAAGGCATTTTCGCTAACGATTACCGTATCGATAGTAAAAATCATTTGGCAGTTTTTTTATATTTTTGGACCGTTTGTTTCAAAGAGTGTTAATTCTTAGTACTGAGAAAATTATTACCTTAAATGGTTTAATCTCTTTAGAATAAAACACAACAAACTCATTGTTCAACATCGAGCATTCGTTATGCACTGCATTTTATATATGTTGTTTTTCCCTTTCTGTAAATGCCGTTTTTGTTGCGTCGACATCGCATTTCCACGCAAAGGTCACCCAATGTTTTCACAGAAAATGGGCGTGGGAGATGCGACACAATTCTTGTCTCCCGCTAAGTGTCCTTCCGAGAGGCTCCGAAGGTCATTTACCATCGTTATATAGAGATTGATGCTCCTGATTTCCTATCGTGCTGCCTCTTTCACCTGGTTGTGAGCATTGCATTTCGGGAACAGAGGTTACCCACTTAAAGTGAATCACAAAAAATTGATACAATATATACTGCACAAACCTCATTAACATGTGCATGGTCTCGCAACACTATTTCCCTACTGGAAGGAACTCTTACTGCTCCAAAAACAACAAACCTGAAGAAAATGTATTCTAGATGTAAATGGTATTAATGTATTGATAACCTCGTATATGTGAAAATCAAACTTGATAAATAGTTATACCATACATAAATAATACATACATAATACATTCTAATACTTGACATGAGTACAAAGCTCAAACAAATAAGAAAAACGAGAAGAGAAAGACAGACCTGGGACCTAGAAAAACTGAAAGGAAGGCAGGATGTAGTCAGCATGAAGTTGGAAGATAACCTAAGAAAGTTGGAAAACAAACCGAAGACCGTTGATACAGAATGGGATGAAATTAAAACCAGTATCAAGGATACCTTGGATAAAGAGATTGGAAAACAAGAGAAGAAAACCAGAAAACCATGGATCACGAAGGAAATGCTGGAGAAAATGGATGAGAGACGAAAATGGAAAAACGTTAACAGTGAGGAAGGTAGAGCCAACTATAGGCGTATAAACAATGAGTTGAGAAGGGTAACAGATAAAGCTAGAGAAAATTGGATAAAAGGAAAATGTGATGAAATAGAACAAATGGAGAAGTTAGGACGGTACGATATGATGTACGCTAGGGCACTGGAATTAGAAGATAAGAAGTCTAATGGAATTTGTGGTAAAGGAATTATGAATCCGGATGGGAAGATAGTCTCAGAAACAAAGGATGTAGCACAGGTATGGGAAGAATACATTAAGGAATTATACAGCAAACAGGCAGGAGCGGCAAAAATAAAACTGGAAAATGAGGGAAACATTGAAGAAGACAACTTAGGACCAAGTATTATGGAGAGCGAAGTAGAAAAGGCGATAGTGGAACTAAAGAAGGGGAAAGCCACGGGCAGCGATGGAATACCGGCTGAGATACTTAAAGTCATAGGATCAGAAGGACTAAAAGCGATCACGAAATTAATTAATAAGATTTACGACACGGGAGAGTGGCCTCAGGATTTCCTAGAAGTAACAATGATCCCTCTAAAGAAGAAGCCAAAGGCAATGCAGTGTAAAGATTACAGAACTATAAGCCTTCTGTCACACACATCGAAGATCATCACGAGGATTCTTAATAAAAGGCTGGAGAAAAAGGCAGAAGAAATAATAGGGGAAGATCAATTCGGTTTCAGAAAAGGACGAGGAACTAGAGATGCTATAGGAGTAGTTAGAATCATATCAGAAAGGGCAATAGAATACAGTCAAGATATCTGCGCATGTTTCGTAGACTGGCAAAAGGCCTTTGATAGAGTAAATTGGTAAAGTTGATGAAGATATTAAAGGATATAGGTGTAGACTGGAAAGACAGGAGACTGATTAGGAATCTATATGAGAATCAAGTTGTAAAGGTCAGGTTTGAGAATGTGGACACCTGCGGAATAAATATCGGTAGAGGAGTAAGACAAGGCTGCTGCCTATCGCCAACCCTATTCAATATATATGGAGAAAGTCTAATGCAAGAAGCTTTAGAAGGCACAGGGGATTTCAAAATTGGAGGAAGGATTATAAGAACAGTGAAATACGCAGATGATCAAGTACTTCTAGCAAGAAAGGAAGAGGAGCTACAAAAAATGATAAATAGACTAGTGATAACAGGTAGAAAATACGGTATGGAAATAAATACAGAAAAATCCAAGGTCATTCGAATATCGGGTAAAGAAGAGAATCTGAACATAACTATTGTGGGAAAGCCATTAGAACAAGTTTCAGAATATAAATACCTTGGAAGTATCATAACACGAGAGGCAAAATGTACGGATGAGATCAGGACTAGAATAGGAAAAGCAAAGCGGCTTTCAGGAGAAAGAAACAACTACTTACAGGGAATATAAGGGAAGATATCCGCAAGAAGTTGATAAAATGCTACGTATGGAGTATAGCATTGTATGGGTCAGAAACATGGACGCTAAGGAAAAATTACATCAAATACTTGGAAAGCTTTGAAATGTGGACTTGGAGGAGAATGCTGAAGATAAAATGGACAGATAGGATGAAAAACGATGAAGTGCTACGAAGAATAGGAGAGAAGCGAATGATTATACAGACTATCAGAAAGAGGAAGGCAAACTGGGTTGGACATTACCTGAGGAGAGAGAGTATGATTAAAGACGTGTTAGAAGGAAAACTAGATGGGAAAAGGAAAAGGTTTCAGCTGATAGACGATTTGAAAGGGAAAGAGAGTTATCAAGATATAAAGAGGACAGCGGAAAATAGGAGTATATGGAGAACCAGGTTTAACCATGAATAATCACGGACCTGTCTACGGACAGACTACCTATGATGATGATGACATAAATATCAAGAATTACGTGGATTGGCGAAGTCACACAGGCACTGAAGCGTTTCTGTTGGATGAAGGGTGTTGAGAGAACTGGGGAGTTAGGTGGTACCTGGGCGTATAAATTGATTTAGTATTATCATGTCGCTGGACACTACATAGTTATTTTTGAAAAATATGGCTTATGCAGTATTGTTTATGACTCCAATCTCTTTAACTAGTGAATTTTAATCAAAAACGTTAGAGCCATTTTTGAATAAATCGAGAATTTGTGAAATAATAATAAATAAACTACCCTTTATTTTTGCTAAATATCGTTTATCTCTTCATAGTTTCTATTCTGGATAATAATGTGCCTAAATTAGAAATATAATTTGATTTTGTTCAACCGTTAAGGCTCTAGAGCCGCAGACAGACGCCATAGCGAAAACGACTTTTTTTACCCGGGAATACCTAAAACGTGGATTTTCCTGAAAATCTCAGTCGATTTTTTGCGATTACAATACTTAATTAGGAGCTCGTTGCAGGACTTCCTGCAAACATCTAGAGAACCTTGCGTGAAGTGACCCAATGCGATAGTTCCTATGGCGAAAAATTGTTACAAAGAGTGTTCTTAGTTGAACCACTTATGTTGCCCCTCTTGAAATAATTATATAGCTCACACCATTTTCATAACCAAAAGCACATACCTACATGATTTAGACTACTGGTACACAATATTTTTTGTTTTGTTCAATAGTTCTGATGGTACAGCATACCGTATGCTGTGGTTTGTTTAATATGAAGTAATCAATGCACCAGCCACGCGTCAATGTCGAATGAAATTAACATTAACAATATAGTAATTTGCTTAGACTGCACAATAAAACTTGCAAACGAAACAATATTTTCAATGCATGCCTGAAATATGTTTCTATTTGAAATGTTAAGTTGTCCATTATTACAATGCAATGGAATCGTTTCTTTTCTTTGCTACGTATTTCATTTGTTTTATATTTACACGAAGCTTTTAACATAAATTTTCAATCGGTTATTGTCCTCGTTGTGTTTGTTTCATTGTAGGCTTAGCGCAAATGCACTTGAAAGCCCGAGTCTAACAATGCAAAAATCCGAAGTCAACAATTTAAATGTTGAAAAATCGGATATAAACTTAAAATATGAGCAAACACGAATTAAACAACAGAATCGAAAGTAAGAATAAGAATCTTCATTTCCTTTTACGTGAAATAGTGTAAATCTCGAGTCAAAGTCTCGATCGATTTAAAATGTTGAAGACTGAAGGTCTACACATCGTATTCCAGCCGATGATTTGATAAACAAATGCAAAAACGAAAACTTTCCCCATGCCTCTTCGGGAGACGACTTCCCACCTAAAACCTGCAAGAGTTCGCGCCGAGTATTCAGGCGAAAGATTTGTCGAAATCGAGTCGATCGTTCTTGATTTATTTGCTTTTAAACTGGGAGGTGACGTCACTCGAGGATTAATCTGCTTTTGTCCTTCATGCGTTTTATTGCAAGCTTAGTGCCAATGCACTTGAAGCCCGAGTCTAACAATGCAAAAATCCGAGATGAACAATGCCGGCTACCCTAGCAACCTCCCTTTTGAAATGTAAAAAAACCGGAGAAAATCGAACATAAACTTGAAATATGAGCAAACACGAATTAAACAACAGAATCGGCAGTATTATTAGGAATTTTCATTTCTTTCTGCGTGAAATGGTATAAATCTCGAGTCCGAGTCTCGATCGTAAGATATTTTAAAATGTTAAAGAATAAAGGTCTACACTTCGTATTCTAGCCGATTACGTGTTAATCAAATGAAAAAACGAAAACTATCCTGGTATCGAACCCATGCCTTTCCGGGGGACGACTGCCCACTTAAAACCTGTAGGAGTTCGAGCCGAATATTCAGGCGAAAGATTTGTCGAAATCGAGCCCACCGTTCCCAGTTTATTTGCGGTCATGCCCGAAGGCTTCGGACGCAGACAGGCAGGGACGCACGCACAGACGCAGAGACGCAGGCAGAGAGACACAGCGGTTATAATATATTAGATAAGCCCTTCGTTGAGAGTAGACTAATGCCGGAACAGGGTTTCCCTCCTCCCTTGTGATTGTGTTCGGTGTGGAAGGAGTTTTGGCTATAAAAATCCAAGAGGTTAACCAAAAATACACGCAATACTTATTATACTACCTACTAGGGGCTTCGCCTCTACGTGCGTCAACCCTGTGCCTCGCTTAGGGTTGCCAACCCTCCCGGAATAGGGCAAGATTCCAAAAATTCTCTCGGATTGAGGCCTTTTTCTCCCGTTTTCACTTAACAAGGTGATTGCCATGCGGGTTGCATATTTGACCGTAACCATGCTGTTGAAGAGTTGGCAATATTACCAAGGGGCCGCCCGGGTGGGTCTCATGCACCTTTATATTTACATTGATTGAATATGGGACGCTGGTTTGCCTCTATACAGTAATATAAAAATCTGAATTTCTCCATAAATACACAGTATTAATTATTATATAATTTAATTATAATAGTATGTATTATAATTAGTGTATAAAGGATATTCTCGCTGGGGAATCAGACAAGAGAATTAAAAGAGAGAAGAAATCCGCAACAATGCGATTCGTCATGACGAACAAAAATCTTCACCAGAAAATAACGTCGAATTTCCGCGTTCAAGACGAATTTGTAACAAGAACCGAAACGGCATTTCTCCGTTTTACCCTGTTCATTAGAAAATTACGAAAAAAATTAAATATTTTCTAAACAATACGTTCTACGAACATTAGTTAAATGCAAACATTGTAGAAAATAATATTTTCGAAATTTTTTTCATATGTGGGATTTTGTGCAAAACCGACTAGAAAAAACGAAAATCTTGAAAAAGTGAAACAATGTGGCCGCTAAAAATTCGCAATTGTTTAAACAAATTTTCAAAGTTTATGTATTTCCGCGTGTGCTACGAAGTTGAATTTTTTTTATGAGTAGAATTCCTAAAAAAATGAAATAGGGATTATACAAATTTTGATATTTTTATTTGTTCGGCAGTTAAAAATTCTGCAATATGCAGGCACCAACTACTACTATGTTATATCCTCCTCCTCCTCTGTAAGGAACGTCTATATAGAATGATATATCCTATATATGTAAGAAGCAGCTATTTATAATGATAGAGAGATATGAGAAATTAACAATGGTAGCGACAGTGGAGGGGTTATCATCTCAGCAGCCAGGTCGTAGCCCAGAGACACTAGCTTTGGAGGTCCCTCAAGAGATTGGTCTATAGGCACGCACAATCCTAGCGTTTAGCGATGTGGGTTTTGTTCGGTAACAATTTCTGTTTTCGCTTGATTTAAGTCCAGACTTTTATGACATAATCTAATTTCACTATAAAAGTTGATGCATTTCGTCAAATCGATGTGCTGTTTAGGTGTATGAATGAGAGCAACAATTCATTAATTTATCCGGCTGGAAATTTCTGCAACCATTTATAAAGAATTAAAAAAAATCGTTAGGAAATGGAATTTGTTGCCCGCGAAATTTTATGATTAAAAACAAGATAAGCTATTCATATATTGTACAATGCATTTTTTCTAGGATATCTCGTTTTAGAGATGATGGTGCTCAATATAAAATATAAAGTCTGTGGAAAGCGCCTAATTTCGGCTTACCCTAACGTATTTAGTATAACATGATTTCCGAGCCCCGTCAGCTCTTTTTCACCGACCAAGGTTAATGTTGGGAAACGAATTCTATTGATCCTGGCTTTATCCTCCCCCCCCCTCTCTCTCTCTCAAACACAATACCTGTGCCCTTGGATGTTGTCACAACTCCGACCCACGTGCGCGGCAGGACAGGATCCGGCTGTTGGAGTCATGGCAATAAGTCTAGTGGAAAAACTATTCACATCATCCAATCCTACGCCCTTCCAACTCTCTTCCAGTAACCTTCACTCCCCCACGGCAAAAATACGATTCTCAAAAATCAAAACCTTTCAGAAAGCCAATGGGTAATTAAGACATTAATCTCATTGAAACGAGGAGGAGGCACGTCCAATATCAATCATCCCGAAAATTATGAAATGATGCGAAGGACTTGCATCACGAAAAATTTCAAGAATTGTCTGAAAAAAAAATGTTTGTGTCCTCTTCACAAGCTATAAAGATGCCTATATTCAGAAATTCTACCGTCAGAGCGAAACATTCTAGGACTGTTTTCATAGGTATCATGCACAGAGTCTTTCAAATTTGTGAGGATAGAAACTCGAATGAAGGCCATCCGTCAATTTCTTTTTGTCAATCACGTATTTATTTAAATTTGAGTTTATCAACGATGAAGTATTAGAATAGGAAAGGGAAAAAATATCAGTACGCACCATGGAATCCAATTTAGAATATCTGAAAAATTAAGAAATTGCTACTGTATTATGCAAAATTCCAAGCGTTCGCTGTTGTGATAAAGTGTATTTCGATAAACATCTTTATAAAAGATTACTTTCCTTTGCAGGGTACAGATCTATTAAAAATATATCTTCTGCTGTTATTTTCAGATAACATCTATTTGATACAGTAAATCAGTGCCTAAATAGCATACGAGGACATCCTTTGTTGTCTAAAGAATGAATTCTACAATCGATCCTACAAAACATGAGGCAGGTGAAATATTAGCAAATATGATTTCATTGCTCTGTAATTTCATCCATAGTGGCCTTTCGAAGTTTTAAAATTTAACTGGAAAAGTAACTGTTTTTTTAGTTTTAAATTGCTTTGATCGCATTTTTCATCTTTCAGATCAGGAAAAATGACATTAAATCCATTACTCTGTGTTTTATGAATAAATGGATTCACTTTGTGCATCGTCGGCTTCAATTTTTCTGTATCTACTTTTAAATAAAATAAAATTAATTATCATTATGATTAACTCCACATTTATCGATCTGTAAGATGTCCCGATATTGCAAAGTAAAATATTTAGAGAAAATTATTCAGTGCGCGTATTTACACTTAGGTAATTTAGAGTAAGAGAGCTGCAATCCAGCACACTATATAAGCAAAGCAAAGCAAAAATAATACATCATAGGACCTCATCCAGATCCAATGCGCATATCTAACAATTAATTAATCCATTTACTATGAAACACACAACCAATGACTACAATAACCCATGAGGTTGATTAGCCAAAAATACGCAAACAAACATACACATGACCAATGATACGTACAGCTATGTGATATTTTGCCGCCATAATGGGGAATTACCGGACGGCCTATGCATTTAGAGATTCAAGCGTGAAAAAATTTTACGCTACTCTTACAAGTCCTACCCCAATTTCGAATTAATTTCACAAATTTACTGACATGTATCTCGGTCATGCAGTGGCCATCCTTTCTCTATCACGATGACGCTTCTATATTAATTGGAATGCGTTCCATTATTTTGTAAAACCGTTGCGATATTGGCTTAGGAGTTCAATATTTTATTTTTCTCTTATTAACGGAATACCACTTGGTGTCGACTTGTTCGATAAATCATATCATTTCTGTGCGATCCGATTTATTTTACATCGAAAGATACAAATCATATTGATTTTTAAAAACCACAAATTCTATGTCTGCGCCTGATCCTCGACGTATTTAGGCAATGGCGAGTGTGGCCGCTCGTCAGCAGGTCCGATCCAAGATAGCGTCGAGTTCGACTGCTGACCAGGGGAAAAATTACTAGCGGGTGTTTTCCCGAGAGCGTCCTTCGCACCTACGCTTTCTTGATACACCAAACCTTTTAAAAAATTCCAAAACGCGAAGGAACACGGCTTCCTCGTTTACACGCACACTCCTGTCCTTCGATGACGGATATCGCGTGGATCGACGCTTCTCGATTTTTGCGAACGCGTTCTGGGCGCGGCGCACTTCCGATTTATATTAGTGGATCGCCAAAGAAAGTGATTGTTCAAAGGCTGCTTTTCGATAACGGCGACGTCGATCGTAATTGAGACGACGATGATACGAATGACAACCAGTAAAATGGTCTTTTACGAAGGCGTGCTATGAGTTTACGAGCCTGTGTAAAAAAGCTACTTCGCAATAAGCGAAGTTTCTTCGGTTTCTTATAAAAAAACAGTCATTGTTTAAGTCCTCTTATGATGAAATGACAGATTACTTGAAAAAACAACTGCCGATGTTTACCAAATTTTCACTGAGTTTGCGCAGAAAATTCAAATCATTGAAACAATTTTCCCGAGAAGACAACCATGAACCAAAACCATTTCCTTGAATACTTGATCGAGAACTTACTCCAGGTTGTTTTCTCGAATGCGGATGTTTCCTCGGTGGCAACAACCGGAATAATTCGATAAGCTAACAAGAAGTCCAAACCAGGACTAATGCAGGCTGGTTTTCCAAAGTTGACGTCCCGAATTGATTACATACTTATATTGACAGGAAATTTTTCGGTATGTGTGAGTCATTCCAAGGAATTCTCATACCATAAATAGCATTTGTAATTCATAGTTTATCAATGATAGAGAAAAATTGGAAAACAAATTAATAGAGCATTATCAGGTTTAAAATACTAAAAGCTATGTTAAAATCTCATTCTGACTTTATATTTTGCATGTATTTTTTTTAAATATACGAATTTAACAAATGTTACTGTTTATACGCTAATATGTCTGGATTAGCTGTCCATTGCTGAAGAGTGATTGAGCGGAAAAGGAAATAACCTATTTGTTCACTCGTCTATGCTCAAGCCTAGTTCGGTAATAATTGTCTCCATGGAAACAATTCGATAAAATGAGATTCAAAACGCAAAAACTCTATAGTTTAGTAGAAGTTCAAGAAAATACGATCAATTATCAAAATTCGGTGATAAAAATTAGAATTTACATTCTTTTCCCCTTAGAGCAGTACAAACTTCGTTCCGATATCACAATTTTAAAATATTTTAAAGTATTAAAGAAAACATCCCTGCATGATGGATTTTAGATTTCCTATGTAAAACAATTAGAAAAAATCTGATGTGGCCACCACATGACTTTCTCCATATCTGCAATATTTCTAAAAATTTCAAATAGGTTACATAATAATAAATATTTTAAGAAACTGCGAGAAATTTTTCGACTTTGCAAAGAGCAGAAACAAACTCAAACCATAGCCTTCTGATATTGGATATAGCCACAATACTCCAACAATTAAGAAAAGAAAAAGGAGCGTTACAATAGTCGTCGGTAGGTGTCGTGGTGGTGGCAGCTAAAAATATACGATTTCTCTTAAACAATGCATTATATAGAAAAATGTTTCAAACAAAGACTGTAGACAATTAAATTTCCTACAACGTTTAATCCTAAACATTTTTACATTGATCAAATATTAAAGCAAATATTTCAAAATAACGGATAAGTGACAAGAGTAAACACTTCCGGTCGACCGATTTTTACCAAAAACTAATCAGTTCTTTCGACTCTTATAAAAATGTTAAATATAAAATTTCGCGATGGCTTGATTAATAGTTTTTGAGTTAGAGCACCCACAAAAAGCTATCACACACATCACACACGCACACGCACGCACGCAAACACACACACAAACACACTCACAAACACACACACAAACACACACACAAACACACAGAGACATCATCGAGAAGATGGTCAAAACGTGTTCAGAGGACCTCAAAACATGTATTTCCGTTGAAATCTCAAAGTCGATTTTTTTCATGAATACAATACTTTCCCCTATACTACGCCTATGGAGATAGTAAAAACGTTCCTGGAATCGAACCTGGGACTTCTATCTTCGCCAAATAAAATATAGCCCGGAGATGGGCCCTGGCAGCACGTTTCTCATACCAAGTTTCATGAAAATTGGTCAATTGGTGCAAAAGTCGTTAGTAGGGGACACACACACAGACAGGACCAATTCATAAGGCTATGTTTCCTTTGAAAACAGCCTAAAAATTATAATACAATTCTTACGTATCCATCATGTCTCAAGAAATACTATATTTATATGCAATTCATCTATTGGTATATGAGGTTGATAAGGAGCTTAGCTGCAACAGAATGATAATACAGTTTGCTTTAGTTAACGAGTGGACTAAATTTTCAATTTTCAATTACACGCATACAGCCTGTCAATTTTATTAATCTAAACAGGTCTGAAAAGTTTAATTCACAGTTTTCAGTCGAGAATTCGACTCGTGAAAAAGTTATTTTTGAGTCAGAAAATATGTGTATCTATCAATTATTGCCAATTTTGGTGACTTTTCTCAATTATTTTTATTTTCAATATGTTGGGCCACCTTGCATGCAACATAGTGGCCGAAACATGGTTCAGGCAAATATAAGCCGACCTTGTCCAGCATCTGCCTTTGGAGAACGATTTTTAACAATTCATTTTAATATAACTTTTATGAGTAAGTTACACATGCTTTTCTGGTTTTCCACCTTACTTGAATCACTTGATATATCAGATAATTAGTTTGTGTGGATAGCGCCTGTTTCATGGTCATCAATTTTTAAGAATTACTTCAATATTTAATCACCCATTTTCTAGAGAAACAAAACTTTTTGTTTGTGCAGTGCAAAAATTCTCTATTGGATTTATTTATATCTTCATCTCTCTTATGGTTTTTTCCTCACATTGTAGGACTGGGTTTATATAAATAATGCTTTTGATGGAAGCAATGATAAGCCTGATGATTCTAGAGAACAACAACAAACAAATGGTGACTTAAGGACAACAGAATCTGTAGAAAATGATTCTAAAGACAGTGAAAAGGCATCCCCTGAAAGACAGAATTGGGATAAACCAATAGAATTTCTTTTATCATGTATAGCTATGTCAGTAGGCCTAGGTAATCTTTGGCGATTTCCTGTGACAGCATTTGAAAATGGAGGAGGAGCCTTTCTTATTCCCTATATCATCGTGCTCTTTGTAATTGGAAAACCAATTTATTACATGGAAATGACTTTGGGCCAATTTTTCAGCTCAGGACAAGTTAAAATATGGGAGATTGCACCAGCTTTTAGAGGTATTATGTGTTTGTAATTAATTTGCAAAGTGATAAGCATTTCAAGAAAAAATTTGTATTATTATAAACTTTTTTCTCAGGGCCTCTCTGTACTAGTTTATATTGTCTTATTTGAATAGGTGTAGGATGGGCAATGATGGTGTCAGTGATCTGCTTAGTCACATACTATTGTGCTTTGATGGCCCTCTCAGCATTTTACTTATTTGCTTCATTCACGTCGGAGCTTCCTTGGTCTTACTGTGAACCCAACTGGGATGACTGTTTTGATTCAAAACCTCAAGATAACAGTGATATTAAAAACCATTCAGAATTTAAAAGTTCATCTGAATTATACTTTTTGTAAGTATTTCAACATTTAAATCTTTTTATATTAAATTAATTTAGTTTGGTATTTGCTAATATAAAATCATTTTCTATTTAAATTGAATATTTACCATATATGCCAGCGTTTAAGTCGACCTTTGAAGCTCAAAATAAAATCCGAAAACTTAAGGTTGACTTATATGCCGAATATAAAATGTGACCCTTAAATAACAGATTAAAAACATTGGTATTTACAAAAACATTTGATGTTATGGCATAGGTGATAGCCATTTTGAATCAGCGGCTCCATTGTTATATATTCGGTCATGTATTTGAGAAGATTTAAGATAATTATTTTCAATAGTTAATAAAAATTAAATTTTTTACTTTTGTTTTTATTACTGAATCTCAAAAATATAAACAATCTATTTGCAATTACAGGAATGAAGGATAAGTAGAAATACATTCCGCCAATAGATGGCAAAATGGTATATGACTAATCTTTCTTAAATTAAACAAATGATTTAATAACACAAAAATCAACAATGCATTTTTGGCAAAGGTTACATTTAGGTTTTAAAAACCATAAAATTCCTCGTATTCTTCATTTGAAGTTTTTTTAGCGAAAAAGTGGAGGGTCCACTTATACGGTGAATATATGTTTAGTCGAGTATTTACAATCCAAAAAATCGAGGTTGACTTATATGCCGGCATATACGGTAATTATTTTCATACTCACTTAAATTAACTGACTTCATAAATGTAACCTAATTGACTGTATTTCCAAGCTCAGAATATTTTATTTCTCCCACATATTTTTATCATTATTTCAAAAATTAAAAACTATTTGTTTTTTTAATTTCAGTATTTCTTTTACTTCTGTTATAGTTTCTCATGATATTATCTTTATGAATTTTCAGACATTTTAGCAAAAGACCATATTAACCCAAAAGGGAGATGACTTCAAATTGAAGATGACCACAATAAAAAACAAGGTCTATACCAATACCAATACCAATTTTAGAATAACATACAGTGGTAATTTTATGCCATCAACTAACACTGCCAGCATTACAGTAATGCACTTTTTTATTCCCTGAAGTTTTATAGTGATATTTTTTGCACCATTTTCGTTAACTGTTTAATTGGATGGTATGTTGAAATAAATAGATGTCTCATTTGCATTACCTATTTTCCTCAGATGGTAATCGTGACTTTTCCGCAATGCAATTACATGCTTCCGGAAAGCAATAAGTTTGTCTGGGTAGTCATATGGTAAATGTTGGCTAAGAGAAGTTCCTCGTCACAGACAAAATCATTTATGATGCATCATCCATATGCATCAACCATTACTAGCCTTGAATTCTTGCAGTGGGATGTTTAGTTCATGAGCTTTCAGTTTAATGATTTCCCGCAACACTGGTTTTCCATCCATTTTTGGAGTAGGCACAAATTTTACAGTTTCTTTTTCCAATTCATGAAATCAACCTCGTTTGAGTCCACTAAATGGCATTTGTGTTAAGTTAGTACCTTCAAGTTTCTGTTTTGCTTGCTTCCACCTTTGCACATCTGCCTTCATCATATTATATTTCCCCAAGGCCTCACAATTGTTAGTTTCTTCAGCATGATGCACCACCATTACCTTAAAACTTCTATCAACACTCTGTCTTATATAGTATGTTTGTTTAGCAGTGGCAGTGCGCAGAAGGCACTCTCATGGAAGGATGAATCCATCTTTGAGGTGGGACTGCCTGTAGGGGAGGCCATGTTTAGCTGTGGGCAAAAGCTGCGCAACTCTTTCTCCAAACTATTAGTCTTAACCTAAAATGTGCTACTGTGCATGGCTATGACGTCGACTTCCGCCTTAAATGTTCCCCTCCAAAGTCTTTCCCTTCCCCTCTCATGCATCGCCGAATGCCACCACTAAACAAGCGAACAATACCTTGTGATACCTTCCCTTTTACAGAGATGTCTTTCTTCTCTACACAATCTGTCATTTCAGTCCTAAGATTTAGGATAACTTTTTTAAAACTGCTAAAAATAATAACTAGTCCTCACTTCACGTTAAAACTTAGCAAAGTTTGTACCAATTAGGTGCTCTCATAGAGGTTATAATCTTCAAACTGCAGGTGTACTTGTCATCTGCCACTGGCAAACCAATCGAAAAGTAACAAATGTTTAAATTGTAACAATAGATGGGTAAAATGCCAAAAATCTTAGTGTCGCCATTTTCAATGCCATATGTATTAAATTTTCTATCCAGCCAATCACAAGTTCTGAGGTAAGTTTGTCAACACTCCCCTTCCACCAATACCTACCAGGTGGAAAGCCACTCATTTGCACATTGTGAACTTCAAGAAAATGAATAACTTTATTGTATTAATAAATTAAATGTAATGTATTGTGTATGTATAAATAAATGCATTTTAGTGGACATAAAATTGGTATCTGAGTGTTCTGTGCAGCGTTTAAAACTTTCTTCCTTTCGGGTTAATACGTTATACCATATTTCCCAGCCAATAAGATGCAGCAAGATTTTGGAACATAATCTTTAGAAAAAAATTCCAATTGCACTTAGGCATGCTATACACTAAAATTATCATGCAAAACAAAGTTAACTCATTGTAGAACCCTATAAAATCCTCGTTACTGCTGCTACCACTAGATCAATTCTGAGTTATAGAACTATAGGTTTAGTTTTTGAAGAAATTTTATCAATGACATGTGTTTGAAATGGCCATTGGTAGAAATGAAAAATGTCATAAAGCAGCTGATTGTGAAACATCTGGAATACTGGATAATACAGTATGTGAAAATTATAAAAATCAAGATTGATTGATTTTTTATTTTTGGTATCTCTCTCCCTAATAAATTTCTGGATGAGAGCTACTGTCATGTAAAAGATGGAGACAGATCATCAGGATATTACTTTAAAAACTTGTTGGCTAACATAGATATGGCCATAACTAATCACCATAAGATTAATTCACTAGTGAGCTCATCCTATGCTTGAAAATAAAATCAGGAACAAGCACTCAAGTATCAAAATTGAAAAATTAAGTGCTTGTCATAGGTATCTCTAATAGCCATAATATGGTTATAAATAAGCTTCTTTTTTAAGAATCTACTTTCAGAGAATCACCACTGAAGGCAGCTGAAATGCCCATGAGGAATTTATAATATCATTATGGCTATTAGAGATATCTAAGACGTAGTTAATTTTTAAATTTTTGGTACATAAGTTGAAATTTTGTAGAAACATCATTCATACCTATAATCTTATTTTTAATTTATGTCACGGTTGTTATAAAATATTTTGATTTTAAACTGTGATCTAGATTTGTGTCACTGGTCTTCACTTACTTCATGTAAACTTTTCAAGTTCAGAGTTTTCTCTTTTTTAAAACATTGAGATTACGTACCTCATATTTTTTGCCATAATTGCATTAATAAAGTAAACCATACAATCCTTACCATCTCAGTTCTATCTATAGTATATGGCACATGGCATACATATAAAATAACCCAAATTATATCCAGAATAATTTAGGTAAGCATTCAAGCAGAGTAAATCATCATTTTTCAAAAATGATCAGTTCACTACCTATAGGGTAGATAGAGATTATCTTTTAAAGAGGAAACATTCTCTTTTTTGTAGCAAATTCTATCTTCTACCTGAATAAATTTTTTAATTAATACCTTACCGATCATATAAGGACAAGGGAAGGCAATTAGCGATTGTTATATGTATATTTTTATAATTATTTTAATAATTTTTATCTTGAAAACTGTAAGTCATAGGTATGTGCTGTCACAGATGCTATTGTAGCCAATTTTGTCCTCTACCTGAATAAAAATTTTAATTGATACCTTACAATATAAGGGAAAGGAAATTAAAAAATTTGCAGAAATGAATCTGCACAATTCTTACTGTGCACAGTACTCAAATTCTGTAACGGCTAGGGAAAGCAAATTATGATTTTTCGGATGCTTGGTGTCACCACGCTGTGACAATGCTCAGTTGTAGAAAACAAGCATGCATCACTTGCTATGCTAAAATAAACAAAGTGATCTGAAATGCTTGCAGAATGCAAGCATGTTTTACTAGTAAGTTCATATGGATGTTTAATTAGGTACTTTTCAAAACTAATTGTGCATACATATTTCAAAACAACTGCTTCTGAACATCCATTAAAATTATTAAAGCTAAATAGAGAATTTAGATTATGAAGATCATGAATGTTGATTACCATTTAATGTGGTACTTTCATTAGCATATTAATTGCATGATCTTTTTCACTTCTGAGTAAAAAATATCTTCAATATTTTTAAGATATACATTTCTTTTGATTTCAGAGGCACTGTGATTCACCAAAAGGCTAATATAGATGATGGAATAGGGTATCCAGAATGGAGACTTATTCTTTGCCTTATGTTCTCTTGGTTGGTCATTTTCTTGGTGTTGGCCAAAGGGGTGCAGAGTTCTGGAAAAGCTGCCTATTTTATGGCTCTCTTTCCTTATATTGTACTTGTGGCATTACTTATTAAGGGAGCAACCTTACCAGGTGCTAAAAATGGAATATTATACTTCATTACACCACACTGGGAGGAGCTTCTTAACCCAAATGTAAAAACACAATATTTTAGTTTTATGATTGTATAAAGCTTTATTTAATTGCATGCACTTGTAATAACTCATTCATCAACTACTAGAAAGAAAAAATTATATTTTTAATTCTTAGGATCAGAGAATGATGAAAATTTTAAGAATCCATGAATGCATAGAGCAATACTGTTAGCATCAAAATCAGAAATTTAACTTAAGGTCCTCGAAAGATTCATTTTTAAAGCATCTATAGGTGTATTATAATTAATACAGCTAATTTAAATTCTTACATATCTATGGTAATGTTATTAACATTCTCTATAAAAGAATATAAAGCAAAATGAAATTTGTCAGTGTTTTTGTTAATCATCTATACCTCTTTCTCTTTGTTTAGTTATTAGGAAATATGTATCAGTTTTTATCACTGATGATACTTAAGTAAAGTTATATCCAAATAAGAAATATAATGTTATAATATAAATAAATTATTGTCAGTAATATATGTAATGATTATTTCTTCATTTTTCTTTTCTAATCATGTCAATATGTTAAAGGGAATGTTTATGAATAAAATTGTCATCACAAATATCACACTTCAAGATTTTCAATTCTTACTTTGTGATTTCTTAGATTGCTTGTTAGATATTATAAGTCATCATGAAGATTTGGTCAACTGTTTTATTTATCTTGTTTAATTCATAATACATTAACTATGCAAGTGACGTTTCAGGTTTGGATGGCTGCTGTGACCCAGTGCTTCTTTTCATTGACAGTATCTTTTGGCCCAATTATATTTTACTCTTCTTTCAATGATTTTCGACATAACTTCCACAGGTAAAATTTACTTCCTCTCTGCATTTACATATTCTTTCAAACTAATTTGCAATTAGAAAATCTTTCTATTACTTTATTTAAGTATATCTTATAGAAAATAATAGTAAGATGATTATACTAAACATCATAACTTGTAAAAAAAATTCTTCTCTAATCTAAACTTGACTATGCTTTTCCTAAATAGTTTGTTGAATTTTTTGTTAATGCAATGTTTAATAACTTTTTGCATTTTCAATTCTGTAATTATTTTCAGGGATGTATGGATAGTGACTACAATGGATACATTTACCAGTCTTTTAGCAGGATTTACAATTTTCTCTATTTTGGGGAACTTGGCCCATGAGCTTGGTGTGGAAGATGTTTCCAAAGTAGTGCAAGGAGGCACTGGATTGGCTTTTATTTCTTATCCAGATGCAATTGCAAAATTTGATGCAGTTCCACAAGTAAACAAAATTTTTATTATGAGCTTAAAGAATAGTCGCCAGTTTCAATTTGCTCCCATATTATATATAATATTGGATGTTCTTTAAGTTTTTGTTTGAAAATGTATTTAAATTATTTATTTTATTTCTATTTTCCCAAATAGGTATTTTCTGTTCTTTTCTTCACAATGTTATTTACATTAGGTTTAGGAAGTGCTGTTTCACTTATTGGATCAGTTATCACCATATTTTCTGATATGATGCCGAAGATAAAAGTCTGGGTACTCACTCTGATAGCATGCATCATTGGCTGTATTTTTGGATTTATATACATAACTCCAGTAAGTAAAATTATTTAAACATCTTACTTATTGACAATTCTGATAGTCAAATTTTTATTAGAATCATATCTCTGGAAATAGCACTGTAAAAATAATTATAATCTATAACTACTTATAAAATTATAAACCACATTTTTCAGGGAGGGCAATTTATATTGACTTTAGTTGATTATCATGGATCTTCATTTGTTGTTTACATTTTGTCAACTTTTGAAGTGGTTGCTATAGTATGGGTTTATGGTAAGGTAGACATTGTACATTTTTTCAGCTCCTTAATTTTAATGTTTTCAAATTGAGTATGCTGGTGACCTATGATAATTCTTATTTAGTTGACTAAATTGAAATTGAAATAAATTGATGGATCTTTATATTCCTCAGGTCTAGAAAATTTTTGTAAAGACATTGAGTTCACAATTGGTGTCAAAGTAGGTGCATATTGGCGCATATGCTGGGCAGTACTCATTCCGCTATTTTTGCCAATTATTTTGATTTATTCTTTTGTGAACTATAAACCATTGACATATACTGGAATTCCATTTCCAAACAGTGCAATAAGTAAGTTTTTAATGAAAAAAGTACTGAAGTGAGTTAACTGGTTTAAAGCAGACATGTCAAACTGATAGCCCACAGCCTGCATGCAGCCCTTTCTGTGGGATTTCATATGAAGCATTATTTTAGCAAAATGGAGATGATATGTTTTTCATAGTTACTGAATTACAATAGAACGGATTTACTGAATTGTTGTTTTCAATCGAAAATAGGCATCCAATCTTCTAGCTAAAGTCTATCATTTCAGCTCTGGCTCCTCATTAAACTACTGCGGCCCTTTTCTAACATCCATTGCTTTAATGCAGCCCTTCTATAACAGTTATTGTTTAAATGAGGCTCGGATGCCTCTTCGAGTTTGACATGCCTGATTTAAACCAATGATAATTAAAATTATTGATTACTACAAGGTGCTAATACATTTTTCAGTATCAGGGTGGATTTTAACTGCTATTGGAGTGTTACAAATCCCAATATGGGCTTTAATTGAATTGAAAAAATCACAAGAAAAAACGCTTTATGAGGTATGTAAAAGATATGGTGATATAAATAAGAATTACTTTTGATTAAATGGTAATCATATCAGTTCTTTAATATTGCATTTGTTTGAAATTTTGAGAAAAATATCTAATAATTTATGGATATACTTTATTGTTACATCTACAGAAACTAGTATCAATATTCACGCCAACTAGCAAATGGGGACCAAGAAATCCACAAATCAAAGAAGAATGGAAAATCTATAAGGCTTCCTTTGAAGAAGAATATAGAACAAAAAATAAATTTACTAATTTATTTAAAAGTTTACTTGGAATAGAAACTAGAAACAAGTCATGAAATATTTATATTTGTCTTATTGTAGATAAGAATATGTTGGAGAGAAGAGCTACTGCATTTCTTTAATTTCAGTTGACATTACAGTATGTAAAGACTAAGTTGCTCTTTTGTTAGGTTTAAATAAACAAGCTTGTAAATTGTACAATTAAAAATTGTTGTTGCATGTAAGTAAAGTTGTTTTAAAAAAGAGGAATGAGGAACATTACAGCATTTAGGGTGCACTTAAAACTATTTTATCACATTTTGCTTAAGTAATTATAGACATCAATTAACATATATTTGAAGGTCCAAGATTTAAGATTTAAATTGATGATAGTTATTTAGGAAATAGTCAGAAGTTAATATCAGTGTTTATTCCTTTTTTGCAGACAAGTACAGCCTTGCAAATTGTGCAATCAAGAAATAGCGTTTCATGTCACCACAGTTCTGCAGCAATTAGGAATGAAAAGGACATTATGGCTCTCAGGACTGGCATGATACTCCCTGCATCCGAATAAAAATTTGAGATGCCTTTATTGTTCTTAAAAGAAGGAGTTCATATTAAATTTTATGAAAGATTATGTCACTGAATAGGTTGTTTAAATATGCATTAATTTTACTGATTCAAAATTTATGATTAAATAATACATAGCTACTGCAAATGAGTTTTCAATTAATATACATATAATGCATAATAACCTATATTAATAAGAGATACGAGGGTCTGTTTTTAGCAATTTCCTATTACTAAATTCTAATCGAATTAATATATTTTTATCATTTGTAAGGTTGAGTATAATATATGTAAGCCATTTATAAAATGAAACCCTTTTTGATTCCCCTTCCTTTTATGGAGCCCCTATGTAGAACTTGGATAATATTTATGGCATCATCATGAAGGCTGTTGAAGAGGAGGAAATTGTGGAAACAGAACAAAAAGTGAGAAAAATTTGTAATTTATGCCAATTATCATGTGATAATACTACAGCAATCATGTGTTACACATTCAACAAACATTCATGTAAAAACCATATCCACAAAAGACTTGCTTTTGGAGGGAAAATGACGGTTACATTAAGGTCAAGTAACATTCAGCCTTATTATGTGCAACAGTGTTTTCCATTTTTTATTCTAATGTAATGTGTATTACTTTTTAGGCTTGTATAATATTTTCAAAGTCCTATTTATATTAATTCATGTCTTTTAAAATTAACATGCACACTAAATTATTTGTAATTTTTTGGATTAGCATAATAATTTATTATTATTGTAAATTTCTCACTGACAATCAATATTTTCATTTTAAACTTAAATAGATATTCTATAATAATATTCTTGTTTAACTTTTAGACAAATTAAAAAATACTGATATTATATATTTCTAAGCTTTATTATATAAAAAATTCAATGTATGAATAAATATGTGACTTTATAATAAACAATTAACTGAAAACAAAATTAAATATAATCCATTTGTTGTAATTGGGGCTGAAATTTTTATGCTGTGGCTTGTTTAAGGTGCTATGGCATTTATTCCTCATGGTATTCTTAATGATTAATACATCTAGAAAGAACTTCCTACGTATGTATATATTGTTATTTCCTCTTTATGCATGAATTTTGGAGGATAATTTCAGAAGGTAGTATGATTTCTAAAAGTGATTTTTAAATTTTGTGAGGAATAGAGAAATTGGATTTCGTAAAAGCAAAATGCCATAACGTGAAGTTGAGTACTGGGAACAGCCCTATTGCAAAGAAAATAAAAGACAAATGACAAGAATATGAATATTGATGTTTCCTTAATTTGAGACTCTTGAACGAGTTTTCCTGAGACCAAGGACATACCCAGGGGGAGGGTCTGAGGGGTCCAGACCTCCCCCTTCAGTGTACAGACATTTGTGGAATCTGTGATAACCACACAACAAACTTGTTACATTGCCTCTTGCTACACTGCCACTTGCTGCATTGAGTTATGAGAACTAAAAATATTATAAAAGTTTATATTATATGAATAGGGCTTTTATTTAATCCATTGCTGGAAATTGGTTTTTGGCCTCAGGCCCCCTGAAATAAATTTATGGGTATGTGCATGCCTGAGACCTTACTTTAGATGAGAGGAATGATGCAGTTTGAGGCAGATTAGTGTGTAATCCAACAGTTCATTACCATACTGAAGGAGTTTATGTTAAATGATACAAAAATGATTTCATGTAGTAACTAACACTAATGATATATACCACCAAAGTGTGAGTATAGCATAGCAATACAGAAGAAAAGGATATAAAAGGAGGAAATATCATCCTGTAAGTAAAATTTAAACTGTCTCAAGACACAAACACTTGATCAAGAGTGCATGTCTCTTGGGACTTTGATTGAGAGATATAATGTGCTACAAATAATTTATATCTTATATTTAAACTTTTTACAAATGATAAAATATAAGTGAGATTTGATAATTATTCCATTTAAATAAAATAAAAAATGTTAATTTTCATAGAACTTTAATTTGTAAGATTTCAATAACAATGAAAAAAAGCATTTTTTAAGAACAAATTTAATTTTTAAAAAATGTAATTTAATTTTAATTTAATTAAATTAAATTTGAGCTTAAGGCAAAAAAGATAAATTATAAGAAGCTAAAAAATAGCTATTCAAAATCTCTATATAATTTTTATCTTTTAGTACACAAAAGGATTGTGCTCTGTTCGAATGTTTTTTGTTTATATTATTGTTAGTGATATAATTTCTATTTAAATAACCTTAAAGTAATATATTTTTCTTGCAGAGAATACAGGTTGCCAAAAAGCTCATGAAATTATCACACTCTCATCTCTAGAAGCAACTTCATCAAGTGTTGCAGAGGCAGGAGGTGGAGATAATTAGCATGTATTGTGCAACGTTTCTGGGGTTGACATTTAATAACTTAACCGAGCCAAAAATTTTGGGTCGAAAACTACTTAATGTTTAATGGTCGCACGGGTTGGGTGATTGGTCCTATATTTATGTTAAAAATCATTTTCCTAAGGCGAAATAATTGCCTTAACATCTCTTTGACTACGAGAAGAAGTCGTTTGGAAACACAGAGTAATTGTCGTGCAATCCTTTCTCTTTCTTCGCGATTTTAACATTCATGCTTTTTCGTGCGATCAAACGGTAGAAAAAGAAACTATCATACTCTATTAAGCTAGGGCCACTAGGACCGTTGTCTTGGATTGCTGTGGCCTTGCGCGTCCTTACCTTGACCTTTCTCTTCCCCTAGAAACAAGCGGCACCACTTGTTTTAGTCTTGACCGATATAAAAGTATTTCTCATTTCTTTATGTGTCGATGATAGACCAATTATATAACATTAGATATCTCCAATCTGATTTGATTGAAAAACATTCTAACGTATGCAGTTTACTTCCTCTATTACTGATTTGAGGCAATAATCTCGATGCGCGTGTCGGTTTGGCGTAATAACAGTGGTGTTTTTGTACTGCTAAAGTAATTTTCTCGTTCTATTTGAATGAGCTGTTATTATTCAAGGTTGTTTTCTGTATGATGTTAACCATATTATCACTTTCGAAAAACTGATTTATTTCAATAATAATACGTCCTGATCTACGTTTCTCTTTTAGCTATGTAACAAAAATGTGTTAACTGTAAAATGAAAAAGATTATGAAGAAGTAATTCTTGGTAAAACTATATTTTCTACTTGAAGCCTTTTAATCCCTTAACGTTGTAGGTTAAATAGAGGTTTCCTTCTCAGAGGAAATTCGTTTTAAAGGTATCATGTTTGTATATTACATAATTAATAATTTTGGTTATTTCCGAAAGAATTTAGTTTTTTTACAGAATAAACACCTCCACTACTGTGACATGTTTTAGACTCGAAACAAAAACTCATATAATACATTGATAATTTTAAATGAACCTTAAATGCTCCCACGCCTGGTAAGCATTATTTCGAAACAATCGGTTCGGTATCGTTTCCTTTCGGTCCACGACCTACTTGCATGCACACAGTCGCCTCCCACTGACCTCTTAGGATCGTTCACTCCTCTCTTCCTCTATCTCTCATTCTCTCCCCTTTTTCTCCCTTCCCACCTTTCGCCTCTGGACCGTGCCTTAAACTCGCCTCTGTTGAAATCACCCTTACGAACAGCATATCCCCGACAGAATCCTCTCTCGACTCAATCCATCCAACCATGCGCTGTAGGTTCAACTTCAGTAATAAACATTATTAATGTTAAATGTCATTTTATTGTTATTGCAACTTTATCGTTTCGAAATATTTTCCCGTTATAAATTTGGCTTTATTAGATTTACAAATCAAAGAAGGCCTAGCGTGATGCGGTTGCGCTCGGCCCGCAAATTTTAAAGATTTTCCTGTCTCCAATCATGGGGTTGCCCAGGAAAAATAGCGCAACTTATTCGTGTGTCTGTGCAACAGTTCTTACTGAACTCGGTGTAGAAAACCACGACCAACCTAGTAAATTGGACAAGGAAAGGCGTAGAGGTGAAAAAGAACCGAGTAACGTCCCATCTGTATGGGATTGGAAATTTTTTGAGAAACAAATGCTTGGAGGGAGCTGAGAAGAGCCCCGTGAAACTAAAACTCGCGACGAGTGAGGTAAGGAGATTTTTAGGCTGGTTTCCAAAGGAAACGTAGGCTTATGAAATGGTCCTGTGTGTGTCCCCTACTAACAACTTTGCATCAAAAGACAGATTTTCGTGAAACTTGGTATGAGGCTCGTACTGCAAGGGTCTACCTCCGTGCTATATTTTATTTGGCAAAGATTGAAGTCGGGGTTCGATTCCAGGGACGTTTTTCCCTATTTGTTTTACATGGAAAGTCTCAAATCCATCGCGCGGGGATGTTTTCTTCAATACTTTAAAATATCTTAAAATTGTGATATTGGAGCGAGGTTCGTACTTTTCTATGGGGAAAAGAATGTAGATTCTAATTCTTATCACAGCATTTTGTGAATTGATCGTATTGTCTTGAATTCATACTAAAACGTAGCGTTTTTACTTTCTCCATACGTAGTATAGGGAAAAGTATTGTTTTAATGAAAAAATCGACTTCGAGATTTCAACGGAAATGTACGGTTTGAGGTCCCCTGAACGCTTTTTGACCATTTTATCGATGATGCCTGTGCGTGATAGCTTTTTTGTGGGTGCCCTAACTCAAAAACTATAAATCAGGTGAACGCGAAATTTTATATTTAACAGTTTTATGAAAGTTAGAAGAACTGATTAGTTTTTGGTAAAAATCGGTCAAACGAAAGTGGGTGTTTACTCTTGTGACTTATCCGTTATTTTGAAGTATTTGCTTTAATATTTGATAAATGTAAAAATGTACTGGAAAAGTTGTAGAAAAGTTAATTTTCTACAACCTTTGTTAGAAATATATTTCCATATAATGCATTCTTTAAGAGATATCTTATATTTTAGCTGCCACCACCACGCCACCTACCCACGACTATTAACAATTGACGCTTAGTTACGTCTTAGTAACGCTCCTTTTTTTCTTACTTGTTGGAGCTTTGTGGCTATATCCAATATCAGAAGACTATGGTTTGAGTTTATTTCTGTTCTTCGTAGTCTAAAATGTTTTCGCAGTTTCTTAAAATATTTATTATTATGTAACCTATTTGGAATTTTTAGAAATATTACAGGCATGGAGAAAGTCATGTGGTGGCCACATCAGATTTTTACGTTTTAAATCTCATTTTATCGGATTGTTGCCATGGAGACGATTATTACCGAACTCGGCTTGAGCATAGACGAGTGAACAAATGGATTGTCTTCTTTTCCACTCGACTACCCTTCATCAATGGACAGTTGATCCGTACATATTAGTGCATAAACAGTAGCATTTAATAAATTTGTTCATTTAAAAAAATTCATGCAAAATATAATGTCAGAAAGAGATTTTGACATTGTTTTTAGTATTTTAAACCTGACAATGCTCTATTATTTTGTTTTTAAATTTTTCTCTATCACTGATAAACTATGAACTACAAGTGGTATTTATTTTATGAGAATTCTTTGGAATGAGTAACACATACTGAAACATTTCCTGTCAATATAAGCATGTAATCAATTCGGGACGTCAACTTTGGGAAATCAGCCTGCATTAGTCCTGGTTTGGACTTCTTGTTTTATTTCGGAACACATGAGTTGCGATAAACCCGAAAACACGCACGTGCATCTATGGTATGCATGGACGCGTTATTCACGGTTAGTATATATCACTCAGCAGTCCCTCGCCAACCGCGGGGGTTACGTTCCTGGAAAATACCGCAGTTTGCAAAACCCAGAGCATATGTGAAATAAGGGATTTGGAGCAGAGGTTCCCAAACTGTGAAGATTCATGGGGTTCGCGGAAAAAAGCCTTAATGACGTTTGCGCGGGTTAAGTTAATCATTGTCTGCAGTGATGGGACTGGTTCAATTCAAAGAGTATTTCTTTCCTCCATTCGTATAACATAGGATTGAGTGTAGAATAAATTTCGTTTTCTTTTAAAGATTTCTTAAATTAAACAGCAAAGTTGAGACAGAAGCCTGTACGCGTAAATTAACTACATTTATTTTTGTCGAAGATAGAAATCGAAATTTTTTTTGGACTCACAACCAGACGCAGAAGCGATGAGTGGCGGTTGAGGTGAAGGGAAAAGGAGATCCGAGGCTCGGAAGAAAGAGGAAGTGACGGGAATGTAATTAACAGGAACATTCGAGAAAGAGAGAGTGTGGCAGAGAGCCTCGAAAATTTGCAGTTAACGCTGGAGGCTTGTCATTTCCGACTCATTACGTGTGACGTCGCTTCAAAATTATTCTTCTTTTCTTTTATCATCTTTTTCTGCCCGTTTATCAGGTCCTTTGTATCGAAACTTTTTGTTTGCATATATTTCACGTAACATCTTATAATGCTGAATATCTTCGCATAACCATCAGGATATAGTAAAACTCAATTTTTGCTTTAGTGAAAATCTCTCGAGAATCACTTTTACTTAAGCGTTGGGAAAGTGAAACATTTTCAGGATAGACATATATTGTTCTAAAAGCTCTTGGCTGAGTGAAAGTGATCATATTAAAATTCTTACAGTTTGTTAATTTGTCCTTTCTACATTTTAAATTTGAGAAGATAATTCGAGACAAGGAGATAAATAAAAGACTCATGACGGAGACTCACTCATGCTCCAACAACAGCGTACACAGAAATTTCTACGACTAAAGAGACGCTAATATATCTGTTATGATGAAGCTCGACAATTTGGAATGGCACCCCGCGTACACTCCTTTTAGTGACCGCGCGTAAGATAACAGCTTGAGAATTCCTGACCTATGGCAATCATTACAAGATATGTAACCTATAATCCTGACACAAGATTAAATAGACTGATGCGGGCAACACATGACTTTCTCCATATTTATATGGCAAATTACATGTTGTTAGCTCTGGCATCGTTGTCAATATTTACTTTTGGTTGACAATTAAGAAAATAAAAAGGAGCGTTACTAAGACGTAACTAAGCGTCAATTGTTAACAATAATCTTCGGTAGGTGGCGTGGTGGTGGCAGCTAAAAATATAAGATATCTCTTAAAAAATGCATTATATGGAAAAATGTATCAAACAAAAGTTATAGAAAATAAAATTTTCCACAACTTTTATTCCAATATATTTTTACATTTATCAAATATTAAAGCAAATATTTCAAAATAACGGATAAGTGACAAAAGTAAACACCCACTTCCGGTCGACCGATTTTTACCAAAAACTAATCAGATCTTTTAACTTTTATAAAAATGTTAAATATAAAATTTTGCGTTGACCTGATTAATAGTTTTTGAGTTAGAGCGCTCACAAAAATCTATCACATACAGACCGACAGACAGACACACAGACATCATCGCGAAACTAGTCAGAACGTAATGAAAAGATAACTTTGTAGTTTCCACAACTTTTGATATAACACGACCGGTTTCACTACGATCGTAGCATCATCAGGTGATAAAATATAAATCGTTCCATATACACGGTGTCCCGCGACTTTATGTCATAACTTCGGGATCTTATTCCTTAAGTGATTTTGAGTAAAAAATGTCAAATGAACCTGGGTCCGATTCTCAATTGTTACAGAGCTACGGGCAATTGAAATTATCTCGTACTTTGATTTGTACAACTTAATGACTGAAAAAATGCATTGTTTAAATAATTATTCGTATACATTGTTAATTGTTTAAAAATGTATTATTTAAATAACCATTCGTTTACATTGATACTTAATCCATTGTTACAACAAATAAGAACACCAGATCGATGTACTTTTATTCAAGTTCACCGATATTTACGAGAAAATGGCTCATTTCCGTGTGTCCAGTACAAGTTAATGTGGATGAGGAGGAAAACATTATTCAACAGCGAAGTCCACGTCTTAGTACACGGAGAATGTCCCCTCGCCTCAACGTTCCGCGAATGAGAGTCTGGCAAACATTACACGATGAGGGACTTTATCCATACCATATCCAGCAAGTTCAGTATCTTCAACCCGGGAATATGGCTATGTGGTTGGAATTCTGCCTTTGGATAAATGCACACCCCCGCCTGAACCGTTACATCTTGTTCACGGACGAGGCACAGTTTACTCGTGATGAAATAAACAACACGAGAAACTACCATTTATGAGCTCGCGAAAATCCTCACGGAACAGTTGAAAGCAATTTCCAACTCAGTTTTTCTGTGAACGTGTGGTGTGGTGTCATTGGGAACCAGCTGGTTGGACCGTACTTCTTCCCGCCACGTCTGACAGGTGCCATTTATGCTGATTTTTTTTGGAAAATGAAATGCCAGGTGCCTTAGAAGACTTTCCTCTGCAAACAGGACTTCAGATGTACTACCGGCATGGCGGGGCACCCCCCCCCCATTTTAGTAGGAACGCTACGCTGTATCTTAACAAGAAGTTCCCTAACCGATGGATCGGTCGTGGCGGTGCGCAGGATTGGCCACCGAGGTCTCCGGATCTCACTCCGTTGGATTTCCATGTGTGTGGGGGCAAATGAGAAACATTGTGTATGAAGCCAAAGTGAGCACGAGGGAAGAACTTATTGAGCGAATTTTCGATGCTGTGAGGCGCGTTAATAACGCTGCAGTTCTTTGTGCTGTTTTACGTACCCTACTCAAACGGGTCAGATTGTTCATCCAAGCTGAAGGCGGCCATTTTGAACAATTGTTGCAACAATGGATTAAGTATCAATGTAAACTAATGATTATTTAAATAATACATTTTTCAAAAATTAACAATGTATACGAAAAATTATTTAAACAATGCATTTTCAGCCATTAAGTTGTACAAATCAAAGTACGAGATATTTTCAATTGCCCGTAGCTCTGTAACAAATGAGAATCGGACCCATGTTCATATGACATTTTTTACTCAAAATCACTTAAGGAATAAGATCCCGAAGTTATGACATAATGTCGCCGGACACCCTGTATATAGGGTAAAATGAGGGGGGGGGGGAGATAGTAGAGGTTACAAAGAAAACGAATGGGAGGTAATTGGATGAGCGGTTGGTAAAAGAAGGGGTGGGAAAGGAAGGCGAAAGCAACATAGTAATAAAATGTTACAAATGTTACAAAAACTTGGTAAAAGGGCCAAGGCAACGATGTTGATACGAAGTTATTCAATTCACTAATTGACTCGCATTTGTGTGTTTATTGGAGGCTGTAGTTAGAGCCCAAGTAGTTTGGTTTCTTAATGATAATCGATGCGAACTTGAATCGTTCGTTTTAATTTACCGCAGAGCTTGTGGTTGCCTAACCGACATAATTCCTTGAACGATATTGAAATCAGCTCATACAATTACGACCGTGACATTAATCTAACAATAATAAAAAGCTACTTCTGTCCCTTGGTCCCTTTGTGGCTCCCTCTGTCACGCTATAAGAATGCGAATAAGTCGATAATGGAACGAGATTCATTTTTACTGTCTCCATACGTAGTATAGGGGAAAGTATTGTATTTATGAAAAAAATCGACTTCCAGAATTCAACGGAAATACACATTTTGAACACGTTTTGACCATTTTCTCGATGATGTCTGTGTATGTGTTAGCTTTTCTGTGGGTGCTCTAACTCAAAAACTATTAATCAGGTCAACGCGAAATTTTATATTTAACATTTTTGTAAAAGTCACAAGAACTGAGTAGTTTTTGGTAAAAATCAGTCAACCGGAAGAGGGTGTTTACTTCTGTCACATCCGTTATTTTGAAATATTTGCTTTAATATTTGATAAATGTAAAAATGTACTGGAATAAACGTTGTAGGAAATTTAATTTTCTACAATTTTTATGTGAAACGTTTTTCCATATAATGCATTGTTTAAGAGATATCTTATATTTTAGCTGCCACCACCACGCCACCTACCGATGACTATTGTTAACAATTGACGCTTAGTTATATCCACTTTCTTTTCTTAATTGTTGGAGCTTTGTGGCTATATCCACTATCAGAAGACTCTGGTTTGAGTTTATTTCTGTTCTTTTTAGTCCAAAATTTTTCGCAGTTTCTTAAAATATTTATTATTATGTAACCTATTTGGAATTTTTAGAAATATTACACATATGGAGAAAGCCATGTGGTGGCCACATCAGATTTTTTATGTTTGTCAGGAATGATCGATTCACATATTGTAAGATAATGACGAAAATAAATCTCTAAAAAAGTCCCAGGTTCGACTACAAGGTAGGCATTTCCATTTCCCATATGATAACACGTAAAAATCAACTTTTTGACTGGCAGGCTTTTATTCTTTTTGAGATCTAAATTACATAGAATTTACCTATGATCTTCGTATCTAGCCCATTTTAAAGAAAAAACTATGTTCTTTGTCTTTTCTTCTTTTCCCACCTACAGTTCAAAACTTCTCATGTTAAACGTTTAATTCACGTATCTTGGAGAAATCTTGCTATTTTAACTGGATGTTGCCATGCCAACCCATTATATTGTTAAACCTCGAAATCCTATTGTTATTTCAATTCTTGAAAGCGTGCTTTGAATGTTCTTACAATTAGTACGAGACAGAGGAATGAGAGAGAAATTCTTTTCATAGCAACCAATGTAAACAGCATTCGTTGCGTTATTTACGAGAAGGAGTACATTTGAATGTAGAATATTAATCATTCTCATACCAAAATTAGTTACTTAGAATCATCGTAAGAGTTCAAAACCTGAAAAAACGAACGGCTAAAAGAACGAAAGTTTGTTTTCTTGCCATCCAAAGAAAGATATCTATGTTCATTTTTTATTTCACAAAAATCTTTCCCGTTGAATTTCAACGGGCATCTCCCTTAAAGAACCAAGCTCATTTACGCAGATCGTTGCGGCGATGTCGTAACGAAGAGAAGCAAGAGGCGCTAAGAAGTTTTATGTGAAAACCACGGGAAAAGTATAGTGCAGTGAAGGGTCGGTAATTCCAACTAATTGGGGACGGGTCGAGTTCAAACTATCGATTTGTTCGGATACTCGATCAGCAATAAAATCGAACAATAAATGAACTAAATGTACATGTGTAATTTTATTGTATTTTTATTAAAATATATACATCTATCGCAGTGTATTACACGATATTAATTAAAAAAGTATAAGTTTTAAAAAAAATTATCAATAATAACTGATTTTGTGTTGGATTAAATTTTATCTTCGAATTTTGCTGCTAAATATCCAGATCAGATTTCTGTTTCTTTAAAGGTAGATCGATGTTCAAAAGATTGACGTGAGGATAATATACGCCGTGCTGCATTTGGAACTAATAGGTTTCCAAAGATGTGCATATATTGTAATTATAGTCATGAGAAACACTGTCAACTTTTCTATCATTGATAATCTGTTATACGATAATACCTCTCCTATTTGTTGTTTCAAGCGTTAAAGTCTCCTGTATTTTATTTCTGCCCACGGCCAAGTTTAAGAAGTACACAGTGCTTACATTTGTGACTAATGTCCTTATAAAGGTCGGTGGCTTGGTTAACTTATGGCTCGATTTTTATCGGTGAGACATCTCCTCCAGCCATAAAATTTTAAATGAATTTTATGGCCGAAGGAGTTGCCTCACCGACAAAAATAATGTCCTTATATTATTCAAAACACACTATGGTGATTTAATCATAGCCACAAGAGAATCGCACGGGTGAAGATGAAATGATTTAAAGGACATTGCGAGCACCAATCTATTCCTCGAAAGTATCCCAGCAGTCATAAAATGGCACCGCAAAAAGGACACGAGTCCAAGCTATCAACCATGAATTTTCCTTGTGAGAGAGGCAGGTTGGGTGATATGTGTGCGCCCTTGCGTGTGGAGACGGAAGAAGAGCAGAAAGAGGAGAAAGACGAGCAGGAAAATAAGCAGCTGATAAAATGACCGGAGAGAAGCGTAAGTAGGGTAAACAACATGTAAAAAAAAGAACTTAGTTACTTCCACAAGTTTAATTTTAAACGACTGGTTTCACTACGATCGTAGCATAAATTTGTGGAAGTAACTAAGTTCTTTTTTTCATGACGAGTAAATTCCACAGGGTTGAGGCTGACCTCATTATTGACAGGGTTAAACAACGTTTATCGCCTGTTGCGATTCGTTCATCATCTCGGCTTCCCACGCTCTTCCGTAATCTCTCTTACATTCTCTCACTTCGCCAAATCTCCTTTCCTTCTCCCATTCCATTCTGCCCTTCTCTTTTCTCTACGAAGTTTCTCCACATTGTTCACCATCCTCCACGTCACTCACATCTCTCATGTTCCTTGGCATCTTCTCCTATCTGATTCCAACTTTGACTGTATCCGCTCAAATTAGTGGCGCTTGTCATCTTCATCAATTCCACCCGATCGTCCGTCATATGAAGGAATGGTGATGATGGGAAATTTCGGCGACATTCATCCACCAAAACAGATTTTTGACTCTTAGGCAATAATTTACAGATCAACTTTATACGGAGTTCCATGTTCGATTTGGCACAAAATCTGTAATGAGTGAACGGATTCTAATTTAATCACGCATTTGAGCTGTTTATAAATACGAAAATCAAAAAAATCGGATATGATACTTCTTATTGTTAGGCAGGACTTTCACTTCACTTTCTGCCACGATGTGCCTTTTTCCTACCTTTGTCTCATATTGATTTTTATGCATAATGGTTTCCTGCTTTATTACCACTAGATCTTTACGTACTTTCATTTTCTTATCCTTTCTCTCTCACTGGCTCACAAAACTTCCTTATCATAATCCCCTCCAGTGGCGAAGCTAGTGCTGCATGGACCATAGTGAAAGAATATACTCCTCATCTTGAACGAAAAATAAAAGGATGGATGCTAAAATAACGCTCCGTCATCTTTAGGAAACAGTTTTATTGGTGATTCTTTTTATACCATGATAAAATATAAAACGTCATTTAGCATATTTATACGCAAATAAAATGTGTGCATTTTGTATTTCTTAGTAGGTCACCTACTCCGATGGGCTCTTGCCCACCTCTTGGGCTACATAGACGTTATGCTGCTCCTTCCTTCTGTTACTTTCCTGTTACTCTCCTCTGCTATAACTCCTCTTTTCCTACTCATTGTTCCATTACTCATCATCAAATGATCCCATTAAATGCCGGCAAGCTGTGTATCTTCGAAATTGGGTCGACGAGGCGTTAAAACGGTTGGCACCGATAGAACATTAGCAAAATGACTCCGTCTCTCGCACTGCGGTGTGCCGCGATATAACGCCCGATCCAAAACAAAATTCGATCTACTAAACGCGCAGTCATTTTCGGGATAACTGGGCTGTACTTCTTCAAAAAACACGTTATCATTGAGTGACGTCACTTCATAAATTTATTTTACCTTAACAAAGGTGAGTTATTTGGAATATATCTTTCTTGTAATTATAATTTATCCAGCAGATGTTGCAAGCGTACGACATTATTCAACGTGGACAACAAATATAATGAGTTTTTCAAATTACCTGTAATTTTTCAGTTGCAAATCAAAGGAACTAACCCTAATACGAATGTGGATAGGTCACTTCTTACGAAAGCGATGCGCAAAGAAAAATTTATTCAAGTGGAGCGCGAAGATTTTAATGCCCTGGTAAAACGGTTTAACGTCCAATTTACGTATTTAAGTCACTATTTATGGGCACAAAACATTTACGCAGTCTTGGTCAAGGTAATTTCTCGCGCGTGGTTCTATGACGAAAGTTTGCGCGACCTGACGCGAGACCGCACTTCTCATGCGCAGCGTCATAAAACTGCATCGTTTATGCAGACGATAGAGCCTTGAGAGGGCATTGGCTGCGATTTGCGGGGGAAGTGACGGAGCATTTTTCACGGCGAATTCTAGCGCTTTATAACCTCATGGAGGATCAAATGACGAGCTTATGAATTCACGGTCTCGCTTCCAAGGGTTGAACGACCTCGTCAATATGAATCCTTCATAAGGAAATAAACGCAGGAGAAATGGAATCGGAATATATTCTGCGACTATGTCTTTCAGTTTACAGAATCTAGGCGTGTAGTATATCACGATTTTCTCCCAAGGGCTGAGACTATTTGTTATTACCGTATTTCATTGAATACCATACGATATCGAACAAGATATGCACCTCATTTTCTTGAGAAAATCCGATGGAAAGGTATTATGAAATTTTTCATCTAATGCGATAGATTTCACTCTTAAAAGTATATTTCTTCATTAGATATTATCTGTGATGTTATTTGTTCCGTAATTGTCCATTTACTTGCAACGCTATGACGAATTCCTTCTAAAAATATAAAATAAGTTTTGGCTTGAAATCCTCACCTAAGAACTCCATCCTGATTTCCGAAAGAAAATTAAAAATGATACGAGCGGTATTCGAGTAACTATGGCAGTGCGTAAAATCCTTAACTGGCAAAGGGTTACTATTAAATGAAATCTTACAAGTAAACCTAAATGGCAAGGTGGTAACCAAATAATCTTAAAATTTTTGAAATATGACAATGGTTCAAAGAAAAGAAGCTCGTGTTATCGAACTGATAAATCTGAATTCTCCAAAAGCCATAAGATGATTTTGAAAACCAAATGCGCATTTCAGCTACAAGACAGCCATCATCAGTGGAATTTCACCGATAGTAGAAAGGGCAAAGTTGAGTCATGTACTAAGATTTTCGGCACTCACGGTAGATCTTTGCGGATAACGAAGGGCCCCACAAAGTCCTCAACATAGTAGGTCATTCTAACAAGCATACTTCCACTTCTTCCACACTAAGAATACTTTAAAGGAATTTTATGCTTCTCCCAAAACTTATTTTCGTTGGGAGTGAAAAATGTTTGGAATATATACTAACAACGGAACCGAATAATCGGAAAAAAATTCAATCCCACGCAATCTTAAGTTTTGAGAGATGGAATATGGTTCTGCGTTCAGTTAACCGACCTGAAAAAATATAACCACGGACGGGGCGAGATGAGAGAGGAGGAAATGGCTTCCATTCCACACGCAAACTCATTACTTCCTCCTCACCCTTTCATTGTTGTCCGTTTTCACCTTTTCCTCTTTCCATTTCCTTACCGTTTTATGTATGAACGTATAGTAGCCGTTCCTGTGTGTGTGCGTGTGTGGATAGGGTCAATTCCTACAATGCTACGCCCGTACCCTCGAGATGGCATTGAAGAAGTTCCCCTATATAATGAGAAGGTCTTTTGGAAGTGTTCGGGAGGGGTGGGGGGAGGAGAATGGGGAGCGGATTAGGGATGGGGCGGCAGTGAGGCATAAGCCACATGAATTTAGAGGACGGTCGGAGTTGAGGGAACTCTTATAGGTGTGGAGTTGTCTCCTCGAGTCTTCGGTGACACAGAGCGTCGGGATACAGGACTCATCTCCGCCAGGTATGGTTTTGATTACCGTTATTATTTTGCAAAAATATACCCTTGAGAGGTATGTCTCTATTTCTCAACGCTCATCCAATCACTTTTGTCGCTGCGTAGAGTACTGCTGCTCCATCTATGTTTTGCATGCAAGGTCGTTTCGTTGGTCTGAGGTAACCTGGAGTGATATTGACGTATTTTAAAATCTTACGTTCGGCCTTCGTTTAATTTTATTTTCGAATGTTTTCTTCGAAGGAATAAAGTGAGGATATTTTATTTGTCCGTTATAATTACTGTCGAAGAATGACCGGGTGTTATCGATTTCAAAATGTAAAGAATTTATGCTAAAAAAGTTGGTTTTGACCTCTTAAGTTTTCGCCATTAAAACGCGTGATTATTTTAGTGCAATGGCTGTGCCTTTCTGTTTTTGGAAGGCTGCGCTGAATCGGGACTCAAAAGTCCCTAAAAAATTCTTTCTCTTATATTTCCATCGTAAACGTTCATTAAATTAGGTCTATCGACATAGTTGATGACCAGGAATAATAAAACAGTTTTTAAGCTTCTTTTAAGTAAGTAGTTATCCTCCGCTGAAGTCGAATGCATAACTGATAACTAATAATTTTAATCTCATCGTTTAACCGGATTTTCATGATTCGCTACTAATTTTTTTATTTGTATAGATATTTTAATTTCACTTTCAACCATCAAATGAATGTGATTGTCAGAATTGGCATAAATCCTATTTATATTATTCTCTGCTAAAACTTTTAAGATAAAATTTGCTCTGGTTTGTCCAGGGTGTCGTATTTACGCGCCTAATCGTTGTATTTTTATGCCAATTTTTAATTCTCAAAATTGGAATTCGACTATTATGAGGGTCAAGTTTTAATCAGATTGAATTAGCACTAAAACTGAGATTTATAACCCGTTTCAGTGAATTCGATACTATTTTCGTAATTTTAATCGTCTCCTATAGATAGCGATGGAAGTTGATGTCATATTCATTACATAAATACATGATTTTAAAGTTGGACTATCATTTAATTCAAACAGAAGATAATTTTGTATTGAAATATTAAAAGCAAATAATATAATTACTCACTGAAACTGTCAAAAAAGCATAAAATGTAGGTGTAAGAAAATAGGAAGAGTTTAGATAACTGTTACACATTTGGAGGCAGTGCATTTCATATTATGATAACTGCGTATTTTATGTTGTTTGTTACACGGTGTCACATTTTTAGTTACTTGGTGCGAGAGATAAGCGCAGTGTGCTACTGAACGTTTAACAGTCCCGTTTTTTGCATTAAAATTCTAAAATAAATCAATTTGTGAGGTCATATAAATTATTCGATATCATTTTATCAGTGAAATAAAAATGCTCCTGCATCACATTTAAATACATTTATTATATGTCCCGGTACCAAATTTAAAATCATTGATATTTATAATTTTATGCCATTCAATGGAGGATATCCCTGCACCAATTCGAAATATTTTTTATATTTATATTTTTTTATCCAGTGCAATTAAATCTGTCCCTGCATCATATTTGAATCGATTTTACGTAAAGTGCTAATTGATTTATTTCCATCTTTCTTTAGAATTGGAGCTTAAACTGAGAGCCATGGCCAGCTTGACCAGAGCTCTTATTAACGGATACTTCTACGTCAATGATGAGTTGAGTGGTAAGGATATTTCTTTTGAGCGTGAGGTTTGATTTTTACGGATTTCAGATTAAAACGTGTCCAATAAAAGCAATGATTAACCTAAAACGTGGAATGCTTCGCAATATTGGATTTAATGAAACAATTTTCGTTGTACTTTAAAACTTTTAGGGACGAAGATGGGTAACTACGTTGATGCTTTGTTATAGACAATGATTTTTTGCAGTAAATTGAGGTCACGGAATAGGATTATTGTCTATATTAAAATTAATATGCTCCTCTATATCTTTAAAACATCAAATATAGGCAAAGAAAGTATTGCATGTAGCAGGGGTCGACACGCATATAGCCCGCAAGCGCATTGTACGCGGCCCGCAAAGCCATCATGAAAATGCGATGTATAATGTTTAATATAAATTATTCATATACTTTAATTGAAATAAAAATACCTTATCTGGTAAATTTTTAGCGCTAAGAAGATGTAATATCCGATTACTACTTTTATGTCACCTCAAAAATCTCTTAAGTAAATTCCCTTATGAATTATTATAAGTATTTTGCGTCCGCAAGGAACAATCGAAGCTCCAATGTGGTCCGCCGACTCACTCGTAAATGCGATTGCGGTCCGCCAATTTCCAAAGGTTGCCGATCTCTTGGTCTATACCAGGGGTCGGCAACTTACGGCCCGCGGGCCGGATGCGGCCTCTCAGAGCGTTTTATACGGTCCACAAAGCCAGAATCGGTAAAATTAAAAAAAATCTTATTTTCTCAGTAAAATCATGGTCTCAACACCTTTTCTGTCGAAGTTCAACTGCTAGTAAATTGCTTATACTTCATTTTCTTCAATATGAGACCACGGGATCTTGAGATGACTTCGGATGTAAACACTCAACCGGCCCGCCGAAGCCCTCGCGACTTCCAATGCGGCCCTCCGAAGCATTCACAACCACGAATGTGGTCCGCCATGCAGAAAAGGTTGCCGACCCCTGGGCTATGCAATAACTTTCAATGAAGTTTTTGTATGCATGCAAACAGCGAGAATTCTACGATGCCTGCCATTTTTAACAATTTCAACTTAAAATAGTAGTCTATGAATTTGGTGGACCTATATCAAGTATATAGGTATATTTTTCAAAGAACTTTTTGAAACCTAACTAAAAGTGTGATTATGATATGTTTAAGATAATGTGAATCTTTTACCTTGAATTTATAAAAATACTAACGGAGAGTTATAATGGCAATTTCGTTTATAGCTAAATCGAAAGATTTTAGACGATCCATTTATTGCACTCCTGACCTCTGTCTATTCATGCCTTTCACAGGAGTAGTTTATTAACATCTTGGAACATTCGGCTGCGATCATGAACGCAATAGATAGAGTTCCTTTCGGGCCACTTAGAAATGGGAACGATTTCACGGCTTTGCGGAAAAGTACTGTACATTTACGATCTAGTGTATCTCAAGTTTCAAAACGAGAAGTGGCGTATTCCAAGATGCATTCTTGAGAGATTTAGGTCGTGCAGAGATTCAGTTCTCGCATACATACAAGTGAAGGGGTAAAGGGGGAATTACAGAGCGTAGCAATTGTTAAGGCACTGCAAAAATTAATATATCAGAGATTGTGAGAATTTTGAGAATTCGTTGTTTTTTCCGATTCAAGAAAATAATTATCTATCTTATCTCTCTAATTAAAAAAGAATTTTTCAAATGTTTCTTAACACAAAAAAGTTTATTGTTCACAGACAGACGGTCAGACAGCGTGATCACACGAACACGTTCTTTTCTTTTAAGAAAACGCGTTAACAATGAGTCAAAGGCGTCATTTTACATCTTCATTGCTGTAGAAATGCAAAACCCTTATTCCAGATAACGTTGGGAAAATGTCGGAAGATAGTTATCATCACAATGCAGTATTCGTGCATAGATCATAATGAAATGTTGATTTTAACAGGAAAGATCAAATGACATTTTCGAATTTTTTATGTACGATATGTAATATTTGTTTCGCATCGATTTAAAAACTAAGATTGTTAAAGAGGTACGCTGTGTTTCTGCTTATGAATAGTTCAGTCAGAGCTTCAAAATCTAAATATAAAAAATTGATATAAATAAATTTTTAAGGCCGTTTGTGAACTACCGATGAAAAAATAAATCAGATGCTTTACAGGTACAGTCATAGTATAAGAATTTCAAATAAATTTGTAAATGGAGATTAATTGGAAGTAAATGTGCATTTTCAATGAATTACATATGTATTTTACTGGCGGAAACATTTTTCTGGGCTATCGTACAAAAATGAACGAGAAGCGCCATTTCAACTGTTTCCCTCATTTGTCCGTATTTCACCCAAAAACATTGTTCCCATTGTGAGAAGCAAGCGATCTAGTATGTCATGCTCCATCTCGATTAGTAGGTTATAACTTTTTTTTGGAAAATATTCGTAGAATCTATATAAACGAACAAAATGATGAAATATTAGGAATTGACAAAGATAATATTTTTCCTCATAAATATATTGTATTGAAATTCGGAAAAACTCTTCTTCTTAACCATATGTCTCAATTAAAAATTGCACGGAGAGCAAACATCTCGAAATTTGTGGCGGGTCGCATGTCTCCGTATAAACCTTAAGTATGTTGACATAAATTAAGCAATCTACATAGAATGATACATATTTCGATATTAAAACTTAAACTATTGCGGAATATATAAACAATAAAACATTCGTGCCGATTTGTAACCTTAAGTCAACAAATATATATTACAATCACGCACCGCAGGATCATCGCAAAATAAAAAATCTGATGTGGCCACAGCATTACTTTCTCCATACCTGTAATATTTGTAAAAATTCAGAATAGGTTAAATGATAATAAATATTTTAAGTGCGAGAAACATTTGAAGACTTTACAAAGAACAGAAAAACCGTAGCCTTCTGATATAAGATGTATCCGCGAAACTCCAACAATTAGGAAAATAAAAAGGAGCGTTACTAAGACGAAAGTAAGGTTGATGATAATAAATGTTTTAAGGAACTGCGAGAAAAATTTAAAGGCTTTACAAAGAACAGAAATAAACTCCAACCGTAGCCTTCTGATATTGGATATAGCCACGAGGGTCCAACAATTAAGAAAATAAAAAGGAACGTTACTAACAATAAGACGTAACTAAGCGTCAAGTGTTTACAATAGTCGCCGGAAGGTAGTGTGCTGGTGGCAGCTACAAAATTAGTTTATAAAATATCTCTTAAACAATGTATTATATGAGAAAATGTTTTGAACAAACGTATAAAATTAAATTTCTTACAACTTTTATTACAGTATATTTTTACATAAATCAAGTAATAAAGCAACTACTAAAAAATCTGATGTGGCCACCACATGGCTTTCTCCATACCTGTAATATTTCTAAAAATTCCAAATAGGTTAAATGATAATGAATATTTCAAGGAACTGCGAGAAAAATTTAGACTTCATAAAGAAAAGAAATTGACTCATACTGTTGACCGATTTTTACCAAAAAACTAATCAGTTCTTGTGCTGTTAACAAAAATGTCAAATATAAAATTTCGTGTTGATCTGATTAATAGTTTTCGAGTTAGAGCACCCATAAAATCCCGGTCACAGACAGACACACACAGACACGCACAGACGCACACAGACACACCTACAGACATCATAGAAAAAATAGTCAAAACGTGTTCAGGGGATCTTAAAACATATTTTCGTTGGAATCTCGAAATCGATTTTTTCCGTGAAACAATACTTTCTCCATACTTCGTATATGGAGTAGTAAAAAATAGAATGGGACCATTTCTTGCTAGAGACCCCAGCTGTAAAGCGATTCATATTCTTAATATTGGTGTGTGAATGACAAGGTTATAAGATTCTAATGCATGACAAATGAGACAATTCATTCTTACTTGATGAGTTTTTTGCCGTAATAATCCGAGGAACATTTTCAAGCGGAAGTGATGTGACTCAGTCAAATCTGGAGGTGGTGGAAATTTGACAAATAAAAAAAAGGATTCTTTGTTTAAAATGCTTCTTTTACCAATATCCAATGCCAGATCCACGCACCAACAACTGGCCCCTAATATCTTCACCATTTCCTGGCCTCGCCATCCTGGGGGCCTACCTATATTTCGTTCATCGTCTTGGTCCCGCACTAATGGCAAACAGACCCCCGATGAGCCTCCGTGGAGTCCTCATAGCCTACAATGCCTTCCAGGTGGTTGCCAGCGCGTGGCTATTTTACGAGGCAAGTATCGACCCAATTCCCATGGAAAATGCGGGAGAAGTATCTTATAGAACAGGGATTTTCAACCAGGGGTATGCCAAGAGTTCTGAAGGTGTACGCCAGTGTTTAGGATTATAATTTTTCTTCTTATTTCCTCTTTTGTGCATGACTTCCGAATAAAAATTTGCGATGTTACGACAAACAATGACGTAACAGAAAAAGCGCCGAAGCTGTGAATTTGAACGTTATAAACAGGGGTACTATCTTAATACGATGTTATTTATTTCAATACCACATTAAAAGATTACTTAGGGGAACGCGACCATAAAAAGGGTCTAACAGTAAGCGGTGCGCGACCGTCAACAAAACGCTCGAAGGCAGTGGTGTCCAACCTTTTCTACGTGGCGGACCGCATCGGTGGTTGCAAATCCTTCGGCGGGCCGCATTTAAGTCGGATTCCGCGGTGCCATATAAATAGAAATTGGGTCTAAATAAGGTTTTAAATAGTTAACGTATCAGAATTAAAAGCTTTGTTATCAACATTTTCATAAAAATGTATTAATTTGTGTGTTAAATTTTTCGGATTGCTTTTCCATCATAGCTTCGCGGATCGTAGGTTGGACACCCCTACTCTAAGGGCTACGTCAGCAAGAAAAGCTTGAAAACCCCTGTTATAGAATATCTCCTGAATGCTGGAAATGACCTCTGTTTTAGACTTTCAGTCGCAAAATTTTGCGATATTGTATGTCTGAGTTATTTGTCATTATTTAACATTTGTTCATAAGAATATTACTTTTACATTTTTTATATTATCTCGTTAATATAAACTCCATGGTACGTAAATTTACAGTATTTTTAGTATCCAGGTGTTATAATAAATGAGATGCTACTGGAATTCAAGAACAAGCACTTAAGTACCAAAAATTGAAAAATAAGTATGTCTTAGGTAAATCCAATAGCCATAACGAGGCTATGAAAAGCCTGATGCAGTTTGGTTACACAGAAGCTGTCTTCCGTGGTGATTCACCGAAAATAGAAAAGTAATAAAGAAATTCATTTTTATAAACAACTTTAGATGAACCGCCACTGAAGACGGCTGCAGTGTAGCCGAAATTCACCTCAGGTTTTTCCTAACCTTGTTATGGATATTGGAGATACCTTATACTTTCAATTTTAGATACCTAAGTGCTTGTTCTGAAATTTGTTTTCAGCCAGAATATGAACTCGATGATTCCCTAGCGAATGCTACTGGAATGTGAAAACGAGTCAACCATTTGATTTGGTAAATTTAACTTGACACGCGATAACATTAATAATGCCTTATTCTTTTAATTTCTAATGAAGCTATATCAATTTTGAATTGAAACATATGCTTTAGCTATGGACCGTAGTATATTTCGAAATGTAATAACGAACTTTTCTTGTATAGGTATTTAATGAGTGGGTGACCGGCTGAGGAAAACCAGTCTTATTACCCATCGATTTAGCTTCACTTTTCATTTATGTGCACACTAATTTCATGATTGAGAACTTCTATCTCATTTCAAGTTTTTTATTGAATTTTTACACGCGGTCGCGAGTCACATGTCCTCGTTCCACTTACTCCCTATTCGTTTCTCGTTCTTTCACAGTGCCTGGACGGCGCCTGGTTAAGAGACTACGATCTTCGCTGCCAACCGGTCGATTACTCCAACGACCCTAACTCCCTAAGGGTACGCTTCTTCTCAGAAACCGCCGAAAATCGATTCCAAAGCGACGAATGGGGCTTTATGGTGATAAACCACCAACATCACGACGCAAATTTATCTTTTCTTGCTTTAAAAAAAAAGTCTTCAAAATGACTAATTACGCTTGGGTTTCGATTTCTGATATTTTAGTGACGGCCAAAATTATATCACCTCGGTAAAGGAGGAGGTTATCGTGTTTACATCCCGAGACGGGTTAGGATTCTGACGAGGGCATGGCCATGTCGTTGTTGAGCTCATTGTAAAATATCGTAATGTGCTGTTTATGAGCTAGTTAAAAATAAATCAATTGTACTCCAAAATCCAAAGTAATATTAAGGCTTTTCATAAATACGTATCATATTATTCACTATTCGCGAGGCATTAGTATGGCTGCAATGCTCCAAAAATAAATGTGTACTAAATTTAATTAGTCCTATAACTGATAACTTGTTTTAAATACTAGCGCATAATGGATACGTATATTTAAACTTACAGATATATTTTTAAATAGCAATTCATCATAAATTTCCCATTTTTCATTTCGCTCATTCCATCGATTATCGCTTTATGATAAATGCAATGGATTTCCCATTCTACCTTAATGATGCCTGGTTGTCGAGTACTTAAATTCACAGTTGTTTCCGTCAAGATAAATGAAGTGAGAAAATAGGAAAATGTTTTAAAATATACTGAAACCTAATATCCATATACCATGAAAAATCATACAACGAATATTTTATAGATATATTTTCTCCTTTCAGGTAGCCAAGGGAGTTTATTGGTACTTTATTATGAAGATAATAGAACTACTTGACACGGTAAGATACAAAATAATTGGAAGAGTTACATGTGGAATAAGTAAAATTACAAAAAATGAATATATCATTAAAATCGTTAAATAACCTTTTAATAACAATGCTACTGTTTCCGTACTTTTTTAAAATAAACACGCAAAGATTCTTCAAACTACAATCTAGTACTCAGATGAAGGAGAGCACAAATACATGTTTGAAAAAAGCTTTTCCTATATAATTTTTAATTAGAAATTTTACCGTTTAAACTTGCATATTCTTGTAAAAATAATTTTATTTCATTTTAATGAACAAGAAATTTTCTTGATCCTTGATTTACCAACAGGTATTCTTCATCCTGAGGAAGAAATTCAATCAAGTCACATTTCTTCACGTATATCATCACACGGGCATGGTTATGCTGGCGTGGGGTGGAACAAAGTTCTTAGCGGGTACGCATATCATCTACTTAAACCATTGATTGATGATGACCTCTTCCAGACCTTTTCAGTTTCCCCTTTCACCTGTCTCCCTCCCCAATGAATTTCACTCTCTCTCTGGTCTATTTGTTCTTTTGTTAGCACGTTTTTTAAAGGAAAAAATGTGCTAATGTGATCACTCTGTCTGTCCGTTTGACCCTCTTTTTTTTAGACAATCAACTGTTTTGTTTTAAGAGATATTGTAAAATTCTTTTTGAATTAGATTTCTCCTATCAATCTATGAATTTTTCATTGCTAGATTTTCCAAGTGGATCATTGATTTTCCGTTAGGTGGTTTCGAAGTCGGAAAATGCGAAATTTTAAAATTGCGGTAAACTTTGCCAGAAAAAAAAACGAAACGTTGCATATTATTACAGGGTTCTTTTTGGGGAATGGGCAATAGCCACCTTTTTGGATTTTTTTCTATATATATCGCTTATGTATTCGGTTTTTTGTTTAGGTTTGCAGTAAGCCCATTTACGTTTTATCCTAATCGGTTCCACTTACGGAAAACGGCAGCCGAGACTGAAAATGTTACATCAGAAATAAATAACATGGCAATCTGCAATAACAATTACAAATATACAAATTTAAAAATTCTTTGTATTTGAAGCAAGTATCATATATGACTCCATTTACTGAAGTGAAGTATTTCAAACTGCGTAGTGTATGAACGTAGGGAATAGCGAGACGGCTATTAGTATTAAAATATATGAGAATCATGCAGAATCGTGTTGTTTTAAAAAGGCGATTGGTGATACTCAAGGGTTATATGAAGATATTGCCACCAAATGAACGTTTTACTACCATACTGCTGAAGAGGCCAGACATTGAAAAGTGAGAAGATTCTAGAATAAAAGCGTTCGACAAACTTAGATAGAGATCTCAGCACAGACATAATTTTTCACCTCGAATATAACAAACATAAAAACTCTCGGATCACTATGACAATTTTTAATAACCCACTTAAAAAATTTAATTTCTCCATGCGACGGTACAACATACCCGATGCAAAAAGTTTCGCCCAAAACGTATAAGATAAATTCAGGATGAGGCAATAATATATAAGCAATACAAAACTCAAAATACGTGTAATTGGAACTTTTAAAAGTTTTTATTTTTCCGGATAAGATTTCAGCTTTTCCTCTTTGCTGTCTCGTTATATAAATTCAATACCACGGCTCTGCCCAACATAAAAAAAACTCATATTTTACTCCTTCACATAAGAAGATAACGATTGCACAATCGTTTTGTGCTAAGTATCGGCGCGAATGCTTTTAACAACCTTACACAATCGAAAAATTGCTCACGTGCTGGATTTACAAGAGAAAATGGTTATAAGGCCAGCGAGGAATGGCGCTGCCATGAACCCATATGACATTATCTCGCTCAATAACATGGAATCAATTTCTTTGTAAATCTGCCTGCAACATTGCTAAAGTGTTTTTAATTGAATTTACTTTCTCAAACCAGTTTTTTCGATTGAATAATCAAAAGAATAATTTTTTCCGTAATTTTAATAATATCGATTGTAATTTTTGTGAGATAAATATTTTCTCGCCAAAAAACAGCTCACGGCTTGTTTTACGGCTGAAAACGACCCGTTGCATGAAAAAACTACATCCCAGCAATGCCTGCATTGATGAATCCATTCACTCATTTCCCCCTCTCTCTCTGTTCTCAACAGGTGGCCACGGCACTTTCATGGGTGTCATCAACACGTTCGTTCACATCGTCATGTACGCCTATTACCTCATAACAAATATATGGCCGGATAAAAAGAAGCACATTTGGTGGAAGAAATACATCACGCAGATGCAGATGGTTCGTATGTGAGGATTGCGTATATCCCAAGTCAGGCTTCCCTGCGATCTTCTCCTACTTTTACGTCTCTCCTCCACAGTAACGGTCGACGTAGCCTCGAGGTTTGCGTCCATGTCGTTGAACTCGGAAACAAATCTCATTAACTATTCCAATATGCACCCATGTTTGGAATTTCCTCCTAACATGATATTGTATAGCTGATTATGAGACGCAGATTATGTATTATTAAAAATAAATCCTCCGAGGAACTTTTAGTGAGTATTGGGGTATAATACTCCCTTTTGAGATGAAGTTATTAAAAAATTCATATTTGAGTAATGTTCTTCAGTCAGTGAATATCGTATGTTAATTTTGTGAATGCCATAACTTAGCCCGTAAAAATACCGAAACATAACATATACGTACGATGTATCGCGTACGCGTATCAAGATGTCAGTTCAAAATTATGATTAATTTATGAGTACATTGGTGATTTACAGCGATAAATTTCTAAATTATTGGCAGAGTAATTTAAATAAATCACTAAAATTACGCGTAGAGAAATATGCTGGTTGCAAAAAATAGGAAAATTTAGGATAAATAATTATTAGATAAAAAACTACTCCATCTTAGTTTCAATAGGAAGCTTCAAACCGAGTTTATTCTTATGTATTTAACGAATCTTGCAGAGGTGGGGTTTATTTTAACGGAATATGATTTTCTTAAACCAAGAGATTTGCCTTTTAGTCGATCTAACAATCGAATGACATCCCAAAAATCGATTTGGAAAGTATTTCGTTTTTTGGAGTGGCAAAAACAATGCTATTTGACATAATTCGGATTACGGTATTTTTTAGGATAATGGCATTGGGCCATTTAAAAATACCGAATTCCAAATCGCATTCAATGCGACATAAGCTTTTTGGCCACGTAATCGTTACCCTCGACGACGATTCCGCGCCAGTAATCCGAAATGTTTTGGAGTTTTTCTTTCGTCGATGGACCGAAAAAAGTGGACCGCTTTATTCTGCGCGAGTTTTTGCTCCACATGCGACGAATCGGAACGTCTGAGCACACTGGCCCACTTAAAAAGTCCGTCCCCGCGAAACCTCCGCGGAAGAATGGCCGAAAAGAGACGCTGGACATCCTTGTTTTGAGGCGGAGGCGCAATAAGTGGGAGGGGTATGGCATGGGAGCAGTCAAATCTCCGAGGTTGCATGGGGAGCAAAACTGGATTCCCGAAACGAAAGGGAACTCGTCTGATCTCTTCCCTCTCTATTTCCTTCAGGTCCAGTTCGCTCTCATCTCCGCACACTCTCTTCAACTTCTTTTCCGTGAATGCCAATATCCGAAGTTCACGGTCGGAATCCTCGTGCCTCAGAACCTGTTCATGCTTTCACTCTTTGGGGATTTCTACAGGAGAACGTATTGGAGGAAGCAGCAGAAGCAGAAGAAGGAGGAATAGAGACGTATTCGGGAACTCCCACTGCACGCGCCCCCTTTCTTCCGTTTTCTTGTTTCGCTTTCTGCCGATCGCTAATTCTCTCTCTTTTCCTTCCTTCTCCCTCTATCTTTTTATTCACCTAACTTGACACAGAATAGCATTTGTGCGTGGTATATGTAAAGTTACGGCGATAATACCCCAAGAGGCTGATTCGCCAGAAAATACACACACAGATAATGGCATACCTTTTATCCCACCGCCTTCTTCGACCTCTTCCTCACCTTCGTCCTCCATCTACGCCTACCCCCGCCCCCTCACTTGCCCTCTTTCCCGCCGTCTTCCACGCCGAAAATTATCGGAAAACGCTCGCAGCTAATGGAAGATGTAACGAAAGAGGGAGGGGAAATGGAAAACTGACATCAGATTTGAAGATTATAAAAGTCATCGGCAGCCTTTCATCCATTACGACAATTACGAATCGGCGTAATATAAATCGTCCCTGTGGCGGTGGAACGGTTTCCTTAAAAACCAAGGGCGGGATCGATCTTGGAAGGAGGATGGGTCGTCGAGTTCCGGAAAAAACGGTGAATCATGTGACATTCGGAGAAGCGAACGCGATGGAATGTGGGTGAAGGGCAAAATTTGGAACGTCTCGTCGGGGGAAGAGGATAGAGGTGGAAGTGAGGGAAGAGGTGGATACTAAGAGTGAAAAAAATTACATGGGCACCTCTATTTTTCTCCCAAACTTTATCTATCATATAATCGTGTGTGGGATTTCCATGAGTGCATGTGTTTACTGCTAGCGAACAAACCTAAAGAAGATGCCTCATGACTTTATTGGATTTTGCGCCACGCAAAATTCATGACACGAGGGAAAAAATAAGCTTATTTTTTGCAAGAATATTGAACATATAGGTGACTATATTAACTGGTCAAAAGTTGACATGGATATTTACATACATGTTGAAAAATTACTATTTATTGTCATCTTCTTATTTGGTACTGGGAAGATTATAGTGAGAAACCGCTTGTCTAGTTGAATAACTGCATTTACATCTAATTATAATTAGTAAGTACGAGGACTATATTGGCTATTTTGAAGAAAGTGCAATTATAATTTTTCGATACTTCAAAAATAAATTATTTTATTTGAGAATTTCCAAAATAGATAAAATGGAAACATATTGCCTCATACTATGTGAATTTTTTAATATTAATTATTTTCATCCGTGTTAATCTTTGAGGTAGGAAAAGTTCTTCAATTTATACATGGAACGAAACCTCGAAAGCGCAAATTCGATTAATATAAAATTCTCGTTTAAAAGAAGTTTACTTCAGTCATCTGCGAAGTCATAATTTTAACGACATAGTAATTACGAATCATCAAAATTTTAATCTCTTGAAGTTTAAACTAACTATTTTATGCTGTATACACTGAAGTGCAGAACCGCAATTTTTATTACAAAGATATTTTGCTTTGTAAAAAGACCTGGATCTTCTACACATCCCTTGAATCGCATATAAGCATCCTTACCCACCGAAACACGTCACCTACTAAAATGGGACCGGAGATTTGGATGTTCGTCTCTCACTGGCGGAAAACGAAACTTTTCAAGTTCACTCGATTCCAAAAATATCAGAACATAAGTGGTTATCTGCAAAATGAATTTGGAAAGTGTTACTTATCTTAAGGATATGCAACTTGAGCGTGTATGCCAAGGATGCGGTGATGCGGAATGGACGCAGAAGGGGGCGTGACGAGAAGGGCCCGCGGCGAGAGCGGGACCTAAATCCAATTCGCACTCTTTTCCTGCGCAACAATGGGACAGATGATTCAGGTAAAATGCTACGGCGGCGAAAGGAGGGGGGGGGGGAGAGGGAGAGAGATCGAGGAAGAGAATTGAATAGGAGGGAAAGGAGAGAAGGGGAGGAACAGTGTATTTGGGGAACGAGGGATCGGAGAGGAGGTCAGTAGGATCGTCGCAACGACGAAAAGCGAATGAGATAGAATGTTACACGGGGAAGAACGTCCATAATTTAGTAAATGTCTCAACAAACTCGCATAGGACCTTTTTTATTTTCGATTCAAATTATCTTATTTGAACAGAAATGTTTTATACCAAAACTGGAAAAATGTCGCTATCATTCGGATAAAAAAATCTACGATAAAACTGAAAGATCAAACTCGACCGCTTAGGAAAATTTTGTGTTTTTCGATGCACATACGATCAAATACGCCAGTATAGTGGCAAGTACAGTCGCGCAGATGTGCAATCTATGCGTTGTAACAGTATTTTTTAACGTCTTTGTCTCGCGACCCAGGGTAAGAAAATACAACAACGATGAAACAGTCTTCTACCTATTGTTTTCGTTAATTCGTCTTAAAAATCAATAGCCGCTAAAATAAAATCACTTACCTAACTAGAAAATGTCATTAACCGAATGTTTTAAATACATTTCAGCTGATTTTCGTCGAGTGCACTCATTTTCCTTGAGCTTTGAGACTCAGCACTAGGTCGCAATCCGTTCTTTGAAAAATGAGTTACTGGACACATATATGAGAATAGCTTTGGGACGGAGCGAGGCGTTCGATGACGTCTAGGAGATAGTTCGATGTTTTTTTAGAGGGAATGAGCATAAATCTACAGGGAAGAAGGTTAGTGTTGTTGCTAACATTCTTTTCCGTCGTTGAGTCGTGTTTAATCTATCGTGTCTTTCTCAAACGCTGTCTGCAATAGGGGTCGCGGCAATAAATTAACCCTACGGTTGAGTTCAAACCCGGATCCTAAGCTTGTCGACTAAGAAATCTAAGGAGAAGAACCAAGACAATGAGAAATAGGAAGATGGAGAGTGTGAGACGAATATGGGACGGGAGAGGATAGAAGAGACAGGATTAGAAATAACGCCAGAGAAAGGGAGTGAGAACGAGAGATGGAGAGAAACGAGAAACAGAAATTGAGAAGGAAGAAGGATATATTTACCTCCTTATTAGCTCGAGAAATACAAATGGAAATGAGAAATAGGTTGAGAGATGTGGAAAGAGAGGAAGAAGGCTGGAGAGGTTGAAGGGGGTGATTCTATGGCAGGAGTTCTGGGAAATGACTGTTACCACTGCATCTTAAAACTCTCTCGCATTTCACTACAATCGTTTCCCTGACCCTCGGGGGTTAGCGGCCCGTTGGCCCTTGAGTCTCAGACGCTGTCGCGGAAGTTCGTAGGCGCGTTGTAAAACAGAAACGCAATCTATGCTTATTTATGCACACGCATATTCAACATACACTGGGCATGCGAGCAACGGAAGCGCTTGTTTTTTCTCTCTTTCAGCTGCTGTTTGCTCAAGTACTTCATTGACACCGTTCGCATTCCCATGGCTATTTCCATCATGAAAATATAAAGACAGGATACGAAGAATCAAATTATATATATTTCTACTACACAGAGTGATACTCTCTAATAATATCTCTGTAGGTTGGAATAGAATGATATATATATATATATGAAACCTCGAGACTACGGTCACGTGAATACTTTAATTCCCCAAGAGTTCGAGATGTTTAATAATAACAACGAATTGTGCAGCGCTATACGTTGTTCTGTGGTTTCAAGATGCAAAATTTGCATTGAACATGATGGAGGACACTTGGAATAATTTCTGTAATAAATAATACTTATTATTCATCACAAAGCGATTTCATCTTTCTCGGCAAAGCGACTTATGCCACACCCTGAACGTATATAATTACGCGGTTAGGGTGTTAAATGTTAGATAGTAAGTTAAATAATTCAGTTCCACAACACCGAACCTGGGATCTTATTTCTTGTTTTGAATTTAAAATATTTATTACCTTTGACGCAGTAATTGTGAGCTCCGTTTCCAAAAAAATCATCATATTTCATCGTAATAAATATTCAGCTATATCTTTTGAATGTAATTTACTGTTGTTCAGAAATATATCGCGTTAGCTCCTTATGAAAATAATGTTGGTCAGATGTAGTGAGCCAAGATTGACGAATTCACGTCGACCCCAAAATGATGTCTGCTATTCGAAACGAATCAAACCAAAAGCCTGCAGAATTTGTTTTTCTGCACATTCATGACATGGTAATTTTAATTTCACAACTCCGCTTTGGTAGCGATAAACCGAGACAGTTATTTCATGCTAAAATGAAATCGAAAGGAAATTATGCGTTCTTCTTGACTACGTACACGGGATTTTCCTGTTCCTTCACAACTGAAGTTTTCTTTCTAACCACTTTCAATTGTTTTTGAGTAGTTCAGTTTCGATTGAGATTTCATCTTTTGAGGGGAAAGAGTAGGAGATAGAGAGAGAGAGAGAAGGACGATCTCGCCTCGCTTTAAGATTCTAACGGTTGACATACTGGCCGAGGCTAAAATAGACACACCTACTGAACCATCGGTGCCTTTTGAAGAGCTTTCATAGGCGGAATAATTTAGATAGTGAATAATTTATGCCTTCAAAATTTCCTTACAAGCTAGAAAATGCATTGATGGACATATTTTGTTATTGCTTCGGCTTTTGCCGTGTATGATTTGAAATCACTCCCAACAAAAAATTGACGGAGGTATGAAACGACTAAATCAATGCCGATTTTATTATTAGTAGTTGTTTATGGCGACACTAAATTAAAAAATGTATGACCTCATGCTCAACGAAAAATGTAAGCTAAACCTTTAAAGGCTTTACAAAAAGAATGTTTTTAAATAAAAACCTAGTAATTTATGAATAGCCCTATTGAATAAGATTATCAGTAATTTGGATGTGGATCGCCGAATTCATCCACATAAAAAATAAAAATTTTGTCTCCTTTTATTACTTTTTTATACTTTAGATGAGCTTCGTATGGTTAATAACTTGTTAATAATTAACGAATTATAAGTCTTTATGTTTCAAAGCAATTCTTAAAGCAAACAATTGAATATTATATTTTGTATTGCCCACTAGGAAGACTTTTTGTCTTATAGTAACATGTGTGGCCAAACATACTCTCGGAGCTGCATACTGTATTCTTCAGAAGTTGGAGAGCCGCATTCTGTGCTCATAAATTTACGAACAGTAAAACAACCTGTATTCGAAGCAATTCAGATATAATGCATGTCCTTTAAGCATCCCCAACACATCTCGAGCCACACAACGCCATTATGTTCTGTAGAGAAAAGCGTTGACATGCCTCTGAATGGAAATTTAAGAGGGCTCCATACTAAGTAAACAAACCGCATGCGACTCACGAGCAGCGGTTTTGCCATCCTCGGTATATAAGGTCTATTATTTATTACTTTGTTAATAATTTCATAGATTGGATGACACCTTTGAATTGGAATGTGAAATTATATAATATCGTGACTCCATTAAAACACAGGATTAAATAGTCAGCGAATCAATTATATACAATATTCCTATTCAACCTATGTTACCGAAGGAAATGACTAGACGGCTCATTTCAGAGCTAAAAATTAAACAGAAACTACATCGATTTAGTATTTTAGTTGAATCTTATTTGTTTGCTTGTTAATTTTATTAAATATTTATTTCCACGGCATTCTATCCGCAAAGAATGGATTAAATTAACATTTATCTTTATATACAATACAGCTATTATATCATAGATAAAGAAGCCTTGTACAGGGGTGTAATTAAATTCAGGTCATAGTTATAGGTACGATTTTCGCATTTATTATGGTTGAAAGTAATTTTCATTAGGCTGCTAGGTATTATGTTTTAGTTTATCATACTTATTCATACTTAGATCCCGTACTATCATGCATAATAAAAGAATAAAAATATTAAAGTCATATTTAAGCATTGGAAACTAAAAAAATATAATTGTTGTACTAATCCTAACGAAAAATATATTTTCGAAAATTTCGATTTGTTTAGCTATGATTAGTGCCAGTATCATCATTTCAAAAAGGAAGGTATTTTATCGTGCTAATGGCAACATTTTACCTTAAACCAAGTTTTACTGCATAAGAGATAATTAATAAAGTAGCTATCAATAGTATATAGATATATTCATCACATTTAGTGCATTATATATAAATACGCGACTGGAGTACGCTGCTTATGTAAATCATAAGTCTTTGGAATGTGATTTTGTACTAAGTCAACCAAAAACTTCTTAACAGTATGAATGGGCAGTTACAATTTTTTTCCCGATTTTTCTATATTCGGTTTATAAGATGTTCTTCGGCCCTCTCCACCGACTATTATACCTTGTAATTAAAAAGATTATTGATGTAATCTTCTGATATGCAAAGTAGTATTTTTACGCTTTACTTTTTCCTGATTTTGGGCGAATATCAAAAACTCATATTCAGAATTTCATTGGTTATTATTGTAGTTATACATATTTCTCTCAGCATTATATTTTGTGTATCAGTATACCTACTCATTATTTTAGGATCTCTCCTCATCACTCGAGAAGTTTGATTCATATTTGATGTAGATTCAAATGCATATTTGGAGTATAAACCAATATTTTAGAGACGACTCCTTTTACCGTAAACAGCAAATATTGACAATATTTTAGCAGGTGTTAATGATGCACTTCTCCCCTCCGCACACGATGTAAACTTTCTTAATAATATAAATAGACAAAAATAAAAAAGTAATTTAATTCGTAGAAAGATGCATAAAAGTATTAAGGCAATTTTTATTAAGGTGCATAATGCAATTTACTACATTTGTTTATCAATTCGTCGTATTTAAAATTGAATTATTTTTGGTGATATTCCATTTACGAGCATTTTTTACCATATATTAATATTTTTAAAATCTCTGAATTAGAATGATTGGAAACCGAGGGTGAGTAAAAGATCCTCTAAAAACGAACTTGAAGATTTACCTATTAACGGAATTATAATTTCTAAAACATACACTTTAAATAGCCATGCTTAGAGTACAAACTTTTATATGCCTCTACGATTTCTTTCCGGAAGCCTCCAGGCTGCTTTCACTGCTTTTAATTTAGAACACAACATTTCTTCTTGGCCAAAAATAACACAGTTCATGAGAATTAGACTAAATATTTGAGCTGATACGGCTGTTTTTAAATCACGGAACCATATTGAAAGCAGTTGTTTCTATCCAAAGAAAGAGAAAACATCCACACAGGGAGGTTTGATTGAAAACTCTTGTATTAGAGCTCAAGGGAGAAAACGTATGGATTTTGCTTGACATTTTTACTCTTGTCATCATTTTTGTAATCAAAGCTTTCATAATTCAACCATTGTTCATTAGCTCAGGATATTTCCCACTCTGCATGCCATGTGTGTTGTGGAGGAGGAAGTGCATGGTTGTGAAACGTTACAGGTTATTTATTATGGCAATATGATAAGCAGTACTTCGAAATCAGTTGGTTAATTTATGTTTATGATGCCATCTATTGTTCAAATGACCCGCTGGCTGGCCCACTATCTTCATTTACGCAAATGTTCATTTTGCTGAATTTTTATGCCGCTGTGTACCGTTTACTCACTGCCCTTTCCATTTTTTCTTTTACTGCATCAAAAAACCTCAGTGTAGCCTTAACTATACTGCCAATTCCTAAATAAATCACTGTTTTTTCTCGATAGTTCCGATGGTCATTTTAATGAAATAGTCAGCAAACGTTGTCGTTGATATAATTTTGGTCTTTTCTTTGTTCAACAAATTATTTTATCGTGCCCCATCATCGAGGCATATAGTATGTAGTATTAGGGTCTGATAAATGATCGTAACTGGCATGAAGCAGCTCGTTAAAGCGAGATTAGTTAAGAGATAGAAAATGAAAGAAGAGGGATTTCCGAAAAATCCATACTTACCGGAGCGCAGTGCAGTGTCGACGATAAAAACAAATATATTAATGGTTTCATCGACAGAAGCTGGTTTATATTGTTGTAAAGAATATGTTAAGCAAGTGAAAAGCGAAATAAAAACTTCATCTGTCTTGGTTAAGAGAAAAAGCAGACGTACCTATTTAAAGTTTAGATGTGGGGATAAAATACTGTCGTGGCATTGGTTATTCTCACTTATGAGAAAGATACGTAAAATAAAAAAATGTTTGCCGGTTCACGCATGTTTGATGCTTGTTTACATAAAGGCAAAATGTAAATGCTTAATCACGACATCTACATTTTAAAATCAATTAAAGTAGAATAATAATAATAAGGGTAATTTTTTAATGAATGGTGGGGTTTAAAAATATAGTACTCACCCATTTTCTTAACACAACTACTATAAAAATAAACAATGAACTTTAAATGAAAGTAATAAATAATAATAAAAATAAATATTTACAGATAAATAGGATTTAACACCGTGGTTTTAAAATTAGTAAAAACGAAACTGAGTTTTATTTTTCTAATTTATGTAAGCTTTTTTCACTATTAAGTGCAATTTTATGTTTTCTATGATTTATGGAATCAACAACAAGAAGATCTAGATGCAAAATAAATGTTATCAAATAAATTTAAGTTTACTCTCGTATTATATATCAGTTAAATTAAACATTTATCAATCGCCCTCTTATGTCGATTCATAAATAAAAACTCAATATTTAAAAATGTTTGTATGTATATATAACAATATTTTATATATATAACAACAATTTACCAAAATATTATATTCATGAGAGTTATATACGAAATTAATAAATCCAATTAAGGATTAATATACTAATGGATCTATGTGTGACACTGTTATTGTTACCAAGAAATAAAAATTCAAAAAATTTAAATGCAATCTTTATTCCCTCATGTATAATCTTTTAGAACCTTGTGAAATGTGTTTAATCCCTGCTATCTTTATTATCCTTTAACCCTAAGATGTATGTTTGGGGCATTGAGGTTAAAATAGGGTAAAAAGCAGGATCATAAGACTAATTTGTTGACTTCATCATCAAATCCTAATCGGAACTACATGAGCTGATGGAGTTATCACGAGTATCCCACATATCTATTGAAAGTAAAATAATTTATCGCGGCGAAAACATTTTCCTAAGAAATACATTCCACCATAACACGAAATCTAGTATATTAATTCGTCAATTAGTATTTTATTTCAAACAACAAAGTTGATGCATGTAAACAATTAATATTGTAAATAAATAATGATTCATTTTACCAAAGAATGAGAACACGATGAAAAATATATTAGAGAACAATCCTTCTTTAATCTACGTTATCTGACACTATTTGCATAAATACTATTTATCTTTATCGAAATTTTCATTCGATATTTTAAATAAATTTTAATTCACTCGGCGAGAAATTTGAGTGCAAATGTGATCGCAACATCGATGTTTCGGCAACAGGGCAACATTTACTAGCGAATCCAGACTCCTCCGGCTTTATTTTACCTATTGTTGCCTGTAATAAAAACGGGTGAATGAATAAAGCAAGCATACAGGGAATTATGTGGAAGATGTTCCGTTTTTAATGTTTTAATTTTTTATGAGTACTTTTTATGGCACCACGCTTCCTTCGAAGGAGATCACTAAATTTTGCATTGTTTTTATACTAGTCCACGGAGTTTAAGTGTCCTGACATGAATCCACCTCTCCAATGGATACAATGCGCTCCAAATATTCGAAGAATATGCGCGCATATCGGTTCAAAAGATAGGTCTAGTTTGAATGGTATAACCGATATTTCAATAATCCTATCGAGTGTATCAAACCTTATTACATTTAGCGATAAAAACACGGTCTTATTCAATTTCCATTGAAATTTAATACAATTTCCCTGTCTTTTTCGACTCGGGATTATTATGTTTACAGAAGTCACGATCACGATGGGCCTCATCGAATTCCAATGTGTCTTTCCAGTCATATTCACCCTTAGGCTCATATGGTTCCACATAAATGTGGGACTCTTCCGTGCTGAGATACACGTCCACCTCTTCCATACTCTTTTTTCTCCACGAGGCGCTCTTGAACTCCAAAGCACGCCTTCCACACCGGCCGAGCACCTCATTGCCCACGAATAACAAAAACTAGCTACGGTAGAAGACGGATCGGCGGGAGCCCAAAAAAAACGTCTTCTTTTCCGCTCCAAATTTTAAGCCCAATAACTAATAGCGAGAGGTATACTCTCGAACGATTACCCCATTCGATCGATCCCTCCCCCCCCCTATTTTCTCAACACCCCCAACCGAGGGAGACGCTGCGCACAGCGAATTTATACCAACTGACCGAGTCTTAGCCATCGAAATATACTTTTTCAGAGACAATGGGACTGAGAAGGAAGAGGGTTGGGCTGTCTCGTGAGAAAAGGGGGAGGGGATAGCATTGGAATAAACAGAGAGAGAGAGGGAGGGGAAAAAGATTTCAACGGGGGAATAAGAGATGGGGCGGTCGGATTTTCGTTTTTGGGTCGACACTCACGGGGCCTTAATTTTACGGTCCTCCGCCCCCATTCCCTCCCCCCTCAGCCCCACACTACGCACACTGAAACGTCCCCGCTCACCCATCCTTGGTCCCGCGGCTGCATTCTCCACGAAACATCTCGGAGTAAGCAAAGGGGCGGGGGTTAGGGGAGGGGGAGGAAATTCCTCCTGAGCAGGGATCTAGAAGGAGAGACGAAGGGGAAGGTAAGAAGAGGGGACTTTCTTCGGGAATAGTTGTGGAGTGAAAGGTAGGGGGGGAATACCGTAGGAGGGAAGGAAGAAAGAGAGAAATAGAGGGATGGGTGTGAACGGTTTCCTCGGTGTATAGTAGGGAGGGGGTTTTTGTGGCCGGGTGCGGTGGTGGGAGTGTGCGTTGCGAGTGCGCGTCTATTTCCGAGCCGAGCTTGTCAAGAAAAGGCGAGGGAAGTGCGGCGGTGCTACTCAATTCTTCCTCAGCCATCCGCGAGCACTGAGCGTCGCCATGTCGGGGCTCATGCACCTTGTGGTCAGCAACTACAATGAGATCGTTGAGACAAAGAGAGGTGAGAGAGAGTTCGCGGCCTCGGAGGAGGGCGCGCCGTGTGCACCACCACTGTTTTCTTCCAGGGTTTCGTCGGGACCGCTGTGATTATTTCCACGTTTGTGCTTTTAAACTTTCTGTCAAACTGCAGGAGAAGTATTTTCTGTGTGCTCGGTCTCTGTTCTTGACGCAGATGTGTTCCATTACTCCAAGGAATTTATTAGGAGAGGATAACCGGGATTTTTATTTTCATTCGGGAATTTCCGAGAGACTTAATGGTGACGTGTTCATAAGGATATTTTCCAGCACTTGGTGCCACAAACAGACGCATTTATTTAAATTTTTTTATGAAGTTGCGGTGAAATTTTGTTGGTTATTGTCGATAGGAATAATAAACCCAGCAGTGTGTGTTATAAGAGTTTATGGAGGATTCGGACTGCAATTTCAGTCGGCCCGTGAAGAGACTTCTGAGTCACTTGTCGAGGGGATGACTATTTAGTCGATGAGAATATTATCGTTGTGCGGAGTTTACGTTCTCCAATCAATGTGACTCCCTCGGTATGCATTCCTTGAATTCCTCGCGTTCTCTCTTTGCGACATTAACCGACGCATATTTAGCAGTCGTTCTGATGAGTTCCTATTGTTTATGTTCGAAACAACGTACATTGGATTCTAGAGGACGCGGTCTTCATAATGAACTTCGAGTGTAGCGAGTGCATGAGAGTAACGGAATCCAAGGGTGTGAAGTTGCCCTAGGTTTGAGTGATTTCAATTTCACGGCTCGCGATTTGCTTATCTTTGTTTGTCTACAAAATAGCGGTCAAGGCCTAAATTAGCTGCTTGGTAAAAGGAAAATATGTCAGCTCTATCTCTCTCTCGGCGGTTAGTAAGAACGAGCGGGTAAGCGACATTCACAGAGAAGTTTTCACGAATCGTTGACATGATAAATGGGTGTTCTAGGAGGCGGGTTTTCGGAGCTAGGAATTAATTACCCGAAAAGTTAGAAGTTGACCATGAAGTTTCCGTGTAGGAAAAGGAATGCCTTTTTTTCCTCCAATGATTTGTGCTATAGGCTTATTTATTATTTAAAAATTTGAATTCAACGTAAAATTGTCAGCGTTAGCCACTATGCGTAGAATAATCAAATTCCATGTCACTTGACATAAAAAAATGAGAAATTTAAAGGGATTCAAACCTCAATAGATAACGTTCAACGATGCAGGGGGAAGTTGAAATTCTTCGTTCCTACATCAATTTGATTCGCTTCAGTTTGTTATAAAAATCTTTCCGGTTAGTAATCGAGGAATGGACCAATAAAATGTTTTAGTAATATCACATCATAAATACTTTTTCAAAAAGATTTTAATTCAAAACGAATTATTCTTAGTTATATTTAAATCGAAATAAAATTTTACAAATTTGATGAAGTTATTTCTCAGAAAGTTAAATAACTGTCTTGGGACAAATATTTTATCAAAAGGAAATTGTTACAGGATTTAAACCATTAAAAACTCCCAGATAGGTTATAAATGAGCAACTGGACTTGCTTTCGTCGCTTTTGTCTCTTCGTTTGATGACCTCACCTTCTTTATTATCACTGCACAGGTGTGCAGTTGAAATGAATGGAATTAAGCCGCGCCCGCGATAATTAGGATTTTTAAACGCCCACCAATTTTGAATTTGCCAACCAAACATTTCTCGAGACGTTTGCGTAATGAAAATGTAACAATTTTTCTGAAAAGAAAAATAATGGCTTCAATGGCATGGATTAAGACCGGATTACTTTCCCTATGAAGCAATAGCCGAGAGGTTAAATCCAAAGCGCTAAGGTTGCATGGTGCTCCCATTTTCTATTCCCAAGGTAACTGAGTTGGCAATCTGACAGAAAGAAGTGCACTTGGTGGGATGACGTCCACGTTACAAGCGAAATTATCGTTTTAATGCAAAAACTGCAGCAAAATCAGGTAGATAGCAAGTACAAGAAAAAACGAGTGTCTCGGGAAATCTTTACTATGGTTAATATCGCTTTAATAAGCAATCGTCTGAAGCATCACGAAGAAGAAGATTAATAAAATATATATTTTTACCTTGTGATGCGCCGTTAATCTTAAACGGCAATTCCTCCTAATTGACAGAGCTATGGGGGTCACGAAAATAAGACGCCGATTCTTGCGTCCCCAAAATTTAACAATGGCGACATTTAATCTCGTTAGGCGGATGTTATTCATTCTATCCGTGTTTGCACAAAAGATATTTTTCGCACGCATATATCCGACAGAGATGAGGGTGAAGAAGCGTGGGAAGGGAGGTGGATGTGACAGTTTAAGGCGGTGTTGACTTAAGGATAGGATGCGTCAAGTGTCGGATGAAGAGCGCTTCAAAGTTAACCTCTCTCTCTTCCTCGGGATGGTGACCCATTTATTTCCCTCCGCGTGGAGGCGAGGGTAGGATGAGTTGTGCTTGGCGTGGAAAGGCTTACATTGAGGCAAAAGAAGATGCAGGTGGAGAGAGAAAAAGAGAGAGGAGAACAAACGGGATGGCGGGGAAAAAAGAAAGGATTCTATGATTCGGCGCTTGAATTCTAACGGTGGAAGGTGACGGAACGAAATATTGGTCCTCTTGTTCCGGCAAAAAGTTTTTTTTCTCTATGGCGACGTTTTTGCATTCACCCGACGAATTCGAGGCGCTCAATTAACGACTCAGTTTTTTCTCCTAACGCGCACGATAGGAACAAAAATGCGCAATTTTCACAGATTTTCGTTATAAAATGATAATGTAACGTGTTTTACCCCGAAATTATTAGTTTAACGTTTGCAAAATTTGCTTAAGGAAGGTCCAAGAGCATGTTAAAATATTTGGACCAGGTAAGTAGTTATCTAAAAATATGAAATATTTATCTATATGGCATATAATTACTTTTAAATTGATTCTATTGGTAGTGAAATATTTTGTATAGTAATATTTTAACTGCAGTTCTACGAAATTACTGTAAAATCGCTTATAAAATTACTTGTAAATTGTATAAAACATAATTCTCTCTTATCTCAACTCCAAATGTAGTTTTTATATAAACTTTGGGTTTCACCTGCTTTCTATGTGTTGTTGCATTTTCTCAATAATGCGTAAGCACCAAGAAATTCTTTCAATTGCCAATTTGTCATCTAATCAAAGGCGTCGACATTAATTCTTAAGCATAAATTTTGGAATTAAAGTTTAAAAATGAACCTAAAATTTTGCAGGCTTTCATCAATGATCAAATCGGCTTTTTAACCGAAAAATGTATAGCCATTAGATTAAAAGACAGTGCGAGACATTTTGTACAGCGATGAAAGAGATGCGAAATTCTCGATTTCAGATCCCCACGTCGACACATGGTTTCTCATGAGCAGTCCTGTGCCCTTGCTGAGCATCCTCTCCTTCTACCTCTACTTCGTCCTCTACCTAGGACCGAAATGGATGGCTAAGAGAGAAAAACCTTTCGAATTGCAGCCGTTATTGGTGGCCTACAATGCATACCAAGTCGTTTTCAGCGTTTGGCTCTGCACGATGGTGAGTTTCGCTTCGAGTAGCTGTGTCAGCACTTTGGTAGCACGTTGCTGGAAGGTACTTGTTTGCCAATGCTGAATTCAATACTGGGCGTTTTGAGATACAATGACCTTTACACGGCGAAGCATTCTCAAGTCAAAATAACCGTGAAACAACGATTGCATCGTGTTAAATTATATAGGCCATGAAATAAATAACGTAATCAATATTTTTAATAGGTTCATGACTACTGTCGAGATCATGTTCATTATTCTAGCAAATACATGTTAAACCATTAACATGTCCGATGATATTCGCGTGCACGTTTGTGTGACAGATTGGTTATCAGTAGCCCATGCTGTTCTTTAAGTCATTTCTAAACTTTAATTAAACTGTTTATATGAAAATTTGCAGCATAATATTTGTGAATATCTTTAATCTTCAAAGAAGGGGACATTGAATTTTGATCATTATAAATAACTGCTTCTTACATATATAAGATGTATGATATGTCGTATAAAACCTAAAGTACTTCTGGAAGAGCTACAGAGCTGAAATCTTGCATGAAGATAGGTCATAGGTACAACCTTTGGAAAAAATTCCGAAATTCCGGAAAAAAGTCGTTACATGCACCATACCGTGAATGAAAGAACGATGTTTTTTTATTGAAGTCAAAATTCAAATTCATGCCGAATTTCCGTAAAAATTTGATTTTAACCATAAAATTATGAACATTTTTTAGAACTTCAACAATGAAAAATATTTACTAGCATAGCAACGACTACAATGCCTTTCAATTGGAATTGATTATCCATATTTCAACAGCATTGATGCAATGCTTAGACTGCATAATATCTATTTGATTTCAGCCAACGACGTATAATACATATGATGACGTGATATTTTCAAATTAATTTTTTTTCCGGATACATACTAAAAGGCATGGACGATGACGCCATAATCCTAACACACAAAACATCCCAATTTTCACATAAATGTTAATGTAACACATCATAGGCTATTGTCTTAATGTTGATTATAGTTAAAGCTGAAACGGCGATCTGTGCCTTTAAACTTGAAATTCGAAAACTTGGACAAGAGACGATTACCGGAGAATTTACAAATTGCAGATAGACGCCTCAATTTCGCGAAAAATGAAAATTTATTGTCTTATTTATATGGGCTCTGTATAGTTCAAATGATGTCGCGTTGGTTTATTTACGAGTTTAGATCTTGGTGTATGGTGATTTTTTAAGCAGTTTCAGTATGCAAGCAACGAAAACTCGTATTAATAACAATGAAAGATTAAGTAATATTTTGACAAATTTTATCGAAATATGTTTAAACGTGTTTTCCTCATGTCTTTCCGCAGCCATTCCAAAAAGATGCCATCTATTACTTGTTTAGGAACGGCTGCCAACCTGTGGATAATCCAAGCAGCTCTTTCGCACTCGCTGTAAGTTGCTACAATTAATCATTTCTTCACTGGGGTTGAAATAACGTAACTTGAACCCTTCAATACTGCAACACATACTATTATAAAAGATTGTTACTTTTATTATCAACACAATAAATGGATGGACGCGTCGAGATTGACTATTGTTGATCGACACGTATTTTCGCTTTTGCTCAAAATTTCCCTAAAATCAGCAGATAATAATTACGATAAAAAACTGATGTGGCCAGCTCATGGATTTCTTCTTACTTTTAGTATTTTTATGTAAAGTATGATTGCATTAAATATCTCCTATGTACTGTACTGAAAAAAAATATTGATGACTTTTTAAGACAATATATATCTGCACTACTTTTTATGGTTATGCATGAAATAGTAAAACACCTAAATTTGCAACTATCCATCCAAAGGCGGATGAAATCGCTTAAGAAAAGAACAAAGAAAGATGAAACAAAGACAAAGGAGAAAATATACACGCAATCAACAAAAAACCGCACATGAATACGGAAGAAGAATGTGTTTGAACGAACCAGTAGCGATAGGTTTTTAAATGCTGAATTAATAGTCAGTAAACAAAATTTTTTACTGTTGTCAAGGGTGGCAAATTGTTACAGCGCAAGCTGTTGAAAAGATAATTTTTTTGTTTAAGATATATTAGCAAATGGAATTTTAAGCTAGTATTTTTATTTTGTCTAATAAGTTCTTTTCGTCGCCAGTTTTTATTAAATATGTTGTTTCATGATGTTTACGATAGGTGGCGTCCGTGTACACTGGTACTTTATGAATTGACTAAACATATCCGAAATTACAGATTTTACGAAAATTTGTTTTTCTCTACAACAATGCTATTTACAAAAATTACTTAGAATGAAGTCTTGAAGGAGATATTTGACAAAAGCCGAATAAATCAAAACAATTCCTAAACGATGCATTCTAGGAAAAACGTTTCAAACAAAAGTTGTAGAGAATAAAGTTTTATAAAATATTGAAAGCTAATGTTATTATAAATTATAAAGTTTTAATGGAAGAAATCGCCAAAAACGAACAAGTGCCCAAGATTAAAGTGTCATTTCCGGTTGACCAATATTAACAAAAAAATCAACTTTTGTCCCTTTAATAGAAATGTCAAGTATAAAATTTCGCGTTCTGATAAATAGTTTATGAGTTAGAGCGCCCACAAAATTCCTATCACATACACCCAGACATCATCGAGAAAATGGTCAAAACGTGTTCAGGGGACCTCAAAACGTGTATTTCCGTTGAAATCTCGAAATCGATTTTTTCATGAAAACACTTTCCCCTATACTACGTATTGAGAAAGTAAAAATCTGTTTAAACTGGAAAAATGTGTCATATTGTACTCGGCCCGCAAGATCATTTTGTCAGGCTCGAGAAATGATTCTGAAGAAGCGGTCTGTCATATTTAATACGGAAAATTTCATAATTACGTCGTATGTAGTTAAAATCTCATCCCATTTTCACGCAATACTGTTATGCATAAACTCAAATAGTTTGTCCTGCGCCTTTTTTTTTGCCCCCCCTAAATAACTCTTCCCTTTCAATGCGACCGGCTGATTAAAAACATATAGCCACCTCTGTCTTAATCTCTTCAACTATCGACGATAAAATATATTTGTCTAAAATGCATTATACTATTCTAAATAAGATAACGAAAAATGATGAACGACGAACTTTCCGTCTTTTGTTTCACTGTCAACTATACGACAAAACGTTATGCATTTGATCGCATCCTTTGGCAGTTTTTTTCCCGCCGGCGTCTTTTCTAATAGTTTCTTTTCTCTCTCTTACACAGCTCTATCTCCACATAACACAAAAACGTATCGGCGATGGTCATCATGTATAACGCTGTCTATGACCCTACGCTTCGTAACTTTCAATCACATCTTAAAATTACTTAAAATCGTCATACGAATATGGGCTGTGTACCAAACGACGTCTAAAAGAATGAAAATTCGGTTTCCTACCGCCGATTTGAAAATACGCGTTGAATCGGTCGACAGATTCGTTTTGAACACGAAAATTACGCGTATTTCTCGGGTTAAGATTTCGTCGTCAAGAGAAATCGGATTGGTGCAAATTTCAGCATAAGGTGCACCAGTGCTCCAACCCCCGGCGCTGTCAGTCTCCCTACCGTCAAATTTTTGAACTATTACTGTTTCGTAATTAAATTGATGTTGTTGTAGTTGTTGAAAAGAAATTATTATAGAGAGCATTGCGCTAAGAAGTTTATCGGTAAAATTTCGGCCTCATGGCGGAAAGATGCTGTGATAACTTATTGTGATTAAAAGGCAAAAAGGATAAGTATACTCCATAAATGTAATACACAGAGGTTTCAAAGGCGTTCTTTATGGAAAATGCGTATAAAACGATAACAAAAGATTCTTGAATGTTTATGTTCGAAACGAAAAGTCGTAATTATATGGCCTGTTGCCCTCTTTCCGAATAGATTTTTTTAAATTTATATAAGAGTTTTAGAGAGAGAACGAGGTTTTTAATTGCTGTTTGCCGATAGAATCGTTGTATCGACCAATACACACAACATATGTGATATTATGCTTGGGATTTTCTCGAAACTATAAGTCGTAATTATGTGGTCTCGTGGGCTTTTTTTGTGGTAAATGTTGTCCTCCATCCGAATAAATTTTTTAATCTATACCTTAAAGATCATATAAGAGCTAGGAAGAGAAAAGTGTGGTATTTAATTGTTGCTGGACGGATGCCATTTAACGAGATACGAGTATACGTTTATTTAAGTGCTTATATGAAGAGGAAGTTATAATTGACGGATAAAATTCAAAATCACAACTTGGCGATAGATTTTAATAAGGAACACCCAGTAGCTTCGGAGATTAAACATGCGGAGGAGACCGACTGAGGAGACGTTCCGCACTATCGCTTCGCTGGTAAATAACGCATAATAAAGCAACGAGACCCCAGGAAATCAATTTCATTTTCACCCGCCATCCTGGAACAAAATGGCGGCCGTTTAAAATTGAAAAAAATATATATTTCGGAAACGGTCCTTCGAAGAAAAACTTTATGAACCAAAAATGTGGGTCTTGATGAAAACTATCCCGATGAATTATTTTTAGCGCGTAGTGCCGAAGTTCCTGGAGCGCGCGGATGGCGGGGTTGACGCGTGTAGCGCGTAGGAGCAGTTGCCAAATATTTTCAGAGACGACTCATTTTTAAGATCAAAACATTTCTATACACACACACACACACACACACACACACATATGTACACCCACTCCCCGCTATAACGCATAAAATAATTTAATACCTTTTGCCGAATTGCGCTCGCGCGTCCCATATTAACGCTCTTCAAAATTTTTGGTGTAATTTACGAAGTCCACTGCGCAGCGCCTTTGCGCATTTACAGCACACAAGACGTCAGTATTAACAGTTGCTTGATGATTCTGTGTACACTTGTTGATGTTTTTGTAGATCAAAATATAGAGTGAATTTTATTTAAATTATATTTTCCGTTTAAATAAAAATACCATGAGTAATAACCGGCGGTCAGAGGAGAAAAAGAGGAAAAACTTAACTCTCGAGGTTAAATTAAAGGTTTTACGGCGACTGAAAGCAGGAGAGCGCCAACATTTGTTTGTTTTTTGCTCCCTTTTCGATTGTTCAGTTTTTTTAATGTAATACCAAGATATTTGAATTCTTCCTTTATTTGGCCTCATTCCATGGTTCTTTATTTATTAAGCACGGGATAATTCCTTTATGAATCGATATTTCTTTACCGAAACGTAATAAGGTTTCGACATACGATTTTGTTTTTGTCTTATTGGTTGCCTTCTCTTAATTGAACAGTATCTTCAGTCATGATGCTTGTGTTATTATGCTCCAATTTTCTTTGTGTTTATAAAATTGTGGCTGTATAGTGACTATTGTCTCACCCTGTATATATAAATAGACGCAGGTATCTTCTTCTACTCTAATTCCTGTTTCTTAATGCTCCTGCGCGATTTATTCAGCGTGAGATCAACATATATTCCGTAAAATGCATTCTGTTCTTCATTTATATTCAAGTTTTACTGTTAAATTTTAAATATAATTGCAATGCAAATGGCGACCTATTCTACGCTACGTAAAATGGTTAACAAAGAATACTGTGGTTTATTATTTATATAACACTACCTATTTTCATTTCCATTAATAGAATCTCCGGAACGAATTAAATCTTATAACGTCATTTCTTATGGAAGTACGTGTTCCGAATAGCACTGTTTCAGTTAGCGCTCGATTTTCCTTGCACTAATTAAGAGCGTTAATCGGGGAGTGGGTATATATATATGTATATATATATATATATATATATATATATATATATATATATATATATGTGTGTTTACGGAAGAGGGAATATAAATGGGATAAATGGATGGCAACAAGTTGTTGGGATAAGGAAGCCCAATGAGCACTCACCAATAAGATGACTTCAAGTTGGCGAGCTGCTGGGGGTATCGAAGCGATACACGTAAAACAAACAAAAACAAAAAACACAAGCTTTCGGGGGTAATCCCTTCGTCAGCACAGGAGAGAGACAACTGATGGCAGTGACACTGGGTGGAGACATGGGGGTGGAAGGGTAGTGCGGAAAAGTCGGGAATTGGAAGATACGGAAGGGGTTGGGGAATGGCAGAAAAGGAGTGAAATGCTAGCGAAGGTTGAGGCCAATGGGAATGAAGGAGTTTAGGGGATGGATATGTGCAAGCTCCAATTGACGGAGTTGGGGAGCCGAAGCATTATCGGGGATAGTGCGAATGGTACTCACCGTGAAGCAATCATTACATTTTAGGTTGTGATTGTTCACATGAGCAACCACAAGCAGCGGTCGTTTAAGAATGATGATGTTGCGGCGGCCGTTCATGCGGATGTTGATGGGATTGCTGGTGAGCCAACATAAAAAGCGGGATATTGGGTGCATCTCAGGAGGTAAATGATATTGCGGGTGGTTCAGTTGGTGGGAGAAGTTATGGGGTAGGTGATGTTAGTTGTGGGGCTGGAAAAGGAATTGCAGGGGGGGTTTATTGGGCATGTGAGACATCGGGGTCTACCGCAGGGGTAAGATCCGGCAGGGTGCAGAGGAGTGGGTGCTGGGGGTTCTTTTTTCCATAAAATGTTTGCCAGATTAGGGGGTCGGCGGAAGGAGAGGACCAGTGGAGTAGGAAATGAAACCTGATGGGAGGAGGATGTTAGGATAGGGTGGGTGGCTTTTAATATATTTCTCAAAATATCGTGGATACCGGGGAAAAAATGGTGGTTAGGGTGAGTTGGGGGGTGGAATCGATGATGGCGTGAGTATTGGGGTGGGAGTTAGGGGCGATGGGTGAGACTGCCCGGCGGATTTGGGCCAGGATCGGATCCGGTGAGTATCCGTGCTGTAGAAATGCATGTTCGAGGGTGGAGCAGTACTCGGACAGCGAGTCTCTGTCCGAGTAGATTCTCCCCCCTCGGCGGGCTAGTACATAGGGAATGAGGTTTTGGTGTGGAGGGGATGGCAGCTGTCGAAGTGGAGATATTGAAGGCTGTTGGAGGGTTTGAGGTGCTCGCTGATGTGGATTCTGTTTTCCCGGATGTAGATATCGACATCCAGAAAGGTGGTGTTGGAGGCAGAGGAGTGGTGGGTGAAGGAAAGCGTGGGGTGGGATGAGAGTAGTTGTAAAATGGATTGTAGGGAGTAAGGTCAATGCGTCCAGAGAAGAAATAGGTCGTCAATATACTTCAGGCATAGGAGTGGTCTGGGGTATACGTCAAGAAAGCGTTCCTCCCATTCACCTAAGAAGACATTGGCATAGGAGGGCGTCATGCGAGTGCCCATCGTGGTAGTTTTTATTTGTAGGTAGTGGCGCCCTCCGAAAGAGAAGTTGTTTTTTGGAGCACCATTTCAGCCAGCTCTGTTGGGAAATGGGAGGAGGGTCTATATATATATTCATATATATAGCATATAAACCATAAATATTTTTAGAGAATTTGGCGTGTAAATCGCTTACCTAGATTACACATTTTTGCATGTAGTTAAGCATAAAAGTATCGTCCGTAAAAATCTTACATAAAAATAATTTATTTATTTATTGCTTTCATAGGTATCTAACGGAGCCTGGTGGTATTTCTTCTCAAAAGTTATCGAGCTCTTAGACACGGTGAGTAATCCTATCACTCATATTTTTCGTAAAAGTTATAAAACAGTGGTAAAAAACATAGCCATTCAGAAGTCAAATCCCTCTGATCGGAGTCCTTACGTTGTCATTTTTGGCAGGTAATTTATGCATGTCGAAGAAAAGTATTTTATTTAAATAACAATGTGTTTAACAAAATATTTATATCTATTCCAATTGGCCAGATGTTTTTTCAGTCAAATGAAAAATAACAAAGCAGAATAAGATATACGTGATAATTTTCGATCCACTTTTTGTCATTAACCAACCTCTAAACGCATTATTATTGCTTTATATCACCATGGACAAATACTAACCTTCTGATTACAGAAATAAAAACATAAAATGACCATGGACGACATTTTCGTTGACAGGTGTTCTTCGTCCTGCGAAAGAAGCAGAATCAGGTGACATTCCTCCACGTCTATCACCACACCATCACCGCCCTCTTCTCATGGGGATATCTCAAGTTCCTCCCAGGTAAGGTCGTATGAAAAATTGCATAACAAAAGAATATACGCTTGCCGAATATCAGCTCGCAAAATTTCAATTCTTCGATTTCTCACTTTTCCTCAAGATAATTTCTTGGAAAGACACTACTTAATGGTGTATTTTTATTTCCACCGTTTTAGGCGAGCAAGGAATCGTGATCGGATTTCTCAACTCATTGGTGCACGTCTTCATGTACTTCTATTACATGTTGGCAGCAATGGGGCCCAGGTTCCAAAAATACTTGTGGTGGAAAAAGTACATGACATGGATACAGCTGGTAAGAATCAATATTTGCCTCAATGGCTATATCCTAGTGGAATAATATTCATAATTTTGATAGACCGGCTTAAAAGAATCGCGGACCCTGGCGCACAATTTTTCGTAGACCACCCCCACACAAACCCGCACACAGTGCCCGGGGCCTCCTTGGGGCCCCTCTACTCACAGAACCCTGGTGCAACTGCGCCACTGCACCCCGGTTAATCCGGCATTAGGGACGTATATTTTGGTTTAGACAATTGGTTGTATACCAATGAATTTCTCATACAGCTGAAGATTAAAATGAAAAATTTGTGAATAGGACTAACATATTGCATATGATATTTTTCTCAATGTAATTTTACAAAAAATATTGATTTTGAATCAGATTTCAATTCTAAATTGCCTGAATTCCGAAAAATATTTTAGGACAATTGATTGGGATTAAAAAGGAAAATGTAAGATTTTGGTAAGGTTTTCGACGAATTGGGAGGAATTAACAATACTCAACGAGTCAACAAAAATTTCTCCAAAATTTTAACATAGTCGCTGGTTCATCGTCCTTTCATCGATGCGAATTGCACACAAAGCTCTATGCCGGGTTTTATGTCTTGGTTCTGGAACGCTGGACTTGAAAGAATGTGCATTCTATAACCCGTGGGGCAGATCCGGCTCACCAAAAGTATTATGCTTGTACCGCTAAGGAATAACTAGTCCTCGGCCACCGTGTTATGCGATTATGTTGCTTTAATGCTCTTCCGGCGTCCTACTTTTGGATTACATAGGCAATCTTATTCTTAAATTCATTCTACATACGTACACTATTTAACGCTTCATAGATTACTGAGTAATCTACCAATTTTTAAAATGGTGTGTGTATATCTTTGGGCACTACGGTATACCCTCTAAGTAGTTGTCTTTAGTGGCTTTACTCATTCATTCTGAATTGAATTGCAGCAATTATCTTTTCCCACTAAAATTGGTCATTTGAAGTACAAATGGTATCTGTCATCATTATTTGTGCGCATTCGTACGTTTTTACTATAGCACGGACAGAAGATACTAATATCTTAGTCTTATTACTTAATCTAAACTATTTTTCCTTTAAAGTATCGTATTGTATCATGCCACTGGAACCTCCCATATGAAAATATGTATACCTGCCAAACCAAAAGACGATATTTTTCTGCTTATCATCACTTTCTTTTATAGATAATTATCTTGGATCATTCCCGTTGCAAACTAAACTTATAGTTAAAGTTTGTATACTTTTGAAACTTGTAAAGTAGCAAGATTTAATTTTTACAAAATTTGCTTGTACTGTGACTATGATACAAAACCCAGAAAAGGGACTATTCCCTAATTGGATTCACAATAATTAAAATATGCGATAATATGAAAGTCCTATCATTTTTGTTCCTGAAATGATTGGAATATATTTCAATTAATGTTGAATGAAATTTTCGTATTGTAATGGTCATATAATTGGACAAAATATTTGAAATTATGTTCAAAGACAAATCTCATTGCAAATTATAAGGCAGTGTTATTAAAATTTACCAGCAGATTTTACTGTTCAGTAGGCCACTGCCTTCAAAAGTACACAACATTTTGTTTTAGGAAAACTCAAGTAATAGTGCATCTAAATTAATTTAGAACATTACTCCTTGACTTTTTATATTACTATCTTCATAAAAGGAAACAAAAATGATGAAATAATATCTGAAACATTTTTGTCAAGATTTAAACATTTACCGATGAATCTTCGATAAATACAATTACATTTTCTTTTAATTAAAGTTACATTTTTCGTTCTCTGTCGCGGCATAATGAAAGGATAACTTTTCAGTTACAAAGTTATCCTTTCATTATGAGTAAATTCCACAAAGTTGAGCCTGACCTCATTAATTATACTTTCATTTCATATTAAAGTTTGATTTTTTCCCATCTCATAGGTGCAGTTCGGGATAATGCTGACGTACCTCTTCACTCTCCTCGCCTTCGACTGCAAACTTCCCAAGGCACTCACCTTCTTCTTTGGCGCCAACGCTCTCATCTTTCTGTTCCTATTCGCAGATTTCTACAGAAAGGCTTACAATAAGAAGAAGGTGGTCTGAAAAAAAACTTCGTTTTCTGTTTTTTTTTTAAATGTCCACATCATTTTGATATGCTGTTAGGAAAAAATCCGCTTTTTTTGCGGATCGTTGTTTAACATTGTGTCACCGCTAGTGAAAGAGTCGCACTATGGCTTTCGTCATTATTGTTCGTGATTTTATCGTTATTTAATGTGTAAATAAAACGTTTCGTCTTAATGGTTGCCTGATGTTTTTTTTAATTCGTCCTCGTTAAAGAGCATATTATACTTCAAAGCGATTGCAAACTCAACCCGATAGATTAAACATTTAAGAATCGTCGAAAATTATCACATAACTTACGTATTGTTCTTATTTTGGCGAATTTTCAAGATCCTGTGATAGCCCGGGAAAATTTTCTCGATTTTACTAGACCTTATATCAAACCAAAACCACATCTTTCAAAATTATCAAACATATATTCTTAAGATTAAGCATTAGAGAATAGCTGACCAACGAAATTAACGAAACGCACGAATAGTAGACACCTGATTGCAAAACGAAGGCTCCGATCTGATAAGCACAGCCTAAATTCGTCGAGGTGGCAAATTACCTTTTGCGTAACTCCCCATCGTTAACCCTCTTAACGGATCCTTCGAGAGACTTTGGAACAACGAATTGTCCTTTATGGAGCCCGAGGTGTTGGTGGTCAGAGGCAGGACGAATGCACTGCCGTTACCTCCGGAGGTCTGATTGTAAGGTTTGTCCGCTGAGAGGAGAGGGAGTCGGGCTGGGGGGGGGGGGGGGGGGAGGGAAGGGTTGGGAGAAGAGGAGGGAAGAAACATTCCTTTGTTTAGGAAAGGAATATTGAGAGCGGAACCGGAGCGGTTCGTGGCTTCCGCTGCAGAAATTTCGCCACGTTGTATAATGTCTTGGCTTGTTAGTCATTACAAATGCGACAATACACGCTATTTGAGGAACGCTTTCGGGGGTATGGTCCACTACTAGTAGGCAGAATGCATATTTGAGGCGCGTAGACAGTTGAAGTGTGCTGTTGCCGTAAAAGCAAACGAATTATTTATGTCGTCACTAGCTATATCAGCGATCAAAACAAAAATATCTTTGACAAGTTGTTGAGTTTCATTTTTCTCTTAAGATATATTTTATTAATTGGCCAACATTCCAACCTCATAACCTTACTACAATGGACTTATTATAATGAAAATGAAAACGAACTCAAACGTCCATTTCAAAAATGAACCTGGCATAATCGTGTTCGAGATCAAATCAAATCGAATCGGTTCTGCTTTGAAAAGGCCTCTTTGCGTTCATATTTATGTTTAATGTTTTAAAAACTAAATACATACCTACATTTTAATTTATAATTCAAGCATTTGATATTTCGAAAGAGGAAATTTTTGAAATAGTGTTTCAAAATACGCGTTAGGAATACAATGTGTGAGATAAACTATGCACACATACGCACCATAGGCAAGGATCCAATTGTTTTTAACAGAAAAGCTAAATTCTGAGAGATGTGCCATTAGTGTTTGGGCGCCATCTATTTAACTTCATATTTCGATATTTTTAGGTTCATGCCATTCTCATAACCAGAGAATTGGAATTTTCGTTGCATCCTATAGAGATGTGATATACTCTGCGATGCTTATAATTTCGGAGATATGTTATAACATGAAAGGTGTTATCAATCATGTACGCCCCGTTAAAAATATTGAAAGATCAGACGAAAATTCTCAACGCCTGTCACCATTTCGCCACCCCGACCGATGAAATATAAATCCCGTGGGGAACTGTGCAAGAGAAATAGAGCGTTTCATCTGAGATGAACTTTTGTATATGTTGGTATACCGGCCGTGATGTTAAGTAATTGAAATCTGATAATTAACACGCATTTTGTGAAGTTTTCCTTTCCATCTGATTTTTCCTTTATACTTTCTCCATATACGTAGTATACGGAGAAAGTATCGCAATCACGAAAAAAATCCACTTCGAGATATTGACCGAAATACATGTTTTAGGTGTCCCCGAGTCCAAAAAAGTTGTTTTGGCCAAGCCGTGTCAGTCTGTGCGGGGACCTAACGTCTAGACCAGTGGTGCGCAACCTATGGCCCGCGACTCGACTTCAGGTGGCCCGCGGTGCCTTCAAACAATTTTCACTTTTGAATTTTATTAACCCCATCGGCTTAACAAACCGTCGAATCATTAGGAAATAAGATAATTCTCGAAAGGTGAAATAGATGGCTTTAGAATGGAAATTCAACCCAAAGACTACTCCCCCTAACGGATTCCACCTACCGTAAGTATAACATAAATTGCCCATGTATTGATAGTATATATCATTATGAATACCTGCTTCTTACATATACATATACATATATATATATATATATATATATATATATATATATATATATATATATATATGAGTTGTCAGTGCTTGCATACTGCAAGCGCTTAAAAAATCACCATACACCTAGATCTAAACTCGTAAATAAACAAACGTGATCTCCAGGGCAACAGCACTTCAGTCACGCGGAGCCATTGTATTAAATAATAAAGTCCATGAGTAATAGCAGTATATTTATAAGTTTTCGTAAAATTAAGGCAACTAATTTCCGTAATTTTGAAATTCTCTCGGAATCGGCTCGTCCAAGTTTTCGTATTTCAAGTTTCGTGACTCAGATCGCACTGCATGAGCAATAAGAATAATCATCATTAAGACAATACCCTAGACACTAAAATTATGGAAAAATTAGGATATTTTGTGTTAAGTATATGGCATCATCATCCGTGACATTAGCACGTATTTGGATAAAAAAATCCGAAATAGGTATAACGCCATTATATTTAACAATTGAAAGGTTAAAATTTCTCGAACAACTACGAAAAACAACATTAAAATACTTTCCATGTATTACTAAAATTAGTTTGTTAGTAGATACAATGACGTCATCATAAGTTTAGGTAGTAGTTTAAAATAAACGGCATAATAATATATAAATAAGACATTAATTTTCATTTTCCGCGAAATTAAGGCATTGATCTGGAATTTCTAAATTCTCCGGCAATCGGCTCTCGTCCAAGTTTTCGAATTTAAAGTTTTAAGGCTCATCCCCCTGTTTCAGCATTATCTATAATCAACATTAATACAATAGCCTATGTGTTACATTAAAATGTATGTAAAAATTAGGATGTTTTGTTTGTTAGGATTATGGCGTCATCGTCCATGCCTTTTAGTATGTATCCGGATAACAAAATTAATTTTAAAATATCACGTCATCATATGTTTACGTCGTTGGCTGAAATCAAATAGATTATGATGCAGTCTAAGCATTACATCAATGCTGTTGTAGTATGGATAATCAATTCCAATTGAAAGTCATTGTAGTCGTTGCTATAGTAGTTAATATTTTTCATTGTTGAAGATCTAAAATCTTTTCATAATTTTATGATTAAAATCAAATGTTTACGCAAATTCAGCATGGATTTGAATTTTTCTTCAAAGAAAAAACATCATTCTTTCATTCACAGTATGGTGCATGCCCCGACTTTGTAACTTAATTGTAAATAATTTTAAAAAGCAATTTTATATAGCCGTGTTTAAAATTGGAAATTGGGATAAAAAATACACCTTAAATATAACTTTTTCCGGAATTTCGGATTTTTTTCAAAGGTTGTACCTAATTATCTATCTTCATGCCATATTTCAGCTGTGTAGCTCTTCTAAAACTACCTTAAGTTTTATATGATCTTGAATATATTTCACTTACTCCGTCTGCAACAACTTCCACCACGCGCCACCAGACCACGCCACTGAGATATTTTTCACAAACTTTCCGAGTAGATAGAAGATTAAAATTTGGTAGGAGTGTTTCTCTCTTATAGTAAATGTCATTTACGAAACAAAGTCCCGAAATAAGACCTGGCTACGACTCTAGTAGTTAATTTTTATTTCCCATAAGATAAACACGTAAAAATCGATTTTTGGACTTAGGCTTTTATACTCTTTTGCAAATTAAAATTAGAAAGAATTACCTACAATCTTTGGACCTACACCGTTATTAAGAACAATAAACAACGTTTTTTATTCTTACCACCGCATGTTGCATACTGTACAAAATCGGTCAAGTTCTACCTTTAAATAATATATATTTAAAAATTTAAGTTTTTTAACGTTATGTTGCCTTGCCGACCGTGTCATTGATAAACCGTGAATTTGTATTGTCGCCTTAATCCTCTATGCACGTAAGGAATGCGTGCTATGATTGCTTTAATACGAGAGAAAGAGAGAGAGAGAGAGAGAGAGAGAGAGAGAGAGAGAGAGAGAGAGAGAGAGAAATGAAATGTTACATTTATTTTAAAAAATCTTGGGCATATAAGAATTATATAGCGTAATTTATTTCTTTGTCAAACAATTTATATTCGGCCAAACTTACTCTCTGGTACACGCAATTATGTTAATTTTATATTTATTGTTTACTTTTTAGTGCATATAAAAGTTGTTTTCATTAATTTTTATTTCAATTTTAACTTAATACACTATTCACGCATACCCATCATATTTGAGGAAATTACGATAGTTTTTACTAGTAGTTGGTGCTTGCATTCTGCAAGCATATCATCTCACCTTGAAAAAGCATTCATTTCTCAAACAGATATTTCATCATTTCAAATATTTTTTTATTTATAAAGATTTCACCTCCGCAGCGATTTTCGTTTTTCCCTTATGTAAAAATAATAGATTAATACAATTCCGAAACTTTGCAATTTTAAGAATATTATACTTTCTCCATTATGGGGTATTAATGCTACACATTTTTGCCAAATTTTAAAGTTGTAGCACTTCAAGAAGTGAAATAACATTTATCTAATTGTTAAAATTTAAATAACTTTTAACGGCCGCAATAAAATTTCATGGATACATTGAAAAGTTTATTCGTTTTTATCGATTAAACTCTAAATAACTTAAAACTTTCAGTTTTCTAACTCACCCCGTAGTATCTAAACATATACCTATTTGTTTAAAATTTAAGAATTTTTAACTGCAAAACAAATTAAAATATCAAAATTTCTATAATCTCTATTTCGTTTTTTTACAAACACTACCTCTAAAAAATTTTCAGCTCCGTAGCACATTCGGTAATACATAAACCTAAAAATACGCTTAACTTTTTCAAAATTTCATTTTTTTCTATGTATAATTTGCTACAAAACGATTTAAAAAACTCGAACCTATAGCATATAGTTTCCAAGATAAAAATTATTAAACTTTAATGTACAAATGGGGTTAAAACAACCCCTAAAAATTAACAATTTAACATCAAATTTATGGAAAATTAGGATATTTTCTGTTAAGATCATCCATGCCTTTAGCGCGTATTTGGATAAAAACAATTCCGAAATAGGCATGACGCCATTATATTTAACAATTGAAATGAGTTAAATTTATCGAAATAACTACGAAACACAACAATAAAATACTTTTCACGTTTTACCGTCATCGCTATCAGGGTTGCTTCTCCTATTGTGATCCCTTATAGCCCTGGAGAAAAACAAACCTATTCGCTCCTTCCGAAAGTCGATAACCCAAATTTAATCGTCATGTTTGTGCTTTTAGCAGTAAGTGAGAATTGCAATTATCTATGGTAACATCAATCACAGTGCGTGATGCAAATAGTGTTTTGGATACAGTAAAATCTTACATATTATCGGAAGAAAATAGTGAAGATGTGCTAATAATATGCCTGATATTGAAAATAGAGTTATATGCTTATGGGAATAAACTTGATGTTAATTCAATTAAAGAAAAATGAAAAAAATTATTTCCGTAACTCGAATAATTTTGCTTTCCTTTTAGATTCGAGTTCCACTGTATATATACAAATATTTAAAAACATATCCCTAATTTTAATTTTCTATTACTCGAATAATTATTACTTTCCTGAGATTCGAGTTATGGAAGATCAACTATAATTCGTTATGACGGCATTAATTTCCATTCAAAGCATTAAATCACTGCAATCATAACGTATAATATCAGATCCCTTTAAAAGCATTGAAGTCGTTGCCATAATATTGAAAGATTTCCATTGTTGAAAAGGAGAAAAAATTCACGCTTTTTTCCAATTAAAAGCAGATATTTAGGCTAATTCTGTAGGTATTTGAGTTATGCTTTCAAAAATTAAGATCTCCGTTCTTTCATATAGACAACTGTTCTTTTTTCGAATTCATATCTCAATTTAAAGTAAGTTAAAAATGCATTTTTAGAAAGCCTTTATGGGTTATTGAAATGAAAGATTGGGGTTAAAAAGACCCCTAAAATATGAACTTTTTTGTAATTTTCGATTTTTCTCGTCAATTGTGTTACTTGGGTCTACTTACATGCCAAAGTTCAGATTTCTAGCCCTTCTTAAAGTACATAAGAGTGTTGTGTCAGTGAGTGAGTGAGGCACAAGTAGCTATATTATTATAGATATCTGTTATATATAGACGCTCCTTACAGAGTAGGATAACATATAACTATTAGCATAATTTCCCGTCAAATATGACGGGATTATCATAAAAGTATTACAAATATATATGATTTCGATATGAAAAATCAGTAAGATATGCTATGATCTGGTTTGGTTTTCATTCAAAATCAAATTAGTGTTTTTGAAAGTTATCATTGTTTTGATTACACTGTTTAAGTAATTATTATCAGAGAGGCCAAATGATTATCCAAATATTTGATGAAAATAAGAGGAAAATCGAAATAATAAGATATAATGCATAAAGAAGTAGCTGAAATTTACTTGAAATATTTGAGCAAATTATAGGTTATTTAAAACGTATAGAATTTAACTTAATAAATGAATTATTTTACTCTTATTAACTCGTAAAAAACTGGATAAAATGTGAACGAACTGTCAATTTACCATCAAAGAAAAAATGTGTAGCAACTTACTTACTATTAACTAAATACTTACGTGAACTGCAATGAGTTTAACTATATTTTAAGATTGCGTTTTTTCTTTTAACTATATTAGTTTTGAAATTTTTTCCAGATAAATCACTTTAGTCAAAGAAATTTAAATAAAAGTGATAAAATGTTATTTTTTACTCCTATTTGAAATTCGGTTCGAAATATTTGCTGTATTATCAGTTAAAGAAATCCATTGCAAATTACGTGACCTATATTTAATTTTATGAATTCCCACCATTTGGCAATGGCGTATGATTCAATAGTATAACATTTTTTAAAATCAATTATAATTTATTATTGTTATTTTTGTACTGCAGCTCCTTTTAATCCTATACAAATGTTACGTCCTCTTCCTCTTTCTTAATTTCTGCTCATTCCCATTCTCTTTTCCTTCCTTCCCTCTAATTACTTAATAGATTCAGTAAATAAGTTATACCCATGTATAAAAGTCTGACCTGTGTTAAAGCACTAAATTGGTGCATTTAAAATGAGGCCAAGAATAGAATTCAACAATTGGGACAACACTGGCCCAATATAAACAAAATGCGTGAAAACGTGAAAAATCGTATTAAAATTTTTGGAGATTTACAAATGAGATTTAAATTCTTCTCTTCGCATAACTAAGTTAAATACCATATCCTTGAAATATTTTAAAATGTAAACGAAAAAGGTCTGCATGTTAAGGAATGGCTTTTTGCGTGATTCATATATGCGATGCAAATTTATAACTCCGGTTAATTATAAGATGCACTGCAAAAAACTATGAAAATAACTATAAAAATAGTTAATTACAAAAAATTTCAATAGGAAGTTAACTGAAAAGAAATTAATGAAAAACACGATTTTAATGATAAAATATTCGGGTGCCTTCTCTCTCTATCTAAAGCATTCAAAGCACGCTTTCCTTAAACACATAGTATAATGACGACAATACAATCTCGAGGTTTAACAATGACACGGTCGGCAAGACAACATATCTTTAAAAAGCTTAAAATTATCCAATAAATGTGATTTAAACGTATAACTTGAGCGATTTCGAACCGAAGGCAAAAGTCGATGATAAGAATAAGAATCTGTTTATTTTTCTTTAAATGGTCCAGGTCCGAAGATTGTAGGTCAATTACTTCTAATTTAATTTTGCAAAAGAAAAAAGTCTGCAAGTGAAAAAAGAGGTATTTTTAAGTGTCCTCTTTTGGGGATTTCTATACAGCGTTCCGACGGATCAACGGACGTACGGACCAACAGAATAAGGATATTATGTATATAATGCTTGGTAGAATTCGACGTTTATTTATTTTTTAATCGACCTTCATTTTCTCGAGAGATTTTTGACGAATGCTGACGCTTAAAATTATTACTTACATATATGGCTGGCAGTTTTCAACCCAGCAGGACATATCCATGACCTTATCTCTATAGAGAGGCTCGTAGAATATCCCACTCATGGTAGTTGGAATGAGAACATAATGGTGTCATGTCGCCTTATGATATATCAGACCGTTTAAATGTGGTAGAAACAGCAGGAATCAAACCCATTGGGTTGGTAGCTTTGAGCGAAAAATATCAACTTCCTTAATATTTGCCGTAGAAAGCCGTTTAAAAGAATTGCATAGTCAAGAAACTACGTACAGTGTTAAACAGAGATGCATTCTCATCAGAAATATATTAAAAAGTCTTAATTAATTCGTACTTAATCATCCCCGCGGTCAGAGGATACTCCGCTGAGAAGGGTAAGCTTGGGCACCGAGGAAGGGTTCGCACAGCCGAGAACAGTCTTAGCAATCGATGTAAACAAAATATGCGATGTTTTGCTCGGTATTTTCTCGAATTTTTATCTCCAAAACAATAACTTATGATTATGTAGTCTTGCGGACTTCTTGTGGGCATTAAAAATCCTCTATCCGAATACATTTTTTAATATATACCTTACAGATTACATAAGTGCTAGGGAGAGAAATTTACGGATTTGTAATTCTTGTTTGTTGAGAGAACCGTCTTAACGATCGACGTAAACAAAATATGTTATGTTTTGCTCAGGATTTTCTCGATTTTTTATCTCCTTAACTATAACTCGTAATTATGTGGTCTCGCTGAGTTCTTTGTGGTAAATAAAGTCCTCTATCTGAATAATTTTTTTTACTATACCTTACAGATCATATAGAGTCACCCAAAAAAAGATGCCTCAGTTTAAATTGCTTGTATTTTTGTATATACTCAACGTACAGTAATGATTTCTGTGTTAATTTACACAATGAGCTAGGGAGAGAAATTTATGGTATTTAATTGTTGCTTGACGGATGCCATTTAACGAGATATGAGTATAAACTAATTAAAGTAATTATGTAAAGTGGAAGTTCTAATTGATGGATGCAGTTCAAAATCAAAATTGGGTGATAAATATTAATAAGGATCACTTCTACTCAATTAAAATCCGTCCAGCGGAGAGCAGGAGATGTATGTTACGACGGACGGACGGGCGAGACGTGCTACTATTTCTTCACTGGTAAAGAACGCCTAATAATCTGTGCACGTAAGTTAAACATTGGCGTCAGCGAGCGTTTTAACCCATTAACGCCCAGAATTTATTTTTGTTAATATTTCGATGAAATTCACCAAATGTAATGACGAGGACTTCAAATGCATATAAACAAGAAATTATGGACCAACTAAAGGTGCAAAGCATTTTGTTATGTGGCAGGTTTTCCTGCAACTGGGATATAAGGATATCATAAAATCATACATACGTGGTTCTTCAAGGCATTTTATTCCTCTTATGTAATTTCAAGTTTAAGTTGTGTTACAAGCAGTATGAAGTGATAACAATCAAACAGTTTTGCATTAATTACATATATATCAGGGTGTCTGATGCTCGGGGTGTAAAGGAACATAACATTTTTTCACACACAAATGTTATACGTCGACCACATTGTTTGCAGCATGAATTAGACTGATCACTTCGGATGATCCAGTGTTCCAGCTTATCGAAACGTATTGAATTTTGTGCAGCACCACTTATTTAGAGCTTCAGGCCGAAGATTTTTCTGTCTGCTTCGTACTGCCCCAGTAGCTGTAAACAGCATTCTAAAATTATAACAATGGAAGAATACTGTAGAGACGCCAAGCATTCACAACTGCAACGTTTAATCCCCAAGCAAATAAAGCCCACCACCATTTCTTGGAACGAATCCTAACTCTGTATGTCACTACAATTTGATCGTTGGAATCCACACCACTCATGTATTTATTATAAACAGTAATGAGCCGAGGTTGGGAAATTTCAATTTTCCTCTTTTCCTTCACACTCCATCGTTTGACTTTTGAGATAGAATTCACTTTTACATTGTTGCTCGCCAGTGTAGCAACACGGTTGTCATTCCAACGAACAAGTACTATGTTGTCTGCAACTATTTTATCCATAGTGCCTCTTTCTTTTTTTTGCATAGCCGTTTTTGGTGTCAGAGGTGCTTTACATATTCTATTATCGCGCATGGTTCCTGTTGCTCCAATACCTCTCTTGGATAACTCAGAGAGCAGATCAATAGAAGTAAAGAAGTTGTCGAAAACAACGTGACTGCCTTGCTGAATGTCTGCTTTATTTATAAGCCCAACCACATCGTCAAAACCCTGGCCTTTCCCTGGTACAGGAAGATTGGTGCTGCTTCCACAGTACAGCTGGGCATGCAATAAATAGCAATTTGATGTGTAAATAGACCATAATTTAAACCCAAACCTTATGTGTTTGCCAAGGATAAACTGTTTTGCCCCATGCCTTCCAAAGTAGGGTAAAATTGTTTCATCTATACTAATATATATAGTTTTATCAATAACTTTGAGTTCTTGATTCGAAATTTCAAAAAATGGTCTTAATTTATAATAGCGATCGTCATTGATGGCCATGTTGTCCGCGAAGTGAAGTCGCTTCATTATTTCATCGAATCAGAGAATTCAATAAAAAGACCCCTCTATATCCCAATAGAAGGAAAACCTGCCATCGAAGTTCCGACTATTATTACTTTCATAAAATGAATTCCTATGGGCAAAACCTGATTTTAAAAGCTTATTTCAACATTTGGTAATATATATATATATATATATATATATATATATATATATATATATATATATATATATAGCTTGCTTAAATTAAATATTTTCATCAAGAAATGAGATAATGTACCCTTTGTTCTTCCTTCGCCCAGTCATCTTGCTGAACTAACTAGGAAGGACATGTTTTTTGACTCAGTATATATCAGCAATCTGGTGAACAAATCGAGAACTACGACTGATAAAGCTGTGAGAGTCTTTGGCTGTGAGTAATGGATAAATGCTCAATAATGGCCAGAACTGAAAGTACCCTACCACCTAGCGAGGGTAATAATAAATGGAAGGAAATACTGCCACTGGGATATAATGGGTTCGAAGTGATTCTTTTTGGTTTGGTCTATCTACCTATCTTTGGTTTATCTATTTCATCATATTCTAAATCGAGTTATGGTTCTCCTCGTTTGAACTTAACAAAACTTTTTCATTTCTCTCAATCTTCGGAAATCTAACAGCGGATTCGGAAACTAACTCCCAGTGTGGTTAGACACGTAACAAAGGGATAGAAGATTTCCCCCCTCCATGATGCCCAACGAAAGAGAAACGCGACCTTTCATAGTAAAAGCTTGCTGATTCGGTGGTAATTTTTCTTCTTTTAATATTTACTCTGTTATTTTGAGAATTAATCGGAGATTATAATGATAACTCCTCATTCTGAAAACTCGTTATTTCACACAGAGTATGGATTTTTCGGGTACAAAAGAAGTTCATTCGGAGGGTAGTTATCAGGTTTTATTTTTTGATTCAGGTAAAATCGGGTTTAAATAAAAAACTTATTTGAAAAATTTTAGGTTTTATTTTAGATTTTATGATTCATATACGGCAATATATACATGGGCAATGTTTCTCCTTTTCTGGAATTGAAAAATGACGCAAATGGCTAAATGAACGCTAAACATCATATATGGTGTTGTATACATAGTAATGCTAAGGACAACTTTTTAAATTGGGGGTATCGGACTCCATCACCAATCCAAAACTTAACAGTATCCAAATCTTTGTTTAAACGTTTAAAGTTCGAATTAATCTGCTCATTTACATCTCCATATACGCTCAAAATTCCATGCGATCATCATCATCTGGGAAATGCATAAACTTATTAAAATGGTCTAAAACTGATGTATTTCTCCAGAGCGCTTTAACGAATGCAAGAAGATTTTTATTCACGGCGGCAATCTCTTTTGAAGAAAGAAATTCCAAAAACTTGTATATAGCCGTAGTAGCTGCTGTTGTGCTAGATAGTGTTTTCCTAACACACCTGTTTATAGTTACATATTTACAGGGAAGTTTCATTTGCTTCTTTCAGCGTGTGTTGACTTTCAAAATGTTTTTGTAAATAAATATTTGTTGCCAATCGTTCTTCTAAATATAAGAGTAAAGTGAATAATAATTAATTTTGATTAATGATTCAGTTATATCGAGATTTATACCATTTTTTACCATAAGCTACCTCTGAGTCTTTTGAAAATTCAGATTGAGAACCCCTGCTCCAAAAACAACTTTATTTGATTTTTGCAGTGAAAGTGTTAAAAAATTAAAATTTTCGGAGTTTTTCGGGTACAACCTGAATTCGAAAAAAAGAAAAATCGGGAAAAACCCGAAAAATCCATACTCTAGTTCAATAGTTCCCAAACGTTTTGTAGATGCGGCACTCGTTCAACGATAAATAGAATTTCACGGCGCACCAGCATTGAAACAAGGTTTTTATATTTTTACATGCGGATATTACAACCTTAGGACGCATCTATCTGTTGATACTATGCCATAACCAATTTATTATAGCAAAATTTATTGTACTAATTACCTATCGACACGTCCAAATCGTTGATTTATTTACTAAAGGAAGTCTTTCGCGGCACCCCTAAATGTCAGCTGCGGCGCCTCAGTGTGCCGCGGCACAGTTTGAGAACCTCAGCTCTAGTTACACATCATTTAAACAGTATTTGTGTTAAGTGAATGAAATATGGCCGTTAGTTTTTTCTTTAGGGCTTCAGAGAGACACGATTCTTTCGACATTCGACAAATTTTAATTCATTTAGAAACGACAATTCGTTGCATCGTACGTTTCGATATTCCTAGCTGTCGCGCTATTCTTCTCTGTAAAAGGTGAATACCCGACCGATCTTTTTAGGAAAGTGCTAATGCGTCAACTCCCAGTATTCACAATTCTGAGTGATCGATTTCGATCGCTACCATCACTTCGTCGGCTAGCACTAAAACCCGTTATGTCAAGGCGTTCAAATTCTACGATACTCGGTACTAAAAGCACAGTAATACCCCGCCATACGTCGGAGATGCGTTCCCGAAAACAGCGTCTTATAACGAAACAACGTATGGCGAAACATTTTTTTCCATAAGAGCAATGTTAAAGGTAGGGGTTACATTCCTGGCGGATATTTTGTGACACATTTGTGTCCCAAATAATACATATCAATACAGTACATTAGAAATACCATGTCAAAACAAATAAATAAAATTAATAACTATAAACAAAACACCTCGGATGATTCTGCCGTTTATTTCAGGACACGCGCACTGATACGCACTTTCGAGCACTTTTCAAGCAGGTTTCGTAATCCAAATGATATCCAATATCTCATGAGATATCAATGCAAACGTAAACCGGGATGAAAAGACACACAGAATTTATACAAAACTGTCCACGAAGCTCTCTTATAGCTGACTGTCGCTCAGAAATAGGTTTTTACGCATCGTCATGAAAGTTGGGATAGTTCCTTTTCATCCCTTGCTGTGGCTTGTAAACCACCTATCCCACCGTGTTCGCCCAAACATATGGCCAACGCATGTTTATTGTGTAAACGTAAGATGCTTTCTTTTTTCGCTTCTGAACACTCCCTTGAGTGTTTACAGTCTCCTGCCTTGGAGCAGAAAAGGGAAGGAGAGAAGGATCCCTATGTGAAACGCTGTCCTCGGTTATTCCTCCAAAATTCGTTCTTCCTAGTTCCCTGCACGCAATTCATGATCACCCTTTAGGTTTATACATTTTTTTACTTCAAAATCACCATATCGAAGATTCATCTGCTGTAAATAAGCACAAAAATAATTCGCGGTTATGAAAATATAATATTGGGATATTTATAAAAAACGCTGGAAAGTTGCATTAGCTCAAAATGAAGATAAATAATAATAATGAATGAAATTTCTGTACCTAACATTAGCAAGTGAAGTTGAAGCTGCGTAACAATGCTCACACATATTTGGTCATTCGGTAAGGAGCGACCCAAGATGGGATCGCAAAATGAAATTAGACACGAAATTAAAATAATTTATATAAATAATATTAAACATGAAATTAAAAAAACGAATAGAGGGGTTTTATTGTTCTAGTAATAATTTGTGTGCCGCTTTTGTAATTACTGAAAATTTTCTTTTGGCATTTCACAAACGACGTATATGCGAAGCGACGCGACTTATAACGTATATGCGAAACAACGTATAGCGGGATTTACGTATGTTTTTCTGGAAATTATGTGCTTTTCCCTTTCCGTTCATTCTCTTGAAAACATTTCAATGAAGTCAAGCGAGGAATTTTTGAGGCAGCGAGCGATTGATGAATGACTATGACAGCGAAGTGGGATGTATTTCACTTCAAATTAAAATGGTTCCCTCATGCGAAGTTTCAGTGTTGTTACAAAATCTGTAACTCTGATGCATAATCTCATCTAATTCGAAGAAATTTAAATAAAATTTAATTGATGTTGTTCGCAGAATATCTTTCCATGTGTAAAAAATTAATATTAATTAATTAAAAAAACAATTCTCGCTCATAAATACAGATATATGTACTTGAAAATATCTTTTTGACATTTTATGTTATAACTATCGTGTTACATTCAGTTGTAATGTTGCCTGAAGTCGGAGCTCTAGCCTATAGGCAACACAACTTGAAATTGACCCTTGTACGTCACTGCCTCTAGCGGCTAAACCAAAAACTTCGAGAAAGCAAAGTTTAAGGAGTGACGCGAAAGAGACAAACCTTTCGACACATTTTCTCGAAATTCTGTAGATTAGTTGAAGCAGAACGATTGGATCACTTAAATTGATAAGAGCGAACTGTGAAATTTGGAAGCTCCAATGGTTATTAAAATTTTGGTAAACCAGAAACTGTATTTCTAATCTGCTATCGGGAAACACCGTCAGTGGTCGCCCAATGCTGAAATTCGAATCTGGTTTTCTGTACCTTTTTATCGTTATCGGCGCTATCAATTCCAACCTAAATATACTGAATAGATTCATGTGACATTCTTACTGGATTTAATGTATTGTTGCGTTTCTCTGGCCTGGTATAAAATAAGGAAAAACCCTTGCGATTATTTTAGGGTTCATCAGTGCGAAAAAGAAAGAATAGACTTGATCGAAGGTGGCAATAGTCGTTATGCAATGGAACGATTGAATATATGAGCAAATTTTAATGATGCTAAGGAATTATCACAGAATCAGTGAGATTATTATTTCTATTGACTTAAGCAAAAAGGGTTAATATTATGCCATGTCCTGCTCAGGATGGTCTTTCATGCGTGATCGGTTGCCACATTTCTTTTTCTCATAAGGGATGTTTTTATTAACGACCGTTAAGTACCATGTTTGTATCAGGAAAGGTCTATAATATAATACTTTCCAAAAATAAGAGATGGGGAGCTTTGGCTCAATGGGAGTACCACAATCTCAAAAATTACGTAGCTGTAAAATTACATCCTTATTCTTTATCCTCATCTCATCCCCAATCTAACCACTCGGGGCTTTTCTTTTGAATATATCAGTGAGACAGTTTAGATTTTTGCCATTAACTCATTGTTTATTTCGTGATAATCTTTAATGAAAATTTTAAAACAAAGGAAAATTAAGTGCTTCGTGTAAAGAATTCACATTCCAATCCCTCAGAATATGAAAAAAAAAAACAAATGTTTTGTAGAAATCATTCGCTCCTCTCTCCGTGGTCATACAGGTAGGGCTAAGTCCATTTTTCGTTCTTAAATATATCGTTACCATTTAAGAGAATAGTGCGATCACAAGAGATATAATAAAAATATTGCGTATACCCCTTGAGGGTCTCAACATGTGTATTAAGGAAAAAACAAACAACTATAAAATGTTACTGGCCGTCGTCATTTATGGAATCATTTTGCTTACAATACATCTTTGTGAAAAGTAATAAAACACACAATGTTACCATTTATTTATACAAATAACTAAAACCACCGAATAAAATTAAAATAAATTTCCATATTTAGTTATTTTTTTATTTAAGCACAAGAATATATGTACTAATTGAACGATGTTCCTTCAAGTAATTACCATTTAGCCCTTCAAGGTGCATATGTACATTATTATCATATTTTTATAGAGAACCGTACCAGATATTTCCACTTTTTTGCTTTGTTCGAATAACAGACAATCAAAACATCGGCAACAATTTTTAAAACGTAATCTTCAAAAAGGAAGTTATGGGAGTACTTTATGATACATCTAAGTTTTATTGGAAAAAGTTGAGTATCAAACGCTGCCCGTTGGTGTTTGCTTATCTGACAGTTTTTCAAACAATCCATTCGAAGCACAGGAATGGGCAGTGGCAGTAGATATATTGTATCATGTGATTGAATATCCACATAGATATCACACCTGTCGGATTCCTCCGTATACGTGCATTTTAAAGGCGCATTGAGATTTTTTTACCACCGAAAACTCGAGGAAATATTTTTATAACTATTTAACTATTTTTATACATAACAACGCATATAAACACAGTTCGAATCTCGTAAGAACTGATTACTTAATTGATCTATGTAGCAAACAAAATATCATTTCATCGGCAAGAATTAAAGATTGTTTTACGTTTGTCGATGAGGAGATTAACAACTTTTAAAATTTTAGAATGAAAAACATTTGAAAACATTTCCATATTTGGATCCGTTTAAAAGACACTCGTGAAGATACCATGATTAAATAAGACCATCATCTAAAACGTATAAGGGAAAATAATTAAAACATGGAACTTGGAATGACTACAAAAGCGTCATTAGGAACAGATCGAAAGAATAGGAAAAGAATTTGGTAAACGTATTTGATATGCCAACCGCGGAGGATTGTTTTACGAGACTTATTCGTTACACAAGTAATTTCAATTTAGACAGTTATTTTGGTTATCACAGAATTGCAAAAATGTATCGCGATTGCCTGAAAAAGAATTGGTGCCAGACAGCAGAATTGGCGGCTCCAAAATAGGATATTCCGAAGCTCGGCTTATTTACATTTTTTTAAAGTTTGAGTTTTATTAAAAATATGTATATATATATATATATATATATATATATATATATATATATATATATATATATATATAGTATGTATATCTTTGTCACTATCGTCAATCACACCAAAGTATTTATATAATAAAAACTTATTAAACATACTTACAAAATGGGAATTCTATACAAGGAAATTACAACTGAGAGTTTTTTTTTAACTATTGGTAGTCCTGCCGAAATATTGTTTTTTACGTGCCAAACGCTTTTGGCTTCGTGCAGATACCCAATTGCAGGTGGTCAATCGGGGAACTAAATCTCCCAGAGTCGGTGCTTCTCCCTGGCGGAGTACACCGCAAATTGATGGTATGACCGCCGCAGCGCTGCGATCAAATTTCACCGTGGTAACTATCCCTTGAAGGTCCGTCGTCAATCTGCCAAAAGAAATAAAGACGGGTGGGAGCAAATGAGCATAATATACTTAGAAGAGTAATTCCAAGAAGGCAGTGAAAAATTGTTGGAACGAAAGCAGTAATTTAATAATGTTCTTTATCTGAGTCTAAACTGAAAATACTACCGTGATTAAATGCGCGCAGCATTATTTGTTTCATTATTTATTTTAACGGAAGACAGTCTTGATTCCCTTTAATATATGATATATATGCGCGAGTTTTATGGTGAATATTAAATTACAAAAGCTGAATAGAGAAATAGTAAAACGCTATTTTGAGCTCTCGTCTTGGGATATTCACTTTATAGCAATTACGTGAATGGATAGCTAGTGTTGAAATAACATTTCTGCGCATTATATCCGAAGACATTATTATAATGATAAAACTTTTGCTAGTAACCCGATTTCTTCCGCTCTATAGCACAATGCTCGGAAATCCATCAATTCTTGACATATTTAGAATTGTAGCCAATTACTACAGGTGACAGAGATCCATGAAAATTAAATAAAAACTTCATTTAAAGTATAATTACGCCAATCTGGATCGTTGTTATTTATAAAATTATTTAACGACAAAATGGCCGGTAAAAAAAATAGGTTTAGGATATGCACATCACTCCGTTAAAAGTATGTTGATGCTTGCGGTGTTATCACTCTTTATTTAAAATCATTTGACAGGCAAATATTCAAATAAGAAATGGACGAATTTCCGCAAATAACTGAATATAAAGGTAGAATATGAAAAGGGTTTATTTTTGAGTAATAAAAACTGCGTGATTTTTCTTAAAATGGGCTCATGTTTTGGCAATTTTATCAGTCAACTGATTTGATTCAAATTCTTTGCGCATGATGAAATAAAAATTTTCGATTAATAATAGTCAAAACAGTAAAAATAACAATAAATAATTATTTACTTATCTTAATTATCCGAATAATTGACATCTTTAATGCTGTATAAAATTCTATAATTTCAATGTAAACGTTCTCTATAAATTCCTGTTTTTCTGCGTATTAAAGAATGAGAGCAAAGTAAACTTCCTATCAATCGCAAAATTTCAAACTCTTTGATAAAATATAAGTAAAATTTACAAAAAAAACTAAATTTTAATGCGACGCATTAGTTTAACATGAGAAAAAACACTAATTTTCGAATGTAAACCATGCCACATTCTTCGAGTACATTTTTTAGGCTGACGGCATATAACCCTCGGGAATCTTTCTTGGAATAAAATATCTTCATAATTATTTTAACGACAACCCGTGCAATTTGTTTTTCAATTTCTCTCATCAAACAAATTCGGATTAAATTAATTAAAATCCTGCTAGAAACAAGATTTTTTACTGTTGGATGCGGTCGTTGAAGTCTCCGCTATCTTGCCAGAGCAATTGCTTGAAACAGATTGGCGGCTAACCTTTCTTCAGAGCTTCCTTCTTCTCCTTTTCTGACTTTTCTACGTAGCACTTGTTGTAGAAGTCGTTGAACAGGAAATAAAAGAAGATGGCGTTGGGAAGAACAAAGAAGACGGACCAACGAGGATAACCGCAATCGTAGAACAGAAGCTGGAAGGAGTGGAGGAAAGCCAAGCAGAACTGGCCCTGAGGGAGTAGAGATCGATAACAAACGAGGGATTTTTGAGGTTTGATTGGGATGGAATGGAAGTGCAATAGGATATACGGAAGGGTTGAGGGAGAGAGGATGGATGTATTATTAAATTGGCTCCTACTAGAGTGAAAAAATTTCAACATTAAAACACATTCTTAATATGAAATGAACAAGTTAAGATTTCAAGCGCTTTGTATTTATAATAAAAAAGAGTAGCATCATAATATCGTATAATACTTGATTATGAAACTTTCTCCAAATTATGTTTTTATATTTGACCGATTAGCTATTTATAAATCATTAAAGAGCCTTGAAAAACTAAAACTAAAAGCCTACAAATACCTGTGACTTAAAATAAATTCCTTATGGCACATCAGATACAGATAAAAACAACAAAGAATGTTTTATCAGACATATTTTGAACGATATTTCAATAGATAAAATATAAATAACCAGCAAAAATATTTGTCATATAAATTATTAAATCCCATTATTTTTCAGGGACTAAAATATATAATGTTCTCCAATGAAATCTGTCAATTTTTTATGGTTCACTTTTATATCATATTATTTTAATTATTAATTATGTTATATTATAGGTTATAGAACAATAAATGCTAGTGGTATTGCGGTATTACATCACTTGAAAATTATCGGACATGCCGTAATATTTTATTAGTACATTTGCTTAATTTAAGAGCCTATCCGCATCAAAGACCAAAAGTCGTGATTGGCATTATATCACTTAAGAATGAAAGCGTTTGTCTAAATGTGGTGCATATATCCTGTATTAGTTTCCCTGAGGACTTAATAATATCCTTTGTGCGTGCAGGCAGCATAATTTTAATACACATCTTAGGAACTTAAGATTTTTAAGTAAATATAAAATCCAGATATTCCATTTTATGATTTTTTGTGCCTGACTTTACATTTCTTCATTTTTTTGGTTCGTTACCTCATCACAACTTATTGGAGCATACGTACCATTTGAAGTGTAGTGATGTACTTCTTCCACCAAACGTATTTCTGGTACTGTGGTCCCATTGCCGACACCATGTAGTAAAAATACATAATTATGTGCACGAATGAATTGATTACTCCGATGAACGTCCCGTGGCCCCCTGGAGAAAGATGTCGATAGTGAATTTAATCTTACGTAGGTATCGAAAAAGGTCAAATTTGCTTGTTTTGAAAACACCGGATAATATTCTGAAGGAAAATTTTAACTTTTAGTAAGTTTTACATTACAAGGCATTTACTTATATTTTCATAAATGCTTAAAAAATTGTATTTAATAATCATTGTAAATAGCTTTCGGCCAGTGTTATCATGTAGTGCTACTACAAGGCAGCGCATTCTGAGACTTTAGAAATTCATGGTTAAATTCGCGTGAATATCAGAATGGAAGTAAGAGTGGGGTTCAAAAATCAAACGGCAATAAAAATATTTATACCTGGATAATACTTAGTAGCACCCCACGATATCATGGGCATTACTGTGTGGTGGTAGAGATGCAGGAAAGTTATCTGACGCTGCTTTTTCCTCAGCACGAAGAAAAACTGAAAGGATAAACGGAAATGTCAGCTGTCGTTTCATAACTTCCATTCATGAATATGCGATATGTTTGAATTTTCTTTTGAAATATCCATAAAGTAAAAATGGTATATACAAATGGGGGCAATAAGGTAACTATTCACCCTCTCCCATAAGGGATATGATCATTGTTTATTAAAATATTATCTCAATTTATATTTCTCTATTATTGGCATTCTAGAAATATTTTTCAAATATGTAAGCTAGCAGGGCCCAATTTTCTTGCAAGCGCGGCGCCCTTTCAAAAATTAACCGAGTATCGCACCCAAGCTCTGAAACAAGGTTTTTATAACTTTACATTCGTGTATCACAGCCTTTTGATGCATTCATTTGTTGGCACACCACAATTAATTTTTTTAGAGAAAAACGTATTGCCCTATACCTAAATACACATGCAAATCGTTGATTTATTTACTATACTTACAATTAGTATTACACGGAATACCTAACAAATCAGCTACGCCGTCCCAAGTTTGGTACCACTGATCTAAGCAGTGTATAATATACACTATATTTATTACAACGAGGCATAATTATTTTGAATGCATCAGTAAATATATTTGTTTTCTTCTAAGCTATGTAACTCTATCCGCCCCTGTTAAGTAAATACTTGAATACCTACTTTTCCCCAGAATTTTCCATATTTTCGCAGTAATTCACCACCCAGCAGCTGAGGTTGACACACGCCATTGGAAACTTTCTACATTTCATCGTCCTGTTTTTCTTAAATTATTGGATTAAACCGACAAGAAATTGCATAATTGCAGGAACAGTGAAAAGTTAAGTAATTTATATTAGAAATATACTTTCTCAAGTGTATATTTAAATGTTTAAAAAAAAGTTGAAATTGAAATTAAAGGGAAACTTGAATGTCTACTCACACACGGTGTATGTGTGAGTTCGCATATATGTATTGTACAGACAAACGCACACACACGTTTATACATATGTGTGTGTTCACCTATAACCAGCGGCGGATTTAGGGGGGGGGGGTCGCACATGGCGCGCGCCAGGGGTCCCGTGAAGTATGACAGTGCTTCTCATCTTGGATTACGTGGAACCCTAAAGTTCCGAGAATGATTGGGATTCCGTAATGATCTGCGAAAATGGGGGGAAAATCAAGATTCCCCTACCGCTTAGTTACCGTAAATGTTGAATTTCTATATCATACTCAGTGGCGGATTTAAGGGGGGTCGCACTTGCAGCGCGACATGCGCCCTTTGAAGTAAGGGGGCCCGAAAAAATGTCCGTGTATATAATCTCAGAAATGCTAAATGTCTCAATTTAAAAATCAGTGGAACCTATGATTCCATAGAAAAACGACCGTTAACAGGTGTCACAAAAGAGGGTAGCCGTTAGGAGCGGTTTCGCTATATACATATTTAGATTGCAGGGGTCCCGAATGCTTAACGCCAGGGGCCCCAGGAGGCGTAAATCCGCCACTGCCAATAACATTCGAATATACTTAAAAATTCATTCATTTTTTAAACTGAGGAAATTAAGGAAAAAAATTTAAAACAGTATTTTCAAGTACTCGATATCAGTATCATATAGAATACCTATTTATCAATGATACTCCGAGTAGAGCTCTTTCTATTTTTTAAAAATATTATCCTTTAAATACTTACAATTCCAACTCAAGAAATTTTTCGATGAGGCTTCTTATATAATAGTTTTTCTTAAAGTGTTACGTTTAAAATCAATATAGCGTAGTTAGTTGCTAAAAAAGGATAATTTGACCCATGTGTAGCTTTTAGACAAAAGTCGTGTGGAACGGAAAATAAATAGCTTACCGTGTCAAGTAGTTCAGATAGCTTGGCTAAGAAGTATATATACACCCCTCTTGCTTCCTGTTGGAGAAAAAGACGATGCAAGCAATTGAATACAGGAATTTTTATATATAAACGGCGTTAAATAATCTTCTTTTAGATGTAAAACAAACGCCCATCTTATTTAGTTGAAACTCTTGAGTTATTCGTAAATTTTCAACCTCTACATTCGTTCCATCAATTGGATAAGAGCTTAAAAATTTTCGATAAATGCATACAAAAGAAAAATACCATTCGTGACAAGAAAAATGCCACGTGAATCACTATTTTTGGCGGCACACTTCAATTTGCTACCGTAGAATGACTAAAATGAAAAAATTACTACTCAGTCCCTACGCTCACCTGATTGGAAGTTTTGCTTAAATGTAAATTTTTAAGAATAATGAAGAAATTTGTATAAAATAATTTTAACATCAATTTTTGAGACCTATTGGGAATTAAATTATTCAAGAATTGGCTTATCTTTTTTATATTTCACGAATAAATTATATTTTTTATTTAATGAGCGGCGATAATACAAAATTCATAAAAGTTGTATCTGAATCCAAAGTTAAAAACAAAAATACTGTTGTTTTATTAGACTAAAATACCCACTTGGGCGTATTAATAGAACTTGGTAATGTCTATAAAGGAATTTAATTAAAATTAAATTTAAAAAATTAAAATTTCACTGGGTTAAGGCCAATGCCATTCATCCATTATACTCGCGAATAAATTTCATCTTACGAGTTTATTGATTTTCTTTATTAAAAATTAAAATGGAATGCAGATGTTTCAGCAATATAATTGCAAATTAGAGATAATTGGCGAGGAAGAGAGAAAAATTAAACGGACCTGTGATTTTCTAATAACGGCACAACAATTGAAACATTGATACCATAATTGCCACAATTTTCTGCGCTACGACGCGAAATAGGAAAACACGGCTTACCGACTTCCTCAAATCAATAAATCACCTTAATATCATGATCCGCCCATTCAAAGTGGTAGCTTACCGGAGGCCGGAAATATAAATAAACGCGTATATTACCTCGTCTTTATTATTACATGACACCTTCACCAGGTGATCAGGGACGAACGTAAAACGTGAAAAAAGTTGAATGAGGGAGTTATGTAACTTGAATCTTGCATGCAGATAAAAGTGATGAGCAATGCTCGAAAGAGTTTGAAGCACAGATGGAGAGAGATAGAGAATGGAGAGAGATGGATTGTTATGAGAGAGAAAAGAATATAAAGAGAGGTGGAAAATAATAAGGAAAGTAAGAGTTAAGTAGCGAGGGTGAGATTCGTAAGCAGAGGAAAAGGAGGGCGATAAGTAAAAAGTAAGAAAGAAAGAAAAAAATATCTTGAGTGGGTGAGAAAAGGTTGTCAAGCTACAGCCCATGGGTGTAATGAGATTTTCCGGCCCACGAAGCCATTATGAAGAAGAACCGTGAAATTTACTATATATCTATGGTATCGCCCTCGTTACCGTTATTATTATTGTTATCATGGCCGTAAAATCTTTTCTAGCCCAATTATAGCGATAAAAATTATTCATTGCTGATTTCCTCTGATAGGATCTTCCCGCCGAAACACAACTGCCAATGCGGGATGGACAGTAAAAAAATTTACTTGTCCCTGAGTTAGGATCAGTGAGGTTTGAAGAAAGATAATAAGAAAGAGAGAGAAAGATAAAACAAATTGGGAGCGAGTTAGTTGGAAAAATAGATCGAATGATAGTGTTAGGAATAGGAGTGGAGAGTTAAATCCGTTAAGGCAGTGGTAGAGAAAAGACGGTTGGTGCGGGTGAGTGAGGTTAGGATGCAGCTAAGTTTCCTCAGACGAGAGTCAGTTTCCAAATCCTTTGGTTTGTACACGCACGGTGACTCTTTTCCCTTTTCCAACGCCCACTCTTCATACTTTACCCTCAACGCCTGCGGAGTGTTGGAGAAATCCACTGGTTGGCACTTCCAACTGTATTTAAAGAGCCACGCCGAGTCCATCGCCTGGAACAGTCGAAAATGACGTGTTTTAACAAAGCACTCGATGGAGTTTTCGCTCGTACCCAAGAGCTCTGCGAAGCGAGGGTTTTTCAAAAGAACGGATTATTGCGACAACGTGGAAATAGGACGCTATGGTATCGTGAAGGGCTTCAGATTGAGAAATTATTGACAGAAACGAATTTTCCAGATCGATCTGTTACCTCTGTCTAAAATTTATGTATTAAAAACATTAGAAGCATTAATTTCTACTTAATAGCTTGATATGGAAAAATAGATGTGACTGGTTTAAAATTTTGGTAAATACTAAAATAAACACACAAGATTTTATTTATGCAATATATGATTTTAGGTTATAATAACATCCATTTTGAATCTTTAAAAATGAGGTGGATTTAATCGAGCGAGAAAATAAAAAAATCATTAACTTTTGTTTTAATGTATGAGTTCCAATTGCCCTAAAACGGGTTATAACTAGGTTATGGATTTTTTGGGTTTTACCTGATTTTGACCAGATTTTTACCCTCCGATTGCCTTTTTTAAATTTCCGGTAAAAAGCGAAGAAACCCGAATATATCAGTTTTCTTCAAACAATTTTTTTATATTTGGTCACAGAATTTCTATTCTGGCGCTTGTAAGCACCTCAGCACTGGAGTACAGTCCGAGATTTTCGTGATCAGTCTGTTTATTCTCTTTATAAACAATTTATTTGTAAGCTTACTTTGTAACACAATCTTAATCTCCTTGGTTTGCTCGTGCTACGAATAGTCAAGGACACGCCTTGGCTAGTCGCTGCTAGATTTTCGATGTGATAAGGAAAAAAGAGCCAAGTGTCTGTTAGCTGAAAACACTAAGAAAGAAAAATCATTTCACTAATATCTGGTGTGTTTTCAAAAGAAGTTGAACGGGAAGCAAGATCTTTGTGCAGCCTGCGATGTGTTCCTCTCCACCTGGAGGCGTTTAACACAAGATGTCACACTCTCAAACATACTGAAGGTATAGTAAAAAGTTTTGATTGTTGATCAAATTTTTACATTAATAAACAAGAGTTTTATTTTATAATAATTTTATCCGAATTACAAAATAAAAACCCCAAAAATTACCCGAGATTGAACTTTTTAAAACCACGAAAAATCTGTAACTTATATCCGATTTTAACCCGAATGAAAAGGAAAATAATAAAACCCGATATTTACCCTCCGAATGAAATTTTCTTAAACCCGAAAAATCTATATCCTAGTTATAACATGTATTTATCCTCATCAAATGCGGAAATTTAATTTTTCGATGTTTATTTATTTTTCATTATAAATTCATTTTGTTCCTGCTGTAATATATATATATATATATATATATATATATATATATATATATATATATATATATCAGAAAAATTATCACAAAATCATAGAAGCGCAAATATTGTGATAAAGATTGTGGTGGGACAATCGCATGAAAAGGCTTTCAAATGCTTTGATAATGCAATGACACAATTATAGAGGCAGGAAGATTGTGATTTTTCTCTACGATTTTGTTTTAAAAACTACGCGATTTATTTGCAAAAAAAGTCCTATTTAAAAGCAGCTCTGCAGATTTCCCTTTTTAATTAGAGTAAATTTTATACTTTACGCATTACATTGTGTCATGCATCCATTTTTATTATTATATATATAAAGGATAAGTATTACGATTCTTAATAATATTCAGTTATCCAGATTATTGTTTATCGAACCAGGATTGGATACAATTGATAAAGAAAATCGGGAGTCTATATGAATTTTCACTCGTGCAAATGCATATATTAAGAAGCTTCCTTGCACCGGCATGAGAGGCGAAGGAAAGCGAGCTCATTGTTTCCGTTCTCCCACCTTTTCAAGAAATAAAGCGACGGGAAATGTTATGGAGGAAGGGATATTTCAAATCGTCAGGTTCTCTCACCTCGTAGAACAGCCAGAAAGAGACCAATACTTGGATGAAGTTGTATGCTACGAGAATGCCGTTGAGCCGGAATGGCTTCCTGTTCTCCATGAACCTCGGGCCCCATGAGTTGACAAAATAGAGGTAGGCGCCTATGATGAGGAGGCCGGGGACAGGGCTGTCTATTAGAGGCCAGTCATTGGTGCGAGGATCTGAGGAAAAATAGTATGAGTCACACGCTATATAAATGGCGTCAGAGGATGATCAGAATCTCGTAGCTCGTATTTGCAAATATTCGTTCATTAGAAGACTTTCGAATCCACTTAAGATTGATAAAGCAACACTTACGTCATAAAAAGGAGAAATTATTTAACAATTTGACATTGATTTAATTTTGGAAATGCTTACACTTTACCTAAATATGTGATCAAATGAGCAGTACACGATTGCGTTGACATATACATTACCCGGAAAAGTTCATATCCGGATTGATTATCATACAATTTTCTATTAGGGTGTTTTAATGAGATGATGCAACAATTATTGATGAAAAAGGAAACATCTCCATGCAACTTAAGTGTAAGTGTAACATTCTTTCAAAAAGAGCAAATGTTTGGCGGAGTTGCCATTTTCAAATGGATATTGTGCACGGATGTATTTTAGATATAATAAGTTTGTGAATCGTTTGATTATTATTAGTCTTTCAAATGAGTTTCACTAATAAGGGGCATCTGTTTTATTTATGTGATTGTTGTTGCTGGAATTTTGACTAATGATAGTTTGAGTTGCACAAGGTCGAACTCATAAGCAAAGGAGGAAGGCCGTAGGTTTCGGTTGTTGTAAAAGTCATTTGATGATTCGGTAAAAGATGAAAAGATTAGCATAATTATATAAATTACTTTGTTGGTGGCTCCAGATTTATATATAATCAGGTTGTTGATATGTTTGTTTTATCATATGATATCTAACAAGCACCTAAAAAGTGAATGGCCCAAACTCTCTCTCCGTAAACGTTACACCGTAGGAATGTCTCGTGAAATTATGATAAGGGTAACAATATAAGGTATTTTAAAACGAAAATAATTTCTCACGATTAGAGAGAAAATGTTAACCTTTTACAACTTCGTTTAGTTCTCTTATCTCGGAATAAAATTGACGTTACTCATAAACTGTTGGTGCGTTCAAAATTTCCAATTACAGTAATCTTTAAATGTACTTTGGTAATCTTCAAGTGCAACGATAACACACCAAAAGAAATGTTCGTAATAATTTACCTTACTAATATTGTTTTCTTTGTTCAATAACCATATCATATTATGTTGTGCATGAATTTTGGCTGTGTAACAACGAAATGTATAATACACTAATTACTGAATGATTATCTATGTTGAAAACTCGATAATCAACTGAAAATTTAATGAAGTATAATTTCAGAAAACTACTTTCTTAATCTCTTGAAGGAATAAAAATTACATGAGTCGTTTAAAGAAATGCAATTTTGTGCGGGTATAAACGATGATCAAATACCTAATTTTATTTTCGGGCTCATCTTGATTTATACGCTCCACGCTCTGCTGGCGTACCCATATTCTTAACGACAAGCATTCCGGATTTCTTACTTTTTTACAGCCATGGCGTTGCAATGCATTATTTTCAACTCACCGCTCAGCTCCGTGAAGAGAAAGTGGTAAAACCGCGCTACGGCGTTGGTCGGCCTCTGCACCACCATGACGCCTGCTCAAAGCAGCCCAGTCTAGAGAGAGAAGAAAAAGGAAAGAGATTAAACTCTCCGCCTGGGCGAAATCGGTATGATACAGGGCACATAAAAAACTTAAGAAATGCCATTCCTAATTTGCTATTGCACCGACTCACATCATCAACAAACAAAAAAATTTCGACTTCGTGCAACATTAGGTAATGACACGATCTGTGATTTATCTTCTCGCGGATAAATTTTACTCGCTTAAAAAAGGGGGGCAATCGAGTTTTAAATAAAGGGGAAAAGGACCAGTAGCGCCAGGTCTTGAGTACATAACCCGTATTACAGGGGTTCTGAGCACTTTTCGTGATCATGCTATTTATCTTTACTCCTCGAGCCAACTGGCACAATTCTACGAATGAAGTTGTCCCAAATATACGTGAAAGACATTTTCATTAAATGTCATGCAGTTGAAAAAATTTCCTGGCTCCCGAACATAAAATTTTAAAATATTTATGTGTGCTTAATTGGGAACCTTTTACTGTGTGCTGAAGGCAATATTTAAAACTACGTGAATGTGGCATCTACCAGAACTAATTACCTCCATTCTATTAACGTAAAATACGTATTGTATCTCTCAGAGTTTTCCATAAAATTATTATATTTTCCTAGCAAGATAGATCCATCTTCAATTTTTTATTATTTCATTATTACTGTTGAATTATGTCGAGTATCTTTGTCTTTCCTCGGTTTTATATATACTGTCAAAAAATAGTACAGTAATTCAAATGTTTATTAATGAATATATTACTGAATTAATGAAAAATATGGAGCGTTAGATGGAAGAAGGATGACCATAAAATTTATACCCATGGATGCTAACGTTCCAAGGTAGATTGTTTGAACGCAATCGATGCCTATTTATTGTGACATTTTTACTTAATAATATACAGAATTTAACGATATTTACATTTCTTTCCAATATTATTAATATCTGTGAAATTTTCTCAGAAAAACCTTTTACACCACCCACAGATAAAAACATTCCAAATTCAGTCATTCCCGTTAATTAAGCAAACATGGTATGCGATTTTTTCTAAATTCTTCATGCGGTTACTTTTGCAATTTCTCGTCATTTAGACCAAAGATAACAACAGGTTCCACCCAAAGTTCAAGAAATTACCAGCGGAAAGCTGTAAAGTATGCATCAGTAAAATACTAGAATCTATTTCAGAAATAAAACAATTCACTAAAATTCATTAACATTTTCGTCATCATTACCTTCATTGCCTGCAATTCAAGGATTATGCTAGTTGCTAGCTCTGGTACCCATTGGACACATAAGTACGGAGAATTTTTAGGTGATTGGGGTACTAACCCATTGCTCAACCCGCAACCTTACGCACACACACATTCGCACTAAAAGGAGAAGGCAAAACCGGTGCTGGCATAAGCCTGTTCTTTCGGCAAGTGCCAAAGGGTCAAGCTGCTAAACGTCCCTTCCTTGTGTGTCCTCACAACAAACAGGTCGGGGCGGGGCAAGTTCAGGTTGAAAAGAACCGGTCTCCATCAGGATTTTAACCGGGCCCGAATTTCTATTACTAATCTATTTAATTTGCTTGTTGCTATATATCAAATAGTTTCTTTATATACTTGTTCGGAATTAAAAAAAAATATTTTCTTCCAATCTTAAACGTAATCGTGGCCCGCTTGAAATTCCTTCAGGGCCCATCAGTGGGTAGCCACTTATCTATTGAGATACGCAGGCTTAAAACCCATCGTATTCTTATTTTACTCTTATGTGCAATTTTACCCATCTATTTATGCATCCATACGTTAATCTGTTCGTATATTCAACGAATCTGAAACGATTGTTGCGCAGACACCCTATTACCGTATTTTCCTGTATATAAGACACTTTTTATCGCAAAAATGTATTTTCTTTCAAACACATGCGTTAATTTCGCACAATTATTATTGTTATTATTTATAATAATGAAGTGTTTTGGTGAATTATATGTAACCGATCAGCAATAAATTCATTTCGCGGGATAAAAAAGACGATACTACCCAAAATATCAGATTGCGCAGCTTTTCGCCCAAACATGCTGTACGTGGAAAGCGACGAAAAATCGCAACGATTTTCGAACAAAGAAACTATCAAATTCTGCAAATTAAATCATCGAGCCATTTAGCGAAGTCTGCAAATTTGAACGATTATCTCACATTTTTGGATTTTCCGATATTTTTACTTTCTCATATACGTAGTGTATTGAGCAAGTATTGTAATCGTGAAAAAAATCGACTTCGAGATTTTGATGGAAATACACGTTTTAGGTGTCCCCGAGTCCATAAAAGTGGTTTTCGCCATGCCGTCTGTCTGTCTGTCGGTCTGTTCGGCGTTCTAGGATCAAAACGCGTACATAAAATCGAATGATATCTCGTATTTGGCAATATATCATCTTTTGCAGACACTTTTCATAAAAATGATATTGCACAAAAATAAAGGGTAGTTTTTCTTGGCGATTCTTTGAAAAATTTGATTTATTCAAAAATGGCTCAAGAGAATTTCATTAAAATCAATCCAATTTTAGAGCCTGGTGTCATAAATAATACTGCGTAAGCCATATATCTCTTGAAATCACTATATGGCGTCCAGTGACATTAAAATGTACGCTAAGCTACCTTACCTATGCCTTATGACGTCACACCTTCGCCGCGATCCATTCAAACTCTTACTACAGCCTTACGGTTAAACTAAATCGAACGATATCTCATATTTATCAATAATATCATTCATAAAAGACATTCTGAAGAGATAAACGATATTGCTCAACAATTAAGGGTACTTTATTCTAGGATATTTTGAAACAAAATTCGATTTACTCAAAAATGGCTATAAGGATTTCGATTAAAATCCATCCAAACGTACAGTCAGATGTCACAAATAATACTAACTAAGCCATATGTCCCAAAAAAGTTACTATATATCGTCCAGTGGCATTATTTATGTACAAGACGCTCAGCTCACGCATCAGAGGGGAGGGGGAACCCGGGGACTCCCTAGTCTAAAATTCCGTACTTCACTGTTAACGCCACGCGCTTATTATGAGAGGTATTAGACGTGAGAGGTTGATAGTGTCAGTCACTTTGGTTCTGTTGCTACGCATTATTAACATAATTGGCTGTGAATTGCCAAGCACACCGAACTAATTCCGGGGCAAAAAGTGTAGTGAGATCAAACGTATATGAGAAAGTTTGTGCTATTGCGCCTTTTATTTCCCCTTGTATTAGTCGCATTCTCATTCTGGAGAAGAAAACTTTTGAAAAATAGTACGGCTTACTTGCAAGTAAATATATATATTTTCAAAATTATTAACTAATAGATACTTTAACTTTGTTGTTTTTTAAACACTGATGTATCTTATGCCCTTATCAAAACAAATTGTTTTTATGAGTAAAGCACTTTTATAACTGGAAAATGACCTTATTTTTAGGGATTCGTCTTATACATGGGTGCGTATTATACACCGGACATACGGTGGTTATTAATGCAACGACTTTTGAAGTCGATAAATTTATCGATGAATCAAGTGATTTATTTTTCCGTCTCAAGAGCGGCCTAAATCTTCAAATCCAAATTTCGTCTCAATTTAACGGACCAACAAACCAATCCAGTGTCCAAATTTTCCACTTCTAGTTATTTTTGAAATCGAATATAGCGCCTCTCCCCGAATGACATACATTCCGAACAGAGGATCTGTGCAGAGGGAACATACACGCGCGCGTTTGTGTTTTAAGGCGGCTGACCCCTTCGTACACCTACGCATTGAATCTAGAATCCTGTCGTCTATCGTAGAGGATTGATAGGATCAAGCGAAGGGTGAGGACATTCCCCTCTTTTCAAAAATCGATCCTATATCCATGGAGAGGACTCGAAGCGGTAAAACTTATGCATCAAAGGTCTTACGTGTGGCTTTATATTGAAGGAGGAATGGAAGGGTAAATGCCTTGGTTCGGTGGGCATCTATGGGCTGAGTGCGCAGCCGTTTAAACGAAAGGTAGAGGGAGTAAAAGAGAGAGAGAGAGGAGAAAGGATTTCTCCCGGTAACTGTACCTATAGAGAAAGTCTATGCACGCGTAGTATAGAGAAGTATCAAGCTTGTTATCTTTATGGTTGAGTGCTCGGCGTAATGAAAAATTCGATTTCAGTTAATGGCATAGTCTCGAGTATTAAATATTACATCAAATAATTGAATGTAGGTAAAGGAAAATAAAATCGGTAAGTAATGATAGTTCGCATCCTTTTGGATTTCGCTCAGTTAGTTTTATTTGAAGACTCAGAGGAATAAATTGTTGTTTTCAAGGACAGTATGCTTACCTAATGCACTAGATGTTCGAAGCTATAACTTTTTTACGAATGCCATATTATTAAAATTACTGACGCAATTCCCTAAAACAAGTATGTGTTTCGCGCTTAAGAAGTTCAGTAAATAAATGAACACAAGAATTTATGAACGGAGAATTGGTTTCCCTTAAAATTCATAACAATAGGTTGTATTTTTGTATGAAAGGAATAGAAAATGTTTAACTTGGCATTATTTGCAGGATTTTTATTGATGAACAACATTGAATATACAGTATTATTTTGCGCAAAGAAAATATGCAAATACGGTAACTGGAATGAGAATTCATCATCATAATTTTTCTACCTCTTGGCAGGTTTAAGGCTCACCCAATTCGATCTTTTCCATCCAAGGCCTTTCTCTTTATATTACTTCACCGTCCACTTCTTTAAAAATGTAAACCATCCTTTTTGTCTTCCAACAACTTGTTTCATCATCCCTTCTAGGTTTCTTTCGATAAACCGTCGCCTCTCAAAGTATGACCCACCCATTGTTTTCTGCATCTCCCTTACCACTCTGATTACGATTCTCCTACCCTATCAAAAATATTGATTATTGTTTTTTTTTCTTAGTCTACGCCATACAAAAACCTCTGATCAACTCACATTTTTTTCCTCATAGATTGTCCAGTGAGAAATTCTGAAAGTGAATTCAGATAACGTCTATGTAAATTATTATTTTGGAATTTATGATTGTTGGAAAGGAGTCTAACAGTGTCCTATTATTGTAGATTATATAATTAATATGTAGACAGCAAATCATAGCCCGACTAAATTTTCTTGCTCATCATTATCAGGCGGTTTGCCGTGAACCTTTTCTCATCATCACCAACTACCAATACCATTACGTCATACGAAAGCGATTCGCAGGATAGCTTCATGGCAAACCGGAGCTCTTTTTCGGGAATATTTCCCTCCTTTCTGAATCGTGGTGCACCTTGACTCCCGACCCTCTGCTGGGAAAGTTCCGTGGAAAGGCGACCTGACGCTCAAAAAAAGAACCACAACACTCTTACCGCTTAAATGTCCAACTCCGGTTCTTGCTGTGTCGAAACAGTAAGCGAAAACTCGGATCCTGTAGTGTTTTGGAGTGGCCTTGAGGAGAAATATAAAACATGAGAGCGATGACCATTTGCTCTTGTAATGTTTCCCAATCCGGCACACACTTTTTTTACTGTTTTTAAAAATAAATCACCTTAATACACCATGATTACCCTTTTTCTTTTACAATGTAGACGTATATATAGGTTTCTGTGATAAAAATAACAAAATGAATTGGAGAACTTCTATACGCCTCACGCATTAAAATGTGTGATTATGCCCTTTATTTGTCCCGGGCATTTCAATCAGTTGTCTAAGAGACACAACATATTTGTGAATTTATATCAGCTAGAATAAGTTGCGTACCCGCAATTTCAAAATATTCTTTCATAACGTAAATCTTTTGTTTAGTCTTTACAGAATTAACTCTGACCAAAGAGTAAATTAAGTAAATCGGAACAGTAAATTCTCAGCTGTTCCTGAATATTTTACCCGGACTCAGTCTTAAATGTCAATGATTAGTATACAGAATAAGGTTTTAAAATGATATAATTCTACAGACAATTATGAAAATATTACGATTTAGAAATCTTGTATGCAAAAATAAATAATTAGCGGCTCGTGAATATAAAAGAAAAAAGGAGAAATGCGCGCATTTAGAACATGGAAATGCCTGCTAAACCAGTGATAGGGCAAATCATAGATCTATAAAAGAAAAACTTTGTATCTAAAGAAAGTTCGATAAAGTCACTCGAATCACAGAGATTGGCGAGGGGGATACCGGAACTGTCACGGTTGAAATGGAAAATACGGACGCGCGAGTATTTATTACGTTGACTCTTAGCGAGGTTATGTTTCGAGGATTTCCCCTCGAAAGAGAAATGGCAGAAGGTGAGGAGAATTGATGGAACCTTGACATTAAGCCGGAGATGGCAAAAAACTAAACTGCGTGAGGAGAGGATTGAGACGAGATGGGATAATAAAAAGAGAAGAAAAAAAGACATTTTACGAGAAGGATGTAAGCGTGAGAGATATTCATGATGCGACGAACACTATGATGGCAATGAGAGGAAGCGGAAGAAAGGGCGTGGCCGTGAAAATGTAAAAGAAAAGATAGCTTGTAAAGACATAAGCGCCGAGAATTGTTATGCAAACTCTAAAGAGCGAATAGTTAAATTAAATAGCATTACAATATTGATAAAACACCTACGATTGAGAATAATTTGGAGCCATTACCATTTTTAAATACAGGTTTCCCTCTCTTTATGCGGGTTTGCTTTATGCGGATTCGTTATTATGCGACCAATTTATTGCTACCGGAATTTCTTTTTATGCGTCTTTGATTCGCTCTTATGCGGTTACGCGTCCAGTGCAATACAAATGCAAGAAAGTTCTCCGCTACACCACAAGGCGACTATTCAGTCTCTCGTTTTCTCTTGTGCTGTGCGTATTAGTACTACAGTAAAAGAGATGAGAATGGAGAGGATATTGTAGAGTGGAGATGAGACGGAGATTTTTAGTGATACTTTTTGAGCACACATGAGAAGTTTTGTCTTCTTGCCCGCGGAACTTACGTTAGTCCATGACAACCTTCCAGCACTTTAAACCTCCACTATTATGCCACCCACAACAGCCACCACTTGTGTTCGTCTGCTTCCTTTTATAATTTAGTGATAATTGTTTTGAGTTTGTATTTAGCACATGAAAAGTCGTTATGGAACGAAAGAAGAGCGTCTTGGAGGGAAGTTAGGATTGCTTGTGAATAGGGTTGCCAGGTGTCTGGTTTTTAACCTGACTGTCCGGGAAAAAATTAAAGGTAATACCGGACAAAAATGTATATCTTTGTCTTATTAATCCTTTTTTACTTTCTCCATATACGTAGTATAGGGGAAAGTATTGTATTCATGAAAAAACTCGACTTCGAGATTTCAACGGAAATACACGTTTTGAGGTCCCCTGAAGACCTTTTGAACATTTTCTCGATGATGTTGAAGGTGAAACTTCAGAATAGGTATCTTCCACACTGAAGGACAGATGGCCTTTAAGTAGTTAACCTTGATTTGTTATAGAATTATCGAGCTCCTCTCATGGCTGAAAATTTTCGTGAATAAGCACTTAAAAAATAAAAAAAATTGAAATAAGTATCTCCAATAGCTTGATTTTTCATTATCTTGTTGTGGCTATTGGAGATACCTTAGATAAGTACTTAATTTAATTTTTACTTTTTCCATATACGTAGTATATGAGAAAGTATTGTATCCATGAAAAAACTCGACTTCGGGATTTCAACGGAAATAGACGTTTTGAGGTCCCTTGAACACGTTTTGACCATTTTCTCGATGTCTGGTGTGTTAGCGTGTGTGTGTGTGTATGTGCTAGGTTTTTGTGGGTGCTCGAACTCAAAAACTATTAATCAGGTCAACGTGAAATTTTATATTTAACATTTTATAAAAGTCAAAAGAATACATTGAGGTGCTGTATGACAAAGAAGGAAAGCCAAGAAATATTGAATTAAATGAAAAAGAGGATGTGGAAAAAGATCAGCTACGACCAAGTATTCTCGAGTCTGAAGTTAAAAGAGCAATTGATGACATGAAAAGAAAGAAGGCTGTTGGGAGTGATGATATACCAGTGGACGTTCTTAAGGTTTTGGGGTCGAAAGCAATTAAGCAACTAACAAAATTTTTTAACCAAGTAAATGATACTGACATATGGCCTGAAGATTTTTTAGATGTTGTTATGGTACCACTGGAGAAAAAGAACAATGCAAAATGTTGTAAGGATTACAGAACAATTAGTTTAATTTCTCATACAGCTAAAGTTCTAACTAGAATAATAACCAAAAGAATTGAATGTAAAATAGAAAAGGAGCTGCAAGATTAACAGTTTGGTTTCAGAAGAGGAAGAGGGACTAGAGATGCTATAGAATGTATGAGGATGATGATAGAAAGAGCGCTAGAAGTCAATAAAAATATGTATTTTTGTTTTGTAGATTGGGAGAAAGCTTTTGACCGAGTGAAATGGGATAAAATGCTGGGTATTTTAAACAAAATTGGAATAGATTGGAAAGATAAAAGACTGCTTAAAAACCTTTACTTTGATCAAAAAATTAGAGTCAGGGTTGAAGGAGAAGAAACAGAAAGTACTTCAAAAGGGAGGGGAGTGAGGCAGGGATGTCCTATTTCACCAGCGATATTTAATATTTATGCAGAAACAATAACAGAAGAAGCGTTGATGGAAGAGAAAGGATTTAAGATAGGAGGTGAAAGTATTACCAGCATTAAATATGCAGATGATCAGGGATTAATAGCAGAAGACGAGAAAGAGCTTCAGAGGATGACAGACAGACTAGTGGAGGTTGGTCAACAATATGGAATGAAGATCAATGCTGAAAAAACGAAAGTCATGTTGGTTTCAAAGGAACATAAAGAATTAAATATAATGGTAAATGGACAAAAATTGGAACAAGTTTCAAATATCTTGGCAGTATTTTAGCGCAGGATGTAAGTAGTACACAGGACATCAGAAGTAGGGTTGCAATGGCAAAAGCAGCATTTAATGAGAAGAAGGAGCTTCTCACAAGCAAGAAAATAAATTTAGAAACAAGGAAGAAATTAGCAAAATGCTACATATGGAGCATAGCTCTTTATGGTGCAGAGACGTGGACGGTAAGGAGAAAGGAGGAAAAATATTTAGAAAGTTTTGAGATGTGGGTATGGAGGAGAATGATGAAAGTGAAATGGACAGAGAGGAAGAGAAATGAAGAAGTATTAGAAATGGTGGGAGAAGATAGGATGCTAATAAAAACAATCAGGAAAAGAAAAGCAAATTGGATAGGGCACATATTGAGAAGACAGTGTTTACAAAGGAAGATCTTAGAAGGAAAAAATAGGGGAAGAAGAGGAAGAGGGAGAAAAAGAATAGGAATATTAGATAATATAAAGCAGGGATATAATACTTATAGAGATATAAAAGAGGCTTCTAGGGAGAGAGAGAAATGGAGGCAGCGATTCAGTTAAAACCTGTCTTCGGACAGAAGCATGATGAATGATTGAATGAAAAGTCAAAAGAACTGATTAGTTTTTGGTAAAAATCGATCTACCGGAAGTGGGTGTTTACTCTTGTCACATTCGTTATTTTGGAATATTTGCTTTAATATTTGATAAATGTAACAATGTACTGTAGAAAATAAATGTTGTAGAAAATTTAATTTTCTACAACCTTTGTTTGAAACATATTTCCATATAATGCATTTTTAAAGAGATATCCTATATTATTAGCTGCTACCAACTCGCTACCTACCGACTATGGTTTGAGTTTATTTCTTTGTCAAGTCTCAAATTTTCTCGCAGTTTCTTAAAATATTTATTATTATGTAACCTATTTGGAATTTTTAGAAATATTACAGATATGGAGGAAGTCATGTGGTGGCCACACCAGAATTTTTATAAGTGCTTACAGTGTTGAACAGTTAACCTACATAAAAGAAAATCGAAAAAAATTCACGAATACGGATTTCGCGTTTAGGCGTGTATTTGATAAGCTTCGATAATGTATTCGTAAAATATTTGAAACTTGAAAGATTTAAATAATTTTGAATATTGCATTGTATTTTTCAATTTTGTCATATTTATTGGTCCTCTTTTATACACATTCAAGGGCAAAGGGATTAATTTTCAACCATGAAAATCTTAGCATAAAATTTTAGATTCCCTACCTAACACTACAAAACTTTTAAGTATGTGATTGCGAAATGATTTACTTATCAGAATAGAATAGAATAGTAAGTAAGCAGAGGATCGAAGAACCACAACCTGGTATTTGCATTTAGTTTTAAATTGGCCGTGAGTCATAACTGAGCGCAGTACGAAATAAGATTCTTAATGTCAAATCCTTGAGAGTAGGTCAATGTTTCCTCACGAAATAAATAAAATCCGGTTTGTTAAATCGTGTTATCATAAGCGCGCGTGAGTTCTCTGGATTTTACCAATCGCGAATGAAAATAGTTGACCGAGCAGCTGTGCATTTCTCAGTTTAATCTCCCACGTACCGAGTTAGGAGTGTGTGTGTGTGTGTGTGTGTGTGTATATATATATATATATATATATATATATATATATATATATATATATATATATACATATATATATACACACACACACACTCCTAACTCGGTAAACTTGGTAAAATCCAGAGAACTCACGTCCGCTTATGATAACACGATTTAACAAACCGGATTTTATTTATTTCGTGAGGAACGAAAATTCGAGCGCAGTTCCTTGTAGAAACCCATCCTTATTCCTCTTACCTCTTCGAGATATCGAGAGAGAGAGAAAGAAAAGGAGTAAAAAAAACTTTCCATTCCTTTCGTAATAGACCTACGCCTCTTCATGTAGAGCGATACACACACAGTCCAGGAAGTCCCGCCTTGGCGTAAGAAGCCGATACGAACTCTCCGCAGTCTACCACATCTTCGTTTTTTTGTGTATTTTTCTCCTCCCTCTCTTTCCCAATACTATTCTTTCCCGACGTCAATCACATGGACTCTTAAGAGAGGGAGAGCGAACGGCGCTTCGTTGTGGAGAGCACGCGGTTTACCTTTGGCGTCGTGGACCCGGTGTACATGTTCCTTCCTCACCTCGTCGATAAAAGAAATTTAAAAAACGGATAATCTTGAGAAACTCTTTGTTCCTGTGCCTGGGTATCGAGGAGAATGTTGGGCAACTTCTCGTCGATATCCACGTCGGCGATGACAGGACGGGAAAATATACGAAACTGTGAAACGTTTGGTGGGTGGTTCAAATGATTGACCGGTTCAACCGACGCAGTAGCAGAATCGATGAGCTGGGTCTAGGGAAGTTCACCGCCAACAATTCACCGCCGGAAAATTCATCGTCAAGGGGAATTTATTGCCTTGTATGGATTATTTTGTTAACATATTGTGTATGATATGGAAATTCACAGCTGATATTTTATAATTTCAAAATTTTCACTCACATTCTTCATTGTTTGAGAGAAAATAACTCCGGTGGGCCAGGTCGGGAAAAAAAATAAATGAATTATATACTTATTAATAATATCCAAGGAATTACCGAGTATGGGATGATGCAGTTGGGGGTAGGGGCGGTCGGGGAGTGTGTAAATTCTCTGAGAACCTTGTAACATCGACGTCCGTCGACTGCATATAACACACTAACATAAGTAATAATTAGAGAGCGTAAATAATAAAACCGTTTAAGTCACTAAACGTTGGTTGAAGATTATATGAACTCAACCGTACTAACGTAACTATAACATTTTCTTACGTATTATCTGTCGATTAAAAAGTTCATTCTGTTAAAATTATAAATTCGCGCGGGCAAATCTTTTTAGTTAGGAAATTTAACAAAACGGTTAATTATTTAAAAGCTTTACTAGGCTTTGACTGTTAATTGTTTAATTAAAATAGGGTGTGAATTTTCCGTGGTGATGAATTTTCCGAAGGTGAATTTTCCGGCGGTGAATTGCTGGCGCTGAACTTTCCGGATACCCGATAAGCTTAGTTTTAAGTTCGTGAAAATTTTTAATGGCAGAGTAATAAAGTTAAAGTTTTCAATCCAAATCGCAGATTAATTACCATACAAAAGGTTGTTTATTCTTTGCATTGCTGTAATCTTATGTCAAGTTCTCAGTTGTTTTAGTAATAATACTTCATTTTTATGTATGTCTTTTCTAAACAGATGACAAAGAAAACAATACCGAGCAGTTAATTTGCTCATTGCCATCTTTTTGTTTCGTATTTTGCTCTTGGCCACAATTTTCATTCTTTAATTCGGTTTCTTACCCATTTACACAAACCAATTTATGAAATAAAAAGTTTTTCGTCTGATTATAACAGAAGGGCAAAAATTTCAGCAGTACGATTGGTCAACAACTACGGATGAATATTTTTCCTCCTTGTCATTTCTCTAATTATTTTTAGAAGAGATATTTAATTCGTTACCTTAAAGTTTTCTTTTGAAATATCAAATACTTCTTTTAAAAATTAATTGCGCAGTAACATTTCATTAGCAACCTTTTGTGAGAAAAATCTTAGATATCAAGCTCGAAAATAAGTGTTTAATTTTTATATCAATATTTAAAAGCTTCGAATCTTTCCAGGGACAATGGATTTGTATGTTTGTGCCCTCTGTTGATATGTTCCATGAGTTTAGTCATTTTTAGCATTAGAATGAATTTATGCACATATAATACGCGTCCTACTATAAGAAAAATAAAAATACGAGAATTAAAATCTTAAAATAATTTTTTAATCGTCCATTAACTGTATTATCGGCCATGTACCCTTTACACTGCAAATAAAATAAAAAGGGTGCGGGAAGAGTTCTGACCGCAAGTATTTCATTTAGGATTTCATTTAAGATTTTCTGGGTTAACCTAGAAACTAGTAATCATTGAGACTGATTGTAGGATGACTATAACATAACAAGTGACCCCATCAACACACATTTCGAGCGCATCATATTTGGTCAAGGTCAGTGCATCATGAGGACGAATATGCTATTGGATATCGCCGCCATAGTTGCGTCCGTCGTTAAGGTAACGGAAGTATACCTGTTTTCCCCTTCTAGTCCTCAGATCTAGTGATCAAGTTCATGCGGTCAAGGTCGACCAGTTCGTAGCTGCTGACCGAGGCAGCGTTCTTTTTTTGGTGATCTCAATGCGTGTTCTAAGTAAAAAAATATCATCGGCACAGCAGCACTGCGTGGTGAGATAGAGAGCTCCTAAGCTGAAAAGGGGATTCGGTAATAGCGTAGGGAATATCCCGCGCCTGGTCGGTCCTGGCATCCGGTACTTTCGGTGGCAAATTTATGAGAAACAAGAAGTCCAAACCAGGACTAATGCAGGCTGGTTTCCCAAAGTTCACGTCCCGAATTGATTACTTATATTGGCAGGAAATGTTTCAGTATGTGTTAGTCATACCAAGGAATTCTCATACTATAAATACCACTTATAGTTCATAGTTTATCAATGATAGAGAAAATTGGAAAACAAATTAATAGAGCATTAACAGGTTTAAAAGACTAAAAACAATGTGAAAATCTCATTCTGACGTTATATTTTGCTTGTATTTTTTTAAATAAACAAATTTAATAAATGTCGAGCGAAATAGAAAATAGACGGGGTCCAAGGCGCACACACACACACACACACACACACACACACACACACACACACACACACACACACACACACATATATATATATATATATATATATATATATATATATATAGTGTAAAGACTACAGAACAAGAAGCCTTCTCTCACACACTTCGAAGATCATCACGAGGATTCTTAATAAAAAGCTGGAGAAAAAGGCAGAAGAAATGCTAGGGGAAGACCAATTCGGTTTCAAAAAAGGATGAGGAACTAGAGATGCTATAGTGGTAGTTAGAATCATATCGTAAAGGGCAATTAAGTACAGTCAAGATATCTGCATGTTTCGTAGACTGGCAGAAGGCCTTTGATAGAGTAAATTGAGCAATGTTGATGAAGATATTAAAGGATATAGGTGTATACTGGAATAAATTGGGTAATGATGATGAAGATATTAAAGAATATAGGTGTAGACTGGAAAGACAGGAGACTGATCAGGAATCTATATGTGAATCAAGTTGTAAAGGTCCGGTTGGAGAATGCGGACACCTGTGGAGTAAATATCGGTAGAGGAGTAAAAATGGGCTGCTGCCTATCGCCGACCCTATTCAATATATATGAAGAAAGTCTAATACAAGAAGCGTTAGAAGGCACATGAGATTTCCAAATTGGAAGAAGGATTATAAGAACAGTAAAATACGCGGATGATCAAGTACTTCTAGCAAGAAAGGAAGTGGAATTCCAGAAAATGATAATTAGACTAGTAATAACAGAAAATACGGCATGGAAATAAATACAGAAAAATCCAAGGTCTTTCGAATATCGGGCAAAGAAGAGAATCTGAACAAAGTATTGGAGGAAAGCTTTTAGAACAAGTTTCAGACTATTAATACCTTGGAAGCATCATAACATGAGAAACAAAATGTACGGATGAGATCAGGACTAGAATAGGAAAAGCAAAAGTGGCTTTCAGAAGAAAGAAACACCTACTTGCGGGGAATATAAGGGAAGATATCCGCAACAAGTTCATAAAATGCTATGTATGGAGTATAGTTTTGTACGGGACAGAAACATGGACGCTAAGGAAAAATGACATCAAATACTTGGAAAGGTTTGAAATGTGTACTTGGAGGAGAATGCTGAAGATAAAATGGACAGATAGGATGAAAAACGATTAAGTCCTACGAAGAGTAGGAGAGAAACGAATTATTATACAGATTATTAGAAAGAGGAAGGCAAACTGGGTTGGACATTACCTGAGGAGAGAGAGTATGATTTAAGACGTGTTAGAAGAAAAAGTAGATGGAAAAAGGGAAAGAGATAGGAAAAGGTTTCAGCTGATAGACGATTTAAAAGGGAAAGAGAGCTATCAAGATATGAAGAGGACAGCGGAAAATAGGAGTATATAGAGAACCAGGTTCAACCATGAATAGTCACTGACCAGTCTATGGACAGACTATCTATGATATATAAATATGAATACGAATACGAATAAAAATATAAATAAATAAATAAATATATATATATATATATATATATAATGTACCCGGCTTCGCTCGGGATATTAAAGCGGCACAGTATTTATTTTGTTGAAGGTTAAAATAACATAACTGAAAAAGAAGTCCGAGAACGACCACATGACTTTCTCCATATCTGTAATATTTCTAAAAATTCCAAATAGGTTACATAATAATAAATATTTTAAGAAACTGCGAGAAAATTTTAGACTTGACAAAGAAATAAACTCAAACCATAGCCTTCTGATATTGGATATAGCCACAAAGCTCTAACAATTAAGAAAATAAAAAGGAGCGTTACTAAGAAGTAACTAAGCGTCAATTGTTGACAATAGTCGTCGGTAGGTAGCGTGTTGGTGGCAGCTAATAATATAGGATATTTCTTTAAAAATGCATTATACGGAAATATGTTTCAAATAAATGTTGTAGAAAATTAAATTTTCTACAACATTTATTTTCTACAGTACATTGTTACATTTATCAAATAATAAAGCAAATATTTCAAAATAACGAATGTGACAAGAGTAAACACCCACTTCCGGTAGATCGATTTTTACCAAAAACTAATCAGTTCTTCTGACTTATATAAAATGTTAAATATAAAATTTCGCGTTGACCTGATTAATAGTTTTTGAGTTCGAGCACCCACAAAAAGCTATCAAATAACACACACACTGAGACATCATCGAGAAAATGGTCAAAACGTGTTCAGGGGACCTCAAAACGTGTATTTCCGTTGAAATCTCGAAGTCGAGATTTTTCATGAATACAAAACTTTCCCCTATACTACGTATATGGAGAAAGTAAAAATCTAACCTGGATTTATTCCTCAACTTTGGCAAAATGTAACACTCAAAAGGACAGGTGCACTCTGGGGGTTACCAATTTTTAAAACATCCAAAATTTTCTGCCTATAATACACACAGGTGAACCATACAATCAAGCTTATCTGCAATTAATTAAGTTGCAATCTGTTACGCTTGACGTTGCTACAACTATAATTTTGATGCTTCATAAAAAGCGCGAAGCGAATAACCTACTTCTTTCGTCTATTTGAAGGTTTAATAGACACTAATTCAATCGGAGGCAACAATGCGGGACGCCTTGGCAACACCCGGAAAGAGTGCGAAAAAGCAATAAAATTTCGAAAATAAATGCGTATTTCTGACAAAATCCTCCGTATAACATCTAAGCATTGCAAGAATAAGATATTTTATAGTTATAGCCGTCGAATGAAGCAAAAATAGAGAAAATTGGTCGATATTTACATATTTTGATGAATGAAAGAAAAAATCTTGCACCTTGAAAAATCGAAAATCCCGTGTAAACCTATGATAAAATATAATTGTCTTTCGGAGTGGAATCCGAGGCTTTTTCCGGGATGTTTGATTTTTCTAGGGACCATCCTATGGGGGTTTAATGACTGTGAAAATTTCAGCTCGTTAGGATTAGCAGATCCGAAGATATTAAACGAGAAATATTTTAAGGAAACGGCAGACTACCAGCCAGCCAGACAGGTTGAGTTTTATATAGATAGAGAAAGAGATAAAGCTAACAATTAATATAAAAGTTGGCAATAACCCATTTGTTCACTTGTCTTTATTCAAGCCGAATTCGATAATAATGGTCTCCATGGCAAAAATCCGATAAAATGCGATTTAAATAGCAAAAATGCTTTGTTTTAGTAGAAACTCAAGAAAATACGATCAATTATCAAAATTCGGTGATAGGGATTAGAATCTACATTCTTTTCCCCTTATAACAGTACAAACCTCGCTCCGATATCACAATTGTAAGATATTTTAAAGTATTAAAGAAAACCTCTACACGATGGATTTGAGATTTCCTATGTAAAACAAATAGGGAAAACAAGTTCCTGGAATCGAACCCGGGACTTCAATCTTCGCCAAATAATATATAGCCCGGAGGTGGGCCATGGCAGTACGAGCCTCATACCAGGTTTCATGAAAATCGGTCCATTGATACAAAAGTTGTTAGTGGGGGACACACACATATACATATACACACACACAGACAGGACCATTTCATAAGGCCGTTTCCTTTGGAAACCAGCCTAAAAATGACCGAGGATTGCACCATTAGATACGGAATTTCTTTGAATAGGATATGGCCGCGTATTTCGTAAAGGGGCGGTGGAGGTAATTAGTCGGCGTTTCGGCATGCTTCTCGTTCGTCCGCCTTTTTGCGTTTCCCGCGATCCCTAATGCGTAACGCCGAGAGACGGGCAAGCGGAAGTGTTGAAATGGATTCTAATTGCGCCGCGTACGCAGAGGTATAGCAAGATTGCGACTCACCCGAGCATTCCGTCCTTTTTCTTCGTTCGAAGAGAATAGGAACGGCGCTCCGAAAAAGATTTTCAGTGAAAGCTAGGAATCTAGAAATCGAAGTTTCGGTGGAAAAGGGTCACCTTTGGTTTGACGAAGTGTTGGAGCGCTCTGCACGCAATAAAATGGTAAAAAAAATACTACTAGTGTCATAGGATCACGCGAAATTCCAGCTGAATTTTGAGCTTTAAATAAATATATTAAAATATTGCTACTGAGTAAAAATATTTACTTTTAGCTATTTAATCCCATTATTAGATTTTTGCTGAAAATTAGTGTACATCATTAACGGAGAAGTTTTTCGCGACATTAACTGGTATATCATTTAACCAAAATGTAAAACACGTAGAAAAAGTAAGTGTATGGGAGGGGGGTTATTAATGCTGGATTATAACTCTTTGATACCTAGCGTACAAATTAACAAATTATGCAAAGGTTTTATCAAAATTTATTTCTAACGTTTGCCAGTAACAAAATATTTCATCATATTATATTATGCAAGTGAAACAATGCTTGCTCCATATTCAATTCTTCGCGTTTGTTAAGAAATTTTATTTGTTGTTTTGAAAAAACTCTTAATATAAACTAAAATAAAGTGCATATAATATATAGCGTTTTAAAACCTAAGTGAAACATTTTGCTTCACAGGTTTCATTTTTGGGACATTTAAGATGTCAATTTTACTTGACAAGGTATAAAAGTTATAGTAATAGGTTTTGATGAATATTTGAACCTTTAATAGGAGCAATTGCTTATGTTATCTTGAAATGAGGGAAGATATTCATTATACATTCACAATATGTAATCAAATTTTAAATATGTCTTTATGTGCCACAGGACAAAACTACACGGCAAAATGTCTATGGAACGAGCAACTCTAGAAAATATTGTCTCATATACAATGATGGAGGTTTTCATTATATTTTCCAATCGGTAGTTGAAAAGGACTTGTATTTAAAAATAATTAAGGAATCAAAACAAGAATATTCTGTCTAGGGTTTTATATTATGAACTAAATGAAGAGACTATGTTACGATATCAGTAAATTTCCTTTCCAGTTCTTTTTTAACGCTACTTAAACTCTATGCTGTAAAGCTCTTTTATCTCCTCTAACTTCCTCAGAAAAAGTTAGGCCAATATAGAAAAATGTCGCCTCTATGAAAATGCGTATATCTTGAAATTCCCGATTATGAATATATTTTTAAATCTCAAGAAAATTTGAAGCACTCTCAATCTGCCAGCGGCAAACAAATAAAGATTTGCATCTGGCGTTGATGGACGAAAGTCGACAAGAAGCTGATGTCGCTTATATATATATATGCTTTTTTCAAGCACGGAAATCGTTATCTATTTGATACATTGATTTTATTACATACGATTAATTTTTCAAATAAGTAACATGTCGCATAGAAGTGGATTCAATTCAATGATCGAGGTAATCACTTTACCGATAAAACGGCCGTTCAAACCAAATTCTACAAAGCAGTCGCCTTCGGAGGCAATCGACCAGACAAAGTACCTGTTCGGCGGACGATGCCCGTAAAATCCGTAGTCCGTAAGATCGGGGACCGTAGAATCTAGGTTTTACTGTGTGTGTGTGTGTGTGTATATATATATATCCCTAAAAGATCCCTACATCTATAACGTATAGATTTCTATTAAGAACGGAAGCGGATACTATGCGTGTTTTTCGTACCTGGCGCTTGATGTCCTGAATTTTATTTCTACATTGGCTTCACATGCACCATCCTTTGTCACAGAGCATCGCAATTGCTTTGAAAAAACGTGCTTGTACTTGAACTCCTTGCGTTTTATAAATAAGATTTACTCCAAAATTGTACCTAAATTACTAATCAATATGATCAAGAACAAGCACTTAAAAAGGTACTTATCTCAGGTACCTATCTCCGATAGCCACAAAAAGGTTATGAAAAATGAGCATTTCGGCTACAAAGCAGCCATATTTGGTGGTAATTCACAAAAAATAGATTCTAAAAGAAGAGATAAGTACTTGTTCTTGAATTGTTCAGCCATAAGACGAGCTCTATAGTTCTTTTGAATATAATTAAAAATCATTAAGGTTTAAAGCAATAAAGGTAATGAAGGAAAACTAAAATACTTAAAGGATAATACAGGATAAAAGATTTAAAGAAAATATATAGCTGAAAACGGGTGAGTCGAAAAACAATGCAGGTTGCAAGGACGTTTTATTCCGGAAACTGTTGTCACAAGGCTGAAGGAGCGTTGAGCTAAAGAGAGAGTTACGTCGCAGAGATTTTTTTAAATCCCATGAAAACTTAAGCTTTCGGTAAAGTTGTGTTGTGATCGGATTCCGTATGTGAGGCATTTATGAAAGCTACTGTTCATTGAGTACGTTGGCAGTTTTTATTGGTTACACATATTTTATCATTCTATTACGGTACCCTCATTTAACCAATAGTTTACGACACCCGCAAAAAAGACGCATCAGCAAAAGAAATAACGAATGGCAGTTTCTTCGAATGCCAATCTGCAGTGCTCTTTTTATTTCATATATTCTTATGACGAGTGTACATATTTTATGTGATTTTCAGATCTCACTGTCAGATAAAACATCCTGTTGCTTTATAATTATCTCGTTAAGAATATTCGACTTGAAATTAAAAAAAACGTTTGTTCCCTAAAGATGCAGTTAATTGAAAATGCTGGTTGTGTAACTGGTGAATAATTATTTTCCTTAGCATTAGAATAATGAAACAATCGCATTGTTTATCCTCATACAGCATTCTATCCGTCTATTAATATTTCAAGATATTTTAATGTTTATTCTCCAAACATTTCCACATTGATTTCTATGCAGACAAACTTCGATGAATAACACTAGTCAACAAGGTTTTGGTAACATGAATGAAAGCTAACATTTTATAATAATTCTGACATGCTTGCTTATTCCAGATCTGGACTTAAAAATTTGCATCACATCACAGTTTAGAAAGAAACCGTAATGACCATTTGTCATAAATTCTTGTAAAAATAAGCATCTCTTAGTAAATGTTGGCAGAAACTGTGGGTATAACGTCACTGTTGGCAGAACTGAAGGATAGAGGGGAAGTAGGAGTGTGATATAATAACAAGCACATGCATTTTAGGCATCAGTCACGCTTTTTTCTGTGAATTTGATTTCTGCAGATGGAGAAAGGACACCTTCGCGGCTGTGTGAATTCGCCAGACAATTTTTGTTATGTGTGGACAGTTTATAGCAAAATCACAATATGCTGCATAACGTGCTACGTAAACCTGACAGAATGGATGAAAGGAATGAGAAGAGCATGCCATTTGCTGTCCCAATGATCTGACGTAAAACAACCAGTCACCTTGAAGACTGCTATTTCTATCTTACAAAATTTGAGGGTTTTTCGAGGAGAAGAAAAAATAAAATAGATTATCCAAACATCCCGTCTGTAATGAAGCCAGTGCCGCACAGAGATATTTCTACTCCTGTTCCACCACCTAAGCTTTGGACAAAAATAGTGATGGTTTTGCCTACTTAAAAGGAAAGTTTCCAAAACTGGGTGACGCAAAACTCAAAGTTATCTTAGTTGGTCCGCAATTTAGAAAGCTTTTGCATGATAACAGTTTCGAATGCAACTTCTTTGAATTAGTTGCATGAAAATTCATTAAATCCGAAGTTCATGGGTTTCCGGGTAATAAAAAAGAGGAGAATTATCAATAAGTAGGGATGTGCACGGGTTTCTCGTGGTACATAAGCGCCTTTCGTCAAATTCGCCGTAGTGTAATCATATATTAATGTATTTGCTTCGAAATCAGATAATTATTTTTCCTTATATGGTGGTAGCCCTGCTTTATAGATACACTCGAAACATGTTCATTTCATTTTGCCATTCTATACTCGACCTACAAGCGAAATTTCTTTTTGAAATCGGTTCAGCTAAAAACTTCCAAACTCATAGTTACAGAAAAATTCTAACCTTGATGTTGTGGTAGCCCTTTTTAGTCGACCCGCTTGAAATATGCTGTTTTGGTTATTTATTTATATGAAGGTTATATGTACCATATTAGATTTAAATTCATGCTGCCTGTTCTCTATAAATACGTGTAAAAATATAATTTTTTACTGTGGTAGCCCTGCTCTTTATCTCCGTTTTAAACATCTTGATTTTATTACGGTATGTTGTACAAATCTTATATAAGGAATTTAGTTGAAATCCGTTTAGAAAATTCCTTCCAAATCCGTAATTACAGAAAGAATTTAATTTGTAAGTGTGGCACCCCTGTTTGGTTGATCCGGTCCAAATACGCTATTATGGTCTTTTATATATGTATAAATTACAAATTTTAAATTTGGTTAAAATTGATGTAAACAGTTCAACACAAATACTTGTAAAAAGAAATTTTTTATTACTTGTATTGTGGCAGCCCTGATTTCTATATCTACATTAAAATATTGATTTTGTTTTTGAATGTTACACACCTTCTTCATACTAAATTTCGTTGAAATCGGCTTTGCCAATTCCTTCCAAATTCATTATTACCGAAAAGTTTAATTTTGCAATTGTGGCCCCCCTGCTTAGTCGATCTGGTCTAAAAATGCCATTTTGGTCCTATATTTATGTGAAAAATCTATGTACCAAATTTGGTTGAGATCGGTTCTGTCAATTCTTCCCTGATATATGCTTACGGACCGTACGGACGGACATCACGAAGATAATAGTGCTTTTCAGCAATGAGGAAAAGCACTAACAATGGGTAGTAAAACTGTTGCATAACTGTAAAAAAATTAGGATGCCGCATTTCACTCAAAATAAACTTTTTACATTTTCTTTTGGACTTATTTCTAGACAACTTGGGTGCTGTTAGCAATGAACAAGGTGAAAGATTATTATATTATATATATAAGTAACATGTAAAATCCCTGTCAAGGAAGGTGGGATCCTGCCATGATGGGTGACTATTGCTGGTTTTTGCAAAGGGAAGATGATACTGCTCATAAGAGGAAAAAATAACTTTCTCTGTAATGAATTTAGAGTCAGAATAGCATATTTATCTACACTTTTATATTTTTTGAGTGTTATTGTTATATTTGTCAACCATAATGTGAGACTATTATGTTTAATTAGTGGATTCCAAGTTCATTCTCACTTAAATTATGTGCTTCTTTTAAGAGGAAAAATAACTTTCTGTGATTTTAATTTAGAGTTAAAACAGCGCATTTTTCTTCATCTGTGTATTATTCTTTGGTGTTTTTTTATATTTGCAGCCTTAATGAGAGCCTATGATATTTTAATAGCGATTCCAAGTTTAATCTCATTTAAATAACTTCAATCCTTCAAACTGCATAATAGGTGCTATGTAAGTTCATATATTTTGAATACAAATGAGGAGATAACAAAAAACTGTGCATGCTACAAATTTTTTACTGCCATTTTCATGATCAGCGTACTCGATTTAGTAAAAAACAGCTTATTTCGCCCATATTATAGACAGAAAGTGAAAATTTATTGTCCTGTGTAATTTAGCCTTCGATTACCCTTGCGGCATTCTACGGACGCTTCGAATGCCTGAGACTTTTTGAGAGTGCAATTGCACCAGCATCTAACAACGGTTACTGTTTACACTCTCGGATAGAAGTGTATACATTCTGATTTTAATCAATGATAAATAGCAACTCTCGCGTGGTGGAGAAAATAGCCGCGAGTTGGATCGAGGGAAGTAATAATGTGAGATATTCGAACGGAAACAGGTTCACCTCGAGGTCTTCTATGCGCGAGTTTGTTCTCGACCAAGGTGCAAGGAAAGCAAGATCTAGGAACCTACTTCGCGACTCGAAAGGCGACATTAATCCTAAAAGACAGGAAGCAATTCGACGGTAAGTCATAAAGAACGAACGCGAACACAAGGTGAAAGAGCCTAATTTCCACCTCGAGGATATTAACGCGTGACATAATATTATCAGCTAGTACGCTAAAGATTCTTGCTCGTTACGGAAATGGAAACGAATTTCCTTATTATCGCCTCGCAAAATATGTTCAGATATATGAAATATAACTTGAATATCTAGAATACCTGCCAGAGAAAGCGTTCATCAAAATTAAATAGCTTCGACCGCAAAAACAAACGGGTTAACTGGCAGGTTTTCCGATTATTAATGAGCTTCGAAGAGAATTATTTTCTTGCGTGATAACTTGAGTCATATGCTGATTGAAGGGTCTGTGGAAAAGATTCTGAGTCGGCGACTACATGCATATAATAATAATATCTTATTCATTCAAGCATCAAATTTAAAATTAATAATAAACAAGTGATTATGAAATTTAATATAGTTTAGTATCCTTCAAATTAGGTAACTGGAATCGTATCGGAGTGCTTATCTGCACCTTCCATCAGGCAGTACACTTAAAGGAGGTTTTGTTCAGAAATTGTTTAACATACTCCATTTTGCTGGCAAACTGAGCACAGATAAATCCTGGAGCCGAAACTCGGCCGAGAAAACCATATCCACATTTCGGCCACAAATCAGTCTTCCTCAGCTGACTTAGACCAAACTGTCGATGAATTAATTATCGCTGAAGACGGCTTCTTTTTAGCCGAAATGTGCGACTGGTTTTCCAAACAGTATATGGCTATAGATTGTATCTTGATTAGTAATTAAATCCTAGCAATAAGGTAAGAAGAAGATGCACTAATTTAGTCCGCGTGAGTACATAGAGGAAAGTCATGACCTGATAGTATTTCCTAGGATTCACGTCAAGGTATGCGCAAGCAACCTTTAAAACGTATATACATGTACAGTGATGTAAATTGAAGCACCGTATGTTGCTACAAAGAATCCTTTCGTTTTTCTCAAGCGAGCTCACAATAGGCTTCCGCGGCATATTTACCTGAAACCGCAATAGTAAGCCATGGAATGCCATTGCGTCATCTGCTCGTGTAATGGGTTCTTTAGGCACCCAGGCGTCGCGCCGCGGGCCAATGAGTCGAGAGCGACGAACCGTAATGTACCCGATGCGTAAGGGTAGCTTGTGTTTGCCGTGTTGCGTGGAAATGTAGGTGAAATTTTCTGAGAGAGAAGAGTTCAAATGAAAACGAGTGTTTGCGGCGAGGAGTAGGGCGTTGTTGAGGCATAGGCGGTTTTGGTGGAAGATTATGGAAATATTCATGGCGGAGGAGGAGGAGTGATCGAGGGAATGTGGAGAATGTGGCTCTGTGGCTACGAGTAGAGGAAGTGGACAAACAGGGGCTCTTTCGGAAAGGTAGGACGGGTTTAGCTTTCACTATCTTTATGCAACTGTGGGTGAGTATGAGGGGAGGGTGAGCATAGACTTAAGTCAGGGCGCCGTAGTAAACGTGGGAGGGTGAAAGGGGAGGAGAGCATAGCGACGTTGACTGAAGGGGGAGAAGTAAGGAAAAGGGCAGACAGATGGGTACAATGTGGACTTAATCGTCCCGAAATGTTGTTACGACCTGGATTCAAATCTGTGTCTTAGTTCAGTAAATGTCGGTATGTAAAAAGAAATAAAAATGCAAATCGCCGAAAGAATGTCAGGAAACTTGTCGGCGTAAGAACAGAATAATACCGAAACCTGGTCGAGAATGGAACTGCAAGGGCTTAAGAGGAACGAACGGGAAGCCGGACCGTGCTCGTTTTCTTACTTATTTCGCTTTTTCTCGCCGCTTCTTTTAAAGGGCTTTAATATTTAAAATGCAAAGGAAAGCTCTAGTTTCTCCGTCTTTTTCCTTAGTACGCTATGACGCAACGCTGCGGATATTATCATATCCAGCGTCGGCTACCGATTCTAGTATTTCAGTCGTAAGTTTTTACTGCTGAAGGGCGATGGACATTTCCTTCCGCCTTTATTTTAACGCTTGTTGATTTTCCGATCCAGATTTTTGCTTTAAGCTATTGGCGAACAAATGTATTGTAGAGATAAAACTTTCTCTCCTGTTTGTGAATTAAAATCCCGAATGAAGATTATTTATTGCATTCTTTCAAAACAAAAAATATATTTACTTATTTATGAATATATATATATATATATTCAAATTTATTTGTTCAAGAATGGTGTGCGCGCGTAATATTGATAATATGCATTCAACTAATTTTTGTCATGAAGTTTCAAATCCAGCTTCTGTGAACGTAGCCTGCTTTGATAACAAGCCGGATATGAGACAATTATTTTTCAAATTAATTGAGTCATTTAAAAATAAGAACGTACATAGACGGCTTTTATTTGAAGAGAATTCTCATTAGTTGAGCGAGACACTCCTTCATCCACACTTTCCAGATTCCTCTATATTCTATAATCATCGATCTCTGAGGAAAGGGATAACAATCATGTTATTAATAAATAACGTCGCATATCAAAACTGTAAATTGCGAGAATCAAACCCGCATGTCGGTTTCATCTAATTTATAATTATAATTGACATGTTGACAAATATAGTAATTGTTTTATTATAGTACCATTTGTGATCAGTGCTAATAAAGAAAAGCAGGGGGAGACGGAAATTCAACTTCAAGATAAACGATAAAGAAAATAAAGCACAAGCCAGCCACCATTTAACGTTAGCTTGGAGGCAGAACGTAAATATGAAAATACTATTTGCTATGGTAATTTATGAAGTGAAGAGACCTTGTTTCTAATTTGTGTTGATAAGTCAATCGTTGGTATGCTGCTCGCGATTCTCCCGCAAATGACTATATGAGTCATACTTTATTATTCCTTTGCCAAATAAGTAATTTTCTTGTTCATGCGTATAAATAGGCGTTATTGATGAACACTTTGGTTTCTCTGTGTATCTTATAATTAATACATGTTCTTTGCAGCTATACATGACCATAGTGGAAAATTATCGTTTCGTATCAAATTACGCAAAGTTTCAATGCGATTTACACGAATTTCAATTATCAATGACATGACAGCATTTCAGCTTTTATCCTTTTAATTTTTAATAAAGATATATAAATACCGAAAAATGATGGGATTACAAAAAATCAGCCAATTTGTTTTAAAGACTACTTTTATTGAAACGAAAATCAAAATTAAATATTTAAAATTCCTAAAAAATGTTTATTTCTGATAAAACCTTTATAAATAGTCTGTTCCTCGGTGATTTGGTTTCTCTGTGTTCATTTGTTAACGAGTTAATTAAAGATCAAATTCACTGGGCATCATAAAACAAAAATTTGTCTTGCATGTTTAGCATTAACCTCATTTGTTAATTCTCTAACAGGTTTTGTTTTATAAACTAACATAGATTATGAATGAGCAGAAAGAATTTTTTTTATATGCTTCGATTTCCTAAAAAATCGAAGAGAACGACTGCAATAGAATGCTCCACTCTCCTCACCCGTCATTTTTTTGGGACGATAATAACTTGAACGTAAGCAGGAGCTACGTTTCCAGATCTTACGTATGGTAATTACCGTAAATACAGGTGCGGGAATTTAGATGGGCATACAAGTAAATTTCGATTGCTGCACACAACTTATATCACTCCTATTACCTTGCACAAATTTCAAATTGGTCAACTGCGAACAAATAATGTACGATGAATGCGATCCGGAGCCATATATCAAAAGGTTCCTCCCAAAAATATTTTTTCGCGTTTCGAAAGCGAGAATTGAAAACAACTTTTTTTTAGCCACTTCGAGACTTAAGAGGGTTGAAAATAGAGAGGGTGTAGTGGTTTCGAATCCTACGCCTCGACCGTTCCTTTTAAAGAGTATCTCGGAATAAGTGGGACCTCACGAAACATAACCTTTAAAATTTAGGTCGTTACGACGATGAAGATCGTGATGGCGCCCAAACATATCTAAACCGAGATCAAAAGTGAAGCCATTTCACTAAAAAATCGTGAAAGGGAACGCCACTGCGGCTGAACGCGAATCAACGGGTTGTTTTCATCGCCGTGGGCGTGAACGTAACAGGTGTTCCTTTTATGAAAACACGTGTTTCGTGGTAAACTGCGCAAAAATTCCGAGCAACGCATTTTAAAGTTTCACGGAATGTCGATACTCCATTTGACATTGTAAATGAATTACATTTATCAAACAATAATATTTACGGATAATCTCTTTTTATCTGCCCGTATTCCTCAAGCCTGTCTGTTTTAACAGTCTTTGCAAATATTCATCGCAGTGATAAGTTATTAGCTTAGGCATGACATCCTATTTTTAATCTCTTTTTGGAAAACTCTTAGCCAAAAAAAATACTTAGATTTTAACGATAGACATCTTAAATGCCTTGCTAAGACCAAAGTGGAAGTTGTTATTTGATTGAAGGTCTTACACATTTCCCCAATCTGGATGACGAAACTCAATTTTCTTTTCTTTGGATATTCCTGAAAATCTTTTATGGGATGAGTAAAGTCTCGAAAATTACAAATCTCAACTCGTCAGGTTGTAAACAATGTTTCGCCAACCGTGTTTCACCTAAGGTAACTGCACTTATTCAGACGCAATATGAAACAGCTGGCCAGCTACCCTTTACAACCACATGGATACTAGTTAGAAATTCTCTGAATTTCCCTCATGAATAATCGTCCGGCATTGGAAATTGTTTTGTTTGACCACACTTGTATTCGGATTCGTGTGAATTTTTTAGAAGTCAGATATTGCGCAAGAGAACCAATTGTGCTACTTTTGAAGGGAAAGGAACTCTCGGTAAAAATATTTTTCGAAACAAATTAACTTTTTTACGGCGATGACAGGATCGTTCTTTAAATAATATTTCTTTCAAAATAATGTAACTTTGAAGGAATGTAAATGCGACTTAAAATTGAAAAAGTTGTTCGAAAATTAAAACTGCAAAGAAATTTTCATGAAATCAGCTTCAAAATGATATGAATCCCCTTCAGTGAGTACTACTGATCAAAATCACAAAAAACAAACCATTTTTGTTTTTTGGGATAAAATGTGACTTTTTATCCCACACAGGTTTCATCGAATACTACTAATGACAATGACTAATGCACAGTTTTTATTTTTTCCAACAAATATTTTAGGTTTCGATTGTTTTAAAAATTTTATAAGATTAAATAAAAATTCATTTAAGCGTATACACAAATTCGATAATTTTTTAACAAATCAGTTACTCAAGTAACTAGAAAACGTTTCTTGGAATTGTGTCAGAAGATCGCTTTATACAGACGTAAATGCAAAATGGGTTTCAAGTACTCTTCCTGTATGAGTCCTTCGAGTAAATCTGGCACACCTTATTCAATGAGGAATGCATTTCATGGAGAATATTCCAGAAGTAAGGATAAGATCGAATATAATAGAGAAATACTGCGTTGTAAGATAAGTGACATATCTAAATTTCTATTTTCATCATAATTTCTGTGCCATTATTGAATATACACTGATGATATTTCAATATACAATTTGTGATGCTAAACATTTCAAAGTGCATGAAATAGGAGTTAGTTATGCACACATCGTTCCTGTTTATGTTCCGTTTTGGGCACGGTATTCCATTTTGTCATAGCTTGCAATACTGAACATATTTTTACAGAAGCTCTCCGAAGAAAATGTAAAAGCTGAAAAAAATATACACCACAATTTTAGTTGAAAAAAATACGCGAAATAATAAATTTAACATAGCTATAAATAAGAGAAAAGTACAAGTATAACCAACAAACATTCCATTCAACTTTCATCCATAATGTGTTAGAATATTCATGTTAGAATGTTGCCAAGAGAAAATATTTTGAAGACCTATAAGATATAGTATGTTCGTTTAGTGGTGGCGGTGCGCAAAAGGCACTCTCACGGAAGGACGAGTCCATCCTTGAGGCGGGACCGCCTATAGGTGAGGCCATGTTTAGCCGTGGGCAAAAGCTGCGCGACCTATTCTCCGAACTATTAGTCCGAACCCAAAATGTGCTACTGCGCATGGCTATAACGTCGACTTCCGCCTTAAAGGTTCCCCTCCCAAGTCTTTCCCTTCCCATCTCACGCGTCGCCGCTGCCACCACTAAACAAATGGACAATACCTGAATTTCGATTGGGATGCCAAAATGTCTGTTTGATGAGGAGCACTGAATGAGGCAGCATATATTCTTTAAATGTAGAGTTATTTAAAATTCCTTAAAATTTCACAAGTTGTTCACGTAATCGCGTCCCTCGTTTTAACAATTTAACTTGAGTGCTTTTCTTTAGGTATTATAAGTTTTCATCCAGAGTTAAAAAGATGGAAATTTTACAATGCACAACAAAAGAAGGAGCATAGAAATGGATAAATAAGAGCAAGAAAAATATTGCAAGGTAAGCTGGATTTCGGCTTCATGAATGTGGCTTTCACCTTTGTGATGATGATGATTGCGCAACGTAAGTTTTCTTTCAAAACAGCTTTTATTAATTAGATAGGTGTTCCTATTCAATTAAATTTCCCATGTTTTCTTTAATTTTTTCAACATTTAAATAAATATTTTTTTCACCGCCAAGTGGAATGTGGGCACATTTATAACAAACCTGCATTAATTCGAAAATAGTTTTTGCATGTCGTAAGTTATGATTGCTCTTTTTTATCGCCTTAATCATTTGTTATACACCTGAATCTTGCCTAAAAAATGAGATATGAGATATTTTGGCGATATAAATTATATTAAGCTGAAGTACGGTGAATTGCTATTTGGGGTACAATACCGCGCTAATACGCACTCAGGATTGTAAAATACTATTTATAACATAAATTTTGTGGTTTAAGGTATTTCAAGCCAATCATGATCATACGATATTATAATTTAAACATTTTAAACATATTTTAAGTATTTAAAGCAGCTCACGTAAATATGAATAAAAATGACCCGGCATAAAAATATATGAATGGAATTAAACTAGTTCTTAATTTCATAATTTAATTGTAATAAAACTGTGAAAGCCCAGATAATATAAAAAGGCGAATCGCGGCGAAAAATCGATTGAGACCTGTTAAATATTTACGATTTCGATAATGTGGTTGTTTTAGTTGGAAAATTACACAATCTACATACATACCATACGATGAAAATAGTCGAGCAAAATATATTTAATTTTTGGTTAAATTGATTCTTGTAATAATAATTGAGGAGGAATTTCGAGGTATCCCATATACGTATCTTCCGGGACTTTGTTTTTTATTTTGTAAAAATTATACCATTTTCATAAATGGATAAATAATCTGGAAATCAATTCTGTGGCTCCAAAGAATAATTTTGCTTCTCCTTGACAGCGGTCTCTGCAAGATTTCACTCCTTAAGGATCGATTTACGACAACTATACCGATGTAAAACTGAGTTATTGCACAAAAATTTGCAGCCCGGATCATCTAAAAGTAAGATTTGCCGTAAAGCGGCTACTTTGCAACAAGGGCAAGCATCTTCAAATACCGGTCTTAAACCACATGTTTACGAGAGTATTATAAGATGTCTCATTTCCATAAGCCGGGTTATTTTCGCTCCTTACTGTTGCTTCATGATGTAAACCACTTCAAAAATCTAGTTTTATGAAGATATAAATCTTCTACACTATCCCAATGAAGCAATGTGACTACTAGCGTCGTATCCATAGGCATCACGATTCTAACCACTTTATGGCCGTCGACCTATCATTCGCTACGAATTGGAAGATGGCACTGAGGGGGAAAGTTCTCTCGCAACAAATGTGGATGATTGACGGTGATGTGAGTAGTCCCTGTTGAAATTACACTTTTTAGGTATTCGCGCATATTCCGAGAAGTTTGCCAGATTGGAGGCTTGCTCCAAAATTTATCTGACTTTTCTTTGGTGGAAACTTCCTATTCGCTAATATTTCAGTGTATCATCCTGGTGGCTTCTGGCCTAGTGACCTAATGGCCCCTTGAATCCGAACACTCACTTTTTCTCCCCACAGCCTACCCCAAGTTTTCCCACCCATCCGTCAATCTTCAATCATTCATCAATCACCATCTGTTCCCTCGTCTAAAGTCAAAGAATAAAAATCCTATTAAAGTATGAATCTTTGGTCATCCTATCACCTTATCCACAGAGGCACTACATCAACTTCATAATATTTAATCGATCACATAAATAGATGCCATTTTATCACTTCAATAATGAGTTTCACTTGTCTATGAAACCGAGATGTTTTTAGCAAACTAATCATTCGGCGTCTTTTGGTAGCGATGCCTTATTGTGAAAGGTAAATGCCCCACCCATTTGGAACTTTATATGCTTTCCAATTTTCCCGATGAAATGGAAACTCCCGGAATTTATCTCTTTCGCACTTCACAAGCAAAAAATCCCTCAAATTTCACTCAAAAAAGGGTTATACTAGAAAGTAATTCAGATTTCATCAGCAACTTAAAAGGCACGAAATTTTATTGTGTCAGGCTGTATTCGGGCATTGAAAATAACATTTACTGTTATACTTTCCACGAAATACCTTTCTTGTTTTATGTTGTAATAAATACATGTCTGAGAATACGTCTATTAACTCGTTTTAATGCGTTCCGTGCGTCTAATTCAAAGTTGAAAAACGACTAAAGCTGCTCTCCCGTAGGCACAAAGCGATGACCACATCAAGCGAAACCACTGGTTTCGTTCGAAAATTTAGCCATACGACAAAAAACAAAAGCGTCGACGATTAGTACGATTGGAATGTCCTCAATACATCACGCCGATGTTTTTTATCCGAATATTTTTCCCACCTAGGTGGTCAAGCGTCGTAATTATTTACTTGGTAATATAAATTAGGCTTTTTTAGAAGTCGCAATTGACTACATCGGATGACTAAACATAACTCACAGTTAAATCTCTCGATCTGACGTTGATTTGCGCTCGTTTTGCTTCAAATGTTCTGTAGAGTTAATGATAGGATTGGAGGATGCGATCTACCATTTGACAATGCAGGAAAAGCTCCGTTAACAAAACCAACTTGATGAATTGGCTCATGAAACATAGTTTCCAGTTAAGACACTACCAAGGGGCGGCTTGGTGGGATATGGACAGTTTTCTGTGCATAAGGGCCCAGAATCAACAAATATAAGGGAATTCAAAGAAAGCTTTACCTTCCTCCATCATCGTTATTGATAATTTACAAATAATAAGTGATAAAAACTGCGACTTAAATGAAACTGTTGGCATTGAAAATCGCTAAGAGTGCACACAGCTCTTGTTAAGAGAAGCTATAACGTTAGTTTGCCAGAGTTAATGACAGTAAATTAATTAAAATTATTAATAACCCATTCAATAACATAACATCTCGTAGTGTATAAATTTGAGCACCTTCTTATAACAATAACAAAATGGAAAAGTATTCTCTATAAATGGAATACACAGGGATTTCAAAGGAGTTCTTTATAGGAAATTCGTGCAAAACGGTAGCGAAAGATTTGACGGTTCTTGAATTTCTATACTCGAAACTAAAAGTCGTCATTATGTGGTCTCGCGGACTGAATTGTGGCAAATGTTGTCCTCTATCCGGATAATTTTTTAATAAATATATAGCTTATAGATCATATAAGAGCTAGGGAGAGAAAAATATGGCATTTAATTGTTGATTGACGGATGTCATTTAACGGTATACGAGTATAAGTTTATTAAAGTATTTATATAAAGTGGAAGTTCTAATTGACGGATACAGTTCAAAATCACAAGTGGGCGATAAATTTTAATAACTATCACTCATACTTAATTTAATTAAAATCTTACCAGCGGTTTAGAAGATGAAAATTATGACGGAAGGATGGACGGACGAGGCGCGTCCATAGGGCGTTGTGCTACTACCGCTTCGCTGGTAAAGAACTCCTAGTAAGTAAGCGCTAAAATGTTTATGCATGCGGTCCTTCAAAAGGCCCTGGCAGCAATATCCTCAATCAAACAATTGTTTATGAACCTTGAACCACGAAAACTCCCAACACCGGAGGTTAATGGTGTAGTTGGCCTTTTGATGGCTATATTTTATTTACCGTTTTACCTACTTGCTTTGTTTCACCTGTCATGTAATTTCTACTATTGCATTGGCCTTGCCGCCAGGCCTAGAGCCTAACTGCATTGTAAATAAAATAAATAGAACATTGAGTCAATTATTTCGCAACAGATTCATTGTAGAAATGATAACAAGACAGGTGGATACGATCTGCTACGTGACGGCGAGCAAAAATAATGCAAATTAGTAACACGAATTTCTCGCCTCTCCTTCCCTTTCCTCTTAAGCAGTTCGTAAACCTCTTTACTCTGCGGTCGCTTCTCATTTCTTATCTCTCTCCCTTTCTCTCTCTCTCTCTCTCCCGCCACGCGTTCATTGATTCCTACTCTTTGCCTAGTGAGCGTTAAAAGCCATCAATCTTCCGATAATTTCTGATCGTGGCCTCCATTTACGTTCTTCGACTAAATTTTACGACAGCTTTCTAATTGTGCGCATTTATAAGAGAAAGGGCGTGAATGTGGCCAGATATGAAGATCATATCTTCGTCCAGATGAGAGTTAAGTTCAAGCAGCCGTTCATAAAAATCAAGAGCATAAAAAAATTCTGCGATTTTTATCGTGAAGCTGAGATTTTTTTAACAACACAATAAAAACCCGTTCGGTCTGGGAATTTAAACCGTATGTGTTACGATTTTTTTAATGAATCGGCGAATTCTTTTATTTCGGAGTAGTAATTATTCCATGCGTCTAAGACCGAGTATTCTTTTTTCGAATGAGAAAATTGAAGCATTTTTTTCACAGCCGTATCGTTTACGACTGCTTCATACCCCTAGTTAATTAATTACATGGCTGAAGGAGTATTCAATTTATCTTAATTGATTCCGAATGCTTCAGTGACGTTTTTTAGCAAATTTCTAGATTACAGGTCCAATATCTTTCCCATCCACTGCTGTGTCTACAATATGCGTCGAATGCTATCAAAATAATGTAATCGAATTTCCATAAAAATATGCATGATTACAGAAAGGGTTTTATCAGATATTTTTGCAAAACTCGATAAATCGAGTGAAAGGCTACTCGACTCGCTCATACGAGATGATAGTTTTGCGACCTGGGGGAAAAATTCCACTTTTGGACATTCGATTCAAGCGGTTGTGCGATTATTGGGAATTGCGGGGACACGCAACCGATTTCGGTGTCGACCGGCCCCGTTTGGGACCGCACGCCGCGTTTTGGGTCCCTTTGCGAACGCATAGCAGTGGACGCTTTTTCTTGACTTTCACTGGCCTCTCGATCCGGATTTAAGCGGGATAATTATACGAAATCCTTCAGCGCGTGACTTTTTTCGACATTTACAACTTATAACTGGCGATATAAATTTAGCATTGCATTTTAATCGTCGCTCATAGACGGAATACGAATGCCGTCACAAGTCTGTTATCAATCGAAAAAATGTTTAGGCAGACGGACTGGTGTATTCACGTATGGTTGCACTTTGAGATGTTTGATGAGATTTGCTTTCTCCCGCGAACGCCCTTCATCTGTATCACTAAGGTTACGTCCCTCTTGAGAGAAGCGCCTCTTTTGTGTTATCACGAGACAATTCGTGAGTTAAGCAATTTCGGAATAGCTTTTGTGGCCAAACCGCCAATCAGTCACAACCTTTGGTCCTTGTGTAACAATTGTGACCTCTTATTTCACGACCAGAAAACCCACTTTCTCGTAACTCCTTAACCTGTTATTTCACCTCTCAGTCTCCATCGTGAGAAATTTCCAAAGTGAACGGCTTTAAAATAAAACATCGCGCTACCATCTTATTTCGTAAATAACTGATCATTATACGTCTATAAGAATCAAAATTTTATTTAAAAACCATTTTCATTATGATAAAATATTTAATTCGTTCTAATACATGGTTACTTATTCTGGATGCTAATTTCCTCGCTAAAACATTTAAAATCCGAAATATTTGCACCAAACGTTTACGCATAGTGAGAAAAAATATCATAATTAGCGCGCGTGTGAAGTAATTTGCTAATTCGATGGATACTGACCTATTTTCATTGTTTTTTTCCTCAAACCGATGCAAGAGCCATTTTAAAAATCAAGGGTTGCCTTGAAATTGAATTTGAATGACATTTTTTTTTTCACTGTTTGCAAGGATTTTACCTGTGGGTTAAGAGAAGCACGATGTAGCGAAGAAAACAAGCGGAAAACACGCGATATTCCCGGTACCAATAGAAAATAAGAAGAACATTACATAACAGTCCAAAGTAGGAGAAAATTCTATTTGATTTCCTAAGGACTAATAATTTCCAGAGAAAGTAGTATGTAGTATGAGAGTATGTAGGTTAACGTCACATTAAAAATAGTTTCTCCAACCTAAGCACTCAAATTTTTTTCGTTTGTAGATTATCATTCACATCACATGTGTTTCGCGTATTTTAAACTAATTTTGTAGGAGTTCAACCTTAAATCTGACTAAATATCTCAAAATTGAACTCCCGAGCGCATGAGAAAAATCAACGGAGCAGGAAAATTTAAGTGGATTAATTAAAATGAAGGCCATCAAACATATTGCTGACCTACGAGATGAAGACCGGGAGGCCTTTTGAATGTAGTTTTGAGTCGCATTCTCGTGGATCGGCCGAAGCCTTAGCAAGCCAATGAGAGTCACGGTAAACACGGAGCGAAAGTGAGTAGCAGTGTAATCTAGCGGCGACCACTCCGTGAGACCCCTGGGAAAAAATTCCGAGAGAGGAGGGATACATTTCTCTCCTCACGGTAGCGTCTGAGAAAATTAGAGAAATTTCACAGAAATCCAACGTACAAAGCTAATCCATAAACATGAATATTTCACCAGAATCATAACTCGGCATTTTCATCTCATCAAATGCAAACGATGTTATTTGCGCAATAAAACAATTTTAAACTAAAGATATTTTTCACGGGGGCAACGTAGAGATCGCTTCCTGTTCAAAGCCGCGCTACTTGCAATTTTCGGTGACTTCAAGTTCGAGTTCACAAACGAACTTAAGAACCTCGCTCATTTGCCTCCTTATCCATTTCCTCCATTCCAGAGGCAACCACGCGGCAGAGGGACGCAAAAAAGAGCGACTCTCTTCCCCGGCATCCGGTGTATCTGATAAAATTTTTGGAAAGGCACTCTCGCGGCAACCTGCTGGGTCCCAGTGCGATGCCTTGTGGCACGCTCGTCTTCACTCCCTCACCTTTCCGGATCCTCTATGAGCCTTTCGCCCGCTCGCTCGCTCGGTCTTCCGGAGATTATCCCGGAGAAAGCCGTTCCTCTTCCTTAGCAGATCCCCCACGGTGAAGCCCTCTCTCCCTGGATGGAGTTTGATCAGATCCCTCGGCGAACCTTTTTTACCATTGAATTCGTACGAGTCCACCTCGTTGCACGTGCACTAAGATGAAAAAAATGGTCCGGGGGTGGCAGAACGGTGACGTCGTCCAGCTGATCCTCACTGTTAATCGGAATGACCAAGGAACAATTGAGGGACGATCTCCGTCTCCCAAACTCTCTTATCCCAGATGGACGACGGGAACGTTAGAGGGGGAGGGGAGAAATCGAGGGAAACGCCAAGGAGGACCGCTCCTCGTCTGCAGCGTCTGCGTCGGAACTGAGACTGCGGACGGCGCGGTAAACCGAGAGCGTCGGCCGTTTGGGACTGCGGAGAGCGGGACAGCCGCGGCGAAGGGGAGCGGCCGATTGATGATGAGGACGGAGCGCGGGCGATGAAAGTAAAAGCGAGCGATGGTGCGCCGCGGCAAGAGGGGGAGGGGGGTGAGGGAGGGAGAGAGGTGGCGTGGTAAGGTGGGAGGAGAAGAGTGGGGACAGAAGTAAAGGGGGAGGTTTTACGAAGCGAAGGAGGTGGAGGTTGCGCGGTGGTAGTTGTAGTAGTAACATGAGGGGCAGAAACGGGCGTAGGAGGGGGATGGAGGACGGAAAAGGGGGCGGGGGATGGAGATAGGGACCTGTGCGAAAGATAAAGAACTAGAAGAGGGATGGAGAGAAAGGCAGGATGAAGTGTGTTTAGAAGGGCGAGTGAATGCGGAAGGGAGACGGGAGGGGCTACTCTTTAAAGTGGGAGGAAGGAAGGGAGGAGAGAACGCTAGGTTGGGTAAGTTCCTCCTAAGCGAGAGGGTGGGCAACTAAGTGGTTGAGGGCCCTCATTGACCACCTCTCGCGGCCGTTGCGAAGTCCGAGAAAAATGAATCGTTCCGAGATGTAAAGTGAGTGAAAGAGACGAGAGACGCTATATGGTCGTGTGCAGGACTAAATGTGAGGGAGAGGAGGATGGGGAGACCCAATGCGAGCATATGTCCGCTTATGTCCTTTTTATTCTTAATCCGCTATATTTCGGTCCAAAAGACATATTTTTCTCTGTCCCTGACGCAGGAATCTGAGAGATGAAACATCCTGATGCCTACGTCGTCCTCTCACGACTGAAATCTTAGCGGAGTTGCGGGGGTTGAAATATGAGGGGGCATTGTGAAAGAGGAGAGAGGAGGTAAGAAGACCCGTTGGAACGTAGGGAGGAAGAGGCGGAGGATATTTTATCCTTCAGTTACTCGGGCATTGACAAGTTATATATTTCTTGGTTTATTGCATTTACCACAAAACGAAGTTTATAAATGTTATATCTCGGCAATAGTTCGATATACATCTACATGTTACCCTGCAAGTCACCTAATTGGTGGGTGGCAGGGATCTGAAACTTAAATAAGAGAATGAATCATGTAATAATTATTTATTATTATGTAAAAAATATTTACAAAGTTACAAAAGTAAATATCGTTTGTTGGTGTAAAAATTATAACTATGACTATAATAATAAAGGAAAATAATTGACTGCAAGTGTTAATCACAAAAACAAATACTATTACTATACAGAAAGTATAAAAATAAAAATTTGATATTAGCCCAAAAAGTGAAAACATCCGATGAGATTAAATAACTGGAAACAGTTCTGGATGTAAAGAGCTAGAACTCTGTTTATACTGTCCTTTAGTTGTTATTGTCAACGCCAATGAGGAAAAGTTTATAATATTTCGTGGATAATATTTCAAGGCAAGTTTGTTGGATGTATCTCGCATGCGATTCTCGTGATACTATCACGTGATTGTGGATACAAATGATGATTTTTCAGGTGACCGGTCTTTCCCCCCTCCCCCCCGGTCTTTCCCCCCCCCCCCGGTATTTCCCTCCCGGTCTTTTTCCCCCGATCTTTCCGCCCCAGGTCTTTTCGTTCCCGGAACATTTCCTTCTCGATGAATATTTGAGAAAAATTTTAATTTCATTTAAATAAGATCAATTGTTCTTATAATCATTGAAATTAATTATTATTATTATCATCATAATAACACAATTATTTAAAACAATTAATAGGATTAAATTTTTGCAGCTATAAACAATTGAACAGGTTAAGTGTACCACCGATAGTATATGCAATTACTAGTATAAAAAATTGAACGGATAATGCGTACCGCCAGAACTGGAAACAATTTAACAGGTCATTTGTACCGAGAGTAGTATAAACAATTGAACCGGTAAAAAGCTCCGCTATTAGTATAAACAGTTTAATAGATAATGTGTACCGACAGTAGTAGAAACAATTGGACGGGTAAAAAGCACCACTATTAGTATAAACAATTGAACAGGTAATGCGTACCACCATAACTATAAACAATTGTACGGGTAAATTGTACTGCCAGTAGAATAAACATTTTAACGGGTAAATCATACCGACAGGAGTATAAACAATAGAACGGGTAATGTGTACCGCCAGAATTATAAACAATTGAACAGGTAATGCATACAACCATAAATATAAATAATTCATCAGCTAATGTGTACCGCCAAGAAGTAAAAACAATTGAACAGGTAATGCGTACCACCATAACTATAAACAATTGTACGGGTAAATTGTACTGACAGTATAAACAATAGAACGGGTAATGTGTAGCGCCAGAACTTTAAACAATTTATCAAGTTATTTGTGCATTAGCATAACGTTTGAACGGGTAAATTTTACCGAAAGTAGTATAAACAATTGAATTGGTTGTTGTGTCGCATCTGTTTGAACCACACCCAGATATATCATCATTATTGTATTTGTTATTTTTTATATCTCACGTTTTCCTTGCTTTTCTAAGTAGGTTTGCGCCGATTTTTATCCCCAACTTCTTCTGGTTGGTTTCCTGCAAAATAGTTTTTAACTATTATAAAGCTCTACATTTATATTTGGCTTTTACTACAGTAAATTATACCACATTCTTTATTATTTTATTTTGATATTTTTATACCACTGATTTTAGTTGTGCATGTTCTTGTAGATAAATTATGTTGTTGTTACCCCTTTAGAATTATTATTTTACTGTTATCCAATAAGACAATTAGGTTTAGCCAAAGCCAATTTTGTATAGTACGATACGGAACATTTGGTTCCTTCGTTTTCTTGAACCTGATTTCACAAATAGGATATAGATATCAAACGTTCAAACGTTATGCTATTGACGGTACAATTAACTTGATAAATTGTTTATAGTGATGGCGGTACACATTACCCGTTCTATTGTTTATACTGTCAGTACAATTCACCAGTTCAAATGTTTATTCTAATGGCAGTACAATTTACCCGTTCAGTTGTTTATTCTACTGGCAGTACAATTTACCCGTACAATTGTTTATAGTTATGGTGGTACGCATTACCTGTTCAATTGTTTATACTAATAGCTGTGCTTTTTACCCGTCCAATTGTTTCTACTACTGTCGGTACACATTATCTATTAAACTGTTTATACTAATAGCGGAGCTTTTTACCGGTTCAATTGTTTATACTACTCTCGGTACAAATGACCTGTTAAATTGTTTCCAGTTCTGGCGGTACGCATTATCCGTTCAATTTTTTATACTAGTAATTGCATATACTATAGGTAGTACACTTAACCTGTACAATTGTTTATAGCTGCAAAAATATAATCCTATTAATTGTTTTAAATTATTGTGTTATGATGATAATGATAATAATAATAATTATTAATTTCAATTACTATAAAAAATTGAACTTATTTTAATGAAAGTAAAGTTTTTCCTCAATTATTCATCGGGAATGAAATGTCCCGGGGGGGGAAACACCTAGAACTGATTTTTCAATAACTTGTCCGATCCCACCTTTCGACTGTCTGCAAGCAAGCAATTGTCCTCATTAAAAGAAAGAAAAATACTCTGGAGTATATGTTACCCCGCAAATAATATTTTGGTCAGAATTAGACAAAGTTATGTCAAGTTTTGTTTTACCTTGGTATTTGTTCTAGCGTTGCATGTTATACACAATTTTAGGCTTCTGTCAACAAAACATACAACAGACGAGCATCAGCGAAACAGAGGTTGATGTGAGGATGCATTTCACCCTCAGTCCGTAGCTACTTTTAAGCTTATAACGTGTAACTTTAAAATTGTATTGTATTTTTTGCATTGCAAGACTAAATAATGGGAGCATGACAGACCGTTTTTTTTATTTCATCGAAACTGGAAAGTCTTCTCATTGAACGGGTACTGTGATATGGGGGTCTCTTTTTGGTTGAGAAGAAATTCTAAACCTTTCGTTCTCGAATCGGTTCGAGGTGAACAGCAATAACACAATTTCGAGCGGCCCTGGATTCGGGAAGGTGAGGAGGCAGAATATGGCGTGGGACGTTATCTGGTGCTTCCGAGAAGTGAATGGCACACGACTTTGGCGATCAGGAAGCGTTTGTGAACATATAGCCAGTGCTGTAGTGGAGGGTATACGGTGGTATACCCACTGCTTTTTTCGTATGAATAGGGCATACCCTCTGTTTTTTCGAACAGATGGCGCATATCCTCGCCTTATGAGAAATTATACAGGATGAATGAAAAAACATTTAATTACTCCTTTTTTCGTGGTCCCAAATATTGAAGCAGCACCTGCATTTCTTGAAAATCTGCGACCCACGAAGTGATTTAATACCAATATTATAATACTACTTTTGTTTCGATCAGATTGAAAATAAATACTGTGCTTATTATTTTTAACTTTTTGTATACATCACTTAATTGAAATGAAAATTTCAAAGATATTCAAAGTAAGGCCATACGTTTTCTCCTGCCATCGCAACATTATAGTCATGCACTTTGCTCTTTAAAAAATTGGGTAAGATCCCTCCTCCCCATGAAGTTTTACTTCCGTATACCCTCTGCTTTTTTACGACTACAGAACTGCATATAGCCGTGTTTGAAGGTTGATTGCGCCGTAATGGAATATCTCTTGTGATTACTTTATCTGCGCAGAAACGTGGAGTTCCCCTTGAATCAACCCGTATGTTAATGGCGATGACGCCAGAAATTACAACAAAAAATATAGATGCCCGATGACGCTTGGTAAAATTTAATGCCACAGGTCGACATTTCGCATTGCAGTATAACAATGAGCGAGCGAAAATTTACCGCGAGTTTCATTGCACAAATAACATCGTTTGCATTTGATGAGATGAAAATGCCGAGTTATGATCAATAAACCCTCGAAACGTTCGTTTAATAAAGTGGATTTCATCACTTTCGCTGCCACGAACAACGCTAAGAGCCGACGGAATCGTTTCTTCGAAACGCGCGAATTCGGTCAAATTGATTAAAAAAACTATCCCGACGGCGATTGGTTTATATTAAAATCTAAAGAAAATTCAGGAATCCAACTTTTTGCCAAGCAGTGACAATTTTCTCTCATTAATCGTTTCTCAAAATCTTGAAACGGGAGGCATATTTTTAGTGCGTACCGATCAGGTGCTCTAAAACAGTGGCAGTAGCCATTTTAGAATTCATCCATCTTTGGGTAACACGCCACAGTCATATCTTTGATATGCGATTTCGTTCATAACGCGGCTCGTTCATAAAGGCAAAGGGTTTGCAGACCAATATTCGTGTTCATTTTTTGCGTTCGCAAACTCGTAAGTCTATTAGTATGCACGCTCCCGCTCCGTCCCGGAGCGCTCTGCTATAAAAAAGAGGGGAGAGGGGAACTGCATATTTCTTTCCGTTGAAATGTTCTCTCACTTTCTAAAATCTAGAGGAATATGTTTCTGTACTTTCATTGTCTCAAACGTGAGAGCAATTTTCCATCCATCCGAAATATTTTTTTATTTTGCAACGAAGTGCGTTGTTGTAATCGTTTCGCGCGTAGACACCCTTCCACCCAAACGATTATTCAATCTTCCAGATCCATCTACGCAGAAATAGGAGTGTCGAAACCTTTCTAAAAGTGTCAAATCACCCGCCTAATACCCCATTCAAGTTTTCGACGTAATACCTTAGTGATTGTCATTAGACGATGCGTAGAGTTGCATTCATGTTTCGGTAAATTTTGAAAATCGTTTTGAAAGAAAACATTTACCGCCTGACGATGACAACAAATTAATTTTTTCACTGTCGCGTATTTTAATTTGACGCGTATGCTAGGTATGTGAAATGAAGAACCAAGGAATTATAGGAGACGTCAGCGGTTCTCGTTGCTAACAGCATTCGTCAAATAGAATAAACAAGCAACTGGAGTGCATGTATCGTACGTGGTCTTCTCCTAAAGAGAAAGTGATTCGAGGTAAACAAATGTATGAATCTCCGTCCTTCGCAATATTGCTTGCATATCCAATAATGGTCTGTATTTCTCAAGCATTTTGAAAAATTCAACATTGTACTCTGCATCGATCGCTGAAGCGACTGCTCTGAGCAAAAACTCGGCTGAAGAAAGTGTCTAAAAAGATGGCATCACGGAGATAATGATATACCTATTATTTTGTCCACCCTACGTGGTAAAAAACGATACCAAAGAAGAAAAAACTTAAGATGGTTGGAAACCAGTCTCGATTAATTTCTCTTCAAAGCCAAAAACCTTCAGCAAAATCCATCTTCATCTTCATGCTCGCAATAAAATTTTACTTATGATAAATTCGTCTCTTAATACCGATGTAACATTTAGCAATTCCACGCACAGACTTGTGATAGCACGAGAATAAATATCAGACTCGACGCGGTTTTGTGGTCAATAAGGTCAGGAGTGACGTTCGCGGATGTAAAACTGAAAATGATTGTTCGTGGGCAATTCGAAGGTTAGGTAATATTTTGTGAGCCCTACCCCGGAATCTTTTTACGCTTTGTAACCCCCTCTCCATTTCTTCCTCCGTTCACATCTCTCTCACTACGTTCTCTATCTCCCCTTTCAGTCCAACCCCCTCCCTCCTCATTCACCCTGTAATCTTCCGCAACGATAAACAATGTCAGTTGATGCTCGTAACTACGAGTATTCTTTAGTTTGTTATGCAAAAAGCTCTTCCTCTCGGAACGTCAATCTTTTAACCTGTTGGCGAAACTCAATGCATGTTCGCAGGAAACGAGGGCGAAGGATAATGATGCATACAAATTCTATTCCTATGGTGCAGATTGATAGCTGGTGATCCTTTTGTAATTCCTCCAGAAGTTGATGATAAGGCGAAAGTTTTAAGAGCATTCTAAAAAGATGGCCTCACGGAGATAGTTTTTAACTCATACATTTTCAACACATTGGCCATGCCTAAGATTATATTATAAACATACCTTTTTAGCCTACTTTCCAGAATGGAAATAGGCTTATAGTTTCGTCGCTGTGTCTGTCTGTCTGTCCGTCCCCTATTAACTTTTGCACCAATAGACCGATTTTCATAGCAATTGGTGGAAAACTCCTGCCACTGGAGCCGAGCTCCCGAGAGTAATTTTTGTTGCGAATATTTAAAGTCCCGGGTTCGATTCCAGGTACTATCCTCCCTATTTGATTTACATGGAAAATCTGAAAACTATCGTGCAGGGTAATTTTCTTTTGAGCATCAAAATATCTTAGAATTGTAATATCGGTAAGGGATTTGTACTGTTCTCTGAGGAAAGGAATGGAGATTCTAATTTCTATCGTATAATTTTGCTTATCGAAAGTATTTCTTCTAATTTCGCGTAAATACTGATGTTTTTGCAGTTTTTATCACTCATTACGAGAATGTTGTCATAGCAACGACTATCTGCGGACTCGGATTCTGTATAGTCCAATGCATACACGCGTTATTCTTTCACACAAATTCGCGTGATCAATTTAGTTTTCCTTTCGATAGTATTTGTTATATTTTATAACGCTAAATTATGAAACTTGGGAACACAAAGAGCAACATATCCGCGGTGATTTTAAAGCTACTAAAGCCAATATAAGTATAAAATAAATATTATGTGGAAAGTAGGCCTCATAAGTTCAGGTTGGATCATCTTGTTTTTAAATGTTTTCACGAGAAACTCTAAGCATAGCATAATTGAGCAAAGAGTTATCATTTCGTTAGTTTGACTTTATCTTCTGATATTGTAGTCATCTTTTTGAATGTTCAAAGTTTCACAGCAAGAAGATTCAAAGTGTTACCCGTAGCATATTTCGAGGATGTTTGTTTCGTGGAATCTTTCATTTCCAGCGGAAAATATTAAATATTTCGTAAAGTTTTGTTACTAATGTTTAAAAAATGAGTATATTACTGTCTATGCTTCGCAACTTAATATTAAGAACTATATCCTGTCGGTCACAGATTTAATTGAAATTTCCACAAAATTCGCGGAACCTTCAGGAAAGTTAATATCGTGACAAAATCGTCCACCGTGAAGGTTTGCGGAATAAAATTACCTGAAGGTCTTTTCCGCACGCCCATTAATGGCCTAAATTCTCTTACAACATAAGACAGAGAATAACTTTCAAAGAACTATTACGTTTCCAATGATCTAAATCTTGTGGGTTCTGCAGTATTTCCGAAAGAATGAATATTTTTCCAAATATTTTTCCAGTGACCTATTTTACGGATTTTGGATTATTTTTGTTGCTACAAAAACATGCGGAGCTTTTTACCCGCAATTCAAAAAGATTTTGGGGGAAAAACTAGGTTACGCCTTAAGAATTAGAAAGTTTTGTGTCAAAAAGTTTTTCTCTCGAAAATATTCTTCTGATTTCTGATTATTCTGATTCTGATTATTCTTCTTGTGAGACAAATTACAGGCCAATTGTTTTGATTACATGGTTATTTAATTTAGTTTTCGATTTTTTTAAATATAGGTGTTTGCTTCATACTTGAAGAGAAAGGCTTTGGACAGCACAGATTGGGTTGGGTGTGCCTGAAATATACCGGAAGGCAGACTGCATGTATTATACTTCAAACTAAAAAGTTTTTTAAATTAATAAGAATAGCAAAGATAAAAAACATGAAATAATTATAATATTTTACGATTGTTTCTTTCGATGGCATAATAAAGAAAAGCTACTCATATATTTTAATGCCAGAAAGTTCTAAAAAGATCTCGGATAACTAATGTAAAAACTTTAATATTTCAGAGTAACTTTGGATTGAAATTCTCAGCGATGACCATAAAAATTCAATTTCAGGTACAGAAAATGCCGCTTATTATCTTCACTCGTTACCGGCATCAGTCGGTTCTTGTAATTAAACGCGGAATTCCAAAACCAAATCTAGTTTAAGCAAGGCTGCCGTTTATTGTTATCAGCCCCATGATGCTATAATTAATTATAGTCAAATGCGTTATAGATAATTTAGATGCATCTACTCTATTTTTCAAATTTGTAATTCCCGCTACATATCACTGAAGAACCAGATTGATGACGACTTCCATGGTATTAGAATTATGATCTAAGGCTCAACTTTATGGCAAGTGATAATCATATTTAGAAGAAAGGAACAACTAATTAACTTCCACGCAAATTTATTTCACAATCGGTTTCGCTAAATAACTAGCATCATCAGATCAATGGTGATGCTAGTTATTTAGCGAAACCGTTCGAGAAATAAATTTGTGTGGAAGTTATATAATTGTTCCTTTCTTCTAAATATAGTCGTAGAATTAATTACGAGCCTTTAATCCCTAAGTTATTTGTTTATTTTTCTTGTGGTGAATCTTGTCTAACTTTTCATCAAATAGGTACTAGCAAAGGTTATCCAGCTTTGCTCGAGCTACGACGGACGCATTCGGCGAATCAAATTATATCCCACCCACCACCAAATAGTTGAATTTCTTGCCGCTAGTCCGCTCTAGTGCCAAGGCTGTCCCACCCACCACCATCACCAAGTCATTTTTATATAGTAGAAGCTTATGTACATAATAAATTCATAAGTGGTTTTGATAATGCATGACTCGGTCCAAACGAATATGCCTTAATCATGTCATCCTGTATTTACATTGCCTTGCCTCGAAAGACTAATTGAAAGGCCTTCACAACCCGTGACACAACTAAATGCCTATGTGACGAAATGTAATCGTGAGTAATTAATTCCAAATGACTACGTTCGCTTTGAGAAGTTACGATTTACACTTTTTTATTTTAAACCTATTTATCTCGAAAACAAACGTATTTTGACTTGAGACAAAATATAATACACTCGTTTTAGAGTTCATGTTCTTGTCTTGCTAAAGGTTGAAAATATTTAAGAGAAAAAATAAGCCATGTAAATGATAAATTAATCCAGTCTAATTTATCGGTTCATTTCATATAGAATATAATGTTAGTTTATCATTTCATTCTTTATTTTTTAAAGTTTCCATATTTTACGTGTTGTATTAATTTTTCGAAATTATTTGCCAAATAATAGTTCCAAACTAGGTGAGAACAATACCTAAATTAATTGTGGTAATTAATGAAAATGAAATATTCTCACTTTTTCGATACGTAGATATATATTGTTGACTATTGAGTAGGTCAAGTCCCAGATTTTCCCTTGAAATAATTTTCAACTTCGTGCGTTATTTACACTACTGACTTATAGAAGGTAAAAATGTGGAACATTGGAAGAATTCCTATGGTATTTTAGTTTTTAGCGAATGTTCACACATATTTGAAGACACCCGAGTATGTAAATATAGACAAATATCGAAAGAGCTAGCAAACGCACTCTACGACCTAAATCTTTAACCTTGGCGAAATCCCTGAAAGTGCACCATTTCAAAATATTGACTCAAGAAACCGTTTCGGATGAGAGTAAAGCAAAAACTACCGCGTGTGTGTGTGTGTCACGACGCAAGGTGAGTATTTGAAAACAATTAGGCACTCAAAGGGACTCCGGAATTTTCAAATAGTTACATCAGCTTCTTTTTTTCGTTCTTCTTCGCCATAGAACGAAGCCGTAATACTAATATTTGAGAAACTCGTTGGGCAACGTATGTTTAAGGTCCATGCTTATTTATGTAGAACCATTAGTCCCAAATGTGTCGTCGTAAATAAGTTGCTTCAATTGCCCAGCATATGAATATCAGTAGATGAATTCGATAAATTACCGATTAAGGCTACTGGTCCCATAATATATATTCTAACACAGTATAAAATCATATTACAATTGGAGTAATTTGAGATGTTCTGTTATATTCTATCAGCAAAATCACTCCTTCGAATTGAGGCACTGGGAGAGCCTTAATTTGCTAAATAGTTCCTAATTATAATAATTTAATAATTAATTGAACGAAATGGCAAAATAAAAATTATTTCAATTGTGCAATATGCGTAATTAATTAGCAAACAAATGATGTATTGCTGTATTTTTCTTTTCCATCAATTACTGAAACCCCTTTTTTTTAGAAAGTCTGCATTTTTAAGGACAAACGTCTTTCTCGATATGCTTTGAAGAAATCTACACAAGTCAATTACTGGTTAGACTAAAATGCGGGAAAAAGGTTTGCAAATATCCTAGAACGGTTGTGGACATAACATCGAAGCTTTTATGGTTAGCTGAAGTTGTACCCTTCAAAATATTCTTCGAGACCTTTTCCGGGAAGCAAGATAACCGTAAATTGACAATTTAAATTCAATAAATTTGCAAAAAGAAGAATACTTTTCATAAATAAATCTAAAAAATTCGATAAGCGCCGCGAGATGTTGAAAATATTGGCATTTATAGTCCTTCATTAACGACATATAGTAATGCTGATAGAACGAAAAATGTTTACTTGTAGAAACTACTTACACGTTTTTAACTTAATAAAAGTAATATATTTTTCCATGAGTTATCTTTAATATGTAGCCCATCTTGAATACAAACAAAAATTTTTCACATCGAGAAAAATAATAGAATAAAATATAATGAAATCATAATTTTTCCATTGGAATATATTTTCGTAAATTAATAGCTAAAACTGAAACAGGAGATTGGAGTCACGCATGGAATGGAACAGAAATGATGTGAGCGTCATGAACGTCAGCAGTTGATACATTCTAACATTACCCTGCTGGAAAATCGTAAGAAATATACAGGAATGAATCGGTTGTAAAAGCGTTATTCAACTTAGTCATCTGTTGATATCGCTTGGATCCATATTGGCATAGAGTCGTTTTACCGATTAACTATCGCATTGACTATCGAAAAAGTTTATGTGAGAGGATCATCAAATTGTATTTCGTGAAATTACCCATAGCAACAGGAGTGAAGGGCTTAATTTCATGATATATAAGTTTATCGATTAAGATAATAATATAAATCAGAATTTAAACTATTTCATAAAGATTTAAATAAATAGTGTCTTATTCTTACGAAGCAATTCAAAGCTAAATGCGAAAAAAGAGATCAATAAAACCCAAGAATCCACAATATATTTCCTACCCAACAAGTAAATATTTCAACTACGTAGTATAGTACACAAAAATTCATCACCATTTCTATAGTATTCGTGGACAAATGTTTATGTTTCCGAGTTTGACGGTTTCTCAATTAGGTGCAAGGATGCATTATTCCTATTTTTTTTACCAATTGGTCGATGATCACATCCACCAATCCTCACGTCTCCTCGTAACTGCGAATGTCGCTTTGTTTTTCAATTCTCTGGATGTCATTGCAGAAGTGACGTTTCTTGCATGTCACTTTGAGCAAAAACTTATCATAGGATTAACTATATATGTATCTGCAAGAACCGCTTCGACACATTCATCCTCCGCATTCGTCGCCACCGATTTCTCTGTTCGTCGTGACAGTGGTTGCATCCTCTGAGATTAGAGATATGAAGAAAGGCCAAAACATTTGGATATCTGTCCATCTTTAAAACTATCGGGATTACTTTGGGACCACGGCGCTCGGCGAAATTTTAGGTATTTCATCATTATTCTTTCATCCTTAAAAGATAGAAACGCTCTGCTAAATTAAAACTTAACACGTTGTGTACGGTACAATTTAATGTTTATAACCTTTCAATTCCTTAACAAGTTTTCCCCATTCAAAATGCATTTATATCATTGAATATCTCGACGTTTTTAATACTAAATGTTTTTCACGGGAAAAGATAAATATAATAAAATTATGAGCTCTTTAAAAACTGGAGAATTCGTACTCAACGGGTGTTGGAAATCTCCATAGAGTTAATTGAGCCCGCATTTGAAATTTACCGACTTAAAATATTATCGCATCAAAAAAATGCAAAAAAGTGGCCAATGATAATAATTTGTAATCAGTAGTTTGCTATAATAGAATTTTTAGAACAAATTACCCTCTAATTTTGTAATACATATTTTCCAAAAAATATTTAAAATATATTTGTCGAATATTAGCTTCGGAATTTATAACTGTTCAAAATTAATGTACGCGACATTTGATATAAGAAACTGATTTAAATTGATTTAACAATGAACTGAATTTAATGTATTATACACAATTTTCCCCGCAGAACAGTCACCAAGAGTTTGAAACTAAATAAGAGGCGATTTCATATTTTTCAATTACCTCCACCACTCCAACGCCACGTTAAGTGTTGAGTCCATAACGTCGATTGAGTCATTTACGACAGGTTACGAAAAGGGTATTACGTCAACTCTCATTAACGGAAACTTGTAATCGTCGAAGAAGCAAAACAGTGTTCCGCTGAGTTCCACGCCTCTTTAAGTTTATACATTCGCGTTAATAATTTAAAAGCGTAACGGGTAAGGGATCGGGAGCCTGGTACAACGGTATGCATCGCATGTAAAGAAAACTAACCTCACTGATTCATTCGATACTATATTGATTTGACATTGGTGAACTAATGAACATTCTGTACCATTTTTTATACTGATTAACGTATATTAGGATTTCTAATTTCTAATTTTTCTTAATGCTGCCGCCTAAGTCAATTATCGGTACTTTGACACCTTGAGTCACCTTCATCAATTTTAACATTTTTTTCAACCTGCTTAAGTAGCTTAAAATGTTCTTCGATTAATCGTAGAATATTCGTAAAAATTTAACATAAGTATTTCTATAAATTGTTAAGTTGGTACTCCAACTTTTAGAAAAGACATTTCTACCGATTTCTCTCATTCCTCCTGACATTATTCCCGTTTTTTTGCCTTATGTAGGTAAAAATGTACCACTAGAACCGACTTATAGATCGATAAAATCGGTCACTTTTATCATACCATTACATAGCTTCAGGATTCGTTGTTTCGATCGCGACAAAACGCCATAGGACATTGAAAAAAAGCGGTCCCAATCCGGGAGAAATCTCACACTCATCGCCCCCCTTTAACAAAAGACTGGCGGCAAACGTTTCGCACGCAGCCCTCCGAGTACGACGAGAGGGGATGCGCTATTTCCAAATATAGCTCCACGCTCCCATTCCAAAAAAGAGAAACATATTCCATCAAAGAGCTCTCTAATCCTCATCTTCTCTCCCATCTCTTCCTCTATCTTTCCTTCTCTTTCTCTCACTCTAACGTTTATTGATGTTCAGCGAGGGACTTTTGAGGGCACTGCAACCCCTCCAATCGGACGAGTGGCGCATTATCGATTCACTCGCTCCCTTTCGCACAATTCGTGGCGGCTCTTTCTCTCTCTCTGTGTCGCTCGACATCGATCGCTTTAGAATCCCTCGAACACTATAAAAAGTCGAGATATACGTGGAGAAGTGGTTGGTGTATCGTCCCACCAGGATATTTTGTAATCGAAATTGCGAATTTTATCGTTCCAGTTTTTTTTACTCGTCTTCCCTTTAAAAAGACATGACGTCGAAAGTTGAATATCGTGACGAACTGAAGGAGTGAAACGTGAATCGCGAAGAATGAAAACGAATAAATTCTTAGGTGGGTTTGGGACTCCTGTGATTTCCCTGAAACGAGGTCGTTGAACCAGACATTTTCCGCAAAAGCATCGCGCGTATTGAATTTCTGAGGAACGGACGCATACTAAGCGATTTAATTATTTAACCTTGATAGAGATTCATTAAATACCTTCATTACTAAGTTCGCCTGAAATCATGAAATTTTGTGCTCGTTAATGTGAGAGTTTATGAGTATATCGTTAAGTTGCTTAGAGAGGTAATCATGAGTAAATGACAAACAAGAAAGAAAGAAAGAAAGGGAAAAATTGCGTCACATAAATTTATTTGTATCTTGCTCATAAACAGCACTTAACGACCTTTAACAGTGAACGTATAAACGATAACAAAGACGAGCACATACGACCATGACCTCGTCATTATTCTAATCAGTGACCCTTCGATTTACCAATCCCGAAAACATACACTCAAATCCAATTCCTTTGCATCTTTCTTCGGTAGAGTTTGCTTCGGCTTTATCCAAATTAATAGCATTACCTCGTAATGAACACGGGGCCTTCAAGCGCTATAAATTCTAACAACACTTGAAAGAATGAATCCTGAACGCTTACTTAAAAGAAAGAAACTCCATCGGTTAACTCCACTTCACTTTCGGTCAACGAACCCGTTGGGGATGCTCGCCCTTACCTCTCGCGGCACAACGTACCCTACTTCCCTCTCGCGAAATTTCGATCCCACCCATAGCCCAGCTTCCGGAATCTCCGCTCCTCCCACAGTATCCGTCCCTTCCCCCTCTCTCTTCCAAGATGAATCACTGCCCCACATCCTCCCTTCACCCACTCACCTGCAGGCCGAAATCTGGCCGAGGACGGCGCAGACTCCTTGCACTATATGGCCTGCCCCGCGCGGAACTGGGAAGTCGGAGAAGATTAAAGATGTTTTGGAGTTTGCGGTCTTGTGGATCACATCGCCATCAGTGTCTCCATGAAGATCGCTTTCACCCGGACGGAAAGCCCTCCGCCGTCCTCGAACCCCGTCCTCGGAGAAGGAAATCTGTACACTTCCTCCTTCCCCCTCCGACCGATTGACCCCCCCACCCTTCACTCCCCCTCCTTCCTCTCTTCCATCTCCTCCTCCTCTCTCTCTCTCTCGCCGTCTCCTCCGCTACCACGCCGGGCAGCCCACTACTCTCTTCCTCCCTTTCCTTGGCTCGGCCTCGACCCACTGCCGTCCGGTTACGAGTATCGCAAGCTGGAGCACACTTCCCCCTCCTCGGGGAAGGGGGGGGGAGCGATACCGTATCGACGCCTGCGCCATCCCGACGTCGATTCCGAACGCGTGCGGGGATGAACGCGGCACGAGCGGACGCGCGTAATTTCGGCGCCAAGTACGAAAGCGAGTTTCGAGGGTGAGATGAGAAATACGTGGTGCCGGAGACGGAAGAGAAGCCGCTATAAACAAAGAGAATGTATCGGCGAAAGCATATTTTCGGAGAAAGTGACCCAAATCGAGGAGGAACAGGTTTTTTTCGGGAGACCTTGGTCCTCTCTCGAGAACTTGAACTTGGGATTTTTTGAAGGAAGAAGAAACGAGATGAGCGTGTTTGTTTTGAAGTGAGAGAGAGAGTGGGAGGTCTTGATCCAACCACTTTCGCTCTCGTGTCCTTTTCTCCCTCTCTACCATAACGTCGCCCTCGACCTGCGAGATCCCTGCACCTGCCGCATTCCATCGTCTCGCGTATCTAATCTCGTAACTGCAAATAAATAAATATATACACACTGACGTAGTGGCGGGGGCGGTTTTGAAGCCTCGAATTGTCAAGTTAAAGTATCCATAAAGGGACGATCTATTGCAATTCTTCGTCATCTTGAAGACGTCGGCCACCAAAACTGTTTGTCGACATCGTAAGATGGAAATCAGAGGGTGCAAGATCTGGATGACAACGCAACCTCATACTGCAGTTTCAACTCATTGTCAGTGATTATTGCGACATTTCGAGTGGGAAGTTTTGGGCCATCTACCTTCCAGTCTAGACCAGTGTTTCTGAAACTAGAGCCCGGGGCCCACCAGAGGGCCGCAAAATTATTTTGGATGTAAGGTGAAGTGCCAAAAAATTAAAATTTTCACTAATAATTAGATTTTATCGGGGAAATTTAGGAAATATTATAAAATTGTTAATAGCTATATATAATGAAGAAGTTTTTTTAAAACCTCCAAATTTCATAATTTAGGTTATTACCTTAATTTTTGTTATCCCGTAGTACATCTCTATACAAATACTCGGCAACGAAGTACTTAGCTAACGGCGAGACACTTTATTTTTATTCCATTTTAGAATACCAATTTACATTTTGGTTTAGAGGATACGAAAAATTCATCTGAGCTACATTTTCAGAATATTTGCCATTTTCTTTTTATGTGACTCGGTCCGTAATAATTTATAAAGACCGTCGGGTCATTGACATCTCTGCCAATCAATAAACCCTTTCCTAAACTTCCTCGCATATTAAACTAGTTCATAATCCCCTTTAATTGGTTACACGTAAACCCTCTCAACAACCCTTGAGTTACCTTAAGTGGAAAGGGATCATACGTAAGGACGCGCGATCCCGCTCAAATGATTTTAAATGGAGTCGCTCTGTGTCACGCCCCATCTCCGGCTAATCCTCCGCTTCTCTTTCACATTTCTCTCCTTTTCTCCATTCCAATCGTTTCTATGTTTTCAGCTGTACCACCCCACTTTCCCACATCCATATTAATGGCGCAAATGCACTTTTTCCTATTCACCCCACCTAACTCGCTATCCCTCTGCATCTCTCCCTCTCACTCTCCCCTCCCTCTCCCTCCCCCCTCCCTCTCTAAGTACTAACTACGCTCACTCTCATCAACCGGACTATCCCAACACAACCCCTTAACTTCATTCTCCCTTCGAACCCCACACCCCCATCCACCCTTTTCCCTCCCGATAACCTACTCCCCCTTCGGATATATGTTCCGTAGACCCTATAGAAAGAGGGATAGTGGGCGGCTAGCTGTTTGCTGAACCCGTTGAGACTCTCGGATGGGAGGACTGCATCGCTCGCCTCTAGGATACCTCACCGACTGCGTCATTGTTGTGTTTATCCTGTAATTTAGGTACAGTATGTTCAGTTCTAAGCGTTCCCTTTCTTCGCTCCTTCGCTTCTCATTGGAGTTACTCGTGTTATTATCTCGTCAATAGGTTGGAACCCGGAAGTGAAGACAGACGCATGTTGGGACAAGTGCAGCGCGAGTGCAGGTTGCGATAAATCTCCTTTTGTTAAAAATCTCTCGGCCGGAGTAATGCAGGCAGAAGCGGACATCGTTAACCTAAGTACGCTAAAATATGCGATACCTAAATTATTTATGTTAAAAATTTCAGATGGAGTGGAAAATAAGAGCGCCAAAGAATGGTTATTTTGTGTATTAAAATTGTTGGATAAATTTTTATATATTTAAGAGAAAAATGCAATTCCACAAAGTATAACTTTTTTAGTGAATTTTGTATTTCAGAGAAATCGACTGCGGAATAATAGGATAAAATATCGCGAACGCTACACGAATTTATGAGCGTTGTGATTTATATATTTTTTATATGAGATATAATAAAAAAATGCTATTTATGCTTTTGTGAGAGTGGATAATTGATCGATTTGACCTTAGATTTATGTAAAATATTACAAGTTACTAGTCAAGTTAGGAGCCACGTCATTTTTGTTGTGGATTCATAAAAATGCTCTCGGTTTCACAGAAATATTTAGAAGTTCGGAAGGTGTATTGACACTGAGGAGGTCTGCTTTGTAGCTAATGCGCGTGTCCTTTGGACTCAACCGTTTTGTGATCGGAAGAGATCCCTTGATCATCCACTGGATCCCATCCGTGAGATGAGACCGAAAATTTAATTTTGAGACAACATTTCGATAAAATAACGTCTTGTGGTTTGGGACACGCTGTGATCGCGTACGCATTCGTAAACGAAAATCTTCATTGATAGACTCAAGCCGTCGCGTACCTAGAAAAACCCGGACGTGTTAAGCGTTTCCAACGATTGTATCACGCATGATAATTGCGAGTGTTGAGGAGAAATTCATTCCGGAATGACCGGTTTTCTAGTGAAGCTGGAATGAAATGTCCTACTTTCTTCTTTCTTACACCGCTTAGAGCTAGGAAACAGTATGGGAAATGGTCGGGAGTGAGCTTTTTTCATTTTATACATGCACGCGTGTATATATATAAGGCCAGAGCAGCGGTGATGCATCCTGCCTACGCAACGGACGAAGGACGGTTACAGCATGTCTCCCGAGGAAATCTCGGCTGCGCTTTCTCGAAGCCAAAAAATATGCGGCATGTTTTACCTAAGTCGAATCACGTAACCGCGCGTAATTCAGGATTCCCTTCCATTTTCTTTTCCGAAGAGAGAAAAATAAATAAATATAAATGCTGCCGGAAGAGCATAATTCGGACGAGAAATGTGTGGAAATATCGCCGTCTATTAAGATAAACGAGTTTTTTCCAGTTTTTTAAATTTTTTTCCGAGTTGGAAAGAACCAAGAGGCGTGGCGATTCGATATCAACAACGCCCCATTAGGCGAAATAGCGACGTTGAGACAATACCGGTTGCTGCGATTATCTTGCTTTTCTTCGGGACTTTTCAACCGGCGATAACTTTTTTCTGCAGCGGCGGCCCAAAACTTCCCATCAACTCACTCTCCTCGATCTAGATGAGTTCTCGAGGGAATTTTTCTTGCAAGTCTTACGCCGTTCTATTTACGAAATTGAAAATGAGGGACCCCTGCAACATCCGAGGCGTACCTCTAGGAAAGACTCCGGCGAACGGCGTGGGCGAGAAAACTGCAAGCGCAACAATCTTGAGGAATTTGCTCGGGCGTCTGGACCGAGGCTAATGAGAGAGCTTATTAAGAAAGCCCGAGTCTCTTTTCGTTATGAAATGTTTTACGTTTTGCGCGGAAATGGAACCGGCACACGCCAAAGCGGGAGTTACGAAATAGAGAGGATACGTTAGAAGTCCAAATAGCGGTTTCTCCTCCCCCTCTCTTCCATCCTCTTACTCTCTCTTTCACTTCCAAGTATTACTGTGGCTTTCACTTTATGACTGTCCCTCTCTTTTGCACTCTTCTTCCTCTTTCAGATGTTCTTTGACGGGAAGAACGCCTGTTGACTCCAATTGGTCGCTCTCTGATAAGCATATCGTATATAATATAATTATGGGTAAACCTATGTAATCTCGGTGTTCTTCGTAAGAGCAGGCAAATGCCGGCACCGGGTTTCTCTCCTCCCTTCCTGGCTATTCATTGCACTACCCCATTGTGAGTAGGAAAGAGGCGAATCAGGCTGGACTCAGATATCTAATCTGAATCGAGATGCGGTGGTTTCCAGGACAATTCTATTGCGTGCATATCAATATGTCTCCAAAACGCATCATTATATATAGACGTTCCTTACAGAGGAGGAGGATATAACATAACATATAGGAGGATACTAATGTTTAGGCACTTTCATGTCAGCAGGAGATTCAATATTGTTTTCGTAGGTAGTATTATGTGCAAAACCAACTAAGAAAACGAAAATCTTGAAAAAGTGCAACAATGCGGCCGCTAAAAATCCGCAATTGTTTAAACAAAATTTCAAGGTTTATATATTTTCGAATGTGCTACGGAGCTGAAATTTTTTTATAGGTAGAATTTGTAAAAAAAGCGAAATAGGGATTATAGAAATTTTGATATTTTAATTTGTGCTGCCGTTAAAAATTCTTAAATTTTAAACAAATAGATAACTGTTTAGGTACTACGGGATGAGATAAGAAGCTGAAATCTTCAAGTTATTTACAGAGTAGTGTATTTGCACAAATAAACATTTGAATCTCTCCATAAATATATTGCGGCGGACGTTAAATTTTTTTTTTAATTTTAACAATTGGAAAAATATTATTTCACTTCTAGAAGTACTACAACTTTAAAATTTGGCACAAATGTGTAGCATTAGTACCCAATAATGAAAAAAGTATAAAATTCTTAAAATTGTAAAGTTTGGGGTTTGTTTTAATCTATTATTTTTACATAAGGGAAAAACAAAAATCGCTGCGCAGGTGAAATGTTTAGAATTAAAAAAATATTTGTAATGATGAAATATCTGAAGCTTTCTCGGCAAATAATCATGTTGAACTTTTCTCGGGTTTCCAACCGGGTTGTCAGCATCCCTGAAGATGGTGACAGAGTCAGTCGCCGAAACGTCGGAAGAAATCTCCGAGACAACCCGGTTGGAAACCCGAGAAAAGTTCAACATGAAATATCTGTCTGAAAAATGAATGTTTTTTCAAGGTGAGATGATATGCTTGCAGAATGCAAGCACCTTCTACTGGTATCACTATATAATAACATGTGATCTGCGAAAAAAATTTAATGTTCTTCATCTCACTTGTATCCTGACCTACGAAAGCTCCCTCATTTGCAGAAGAATCTTTCTTTCTCTTCTTTTAATTTACAAATAACCGCGGACATTTCAAGGCGCTCAAAAATAATTTTTCCAACCCTCTACAAAGAGAAAATTTTTCAAAACATTCAAAGACTAGGAATTACTTTGAAACAGAAAAAAATTCTGCTATGACCGGGAATCGAACCCGGGTGTTCCACTTGACGGGCGGATATTCTACCACTGAACTACCTTAGCAGATTCCCGGTTATAGCAGAAATTTTTTCTGTTTCAAAGTAATTCCCAAAATTACACCTTATGCCTTTCTGCATAGTTTCTATTATTCCATCAAATTCAAAGACTAATTAGCTGATGTACCTGTACAGGCAGTCAACAAAACACACTGACGGAGAGACGATTTTTTCCAAAACCACGTGTTGTCTGAAAGTAAAATTAATGGTAGCTTTTGAGGTAGGTCGGGAGATCGGAGAGAGTCAGGAGTGATAATAAGGGAGGAGAGAGGGAGGAAAGTCGTCTCTTAAGTAATAGGTCATTGGAGAGTGAGAGAAAGGAGGGAGGGGGAGGCGACCGCTAGGAAAGAAGGAGGAAGGTGATCGTGCGGATTGTCGCCTTTGCGCGCACGTCGAGGGTGCGGTGCTGGTTTAGGCGTGGACGGTTTCTTGGTATTCAAGAGTAGCCGACCAGGTGGGCTTGGACAGTAGCTGAAGAGAAACCTCCTCCCCCTCTTCTAGAATCGATATCTCTTTGAGTCGACGAAGGAATTTCAACTATTTCCGCGAAGAAACTCTTACGCGACGCCGTGATGCCCAATCTCCTTAAATTGGATTCGTTAAGAGATTTTAACGAGCGGAGAAAGGTCACGAAGAGCGAAGCGGTTTATATATTCCCCGCAGTTGATGCGACGGAGATATGGATTCGTACCGTACGAAACATATTTAACAGTTGTAACTTTTCCCCCATCCGAATAGAGAGAGCATTTTGCAAAAAAATAATCGTTTGTTGTTCCATTGCCTGCGAGTTTCTTCGATCTCGTGGAAAGTCGGCACCTCACTTGAGTAAAATGCAAAAGCTTACTCTTTTATGATCGAAAAACAGCCTGAGCTTTAACGAAAAACAGCTTTCACGTTCGATATTTCGAAATGGCGAAAAGTATGAGTCTAAAGAGGCACATATAAAAGAAAAAATTTATGGCGAAATTGTGGCTCCGTATGGAACAAAATTTCCCCATTCAGAATCGTTAGTGACTTTATTTACGGCAACGTTGTACAATTATCTGAAGTAGAATGATGTACAATTAAAATCTGGCCATGATGAGAAAAGGTTTACTTTATTATTATTTATTTACTAAATAATAATTCACCACAATGCGTTGCTATTCCATTTTTATGCAATATATTTATAACCAAAGTTTCATAATATTTTTGGGTGAATATTATTTTGATATATATATATATATATATATATATATATATATATATATATATATTTGCAATTTTGTTTTATCAAAATGTATTTTAATGGCCAACACTTGTGAATTATTATCAACAAGATTATATAAGCTGCACTAAATTTTGCTGATTAATATTACAAATGTTTGAATTGCTAAGTATCTTTTGATTTGTTAGTTTCAAAATAATTGCCGTACAGGCTTATTTTGGATTTATTATGTAATGTTAAAGGTATGATAATTTTTGTTTTTAACATCAAACCTAAAATAATTAAGGAAAACAACTTCTATCGAAATACTGCACACCGAAGAATTGTAACCAACATTTCCTCTGCCTATTAAGGCAGTGGCGGATTTGGAAATTACCCGCCAAATTATTTTTCCGCCCCGTTTATGGCGCTATTTTCCAAAATAATCGCACATATTTATGGTTTGTCCGTCCGTCTACTCATCATAATAGTTTAATTCATCAAAAAGTTGACGAAATTTCAATTTTTTATTCCCACCCTAAAATCCTGTTTTTATTACCGCCCCTAAATCTCGCCGCCCCTAGGCCATTGCCTACTTTGGCCTTACTTAAAATATACTGGCTTCAAAGTGCCTTCATTCAAATGTAATTTTTCCTCTTCTCTAATATAATAAGACGGCTGTCTCATTTATTTTTTATGAACATTCTTGTATGACTTCAGAATTTTTGCAGAACAATCTATTATTTTGGTGAGTCCTCTCATCAAATGATCTGCTGAATTAGGAATAGAAGTAGAAGTTATCATGAAAGCATATTTTCCTAGTATTAATTAAAATTTTTACTACAGACAGAAATATCGAAATTTCGTTAAGTATTCCAGGAATTTTTTAACTTGGAGTGTTACCGTAATCAACCGAGTCTGTTATCACATTTGAACCAAATTATGCGTATACGAGGTCATTTAACCCGACCCAGGAACTAGGACACAGGTGACATAAACGAACAGCATATGGACATGTTGGACTATGAAAGAAATCTAAAAAATTCATCCTCTGGCCGCAATAATTCAGATTAACATGCACAAGGGTGTAGAAAAATAAAAACGATCAAATTTACAAATAAAAAAGTGCCAAGTCTATAAAACGTATTGGTAATTTCAAAAATAAAACAAATTTTCTCCTGTAAAATTTCCATTGCAATAATCTAAAGTGAATCTAGACCAGTGTATTTTTAGTATCAATATTTCCTTTTGTATATCAGTGAAAAGTCTTTTCGTGTATTCCCACATATTAAGCGTCTCACTTCTATCTATCTATCTATCTATTTTAAAGTGATATGGTGTTTGAAATGTTTCTCATAATAAAAAGCAAAAATAATACTTTAATCATGTCAAGTGATATGGGTCAAAAATGGAAAATTTACCTATAATTAGAAAATATTCAACGCTGCAAGTTATAAAATAAAAATACAAAGAAATATACAAATCTTTTTATGCGAAAAATTTCTTACGTTGTTTTAAGTTACGATGGTTACCAAAATATACTAAACATGAAATGAGACAAATAAATACTACGTGTATAACACAAATTATCCTAATTTGTTTTGAAAGTGTATTTCTACAATAGTCTTAAACCTTTCTCTGTGTAAGATTCCACCGAATGATCTTCAGTGCTTATTTTTTAATGACTCATTTTTTAAGTCGGTATTAAAATCCACTGATAAAAGTTGAAGGATTCGTCCAAATTGAGTTTCTAAGTCACATCATGGGTAAATAGCAGGTGCATAAGTTTGCATATAGAGATCATTAGCTCGGGCCCATCCTCATCCTAATCCTCCGTAAAAACGCGAATTTCTACAGTCTTTTTAAATGTTATTTTAAATAGTTTAGAATGAAGATATGAATTATAAAATTGAAAATTTATACTCCAGGCAAATCAAGTTTATGTATGTTGCAAAGCAAATATGAATCCGTGCCGAATCTGCACGACAACCGCTTGTAATAATAGACCTAGTATGTTTGTTGGTTGGCCAGTGAGGATCGTTCTCAAGGGATCAATTTAAAACATTCAACTTTAATAAATTCAGATACAACTTTGGATTCAGAGTATTACGGTATCAAATTACTCTCTCTGGAATCGTCAGCAGATCTATCTGGCATTATTTATCATTTAAACGTACTAAAAACGCCTTAAAAGAATGAAAATTTATATTGCTATCGTAATTTATCAAATGCGCGTTGAATTGGTCCACAAATTTGTTTTGAACACCAAAATATTACGTGCGTTAAATAAGAAATTGTTATCAAATGGATTTCCTCTATAGAACATTCCGTTTCCTTTCGAATGTACACAAACTCTCACACATAGTCGAAGTTGTACATTGCTCGTATATTTTAAAACAAAATCATTAAATTTCAACTAAAATATTTTCAATTCAACTAATCAATAGAGAAATCTAAATTGATACATATTTGAAGTGTTGCGAAGGATTCACTCGAATGAGACGATATCTATGAAGGAAATTATTACTTTATTACATATTTGGATTCTGTAAACACAGTAAAATTGTAACATCAAATAAACTTACAAATAGGTAAGAAATTTGCACACAAATAAAATAAGCCCTGAATAAGTGATGTCAGGGTTGGAGTTAGCCAAAAATGTTCCGATTCTTAGACTGCTTCCAATCTTTTTCAATGCAAAAAGTTTCACCAGAAAATAGTCGCTCCCACAATTTTTGGGTATAAGATCTACTTTTGTTATGGTTACCCAGTCAAGATCTACTTTTCCTACGGTTACTCATCCGAGATTTATTTTTCCATAATGTAATAAATAAATGATATACAAAAGAAAAACTTTTGATAAGCATTAATTAAACAAATAATAAAATTGACGACTCCCACTCGGAGAAATATAGACGGACAGCTCCCAAAGAATATTAAACAAGTCCTCTTCGGACAGGCTTTTACTAGCACTGACACAACCGATCGAGGTAGCGTTTCCCGACCCCTGACTACACGAGACCGACAGGACGCTTCTGACAGCGGCCCCCTATTGAGCCAAGATTTGAAATCTGACGACGGTCAACTAAAGACCCAGCAACACAAGCAACCCGTTCGGGAGCACTTAAATTTTACTACGGATAATGACAAAGAAGAATATCGGCCAAACGGGGCGTCCACTGCACCACTAGGTCCCCACCAGGACTCCTCGAAAGCCCGGGCCTTTGTCCCAGTCGAAGACACAATTAAGAAGCGTAAGTGGCAGCAGGACTCTGCTACCATACCCACCTCCAACCGTTACGAGGCACTAACGGCTTAGGAGACTGAAGAGAACATGGAAGCGGCTGCTGGCTCGCGGGTCACCCCAAACCGCCAGTTACCACCGGTGATAGCCATATATGAAATCGCCAATTACCGACTATTCCTAGAGGCCATCAAAGGCGCCTGCTCGGACAAAATTTTTACAATCAAAAACATCAGGAGAGTCACTAAACTCCAACTCCATAACCGGAGCGACTACGACAACGTCCGCCAAATGCTAGTTGAAGAAAAGCACAAATGAGCACATGGGCCCCAAAAGAAGAACAGACCAGGCAATATTTTGTCCGCGGACTTCACCCTAAGGCCGACATGGACTATATTAAGGAAGACAACGAGCCCACCGAGCTCTACGCAATTACAGTCAAAGCTGATATGAGACCAGAGGACGTCTGCAACATACGCAGCATAATCAAAAGCCGTGTGACAATCGAGCTTTTCAAGTTTACCAGGCCAAGAAAGTGTTACCGTTGCAACCGCTTCGGCCATGGCTCCGATCAATGTACTGCAGCACCTAGATGCTTTAAATGCGCTGGGCCGTATAAAGGCACAGATTGCAAGAAGCCGCTTCACCTGCCAGCAACCTGCTGCAACTGCAACGGCAACCATCCGGCCTCCTCCAGAACATGCTCAGAGTACAAGAAGGAACTAGACAAATAAAACGGAAATAAGTCTAAAAGAAACCCGAACCACAGGCCAACTGCCAAAACAACGGGGCGTCACAAGGTCCAGCAAGCACCACCATCAACTTGGGAGTAAGCACCCACCCCATCAGAGGCGGCACACAAACCACCCCTGCTACAGCAAAGCACTACCTTTGGCAAACAAAACCCATGGGGAAAAGCTGCACCAACTGCCACGCCACGAGCAACGCAGAGACCAAGGATTTAAATCCCGCCCAAACCTATCCAAAGGGCTGAAGCGCAAATGGAAGCCGCCGGCTCGGCTTCCAAGCTCACACCAATCCTAGAGGCACTTGCTAGCGTCGCCTGTGCCTTACAGGAACAATTGACAACCTTAACCTCGCTCCTCACCCAGCTTTCCGCACGGAATGGCTGCTAGAGGACAGGAAAACAACACAGTCATCTGCAGTTGGAATGCAAACGGCGGAATAAAAGGAAAAACTCTTGAGCTATTACAATTTCTACATCGACATCAGGCCACAGTGGCCCTCATCCAGGAGACGCACCTCCGCCCTGGGACTAGGTGGAGCATTCCTGGTTACAAGATAATTAGAAGTGACCGAGAGATCCCACGGGGAGGAAGAGCTGCAGGCGGCACAGCCATACTAATACGTAACGATGTCCAGACCAATGATACCCCAATTGACACGGCATCCCTCGACCAAACGACAGCCACAATCGAGACACTCAGAGTGCGCCTCAGACTAGCATCCGCCTACCTAAAACCAGGCGGACTATTCTTGACTAATGACCTAGACCGACTCTTTGATACCAATGACCCGACAATTGCAGCCGGCGATTACAATGCCACCCACCAATCCTGGAACTCGACCAGCGAAAATCAAAACGGCAGGAAGCTGAGGACCTGGGCTGATGACTTCGGGGCAACAGTCCCCCCCCCCCCCCCAGCCTACGAGGCTCAACCAAACTTTAGACATCGCTATCTCTCGCGGCATACGAACCGCAATCACCCTCCATACTGTCCCCGCCATAAGCAGCGACCATTACCCTGTACTGATTTATGTAGGGTTAGGGCAAGATTCGACCTAACGAACTGGGACACTTACAGAGTCGACCTGACCAACGCTCTTCCTGAAATACGAAAACCAGAATCCACGACGGAAATAGATAGCCTGGCTGAGACCCTAACCAGGAAGATGGAGGAGGTTGTTAGGAAAGCCACCCCAAGGAAAATCTCGCGCCGTCCAGACCACCTGACCCTCCCAAAGGAGATAATAAAATATATAGCACGAAAAAATAGACTGCGACGAAAACACCAGCGGACAGAGGACCCACTGCTGTTAGAAGAGATCCGTTGGATGCAGAAACAGATCAGAATTGATATCAGGTAGCACCGCACTAAAACATGGAACGCCTTCGCCACATCACTAACTCTAAAAGATGGCTCAATCTGGAGGGTGGCTAAGAATCTACGTCGCCCATTAACACGAGACCTCCCCCTCTGTACTGTCGCTGGGGAAGCAAATCCTCCAAAACAAAAAGCCGAGGCAATGGCGGCCCACCTATAAGACGCATTTACGCCCAATCCGCCTACTGCGGATGACCCAGATGTCACCCTTGACCACGCCGAAGACGGGATCCGACCGTCCGAATGCACTGAGGCTGAACTCTTTGCCGCCATTAAACAATTGAAGCGGAAGAAAGCCCCCGGGGTTGATGAAGTACCAAATGAGACCATCATTGAGATGACGCGCCATGCTGGTCAAATCATGACGCAAATTAGCAAACGCCGCCATGAAGTTCGGCCATTTACCGAGCACCTGGAAGCAGGCCAAAGTTATTTGTATACCCAAACAAAATAAACCGTCGACTAACCCGGGAAGCTACCGCCCGATCTCCCTCCTGCCAGAATTAGGGAAACTATTGGAAAGAATCATTCTTCCTCATCTTAAAGCACATGCATACGGCTATCGCATCTTCCCGCCGGAACAATATGTATTCCGGGACGAGCACGCAACCACCCACCAACTTGTGCGGGTGATTGACTTCATTCGCGGAAGGTTTTAACCGTAAAGCACATTCCACAGCCGCGCTTTTGGACCTAGAGAAGGCTTTCGATAAGGTATGGCATGAAGGCCTCCTTAAGAAACTCCAAAATCAATCATTTCCAACCTGACTACAAAGGATCATTCAGTCCTACCTTAAAGACTGCACATTTCACGTCAGCTGGTGCCATGCCACCTCCCAACAGTGCCCCATAAAAGCGGGGGTTCTCCATGGATCAGTCCTTGGTCCCCTACCCTTTAATCAGTATACGGCTAATCTACCCACAGCCCATGGGCATAATACCATCACGGGAATATTTGCTGATGACGTAGCAGTCATCTCAAGATCTACCAGACCAAGAAAAGCCTGTGAATACACGCAAAGAGCCCTAGAGCAATTGACCAGCTGGTATGGGAAATGGCGCCTCGGCGTGAACGCGACAAAAACCGAGGCAATCATCTTTACAAGGAAGATAAAACCATCGACCGTCCCCTGACTTACCGTCAATGGCACTCCCATTGAATGGAAGAAGGAGGTTACATACTTAGGAGTGACCCTAGAGCGAAATTAGATTTTTAAAAACGTGCTCCGGCAGGCCAAGAAAGCCATCGGTGCAAAGATCGGCCTCAATAGCGCCCAAAGTCAAGGCCCAACTATACAACTCATGCATTAAACCAATCCTCACTTATGCTTCCCCGGCCTGGTCAGGGAGAGCAACGTCCACCGAAAAATTAGATGTGGTCCAGAATGGGAGCCTCCGCTGGACCATGAGGCCACCGCTAGGAACTGCGAACCAAGCCATTAGAGACACCCTAGGCTTCCCGACCCTGGACACCTGGATGAAGGAAGCCAGTGGAATATTTTACGACCAGCTGCGACACGCCCGCGGCACACTCAAAGACATCTCCGCCTCCGTTAAGCCTTGGGACGTACACACACGCCCAAGGGCCGGAACGGGGCGCGATGAGGACCTCCCCATCCCTAAGAAAAGGGGGACCTAAAGGAAGACGGAACCGCCCACTCAAAACCCGCAAATACGGAAACCCCGACTCAATAGAAAGTAGCCCAAACACTGAAAGCCACCAGGCAAAGCAGTGCAAAGTCCTCCTTCACCGAGGCAACAACATACAGCAGCGGCGGCTATAATGTTTAAGTATAATATTATGTATAATATTATATACAATATTATGTATAGTTATTATATACTACATGCTAGTATATTTCCCGTCAAAAATGACGGGTTCAATAAAAAACGGAAAATTATCAATGGAATAAGTGACTATTAATTTTTTTAGTAGTTCAAATCGGATGATCGATGGTCAGTTTTTCTAATTGCAATTTCCAAAAGATTAAAAATCTGCACTTTTATACTTCAATTTTTACGTGTTACCTTATGTGAAATAGAAATAATCCCATGAAATCGAACCCGGATCGTTTTTCCAAATATTTTTTCAACCACTTTTAGTATGCGAATCAAGTATTCTTGGAAAATTTCTAACCATTATCTTTAACCGTTTTCGAGCGTTTTTCATCTATTATTTTAGAGCATCGTGATGGGAATTCATGGTTGTAATTTTATTGATGTATCTAAAGCAGAGAATAAAACTTTAAATTAAGATATGAAGGCATGACGGTAATTTCTTGACAACTTTTTGACTTGCAGAATATTATTATTTTTGAGAAAAAAATTAGAAAGAATTCACCTATGATTTTCAAATATAGCCCATTTTCATTTATTCCCGCCTACAGTTCGAAATTCGTCATGTTAAACGTTTAATTCACATATATATTGTCATGCCAACCAATTACATTGTTAAACCTCGAAATCCTATTGTTATTTCAATCCTTGAAAGCGTGCTTTGAATTCTCTTACAATTAGTACGCGAGAGAGAGAAGGAGAGAGAAATTCTTTTCATAGCAACAAATATATAAACAACATTCATTGTGTTATTTACGAGAAGGAGTATATTTGAATGTAGAATATCATACTAAAATTAGGTACTTAGAATCATCGTAAGAGTTCAAAACTTGAAACAACGAACGGCTAAAAGAACGAAAGTTTGTTTTCTTGCCATTCAAAGAAACTCAAGGCATGTTTACGTTCATTTTTTATTTCACAAAAACCTTTCCCGTTGAATTTCAACGGGCATCTCCCTAGTTTTATAATAAAAGGGAAAACGTATCATGGAAGGTAAATCAGTTTACATTACATTCTTTGGCTAAGAACTGTCAAATTTTGTTTCCCTTGCTGAAACAGCTTTTGATGGTTAATCTGATATGCAATCGGTTATTTCAAAGGAATAAATGTTTTATAGACGTTTTTGGTTTAATAATTGTGATCGAAAATTTGTTTGCATTAATAATTTCTCAACTCCTTCATCTTGTTTTTTCACTTTGAAATATTAATCAGTGCTGTGCGCGAGATCAAACAAGTTGTGTGGAAAAATTCCATATTAAGATAACGACACTTGTAATTTTCTACTATAAATTATAGATAAAAATAATCATCATGCCCTATTCATCTCGCGAACCCCCAATAAATAACGCGCGAATGCCTAGGGGTCCGCGGACTCCCGGTTGAGAAACATTAGTCTATTCTATTTCTTATGCCTGTGTTTCTCAACCTTTCTGGAGCTGCAGACCCTCTGCGAATTCTGAAAATCTCCATGAAAATTTCATACATTTTTCATACATTGTCTCGTTTTTTCACTTGAAATTAAATCAGAGTTGCGCGCGGGATGAAACAAGTGATAGATAAAAATAAACATGTCCTACTTAACTCGTGAACCCCCGAGAAATAACGCGCCGACCCACGGTTGAGAAACATTGTATTACGAGACAAAGGGCGCAAATTTAAATTTATTTCTCGCATTACAAAGACTTGCAACAATACACTCATCCGTTTATTCAGCCGTTTTATGGTCATAGATGCTATCTATTGGATATCAGCAATCGGATGAGCTGAAGACTATATTTGAATTGACTTGCTCAGTAGTAGTTGATTTCTACCCCCCGTGAAAACAATGTTGAGCATAACTAGATAAAAAATTTATTTAGTGTTTTTAACAATAATACGTAAAGTATATTTTCTACTGCCATTACGGAATTACAAATGCAGTGAGTTTAAAAGTATATATTTCCTGAAAACCAAAATGTGCCATTGAAAATATCTACAAAACATTTGACTATTAATCAGACAATTATATCTATGAATCCTCTTATTAATACGCTATAATATATTATATCGATGTGATATTTTGAGAACGTTTTTTCTTTTCTCCCTTTTTCACTGGAAACGTAGATATTGACTTTTTTTGAGATTAGGATCATCGTTAAACGGGAAATAAAATAAGCTACCCAGCCGATGGAATTCTTACAGATTTATTTTGGTCATAAATTCCTCTGTCTAAATTTCTGAAATGATTAAGTTGTATTTCGCAATCATATTCTCATATGTTAAGTTTGTTCTTTCGTAACAATCAAGACCTTAACAGCGAGAGGTCAAGGATAAAAGGAGACACGATCTAATCCGTCGTCTGACATTGAACTGTGCGACGCATAAGGACTTGCTAATGTGGGGGAAAGGTATTCAGTATACTTTGCAAGGAGAATTCTCCGTCGGCTGCTATGGACGTGTCGGATGTTAGTTACTGGGATAGGAAGGAAACCACTTGATAATGGATTTCAATCTAGTAGGGATATTTACGTCTATAAATGTCGTAAATGTGAAAGAAGCCTTCCTCGATTTCTATGACTCCAGTAAATAGCATAAATTACCTTATGAGAAAATACTGTTCGTAGAGTAAAACCATAAACATTGATGGTCAATAAATCTCTTACACTAATGCGGCATTACCTCGGTGGATTGAATTCTTGGCTGCAATGATATTAAAAAAAGTAACAATTTCAGCGTCTCTTGCACGATTAGTTGAATAAACAAGTATGTATGCCAGGGGTGGGAAAACTGCGGTCCGCGAGGGCATTTTATGTGGCCCGCGATGCCATTATGAAAGCGAACCGTAATATAAAATAGAGATAATTTCATATTTGTAGTTTAAATTAATGCCGGAAAACCTTTCCCAGTGATGTTATGGGGATAACATATTATTTATTATTGATTTTCACTAACAGGATCCCTCACATTACCTCACATTACTTACGATGTGAACCCGTTTCGAAAAAATTTTCGAGATATTTTTAGTTGTGTTCAAATACTGAACGAAATGAACGAGAGAATTAAAATATGGTTTCACTAAATTTTCGAAACAGTAATTTCGTAAATTTATATTACTAACGATGAAAAAATATAATGATGTTATACGTATTTCGCGATTTCATTATCCGGATACTTATTCATAGGCACGTATGGGACGTCAAAATCCTAACATATGGAATATCTTAATTTTTCCATAAATTGCCGATTGCCAGAGAATTTAGAAATTCCGGAAAGGTTCCTTAATTTCGCAGACCTTTTGCAATTTATTGCCTTAAATATATGGACTCCACGTGGCTCAAGTGCTGTTTCCTTGGAGATCGCGTTTGTTTATTTGCAAGTGGCGATCGTGGTGTGTGGTGGATACCTATGAAACGCTTGCAGAACGCAAGCACCGACAACTCGTATTTTTAAAAGACGCTGAGATTATCCAATCCATATATTTCTATGCCTCCCAAAGTGCACTTTCCAAGCGCGCAGTTTGTGAGGCTAATTAAGAAACTAAATTAACTCCCGTCTTGTCTCGAAATCATTGCAAGATTCCTCAAACGATGAGAGGTAATTTTAAGATTTCGCAAAATAGGAACAAACAAACTGAGACCGTCGGCGATAGGAACAAAACATACCGAAATGTAAAACTGCGCAAGAATATTTCTTGCATGACGGTTTTATTTTTTCACGAGCGAAGAAGATCGTGATGATCCATTCAGAAAAAACATTCGGCCGAATTCTCTCCACTTTTCTGTTACGAAAGTCCTCGGCTAAAATCACTCGCCGCGGAGAGAAATTTTCGGTGCTGGTCGAGTGGAGGAAATAAGTCATCCGCGAAAAGCGCTCTAAACTTCCGTTTTCACGAATCATTCCACAAAATATCAGCATCTTTCTGATTTGTAGTAGTTGTGCGAAGGTGAAAGCGTTTTGTGTGAGACATCAACGCCTTAATTTAAAAGACAGCGTGATATATATATATATATATATATATCATCATCATCATGCTTCTGTCCGAAGACAGGTTTTAACTGAATCGCTGCCTCCATTTCTCTCTCTCCCTAGAAGCCTCTTTTATATATATATATATATATATATATATATATATATATACATACAATCACCAAACCCCTAACATTACCGTCACCCTCACACCCCCACCCAGTGTGTCACTTAGATTTTGTTACTCTCTCTCCAATAGCCACAAAAAGGCTGTAAAAATATAAAAAACTAAAAGAATGTTAGAATCCATTTTCGGTGAATCACCACCGAAGACGGCTGCTTTGTCGCCGAAATGCGCCTCTGCCGTGATGATACGTGAGGTATTTTGCGAATTACGAATCTCTGTATTACAATATATACTTAAAACAAAATAATTAAACAAAAAATTTTGCTTTAATTGACAGTAAATTCGATAGCTGAATATGGAAATAATTGAGATATCCCGTTTGACAGCGGGAGGGATTTCCTGCTTCGTTTACATTAGCTGCACTCAATCGTATAGGGATTGCATAAGATTCCGGAGCCAGTTCTCATGCGCCACTGGGTTTTCTATCTCGCAACATTCGTTAGGAGTAACATTTATTATTCTCGCATGTGAGAAATAATAAGATGAGGACATAATGTTTCTCATTCGAGAACAATTACGTTCAGTTAAAGTGATAATGCCCGCAGCGATAAAAGTATTCGTGAAAGTGAGAGTAAAATCTTTAATAGCGAACGAAGACAAAACTTGTGAAGTTTTCGTAAATGCTCCCTTTCGCCGAAAGTGAAACTTAAAATTGTGCTTAAATTGGGATAAGTAGCGCATTTCTCCCTAATTCGCGGCAGATTTCAATGCAAGACAAGTTCTTCTCGAATGACATTGACAAAAAAGAGATATTTTAAAGTTAATTTCGCATCGTATCCTATAAAAAATCCTTCGAAATTTGAGTAGGCAAATCACAGTTTCGACACAATGGGCAAGCATGTAAAAAGCACGTAGCACGTATAATATAAAAGCAGAAATATTTTTGTTTATTGCCTAATGAAACTTTTTCGAAAAAGTCATTTGCCAACAAAACTTTCCAATTTAAAATAAAAAGTAGCCTTAATGCGTATTTGATATGATACTATTCTCAAGCACGGCGTTACTCATTGAAACTGTTACAAAATCCGCCCTTCATTAATGGATGAAGTGGACGCTTGAATATTTCTGGCGTTTGTCATTAGTCTATTCATTCCATAGTTGTTGCCAATTTCCCGAATTTTTTTATTTTTACCGGCAGCAAACAATCTAAGGTTTTTCAAAATTCTCGGAAGTAATTTAATTTTGTATCACATTCTATATATTATCTATTTATATATAATTATTTATAATTTATTATATATTATTATATTATACTATAGTATAGTGTTTTTCAACCTTTTTGCTTTGGCGACACACTTTTTAAATGATCCATCTCCCGCGACACACCATGAAATAAAAAGTCAATTTTCTCCGTTGAAACAACAAAAACACTTCAAATTCCTTATTTAACAATAAAACAACATAAAAGTAGCAAAAAATTATAATTAAATGTTTTATTATGCATAAGAAGGACGATAACTCTCCTTAACAAAATTTACATTATGTTTAATATAGCCGTTATTAACATTTTCGGCAACACACCTCCCAGCTCTTCACGACACATCATTGTGTCGCGACACACCGGTGTAAAATCACTGCTATAGTATATTGTTATTACATTTTTACTTGAAAGAATTCTAAGATATAAAGTGATTTTTAAGGATTTTATTAACAAGGTATCACTCATTTGTTAATAGCATTTATGTTCGCTCTATATAACTCAGAAGATACTAACAACGGGGACTCCAATTTAACTTCGAAATTAAATGCACAGCTCTTAACGAATTCAATTATATCTTCTATTCCCATAACCAATCTAACGCCAACTTGTAGTAAACAACAACGCATACATGATTGTGACTTGACATTTAAAAATGAAATATGAAGCTGGCCTTTGGCTGAGGTCCAATTATTTTTCATGATTGCACTTTTAGTCAGAACAGACTTGAATACACCAGATGCCCATTTCCAGATCTATAGTATGCGTCCTCAGGAGAAATACATAGATATTTGATTGATCAACAATCGATGAATGAATGAAAACTACTACTCGGTGGTTGAAACGCGCATCTGGTATTGTCAACCGTTCCATCGCTATAGGATATATCTAGGCTTGGTAGGTTTCGATTTAAATCGATAAATGTCGATAAACGTCGAATTTAAAAAAAAATCAAACAAAAATGAAATGTCGTCGACAAGTGTCGATTTTCACTACTACATTTTCTACGAATTTTATGCTTCATGATTTTAAAACTTTGTTATCCGCTTTCAAACTTAACATATTTTACCACCAAACATCCAAAACGTTAGAGACTGTCCGTATTTGTCATACCGAGCGGCCACACAACATTCGGAATTTGCTTTCTAACGTCGCTTATGTCATGGTCTTAAGGGCACATACTGAGCAGCCGTGGGATCCAAAGGTAAAGGACAAAATATTATGATCGGTTTATTGCGCTCTTTCTTTATCCTCGGCCTGATCCGATAATCCATACGCACTTTGGACTTCATTTACCGAAAAGTGAGGGGACGCAATAAACGTCTCCCGCGCGACGTTTTCTGCCCACCTCCTCCAAGAGGCGAAATGAAAGGTTTCTCAGGACTGAAAAATGAGTACCAATCGTCATATGGGCCATATGGCATTTCCAAAAGCACCCTGTTATAAAATTTATATAGTCCATCTGAGAGAGAGAGGGAGAGAGCGTGTGTGTTCCCCGTGCTTAGTTTCCTTTGCATTGCTGTCGGAGCAGCGTTCCATATACGCACTCTGGGCTTTTTCAGCATTCATAATCTGTTATTACTCAACAAGATGATATATTTTTCATAAAAATATTCATTCATACATTAGGTTGTGCATTATACTCACGCCACATTAATTTCTCACTAATGATCACGATTTAGTGAATAAGAGGCACGAAATGACGAGTGGAATATACTTTTTGATCTCTTGCGAAAAATTAACTGTTCCAGGTTGGTGGCCAAAGTCAACAAAAACACATTCGCCAAAATATAGGTTACAACAAACAAACCAGCATAAAAGAAGTTTTCTTTTTATTTATACACTTTTAGTTAAACCTGACTAAAATGCCCAATTAAATGTATAAAAATAAACGTTTACGTCTACGTCAGTGATTTTTAGGAAAAATTAACAATGGTAGCGGTCTCTTTTTAAGAAATATAAACGTCGAAAACTACCAAGCCTAGTAAAGTGTATTGAAGTAAACGTAGATATTGGTTGTTGATTTTTAGAAAAAATAAATATCGATTTTTAAGAAAAATAAACGTCAAGCCTATAGTAGTAGGAATTTTAAGTGTCTATATTCGTCGAAAATCTCTCAGGAAAATAAACGTCGATTTTCAGAAAATATCAACGTCGAATTCTACCAAGCCCAGATATATCTTAATCAACAGCTATTTTCCAATGAAATATTTGGACGTGAGAACAATTGAATTAGTCCTTGGATTTATGCGGATCTTATTGCGACGAATGCTATGGAATAAGACAAGGTCATTCACAGTGTAATATCATATATTAGTTTTGTCGAATACGTGCGTGCGTGGGTCACACGGCAAGGTCAGCAGGAGGAAATGGTATACGGCGTCCATCGGATGAGCCAACGTCCATTACAGTTATTTTCGTCTTTTCAAAAGTGCCTGGGTTTGAGTCGAATAACCTTTCTTTTCTCCATTCGATCACCATTGGAGCGAGTGCGGGGTGTTTTTATTCGCATTTTAAATAAGATTAGAATCGAGATACGAACTCGAAACATCAACAGAGAATACAAAGAAGTGTATTATTCTTGCTGAGAAAATTTGAATCCGTTCCTAACCAGCCCAAAAGCTACTTTGGATAGATTGTTTCTTTACGTTGATTTTTTAATTAAAGCTGAATTATGGTGCATATATGGAAATAATTTCATTGCGACCATATAAATATTTATTCGCTGTATTGACTTTTAAAAATCTTCGTTTAACCGAAATATTTGAGTAAAATAGTGACCTTGATAAATTAAAAAAAATGGTATTTTCCTATTGGGCAATTATGCTGAATTACCGAAAACTTCAAAGAAAAAATTGGAAAGTAAACTTATTTTTTATACGATTAAAGGAATAAAAGAAACATTGGAATGTTGAGTCAGGTTAAAAAAACTACGTATTTCAAATAATCTCAGCCCGTCATTTATCGGAAATTTTCATTATAATATTTTAAATTTTAATTAATTTCTTTTTAACTTTGCGAATCCGAATACATTTTCAATCGACGCCTCACGATTCACATAAGAGCTATGGAGAGAAGAATACGGCTTTTCAATTTTTGCTCACCAAAATAATCTTCGTAGCGACCGATGTAGACAAAATGCGTTTGAATTGTACTTAATTTGTTATCTCCAAACTATAAATCTTAATTATTTGCTTTCATTATGTGGTAATTCTTATGATATATCTGAATAAAAATTTTAATCGTACCTCAGGGATCAAATAAGAAACAGTGAGATAAAAATGTCTTTTTCATTTTCTACAAATAAATCTTATTTGCAACCGATGTAAAACAAAAGAACAATAGTTTCGAATCGATTTCGTAAGAAAGCCTCTGCGACTCCGCCATTTGTTTTTCCTTTCTTTTCTAACTTTCATTCTTACTTTGTTTAATTTCTCTCAATCTTTTTTTACTTTTGTTGCAAGCGGAACTGCAATGGGCAGACTTAGTAATAATTAATTTTGTTTTCAAGAACTTTTATTTCAACAAAATTTAAGTTATAAACGAGTTATATGTTCATAAAACCGTCGCTAGGTCCTATAGCATTTTTTTAAATCGGGAAACACTGTTGACAAGGAATTTGTTTTGGTGAATAATAAAAATAAATAGTTAAGCGTGCAGCGTGTGAACTCAAAATAAAGCCATTTAAAGATTTGCCGGAGAGATACAATTCTATCGAGGCGTCCGTGTGGAAATTCGTATTTTCGTTCCCTCGGTTAACTACACGGAGATAAAAACGGGAGCCTCAATTTGGAAGCAAGATCATTTCACCAGATATCTGTTGGTTAAACCAAGCGTCTATAGCCTTACGTAACTCATACACTAAAAAAAAAGAATTGGACGCAATCTTGTCGGGCATTGTGTTTAACGGCCCGATACCCACCACGAATTTAAAAGCCGAAAAATGGTTCACTCGATCTCTCTCTCTCTCTTTGCGGAAGTCTGATCACTTCTGGTTTGAGAAGGGTGTCAGCATGAGCGCAAGAAAGGGTGACGGCGCTATGAAACAGTGGAGGTTAGACATTTACCGCCTCTCTCATCTTTGCCACTCGCCTTTCGCCTCGGTATACGATTGCCGCCCATTAGGACTAGTATCCTTCCCGGGTTTGATGTTGAGGCTAATGCTGACCTCGGTTCAGAAGAAGGCAATCTTTCGTTGGACACTATGTTGACTTGCGCGAATCGGTCCGAAGGAACGGTCGTTAAATTTTGTTGTATTCCCATATCAACAAACATGTTTCCTATGAAAGATCTTGCAAGGAATGAGTTTAAAGAAATAAGCTGTTGAATATCTAATCAATTCGCAGATTTCTAAATAATTCAGGAAATCAAATGAGAAAACCTGGAAATACGCGAGCTTAGAAACGGTTTAGGGAGGCCATGACGGAACAATTGTACGTGAAGGCAAACTTTAGCAAAGGATGATATTATTAACCCGCCAATAGACGTAAGGGAATGTAAAGCCTCATGAAAATAATTCAGAAATCTCATTTTTATTCTTGAAAATATTAATAATTTTTAATTCGAAAGATTACCATGTTATGTGATCGTAATTTCAGTACATGATTCTTTAAACTTTAAAGGCCTCAAGTACCTACATGTCTTCACTTGCCAAATTAAATTGTAGATGTTTTGTATTGTCGATAAAACTATCTCCTGCCACAATCTCTACCCGTGCGGAATGACACGCTTCCCATTAGTCTTCTCGACAAAGGAATTTCAGATAGGAATATCCCACCGGCGTCCTATTCATAAGAGCAGCCGTAATTCTATCCATTACTAATATTTTGTTGCGAGTTGTCCGAGTGGCGTGACATGTGGTCGGAATTAAGGTCGCGGTTTAGAACCCCGCAAAAGACAAGGAAGTGTTTCGATAATTTAATTATCATTTAACCGTAACTTGTAAACAAATACCTTATTTCCTTTCTTAATAAGAATGTAAGAGTTCATTAACGGAAAAGAATAAAATTATTATTTTATTTCAATGCAAATTACACTTTTTTCTGTTAATCAATTAAAACAATTTTAAAATATTACATATTAAGTCCGTTTTATATCATTTACTTATACTCCACACCAGAAAACATAACGAAATGTATAAATTTTACATAGTCATCTCATCCTCTTCGCGGATTAGGCTAGCAGCCTGTTGTGGTATCTATTAGGCACTCATAAGTAGGTACAATGAATTTTTAAGTGAATAGTATATTAACCCATTGCACAACCCCAAACCTGTAGAATCAATATTTACACAGGCGCATCTATGTTCACTTTTAAAGGAGGAGATATACCAAGTTCCGGCATTAGCCTACTCTTGCGTTAAGTACCAAGCTGCACACTCCTTAACGCCTCTTCTGAAGGACGGGGTGCTATTCTTTGCGTGTCCTTCTCGCAAAAGAATTCGGGGCGGGGAAAGTCCAGGTTAAAAAAAAGAGGCCACCTTCATGATTCAAACCCGACACGAAAGGCCAGTACTCAAGCAACCTCTCCCAAATTTATCGTAATTATACTCATTTTACATTTTACATTGAATTCCAGTTTTCAAAACCACTTTTCAGTGGCTCAACCATGCGCCTGCATCAACTGCAATCGCGGGATTTGGGCAAGTAAAACGGGAGCAGGAAATAAATTACGTGGGGAAGGAGGAAATTGGGGCAAGGGGATATTTTGTAGTCGCGGCCCTGCCCGCCATCTCCTTGTATTAAATTCTGTCCGCAACAGTCAATTTAGATTTATTTTTGTAATCAACTTACATCGAACCTCCGAACATTAATCCGCCTGTTTTTATTTTAATTCTCCGTTCAATCTCAACGGAGATGAGGATTTATATTTGTACTTTTTATTATTCCTTGCGCTGCATTCGGATTTCGCATGTAACAGAAGATTGTCCTTAGCCTTAAACTGTAAATTAAAAATGATGAGTCGAAAGTTGATACTTTCAGCTAATTCAAATTGCATTTAAAACTCACAACTGAATATCCTACAAATTTATCAAGGTAAAATAATCTTCACATCAAAACAGATATATTTTCCTACAAAACGTTACATGCATTAACAGAGATGCTAATTATACGTTTATCATTATGTTCAATCTTCCTTTTGACGATAAATTAACCTTTTCAGCTCACTCAGACGTATATGATATGATCTTCCTCATTAACAATCTGTTGAATATCCATTTATGGCATTAAGTTCTATCTCACATTCACCATCTCCCGGTCGTAAAATCATTAACTGCGAATAAAGATACGTACAAGCACGGGGTCTTTCATCGAAAAATTCTTGACATTACACTATCCTTCCTTGCATTCGAAATGGAATTTTCACCTGAAACTTAGAGAGAGAGAGAGAGAGAGAGAGAGAGAGAGAGAGAGAGAGAGAGAGAGAGAGAGAGATGTGTGCAAGTGGGCTTTCATGGACGCAAGGAAGTGACTTTGAGTTTTCTTTAATAATTTGAAAAGCGCGTATTTGTGGCCCTGACGGTTTCCTCTCCCAGATACCTCTACGCAAGGTGCACCATCCTCTCTCTTTCTCCCTCCCAATCCGCGCATCTCTCTCCTCTTTTATCTTTCCATTTCTGTCCACTCTTTCACCTTCCAGAGGACTTGCATTCTATGAGAGGAGGTCGAGTGAGCGTACACGATTCAGGGTAGAGTGAAAGTTTCCCTTTGATGCGCCACGTTACTAGAGCAATCGAATCGCTTTTGGTAACGTTTGTGTGGCATTAGATGCTGCATGGCGCTTCTAACTTCGTAAAATGTCGATCGCATGTCCGCGTCCAGTTGTTTATAAATTTGGCCTCAGAGCTGGGAGGAAGAGTCCTTACGGCTGTAATCCAGTTGTTCGTTGCATTTTGAAGGCCATTGTAACTGCCTAATTTATCGATCGTTGCGTTTAGTCAAACTCTTTTAGTCCAATATTGAAACAAATAACGAAAGAGCTGCTGAAGCAGACAGTACATGGCGGTTAAAAAAAATTAGGATGACGGACAAACCCGGATAACGTGCACGAGACAATACTGAATTGATTGGCAAAAAAACAAAGTCTCTAGCCGATTTCGTTTAGGAGGAGTTATCGTGCCAGACAAACAGACGGACAAACATAACGCATAAGTGGATTTTTTTAAAAACGACTAAAAAAACCTTAATTTTTTCTTAATCTCATAAATCACACTAGTACTGTAAAATTTACTGGGTGCGCTAAATACAAACCGAACGCATTAGCTAAAATCGAATTTTCGATTAAAATAAAATTTTTAAGCGCGTTTCTTAAAAGAAAAGGTGCTTATTGTACAATAAACTCTCGCTTAACCGGATATCGAATGACAGGAATTTTTTAAACTTAAAACTTTTAAAAGTTTTTTATACTGCATTACGAACACACACGTGTACGGTACATATCTGCCCTGTATCTGATAAAGGTGTAGTTATTACTCGTTATTACCCACTTACTTAACTATTAGCTTATTTTATTTAAGAGTTTTGTCCACTACTTTAATGTTTACCTGTTTTAACATTTGTTAGTACAATCGTTCGTATAAATAGGCATATCTTCTACCCGAAAGTCCAAATTAATAGTCTCGGTCCCGAGGCATCCAGTAAATTGGTAGTTACTGTCTTTGGATTATCTGTCCGTCTGGAAATTCATCTGTGTGGGTAGGTGTGTGATGTTCCAATTCAATATTTACATATAAATCTTGCAATATTGTCATACTTTTTAAATGATATGCTTGGAAATAAAATCTACCCAATAGACGCTTTATATTTATGAAATATAATCCTTTCCGTTTCCTCGCAAACAAGTGTGTCTAACCCAAGCCATTCCCCGTTCTTTCCTAACTCCAACATAATCAACTAGCTAATCAACCCTACCCGTTGTTTCAAGCGAAACCGTGTTCCAGTCTTATTCATCAGATCCTTTTCTGTTGTTCCTTCCTTTGCAATTCAATTTCCATAGCGTACTTTTGTTACTTTGATATAGGTAAAATGTCCAATGTGAAATAAACATTGCTTTCCAAAACTGGACGTAACCCGCGAACTTGAACTAGAGGCCTGCATACCCGCAGTTTAGCCCACCCGACCCGCAGGTACCCGTAGCGAAAGTTGCGGGTCGGGACGGGTATAGAGTGCTTCCATGCGGGTACGGGTCGTGTTCGGACTAGAGCCCTGCATACCCGCAGTTTACCCGACCCGACCCGCGGGTATCCGCAGCAAAAGTTGCGGGTCGGGTATATAGTGCTTCCATGCGGGTACGGGTCTGGTTCGGACACAAAAGACACCGGTGCGGGTAAAGAGCGGGTACGAAAACTAGTTTTAATTCCAATTCAAATTGCCTCGCCAATGTAGGCACAGGAACTTTTCACACGCCTTTTACTGCTAGTAAAGCCCACCCTCGCGGTCAGAAGTAGCGTTATACAGGGAGATACAAATTTGCAATTTATGCCGATTTATGCAGGTAGACAGATCTCAGGCTTTGTGTATCATGTTTCAAGAAAAGTGTCTGACGAAAAAACGATTCCTTTTATTATATAAATAAATACAAAGTTGCAATAGACAAACGATGGTCGATTTCGTTTAGTAGAAGAGAATGTGGGGAGGGGGTGAGAAAGAGTGAAGAGGGGAATTATGTAGTACAATGCAATTATGACGGATTGGTTTGTGCGAGAACTCTCCCTTTTAACCAGTTGGTTTTGCTCATTCATGCAAGTAACATCTATCTTTGTGAATTCGATTTTGAAGAGACGTGGTTACATATAAGAGTGCCTATCAGCATTCTTTATGTTATTTAAGGTTCAAATATATAGTATTTTTTCGTCAAATAATCTCGTGTGGGTTGTATTACTTTATACTTTGTTTGCAAGAGAAAGGAATGACAGTTATTTTATAAAATTACATTGGTCAGTTATATGTGATCTCGGCTTTTGTGACAGAATATCAATAAACCACATCCTTAAAAGGAACCAATACCAGCTGATTGAACTGTATGTAAAATTGTCAGTTATAAGTTAATGCATCTTTCAATTATAAATCTTAATTTTAATCGAAATATTACTTTTATCTGCGCTTCATATTTGAACAATGAATACTGACCAGATAAGAAGGAAACTCTTGAAGTTAGAGTGCACTCTAAGAAGAAAAGAAAATACCAAATCCAAAATTTGGGAAATGTTCTGCGAAATTTTAGATGAAAAGGGCGAACTGATTTCGAAGACAATCGCTTGCAGTAGTCGTAAAAATGTCTACCATTATGATAATAGGAAGCTGGGAACATCAAGTTTATTGCGACACAAGTGTGAAAATAACAAAGAAGGCGTGCGTAACATTACAAATTTTCTTGTGCCGAAAAAATTCGATTTACCAAAATTATCAGCTGAAAAGAAAAAAAGGTGGCTTTGTCGAACTTGTAGTTAGAGATTTGAGACCTTTTGAGATACTGTCAGGAGATGGGTTTAAAAATTTATTAGAAATAATAATGAAAATGAGTGCAAATCAAAAATGTTATTTTGACTTAGAAGATGCGCTACCACATCCAACAACCATTTCGAGAAATCTTAATTCAGTGGCTCAGAAAGCTCGAGAAGAGCTAATTCAAGAAATAAAATCTTACATAGGTACAATAGGGGGTGGGATCACGTTGGACTTGTAGACAGATAATTACAAAAATGTTAGTTATTTAGGGATCACATTACACTATGTAAAGAAAGCCATGTTATGCAATCGTGTTCTGTGCACTAAACATCTTGATCCTGACGAAAAGAAAATTGGGGAGTATATAAGGAATAAATTGTTGCTAATTTTAAAACAATACGGTGTATATAGTAACTTGAAGAATTTTACTTTTGTCAGTGACCGTGGAGTAAATATTAAAGCTGCTTTGAAAATTTTCAATAGAATCAATAGTGCAGCACACTTAATAATTAAAGTGTTAGATATTTCTATTTCTTCTAATGAAACATCACTTGCTTTGATTCGGAAGTGTAGAAAATTTGTGAAATATTTTAAAAAATCAGGCTTACAAGGTGAAATCTACTTGGAAAGGAGACGTCAAGACACGTTGGAATTCAATTCTTCGTAGGATCTCTTCAATACTTGGAAATTGAGAGGTTATTTACAATATTTTAATTGAAAAATGATGAGTGATATGATTTGTGAGGTTGAAAAGAAAGATTTATTAGATTTAGTAGAATACCTCAATCCATTCCAGAAAGCATTGATTGAATTGGAAGGAGAAAAATATCCAACAATATTTTTGGTTTACTTGTGGCATTTGAAAATAAACGATCATTTGGAAATAGGTTCAACAGAATCTAACATCATGAAACTTTTAAAAACTTCAGGTAAAACTTATTATTTAGAAAATGTGGAAATTCAGCACATTCATAAAATTTCTGTATTTCTTCACCCCCTTCTAAAGAGTTTGAAAATGTTAAAAACTGAAGAAAAGTATGCAATCTATGAGAAAGTTAAAGTAAGTATTGATAACAATAAAAAGGAGAAGGGATATGAAATCGAATCCGTGACACCAAATCCGTGTACGCTTGTAGAGCAACCGATGAAAAGGTATAAAATATCAGACACCTTAGTTCAGTTTATGGATACAGACAAATTATCATATTTCTCCAGACGAATTGACTGCATATATCGACTTAAAACTATCTGACCACATAACTAATAATTTTGATTTGATGAAATGGTGGGATAAGCAAAAGAATTGTTTGCCAAACTTAAGTATTTTAGCGAATCGTTTTTTTTGCAATACCGGCGACCAGTGCTCCATTGGAGAGGTGTTTTTCAAAGAAACAGTTAAGGTCTCGGAAACGTAGATGATGTTCTATTTTAAAATAGTCATTTTAAATCTCAGGGTACTATTAATTAATGTTTCCTTTTTTCAATTAAATTATTTTGTAAAATTTGTAATATTTGTAAAAATAAATCGTAGATACTTTAAATAATTTTTTTGATCATAAAAGTGAATGTTAATGTACAATTGCATTTCATTTTAATTTATACAAAATAAATGACTTTGACTCAGAAATAATATTTTTATTTTTCACGATTTCTTGCTACGGATTTGTGCCTCGAGGACCAGACAGTTAAAAAAAATGGGTCGGGTTGGACAAGTAGGCCTTCTGTGCGGGAGCGACCCTGCTGGTACGGGTCGAGTGCGGGTTAATATTCTGCGGGTACGAGTCGAGTACGGGTTAGTAGTCTGCGGGTACGGGTGGAAAATATCATAGCCGTGCAGGACTCTTAACTTGAACGAGGCAAAAAACGGATACACGTCAAAAGGGTGAAACAATAAGTTCGAGTGTGAAAAGGACGAGCGTCAATAAGGCGAAAAGAAAAAGGAAGAAAGGAAAAATGGGCGAGCGTGAAAAAGGCGAAAACAAAAAGGACGAAAGTAGAAAACGAAATTAGTAAAGGAATAAAAGGTAGTATAAATTGATGTGTGTGAATGGAGTTGTTTTCCATCAAATGATATCCACATCATATTTTCTTTCAAGGAATTGATTCTTTGTGAACAATCGTAGCTTCTTGTAGCAGATATGGCTACCAGTCACTGAATTTTTAAATATATTTCTCAATGCATAGCTAATCAGGTATCATTAAAATAATTAATAATTATTAAATCCAAAAAATCTTATGTGCCCACCATATTTATTTATAAAATGGTACGAATCCAACCCCCAATCACTTCACTCAACCCGGGGGGAGGAAATAGAACGAATATAAACCCAACCACATAACCAAACTCGAGGGGAGGAAATAGAACTAATCAAACCCCCAACCAATTCACTCAACCCGGGGGGAGGAAATAGAACGAATCTAAACCCAACCACATAACCCAACTCAAGGGGAGGAAATAGAACGAATCCAACCCACAACGACTTAACCCAACCCGGGAGAAGGAAATAGGACGAATCTAAGTCCCAGCCACTTAATCCAACCCGGGGGAGGAAATACAAGAAATATAACCCCCAATTACTTACCCCAATCCAGGAGAGAAAATACAATAAATCTAGCCCCCAACCACTTAACCCAACTCGGGGGGAGGAAATAAAACCAATCTAAACCAAACCACATAACCCAACCCGAGGGGAGGAAATAGACCGAATCCAACCCCAAACCATGTAACCCATTATCATCAGTAGTCGAAAATACAACAAGCATATAAAACCTCCAACTTTTCTTCCTTAACTAATTTCGTTTTCTACTTTTGCCAATTATGTCTTTGCCTTTATGACGCTCGCCCTTTTTTCCATTCGCCCTTTTTGTTTTCGCCTTATTGACGCTCCCCTTTTGACTCTCGCCTTTATTGTTTCGCCCTTTTGACGAGATCCCGCAAAAAACAGCGTATAATACGCGATAAAATGCTCAGAATAATAGTCGTGATTTTTATCTTCTTATTTTTTTATTTCTTTCTTTTATTTGGATATCATTGTTGAGAAAATCATCGACCATTATTAGCGTATGAATTCTAATGTTTATTATCACTATTGGTATGAATAAGAAATTATCCACTGAAAGATTTTGCGAATCGATATCTTTTGTTCGCCGTTTCATTGAAGAAGTTAAATGCATTATAGCTAAATATTTTACGACACACAAGCGATATCTCGGAATTGGATTTTTATCTGTAATAAACGAGCTCGGAGGAGACCTAAATCGAATAATTTAATATGGCTTTGCATTTATTTAATATAATAGGGCACGCTCAGAATGGAATAGTAAAAAGATGGCAACGCGCGGAAATTTGTAGCTGGTACGAAAAAATGGAGTAAACGAAGGAACGAGCAAAGGAAAACATCGAATTTGACGAAACTTTGCTGAAGAATAAAACGAGTTTCTGGAGGTAAACAGCGAGAGCACTTTGGAGGAAAAAACGACGCATTTAACTTTAACGAGAATTCGGGGTGGTGACGTCATAAAAGGACAAAACAAGCACTTCCAACGTTCAATGCAACCAAAACGAGAGTCTGCAGCTAACGAAGGCCAAGGTCAGATACAGGTAGGTCGCGGGAGGAGAGAATATCGCGTCATGAATCCAGAAAAGCCAACTCGCAGGAGCATGAGAAAAACATAAAGTGAGCACCTGAGGGACGCATCGCCAATCTCATTGCACGAAGAATCGGATTATGGAAAGTGCGAGGCAAAAATATTTAAGAGAATAAAAATTTTCAAATAGTAAAAAAAAACAACTTGGGAATCGAGGAATTTTCTGGAAAAAAATACGAGTACGAATTCAAATCAGAAAAACTCATCTCATGAACTATCTTGAATAAACGATACGGATTACAATAAACGTTAAAGTACACTAAATGTTGATTTCATCTATAATATCGTAGTCGGCAGCGCTTATCGGAATTTGATGTGATCCTTCCTTATCTCCTGTCTCGCTGGCTGCATTTCGGTCTCTGGTGTTTTCGCAAAAATAATGTTTTTGGCATAATTAGCACGAGACAAAGAACTAATGCTCCTAATAGGCAGCCTTTGCCTACCCGTCTCCAAAAATATAGGACAGATATTTTTGACATTGGAAATAGGGAACTTGTATCCTAAGTGACTGCGAAGGCTGTATATTTAAGTCATGTTGACTGTCTCGCTGGTTGCATCTCGGATTTTCGTAAAAATAATCTTTTGGGCATAATTAGCACGAGGCGGAGAACTAATACCCCTAATAGTCTCCTCATCTCCTAAAATATTGGACAGATATTTTCGAAATTGTAAATATGGAACTTATGTCCTAAATGACTGCGAAGATAGTATAAAAATCATTTTGACTAGTTTTTCTCAACCGGTTGAACACCTTGGATGGTGACGCAAGCTGAAATATAATTTTTTGTTAATTTCTTGAGCAACCGCCAGCGACCAAAACCAGACTTGGTTTTTTTGGTCAACAGTATTTCTCTAAGAGTTGAGAAACTCCCATACGAAAAATTAACATAAGTCTCACTGACAGATAATTGAAAAAGCGAGTTCAATTTTCACTCTCTATGGGCCAATTTATTTTTATTTATTTTCTTCAAAGATGTAGCTGTGATAAAATAATTGATCAAGGAAAAATAATGTAGAAAGACTAATGCATTGAATGTCACCTCGAAGTTACGCCGACTACATGATGCGTTGATACGATGAGTAACATTGCTAAAAAATAACTCATTGGTATAGCTTGTCGGATTTTGTTCATTTGATATTCATTTATCGAATAAATATAGTCGAAAAGGTGCACCTGAAACACAACGATCTTTCACTGTCACAAAAACAGAGACTTTACCGAAACGTCCTTCAGAAATTGTTGAAAGTGAGAACATTTAGGAACATATTCCCATTCTGGTTTATCGTCGGCTTGTAAGAGTGACTTTTTGAACCAATGCCAACGTGAATTATTGCCCGCATCTTGATCTCAGATAAGTGACTGTGCCCTGCGGTTTGACCGCATGTCAAACGAATCTCGATCCAGTAAAAAATTGCGAAAGATCTACAAAAAAAATCAACTGTCTCACGAGCACCTGAAGGTCTGTGAGCGGTGCAAATTATTCATTCAGTCGGAAGTAGTTACAGCTCGAGCGCGTGTGAGGTATCGCCAGAACTTCTGCAATTTATTCGAGAGCGCCGTTCATGAAAATCAGTTTTGCCTAAATAAAAGAGGAATAGATTTTCTCCCAACATTAGCGATCGCGCGTAATTGCGTAATAGGCTAACATCAATCAACGCATTAGCAAAGCGATGCCGTTATAATCAGAACTCACTTCCTTCCTCTCTTTCTTTGTCATTTCATGCCCGTTCTATTTTTCTGAGGAAGTCGATTGCCAACCACCCTTAGACTTTACCGCTCCCGCTTTTGATGCTGCGACCGAAATAAATTAATTTCAGAAAATCACGCATCGATAGGGACCCTTTGATAATTATGACCTCGGCGGCTAATTAACAATTCTTCACAGGCGAAAAAAAAGAAATCTAGGGAAATTGGCGAAGGTTAGAAAATTCGTCGCCTCGAACGCCGAAAAATAAATTAGCTTTTATATTCCAAGCGACACATTTGAACAATTTTTTCTAGTCGCCCGAGATGATTACTTATTTTTTGCCGAAAATATCTTCCCCCGAATTTCGAAATCTTTTTTTTTACGACCTAAAAACATTTATTTTTACGACACAGTCGAGTGAATACTACGGAGTGTTTTCATCAAATAGCTCGTAGAGCGGTCGGCGTAGGTACAGCAGCGCCTTCCACCCATGCATGACTGGACTTCCGCGAGTGGCAGGGAAGGGTTGAGAGGAGGGGGAGAATCGCAGCGAGGAAAAGCAGTTCTCATGTCGCCACAAACACACAGCTTAACTTTCTCGCCTCCTTCTCCGTCCACGCTCCTAAGAGACGCCATGTCTTCGGCGTCGCCACCCCCGCCTTCTGCCCTCCAAACAACCCCTCCCCCATCTTTGAACTCCCCTCCCGTCCCATCCTCCCCTCCCATCCCCACCGTTCCAACGGGAATCCCCGCCTCATTCCCCAGCCTTCCAACGCGGTCCCTGCAGCAGCAACCCCTTCCGGAGAGTCTGTCCCACTTTTCCCCGATTACGTAAAACGATTATGAGAAGGGTTGGAATGGAAGGGGGAGAGAGGGTGGGGGGAAAGGGGGAGAGAAAAAGAGAAGGAAAGGAGGGGGATGTCGGGGAAGAAGATCGAAGGAGCAAAGTAAGGGAGAAAGAGGGAGAAGGGACGACAGGTTAGATTAGAGGAATGCGTGCTTTGAGAGCGGGCGGTGCTTGTGAGCGACATTAAATCGCAGTAACAAGAGAATTGAAGGTATGATGAGGTATTTTGGGTGGCGTAAGAAGGATATAGAAAGACAGAATGGATGAAAGCCAAGAAAAAAAGCGTAGCCGAGAATTTATACATGTATTAGCAAAGGTTACCCGGCGTTGCTCAGGTTACGCCGGACGCCTTCGGTGAATCAAATTATGTCCCACCCACCACCACCAAATAGTTTAATTTCTTGCCGCTAGTCCGCTCTAGTGCCAAGGCTGTCCCACCCACCATACCACCACCACCAAGTCATTTTTATATAGTAGATGTTTGTAGGTTTGTGTGGAAGAGGCAGAGAGGAAGATAGGACAGATTACGGAAGGGAATGGTCAAGTACGAGAGAGATGAAGCGGGAGGGAGAAGGGGACGCAGAGAAATTCCGGCGTAGTGAATGATAGATGGGTGTTTGGACAAATAAGGGTTTTTTCCTTTATATAATACGAATACTACCAAAAGACAGTTTCCTTATACCGATATCCCTCCGATACCTAAGCGGACAGCTTTGCTATTTCTTTGCCTCTTATTTGATCACTATATGTTTATAGAGTTTATTTGGCGCTTACGTTAGGTTCAATTGGACGCGATGAACGAATGTGATAACCTTGTACATCTTTTGAATCTTTTTTAAAAATTTCGAATGTATTCCATCTAATATTATGTTGATATTGTGAATTTTGATAGTTTATTTTGTTTCATTAATGCGAATGAGTACCGGAGAAGTTTGTACTCTTAAAGTTGAGAAGGTATTACCAAACAAATTAGCGTGTTAACGAGCATTTTTAGATGCGAAATGCAAATAAATAATGTCTACACAAACATCTAGATCGTAAATTCCTGAGTAACGATTTAGAAAATCATTCATTATAGGTGTCAATTTCAAAATGCCGAATTGTCTCTTTATATAATTTTTTATTATAAAATAATATCCCAAAAATATCCTAATCAAAAACCATGCGCGACGCGATAACCATATTGTTTGAGTTCAATCTTAAATGCATACACTCCAAATTTCAAGGTTAGACAATACTTAAAAACTGATAAGTGAAATTGATAAAGTGTGTAAAATAAACCGTCAAGCATTTCTTGGCGATTTTAAATCACACGATGTTTGCATACTTTCTTTTCATGTCTATTTTCCGAGGATTTACATCAAATAATTTTTTATTTATCTCAAAAAATCCTGATTTCATTTTATCCGTCCTTCAGCTTCTTGTGACCTCCATGAGATGGCGGGTGCGAGGGGCGGCGTCGCGGTCGCCTTGCGGTCAGCCGTCGACGAAGGCATTCGGTTACTGACGGAGCCACCGAGACGTAAGTACCGGTTCTCCAGTTCCGAAGAACCACCTGCAAGCGGAAGGCTGGACTCCGCCAAGAGGCTAATAGCCGACCAATATTCATCATAAAGAAAAACAATAGAAGACAAGTTCGTACTTGTTGAGCATATGCCACCACCTGGGATAAACAACCTATAAATCCCTCTGCAGTGCCTAATTATAAAAAGTCTTTTTGTTCTTGTAAGCTGGCGGCATATCAATGTAAAATTTTTTCAAGGGATTAGATATATAGTCCATACAGTATATACAGTCGAACCCTGATTTAGCGCTCCCCAATACAGTGTCACCCCCGCATACCGCCTATGAATCACTATGAACAGAACTTTCATCCTATGATTACATAGAGCAAGTATGTACCTCGATTTACCGACATCCCCGCATTAGTGCCAATGTACGTCTCAATGCTGTTGGTTGCTCACGTAAACAAACGGGATGCTCATGTAAATAAATTGGATGAATTTACCTTTCCTTCGATTCTTCGCAGCTTATTTATCAACCACACCACAAGCATACATATCCGTAGTTTTGGAGGCACTAATGTAAAGTTCTAAATTATGCAAACACATATTTGTATATAAGATGATTTTCCCAACACTTCTTACGCTTAATATCTATCGCAACTCCAGATGAATATTTTTTTCTTTAATATTTCGCTACTATATTTTTTTAATCTCATAATTTTTAGCCTACTTTCCATAAAGGAAAGAGGCTTATAGTTTCGTCGTTGTGTCTGTCTGTCCGTCCTCCCTTTTAACTTTTGAACCAATAGACCGATTTTCATTATACTTGGTGGAAATCTCTTGCTACATGGCCGAGCTCTGAAGAATAGTTTTTGTTGCGAAGATTGAAGTCGCGGGTTCGCAGTTTTTATCGCCCATTACGGGGCTGTTGCCATAGCAACAACTATTGTTGATCTCGGATTCGGTCTAATACATACACGCGTTATTTTTGCCGCATAAATACGCATGATCAATTTATTATTCCGTTCGAATGTATTTGTAATATTTTATAACGCTAAGTTATGAAATTTGGGACCACAAAAAGCAACATTTTAAAGCTATTAAAGGCAATATAAGTATTAAATAAATAATTAAATGGAAAGTAGGCATCATAAGTTCCGTTTGGATCATCTTCTTAAACATAACAGCATTATTGTTTTCCCTGCCAGTAAATGTAGGATTAATTTTTTTAGTTATTTCAATTTTCCCGAGGAAAAAATAAAGATAAAACTCAGCTGATTCCATTGAGAAATTTCGATAGACGTTTCTCCTCAAGAATAAGGCGATTTACCTTTGGTAAAAGGCTTGCGAATTTCTACATGATATTCCCTACCACTCTATAGAGCTACTCAGGAACCGGACTTTGTCATTCAACAAACCCTTCTTCATCTTCATCTGTCCAGTCAATTTTAGAATTGTTTGTCATTATTCTTGTCTCTTCTTTTATTTTTACCCTTAAAAAATCCCCGTTTCTCAAAAATCACTTTTCTGCCACCCTACTTTTGAATTCTTTTCTCTCGCGAATCCAATTTCGGAGTGCCATGTTAATCATGCCCTCATTCCCGTATCCTGGAACTATTCGAGAGAGAAAGAGAGGATGAAGGCGCTGGTGAAATTATTCCATGGGCACGGCGCCGCAGCAGAAGTTTAATTACTTTCGAGCTGGAAAAATAAACCCCGACTGCTTCTTTTTAAATAGAATTGACTCCGTTTGGATTTATTCATACGCAGGTAACCGTTATGCGGAAGGTAGAATTGATGTGGGCGTCTGCGTGCTACATTGAGATTATCGATCCAATAAATCATTCTTTCTGACGTAGCTGTTATTTGCTGACCTTCTTCCACTTTAAAAAGCAAAAGCGTTTTATTGGATACGAGGACCTCGCTGCCTTCATAGCCCCACTCTTCCAAAGACCAAATTGTTCTTTTACTTCTCCAACATGAAACGCAACCAACTGCTGGGGGACATTTTTATTTCTTCGTTGGAAGCAAAAATGTAAGAGCTCCGATTTATTCTGACAAAATCGAATCGCAAAGTTTTTTTCTTCTGTGATGGAAAGTTTTGTGGATTCAAAAAGAAATTAGCGTTCCCAGCCTATGGCTGTTCTCTAATTAATAAAACAGGGAACTCCCACGATTAAACATTTCATGGGCATACTAAATATTTTACCAAAGTTTTTCATTACTTCTCAAATAATTTTTGAATGATGATATAATAAGATATTCAACTTTTGGATTTTTGAGAATTTATAGATCTTTGGTAAAAAAAGAGTTAACAGGAGGATTTTATTTCTGTATGTATTTCTGTACTTTTACCGACAGAGGGCAGAGTGCAAACTTCTATAATATCTCTATAGCTGAATAAATTAAAGGCACATCACCGTCAAATATGTTGGAATGTAAACTGAGGTCTCTTTTTATGGGGCTATATAATGAAAAGAAATAATTTATAATAGCGTTATGTACATATTCATAAATTTGAAGGCGTATAATAATTACAAATTGATAATTTACAACATCTAGATAAAAATGGATTCCCAAACTATGCTTAAGTACGTCAGTCGTTCAGCAGAATACCTCAAAAGTATTTTATCGGTGCTGTTACAAAACATTCATGGGAAACAAGACATGAGAAAAATTAACTTTTATTACAGTTTCGTCTCTCTTTGGACAAAACCTGCAATATAAATACGATTTAAGCGTGTAAGAACTAAATTCGTTTGTGACGAAAGGACCTGCTAGAGAATGATTCTAAAAACTCGATCCGAATGAGGCTCGGACTCAAGTAAATGCAAAGGTTAAATAATGTGAAAGGAACCCGGAATCAAAAGTAGAGTCCGAGATTTCCCTTTAGGGCTTTGAAACACAATGGCTCGTAAAAATTGGTCGCAGTGGATTATAGTGAAACTTGGGATTTTTTTTGATCGCATATTACGTAATTTCCTTTATAATTTGGTCTTCTTAACGTGGATGATGGAATATTTCCATCGCAACACGAAGGCCGCAAATTCAAAATCTCTCAGACCTAAACCGTTGCCGAAACACGGAGATCATTCCATTGCAAGTTTCTCGACGAATACACTACCGCTGCTGAACAAATTAAAGGCATTATTTCTTCGTTTTTTACAAACTCAAAATAAAAAAAAAACATTAGTAAAAATAGAAAATATGTGGAGCTTATTACAAATCCCATCTATAGTCACTCCAGACAGCGATACAATCCGGAAATAATATAGGTATAATCTACCCGTATTCGTGATTCTGCAATTTGCTACGTGATGGACGAGTTTGATACGCATAAAAATCGACAGCGCGCGCGAATTTCGTGTTGCTCGTTTTCGCGATAATACTTACGAAATAAATCAAGCCGGTATATACATTTTCGTCAGATCTTTCTGTTTCATTACCTGATTTCTTCGACACGCTTGAAATAATCAGTCGTTGACCCAATCCTGTCACTTCATAACGGGTCTCATTCTCTGAGGTTTGGCGCGCATGGAAAGGACACACTCGATTTGTGGAATTGGGACGCTATCCACCGTAGGGAGAAGGGGAAGATTTGCTCTCAGAAAAGGAAAAAACAACGTTCCTCTCCATTGACTCAGCACTAAAAGAGGGATCCAATGCTCCAGATGGCAGCATCGAAACCCATTAAAAACCCCGAAAGCATTTTATGTAAAACTAATTGCGTTTGCTTCGACGTTGAATTGGTCACGAGGCGCACGAAGTAAAACAGTTGGATTATGTAATATAATGGGTATTTTAGAAAAGTTATTAGTAAACAACAATGCGATTAACGCAAAATAAATAAAGTTGAATTCGGTTAAAACGAGGACATCTGGATCGGAAAATTTTCCTCGTCACATCCGTGAATGCCAAATAAGAACACGCCTCAAATGTGCAACCATGACATTTACGATGGATTTTTTAATCCGAAATAAAATTTGAAAATTCTTATTTGAGAACATTTTAAATAAATCTTCGCTCCTCTTCCTAATTTTACTTTTAATTTCGCATTGTTGTTTAATTGCGTATATTGGAATAGTGCGAAGCAATTTTGTTTACATACTTTATGGCTTCGCAATCATCAGCATTTCATTATACGTATGATTAACTCTCTCCAAATTTCAAGCTATCGAATCATTGTCGAAAATGTCAGACAAGAACCATTTTATATGGAAGTCGTTGGGACTATTTATAGATGAGGATATTACGATCAGAAATTTGTATTTTAAGTGGAAAACATTGATGCGATAGTTTAATTTCGAGTTTCTACTCATTTTTGAAGAAACCTACTATACGACACCATTGGGTTCACGATGAAGAATTTCTTAGATAATTCATGACTATGGAAAATTCCTTGTTCAAATCAGGGATGAATGATAACATTATAGACTATCTTAAATAGGCATCCTGCGCATGTGATAGTTGGTTGAATTTTACTATGAATGCGGTTTGCTGAATTTTGAATCGGTGATATGTAGCAAAGATGCATGCGATAGTCTTTGTGCAATCCTATGCTAGAAAAACAGGTTCGATAAACGTCCTGGGATTATAAAGTTTGCTATGAACTCTTATTATGAATCGTCTGAAATAGATATTGCATCCTACAAATCGCGGATTAAAATTACCTGCTGATAAAATCATCTTATTGGTTATTTAATTCACGAATAAAATTATTTAATTGTTCGTCTTTAAAAACTTTTACGATTTTGGGACTGAAAACGTTTTGTCGGCAGCCTATTTAGTCCTCGCGAATGCGACGCTGCGCCTAGGTGATAATCCGCTTCATCCAAAAGTCATCCCTATGGCGATTCTTGCCTTTCAGCTGATCCCAGAGTGGACGGGTGGCCATTAATGGACAGTCCGTGGACAACCATCGGCGCCGTCGCCGCCTACCTCTATATCGTCCTAGTCCTCGGACCTCGCCTAATGGTCAACCAGAAGCCATTCGCCCTCCGACAGACTCTCATCGCCTACAACGCTGCCCAAGTGCTCTTCAGCCTTATCATGTTCTGGGAGGTGAGTTACCAAAATCACGCTTCGAAAATCCATTTTATTATCAACCGAAAAAAAGGTCGAGGGGGTATCTTAAATATCTTATAACTAATCGGTGGCGGTTTTATGTAAATGCCGAAAAAAAGTTTAAAGCAAAGAGACCACGTGTAAAATAGTAGTATTAAAAATAGTAATACCGCAGCAATTTTCATAACAGACTTCGACAGGATAAAATTTTTAAATTTCTCATTAAATTTCAAACATGAGCTTATTCTGAAATTAGATACGATTGCAAGAAGTTATTTTAGGAGCTTATTCTAATTAATTCAGTTGAAAAACTTTCATATCCAAAATTTTTTCTAGGATTACTTTTCGGCCCGTTCCGTTAGAGACCTCACAACTCTCCAAACACCTTACGCCATAAGACACCTTCGAATTTCTGGATGATCAGCAAAAGCTTTCTTAAAAAAATTATAAGTTGAGAGGCTTTGAGAATAACAAAAAATTACCGAATTCAGCATCCGAGAGACTTCATGGCGATCCAATTGCAAGCTCAAATCTAAAAGATCTTTTTTTATTTCGCGTTGTCATTCGGGTATGGAAAATCTTTCCAGTGGCTTTCTTTGCTAATGTCGCGGGGATAAATCATTATCCCAAACGGTGGGTTACCAATGATCCATAAATAGGTTCCACACACTATTTAAATCAAAAGCGTGTCCCGTGAAATTATTTGGTTTATTCCAGGTGCTTTTGTCGTATAAACAGGCTATTTTAAGACTTAGTAAAGAAAAATAAACATGTTAATTGGCTTCTGTATGAAAGTTGTTGAAACGTTGCAATAAAGTGTTTGGTGGCTTCTCAATGGAATGGTGAGAAAACAAATTAACTTTAACACGGCCATTAAAAATATGAATATCAATGGATGCATAGTTTTTCGAATGCACTATTAATAACTAAATTCTCATATGCATTTACCTTTATTTAACGCAACGAAACGCATTATTCTCTATTAACACATATCTAACCGAGCTCTCGCTTTTTGTCTAATCCTGGAAACGACTAACTGCTAAGGTTATTAAGCAAAAATTGACAGAATTACAGTATTCAGCGAATTCGTTGGAGGTCCGATTTTTTAATCGACATTTGAAAGAGTAAATTAGAATTTAATGCTTTTTTCAATTAAAATTATTCCATTTCCATGAATCAGTATGGCTTTAGACGGAGAACTATTAATAAAAGTTTTAAATAACATATGAGTGTAAACTTAAACACAAACAGTTGTCGTCACGAGGTTCTTCCTTCTTCCCCATTCTCTCCTTCGACGCTCCGGTGGTCATCTTTCTCGCTTCCGCTCCTGCCCAAAGCATCTGATGAGCGGATGGTTGTTCGACTACAGTTTCCGCTGTCAACCTGTCGACTACTCACTTAGGCCACAGGCACTGAGGGTGAGTACCGTCCTTCGGTATAGCACCGAATCTTCTTATAACCTTTTATAACTCTATTCCATGCGATTTAGATTCGTGTCAATTTCGTTGTTCATCTTTTGAGGTGTCATTACTTTTTTTACCTGAGTATTCTTATTCATGAGGTTAAAATACACCAATGTGCATGCGAGGAAGAATTCTTTACAGAGGATAATCCATAAAAAATGAAAAGATTATGGCTGCCTGTTTATTTAGTAAAATCACAAGAAACTCATACATTAAGAATTTTCAGATGTTCAAACGCACATAAATTTTATTTCCTTCGTCGATCATATAGATCAATGTTTTTCATACTTTTTGCCTCGCGACCCAGTGGAAGAAAACAGATCCTAGCGACTCGACAAAAAGGATAATATTTTTATCGAGTATTTCATAAACAACATTTTATTATAGCACACTATAAGAAAAACATAGGTATAATTATAGCAGCCTGATTTGATATCTTTTATCTGTTTACGGATTGAGTATTTTTGCTGCTGTCATAAATCCTGCAACCCAGCGCCAGGTCACGATCCGTAGTGTGATAAACGCTGGATTATCGTTAAAGCCTTTTTTAAAAGGAGGTCAGAAGTCTGGTACCCCGGAAGGAGATGACTCACGAAGCATTCAAGTATGTATATGAATATACACACCTAAACCGTAATTTCCTGAATGCAAACCTATATTTATTTAAAATTAGTACTGCCTCTAGTATCAATGCTTGTAAAATGATTTTTTTAATGAGTCGTTCAACAAAGTAGAATTTATATCGACAAAAGATTCTGAAGGACTTCCTATACGCAATAACTTTGTTTTTTAAATTGTCTGCTGATACTGCTAACCGAATATTTTGTGAATGGCATATGCGGGAAGCAGCAGTATATAGTTGGCCATGTGTGAAAACTGTATCACGCAACCACACTCCTACTATTTGCAGTGTTGGACCTTGAGCCTTAATTATTATCAAGCCAAAGGTTAGCCGTAATTACAACCGACGGCTTTGCCACACAAATGGGAAGGATTCGTCAATGAGCTGCAGTGCGACGGGAGAAATTGGCACCGTTTGGTGTGATCCTGCAATTGATGTCTGTCGTAGACATTCATTGATGACACGCTGCACCAAAAACCTTTCCAAAGGACATCCTTATGGGAATGGTTGCATTCCAGGCTTCAGGCGAAGTCGATGTGAAGAGACCTTGAGTGAATTTAATTACTCGGTTTGGATTGCTACTGCATTTTCATCATCCACTACGGAATCTGCACTTGAACAAACCTACTCTCCACCTGAAAATTTTGCAGCAACAGCATTGTTGATCTCTCGTGCGATAGAGTTGTGAGGCGTCAGAATGACTAGCTCAGCTTTTATTTTACTGTTGAGCTGTTTTTACTGTTTTACGTAAGGTTTGGGAATGTCTACTCGTTGAGTGGCGAGAGATCCAAGGCCGTAAGAAGCTGTAGGTCAAAATCTATAATTCCATCAACATTAGATAGACGATCATTTCCGATCATGCTAAAGCCAATTGGTCGTCAAGACCTAAACCACGTATGTTCATATTTTCCCCAAACGTTGAAAACTTGTTAAGTGATGCCATAACCGAGAGCGCTTTAACACTAGAAGGGCCGGATCCGCCTGTAAACCTAGAAGGACCACGAGCGGTCATTTTGATCGCTACCACTAAATAGCTGTTTAGCATGCTTCCGAGAGGCAGATACCGACTGGAAGGAGTTCTTGTATGTTCATGGATGTACAGAGTTTTTTTAGAACTAGATGTTAATATTTTTTATTTTGACCAAAAAACCAACGTTAAAATATTTTTTAAATTATACATTAGAATTATAAGGGAAGTGATTTTCAAATCAGATTAAATTCTTGCTGATAGCAGTTCTCTACACTGGAACAGAACATTGTTACAAGTCATAAGAAGAAAAATATTTATATAAATCTGTGAAAAAGAAAAGCATTGTCCTAACCTTCAATTATTTGGCAAGCAATTAATACAAGTGATTTCTTTGGCAATATTTCCTGAACATTTGCCACAAACAGCCTTGTTGCAAACAGAACAAGTGTCAACGGTTTTTTTCCCTCTTGCACTTAGAGAGAGCTTGATATTGGCGTCGCTTGCAGTTACCTTTGAGCTGAGGCTAATTTTCAGAGGGTACGAGCGTCGGGGCCTTATCTTCATTTACTCTGCCCTTAGCTCTTCTACTAGTTTGAAAAAGAACTTGTGTCGAGAGATCCTTTTTCCAGGGACCTATAAGTAGATTGCTGCCAGGTTAAGCACGCTGTAAAAACGTGTACAGGGCACCTGCGAGTTGCAGCCCTCACAGAGTATTTATGAGCCATTTGGTCCACTATGTCCGCACAAAATTTAGCAGCGTTGTAGAATTCTATGGTTTCAGGAAGCTTTTTCTCACCTCTGCGTATTTGGACACTCGGGTGCAGAGTGCTTAGTACCAAAACATTCTTACTCTTCTTTCCTTGTTACACAGTGAGTGTAGTATCATTTGTCTTGTAGAGCTGTGCCTGTGATGTCCGTGTAGACTCTGAGATTTCTTTCCTCACACGATTCATTGTTCCAAAAATGCTTGTTTGTTGCGCTTTCGGCCTCTCAGCCAGCTTCATCAATGTGAAGAAGTTATCAGAAGTGATGTTGCGCCCTTTCTTGGGGCAAGGGCCCATAAGCTGCATGATAACATTTTCAGACAATGACTCACTGGCAGGAGGCATCTCATCTTTCCCAAGGTAAGGTAAACCGTTGCAGACATACGTCGACGCAACATTAGCCAAAAGCCAGCATTTTATTCAAAATTTATCTGGCTTGTTATACCGAGTGACCGTGCACCGAACTTTTCTGGGGAAGAGCTGTTCATCTCTAGTGACGTTCTGTCCAGATTTGTAGCACGAAGTACAGTTCTCAATGAATTCGTTCCACACAACAAAGGCCAATGCAAATTTAACTTATTAATTCGTAAGCGCAGGGGTCGCCTGTACACGGTTTATGCGAAACACACTGCAGTCAAAATGACCGTTAATGGCCCTTCTAGGTATTACCCTCTGTACAGGCGTTTCTGTTTCAGATACAAGCCTAATTTTCCGTGTGAAAGTGTAAATCCCTAAATGATGAAAAGTTACAAAGCCTCAACTCCGCGCTTAAAAAACTACCAACATGGCACTTCTTTTAAATTCGCTAAAGGTCAAAATGACCGCTGCGGCCCTTCTAGTGTTAAATATTCCTCCACAATCTTTTTTTTAGATTTCCTTCTTTAATTAAACATCGAGTCCTTTTTAATTAATTAATATTTAAACTCTGGGTCGGGCAAAAAGATCAAATAAAGCAGTTCTCATTTCGATATCAATTTTATCCATGCCTCTGCATTCTTTAAAATGCTTTCCACGCTTCTAAAATTTCCATGGAATTTTATAAGCCAAAATTCTAGTTTTTTAAGTACTTTTGAATCCTTTTAGTAGACTATATTTTAAATAATTTTACCGTTTTCACTTTTCCACCAGATGATCAACCTGTGCTGGTGGTATTACATCTCAAAATTGACGGAGTTTACGGATACGGTAAGTACTTTAGTTTTCCGACGTTTGAGAAAATTTGCAGGCATTACATAAAAATTCAAGCAGGCAATAATCGAGATTAACAGATTACGACATAGGAAATTGCGTTATAGATTCATTAATGGTTTCCCCATCAGTCTATCCTTCATCTTAATCAGATACGTGCTCACGAAAATGACCCATACGACTCCATTGTTTCTTATCAAGTTAAATATTGATTTAAATTGCTTTGACATATGTACGTGGACAAAGTAATATCCTCTGCTCCAAAGGAAACTACTCGATATTTGATGCTTACAGTTGTTCTAATTGAAATGTTCTCGACAGTTACACAAAGTTTGCAACAGATATGATGTCTTATAAAATTCAAAGAAAAATTATCGAGCTCGCACTGTAGCTGAAATCCAATTGATAAATTATTTACCTCCAATATAGCCCCACAAATGTTGGGAAACCCAGGTTCGCATTTCATTCACAGGCGCAGTCTACAACCAGTGAAACACCGCCGATGATGGCTGTTTCGTTTCGAAAATATATATCTGGTTTATCCTAACTCTTTATGTCCCTTGGTGCTATCTAATCTATCAATTTAACTAGTGTTACATAACTATTACCCATACTGTCAGAGATACGATCGTTACTTAATTGCTTCTGCCAGCGCACCATATCCAAAATACTGGTAGAAGTCTCCTTTAGCTCTCCTCACCGCTTAATAGGAAAAGCGAATAGTTGATCGAAACAAGTTACTTATATTTGGTTAAAATTCGCTTGATGCGCTCATAACAAATTATTGAACAGTATATACCGAAGTTTCCCGAGGAATGCAGATTAAAAATATTACATAATGGGCGAATAAAGTAATTAGATTATGTTAAGGTTCCCGCCGTGTTTAGGAAAATATCATGTATTTTCCGTCTTCCTTCCAGCTGTGGAGCACTACCGTGTGGACCACCTTGAGAAGAACTTGTTTTAAGACCATGAAATGGTCCAGGGAAGATCAGGCGACTGCAGTTATAATACTCTGGTTACAGTGTTTTTAAGAAATGTGAGATAAAGAAAAATGGAGCATAAACTCTTCGAAAAAAATAGTGACCTCGGTTGATGTGCTTGGAATAATTGTATCTACTCGTGGTAATGAGCGTGGGGTTCTACCACAGAATGCATGGTCAAAGCGGGCCCATATTTTTTTCGTGAGGACCTTAAATATTTTCCGGGATATCAATTTTGTTTTGGCGGGGTGGGGGAAACATATTTTCCGGTACGCCACTGATCATAAGGATTAATTAATATTTTGTTATAAGAACTTAGCTGATTTCGATAATTTTCATAATTGGTACTTTTTAGTACACTATTTTTTTGAACTTCGCGTGCTTGTGGTTCGCGAATTTGCGCTTCGCGACAAAATTTTGTATGACCTTTATTTTTGTTTCGCACCAATTATTTGCATTTCGAGTCATGCGTTTGCGATAACAAAAAGCGTGAACTCCGTCTACTTTTTTGTTTCGAAGTTCAGTTTAAACTTTGGAGCTCTAGAAAATGACATTATTATTATATTATATTTAATATGCTCATCATTAGCAGTTTTCGAATTAAACAAACGCGATAATTCTCGACTTAATTATTTTGTAGCTCAGTATGAACTTCACCGTCAACGCCGCTATTTTTGATGACAAAACTTTAGCTTGAAATTTAAAGAAATGCCATCATTTTGAATGTAAGGTTTTCATTTGTTATTATCGTTGTATTTTGAATTTAATTCAAGGAAATTTTATTTTGTTTTGTTAGGTTTTCATTTTTATTACAAACTTTTAATATAAATCTAAGAATTGCTATCATCTTGTAACGTAAATTTTTCTGCTGCGTATTTAGAACGCGGTTACTAAAAGAAATGTTGCCACTTTAATGCTTCGCTTTTATTTTTTGTGACGTATTTCGAACAATTAAAAGAAATTTTATCACTTTCTTTCACTAGGTTTTGATTGTTTGTTACGCATTTCGAAGGTAATTAATAAAAGAAATGTTACCATTTTATAATGCAAGTATTTTTTTGCTGCTTGTAAATGTTTGTGGCAGAACCCAAGGATACATCCGTGCATCACATAGGTACACAACATTCCATTTTTAAAGCGTTTCCTTGGAATGAACAAAAGAAGATCGAAAATCGCATGCGAAAATATAGGTAAACTGCTCATTTGCCGAAAGAAGTGTTATCGCTTTGTAATACGGAGTTTTCATTTGCTATTACGCTTTTTGAATGTAATTAAATTATTTTTTCACTTTATGATGCTAGGTTTTCATTTGTTGTTATATTTTCTTTTATTTTCTGTTCAATTCCATTATTTATGATAAAAAGGTGAATTTTTAGGTTGACTGAAAATCGTAGTCCCCATTAATACATTGCCTTATGGGAAAAATAGGACTTGCATTTCGCGAATTTGCATTTAGTGTCAGTTTTCTGGAACCAGTTATTCGCGAAGTTCAAAAAGGTGGTGTATACGAAAGTAGGGATTCGACTTATACGGCGAGTATATGCCCAATCAGACACTTTCTGGCTAAAAACTGACGTCGACTTATATATCCGGTCGACCTATAGGCCGCGATATATGGTTGTTACGTTATTCAATTCAATTCATAACTTTTATCGAGATTCTGTTTATCCTGAAAATTTAGACAAACTTTTTAGGGGTTTGTTTTACAGAATTTTTAAAAAATTTCTTTAACTCTAAATTTTCAGTTTTTTACTGTAGTCTCCTTTCTCTCATATATCTATTTATCCTGTTTCTTTTTTAATTATGATGTGTTATTTCGGTAAATGTACGATGAATTAGGTTGAATATTTTTTGCCATCGCTATTATAATATAATTCATAGTTCCCACAGTCAAAAAACAGCTTCCAAAACTTAATAAATAATAATTAATGAAAATAAATTGTAATTGATGTAATAATGAAAATGTATTATTTAGCAGAAAGATCATCAAATTATAATTTGCTCTTTGAGGGGTGTAAATATAAAACAGGTTAGCGCAGTCTGGAAATACAGTATCTTCAGTATTTTATGCATTCGTCTCCTTCAGATTTTCTTCGTTTTGAGGAAGAAGGACAGCCAGATAACGCCGCTACACCTCTACCACCATTGCCTCACACCTCTGGAGATGTGGATATGCGTCAAATACATTGGTGGTGAGAAACAGTTCTTGGAGCATTGATGTTCCTACAAGTTTATTTACGTATTATAATTTGTTAACCTCACTAATTGAATTTATAATTCATCATCACCAGTGCTGGATTAAATGTGCACTGAAGGAATTTAGATTTCGGCGATCTTATAATTTTTTTCAAAAAGCCTCTATAAAACATTAATTCGTATAGATCAAAGCTTAAGTGGATAATTTGCCTGCATTCCTATTTCCACTAATATTCTTATCAGAAAATTTTAATTTTAATCAAGTTTAAAAATTGAGGGATTTAGGTCAGACCCTAAATGAACAAATCAAGTTCTTGGAGCTTTCTGCATCTCTTAAATGTAAATACTCTCTCACTGTAGCAGATATATGCACAGTTGCAAACTAATTTTTGATGTCATGATGCTAGATTTCACCATGCCACTCTTTTATGAGCAATTCTTTGATTTTGAATCGTGATTTAATCCCACAGCTCCAGAAATTATTTCCTTATTTATACTTTTTTATTTTTATTTTGTGTTTATTTTTAATAGCTCATTAATAACACTTTATACCATTTTACAATGAGCAAATCAATGACAACAAAGAAAAGCACATGCAACCATGACCTCTATCGGACTCGAGGCATTCACATAGAACCAGATTATGGCTTAAGCACTATAGGCAATGTGCCTAGGACCTATGAAAAGTTCAAACAAAAAAAATGTTAATATAAATGTCTTTTTTCATACATTAAAATTCATACCCTTCTAGTTATTTGGCATAAATAGGTTGGTACAGCACGCATACTGAAGCTGATGGCTGACATGCTCAATAAAAAGAGTATTACTGCACATGTCACTATGTCAGTCTTCACGATAGACCATGCGGTGCTTGCTGTAATATAAGAGAAACCTAATTTTTACAATAAGTTTTCTTGAGAAATCGATAATAATTTTTTCCAAACTAAGCATCATCCTCTATATACAGGTAACTCTCGTTCAACGAACATTCATTGAACAAATGTTTGCTTTAACAAATGAATTGAATTTTATAGCTTTAATTTTTGCTGAAAATTCTGTTCACTTTAACAAACTAAATAACATGTATCCAACTCAGATCGAGGAAACTCGGATGTTTACGAAAGCTCTTGGGGTCACAAAGACCATCTTGTTTACCCATGGATTCTTCATGTGTCCACTTTACCATGCATTTTTCCTATCACCTGCATTTCTTGAGAGCCTAAATATGACATCACTGAACAAACTGTTTGTAACTCAAAATATATTTTAAAATATCCACTTAGACTTGAAGGACCTCTTGTGTACCAATAAGGAGGAAGAGCACTATACAGTCTTTCCTACAGCTCTATACTCCAGTCTGTGACTTGGATTGACTAGGTTTAGTCACATTCATTTTCTCGCAGTTCATACATAATTGTTATATCAGAGGATTTGTTTTCAAGCCATGGCCATTGCCACATTTATCGTACTTGCTCGTACTTTTCTCATAACTGTTCAACTTTTTGTTAATTATTTTCCTGAAGATGTTTAAATCACGAGTAATTTTTAATTCTTTATTGATGATTTTGGTAGGTTCTGTTTTTTATTTATTGAATTTTCTCAAATCATATAATAGATGACACTGTACATATACGTACTTCTATGTACGATTGTTGTTACTTCAGTTTTCTAGTTTATCCAATATTGTAGTTGCTTTGGCAGACATTTTAATAGCTAAGAATTATAAATTCAAGAATAAAAAATCTTTTATTTGGATTGCATCTGGAATTTTAACAGGGAAGTCAACGAAAAAATCACGATCGTTCAACGAATTTCCATTTTACGAACGCTTTTCAGGAATGCATGTTGTTCATTGAACCAGAGTTACCTGTACATATATGTACATGTAAAAGTTAATAGTGCCTAAAGCCTACGAAACCCTTAACCCTTTCGCTGCTATGGACTTTTAGATTCTGCGTCAGCCGTGTGCACCGAGTTCAGTGACATTGAAGCACGCCTGTACTGAATACTTTCTCTAGGAGCTCCGTGTCTACGTTTTTTCGTTCGTCTTTTAGTCTCTTTATATTTTAAAAGTTATTTTGTCAATCATTTACATTTATATTGATTATTAACCATCTCGAAAAAATATTTTCATCTTTTTTTGAGCAGCGAACGGAAAAGCTTGAAATGCATATATGCGTTGTTAGCAGTCAAGGCACCGCTCTGCCCGCCCGCATATATGCGTCGATAGCAGCGAAAGGGTTAATCTGGATCTGCATGCACAGTAGCCTCCCCTCTACCCAGGCCTTCTGGAAAGGGTTTTGTCACCCCTCTCCTCCTACCCCCAATCATGGAGAGTTGTGAGATGGAAATGCCTCACTAATTATAAAATCAAATGAATTTCTGCCTCAGCTTTTTGTCAATAAGAAACCTAATTCACTTTCCCATTTCTTTGTATCTTTCTTATTTTATGAACAAGTATCTACATCTAAACATTACAGGATAGTGATTTTTGTCACCTTTTTTGCATTTTCTCATGTGAATGACCTACATGCTAAAGTGTTTTTGTTTGTTCTGTTTGATTTGATTTACAATCTGTGCCCTGATCTGCCTGACACAAATGATCCAACAAAGATGTTATTCATAACCACAGTAGCATCTTTTTCTTTTTAATTTTTATTCTGTAATTAGAGATAAATGCATGAGTTTTTATGATTTTTATGATAGATTCAGCTAGCTGGGTATGCAAAAATAAATTCAACTTCTCATACTGATATTACATTGAAACTATTATAAATTTCATATTTGTCATAGAAATTTTTAATTCATGAAGTTTTTGTCGAAATGTATAAACTGCATACACAAAACTTAAAATTTTAGAGCCAAAATGAAATGTTTACTTATTCAGACAGGTTGAATGTGAAGTCATTAGTATGGCCCATTGAGTTTCAAATTAAGAGTTTTAGGAAGGAAGGATCAGAAACATCCACAAGAAACAAGAGGGTTCAACCAAGATTAATAAGATTTGACTCTAATGCATTTGAAATGTTCAATGACATGAGAAAAAATTAAAAATTGTTTGTGGATCAAGTTTTATTTTATGAAATAGAAGAAAAACAGTTGATTGCTTGAATAAAAGAATAAAATCAGCGACAGAAAAATTTAGCAAGTAGCAATAATATATTTGCGAATGATTTGCTAGTAATTTAAAGTCTTTTTATTTTCATGTGATGAAATATACCATTGGATTCTGAGTTTTCTTATTTAACAAAGAAATGGCTTGAAGTTAATAAGGACATATACCAAAATTTCAATTCATTGGACTAAAAATTCACAGAAATAAAATACTTTCATAAAAATATGTAACCATCAGAGGGTATTCATCAAAACATGCATACATCAGCACATCTTTTTAAAATCTCAATAAAAATTTGAAATTATACATTTTTCTAATTTTACATTAATTTTCTTTACCTAAAAATATCCATCAGATTCTTTGGGAGGCTCAAGATGTGTTACTGTCTAAAATACAAATTTAACCACTCTGCTGCCAATTGATAGGTGTAACTCTCTCTAAATTATAATGTATTATCACTGTTCACATGTAGACTTCAATTTTTCAATCTAGTGCAGCTGTTGCTGTCATTTTTATGTTAATATTAGAAATTTATGACCCTCTGTATATGCTTACATTAACCTGTAACTGCTCTGTATGAAAAGGGGGCTGCAAGATGCAGTGAAACAATACTAGATAAACAGCTAGTCCTTCACTGTAAAGCGGAAAAGAATACATACATTCAACGGAGTTGTTTGCTTCTGTGTGTGTTTCCTTTTGACTTAGGTCCTATGACAGTATTATCAGCATGAATGTATCCTCTTCCTCTTTACAGTGAAGGAGTTTTTGTTTATTTACTGCTGTAACTGCTCTGGCAATTTTTTACAATATTATAGGATTACAATTCAAGTATCCCCTCTATTTTAAAATTAAAAGGTCAAGTTAAATAGGTATATAAATTAAGAATTATTAATCATTTTATAATATACAAAAAATAAATGGCAAGTTTTCTGGACACCCTAGGTACCTTAGAGAAACAGTTTTTAATAGAAAAATAAACACTTTACTCAAAATTACTGTTTTTATTTATTTGTTCTCCTTTAGTGCTTTTTGAAAGAATAGGCTAAGAACCAGGTTTCCACCCTCCCTTCTGTTTGCAAATGTAGTGTTATCCACCTGAAAAGGTGGCTATGTGATAGGCTGGGAACCTATCCATGTTAAACCCAAGATGCTAAGGAACCTCATAAGAGGATGTCAAGGCCCAACTTCAGGCTGTAGTACCATGAATGATTATGATGATTTACCTTTTAACAATGCTTTTATTAAAATTTGAAAATTTTACTGTATTATTTTTAAAATTTTACAGTGATATTTTAAAAATTTCTTTTAGCATGATGCATTTCAAAATGCATTTACTGCTATATTCTCCCAGGACAAACACAGCATATACTGCCAGGAATCTCTCTCTGAATCATGTTCAATAAGTTTATAGATATCCCCAATAATTAACTTCTTTACTATACTAGCAGCCATTTGATAAAGTGCAAGAATCAAAGATACTGTCATAATAGTTGGAAGTTATATGTTATTTAGGTTAATAACTCTATAGTCATACCAGTACAAGTAATACAAGCAATACAAAGTTTTTTCATACATTGATTATCCTCATAACTGCATGAAGAAGGGATTTTAAGCCCAGATAACTTTTGGGAAATATTTTTTATGGTTCAACATCAAACTAGAACTGTTATGGAATACATCATTATGACACTTGAAAGGTTAAATATTTTGAAATGATTATGCAGATGAAAAGTGTTAGAGATTAATGTCTTATTAATCCTTACCATTTTTGCTCAGTGGTTTCTCATGTAATTTGTATACATAACATCTAAAGTTTCAAAAATGATTCATTGTTCAATTTCAGACCTATGTTGTATAAATCCATGAGCCTATTTTTACTTTCTCCATATACGTAGTATAGGGGGAAAGTATTGTTTTCATGAAAAAAATTGACTTCAACATTTCAATGGAAATACATGTTTTGAGGTCCCCTGAACATATTTTGACTACTTTCTCGATGATGTCTGTGTGAGATAGCTTTTTTGTGGGTGCTCTAACTCAAAAACTATTAATCAGGTTAATGCAAAATTTTATATTTAACATTTTTATGAAAGTCACAAGAACTGGTTAGTTTTTGGTAAAAATCGGTCAACCGGAAGTAGGTGTTTACTCTTGTCTGTTATTTTGAAATATTTGCTTTAATATTTGATAAATGTATAAATGTATTAGAATAAAAGTTTTAGGAAATATAATTTTCTACAACCTTTGTTTGATGCATTTTTCCATATAATTCATTGTTTAAGAGATATCTTATATTTTTAGCTGTCAACACCACACCTACCGACGACTATTTTTAACAATTGGCACTTAGTTACATCTTAGTAACGCTCCTTTTTATTTTATTAATTGTTGGAGCTTTGTGGCTATATCCAGTATCAGAAGGCTATGGTTTGAGCATATTTGTTCTTTGTAAAGACTAAAATTTTCTGTTTCTTAAAATATTTATTTTTATGTAACCTATTTGGAAATTTTAGAAATATTACAGGTATGGAGAAAGTGGCCACATCATATTTTTTTAGCTGTTGTATTGGTTGCTCTCTCCTCCAACAAAACATTTGGAGCTCCAATTCATTTTATCCAATCATTTTACAAGAAGTACTGTATTTTATGAGCTATAAGACGCACCCCGATATTTTAGAAGAATTTTCAGGAAAAAAGTATTTTGGTTCATGAAGTCATTTAGGAAGGACTATGTCATATATCATTTCTAACCTTGAATAAGTTCATATCTGGAAACATGTGCAGGAAATATTATGGCATGATAAAAGTTAAATATAACATTTTAGATAAATTTAATTCATGAAAGTAAATAAGGATGATCTAAAATATAAATAATTCTTTGAGACTTGTATAGCTAAATGTACCCTGTGTGAACTTGGCAGTCATATTAATTAAGCTGTCGGATTGTGCAACACACGTCGTATGTATATATACCCTTTACTGATAATACTTACTTAAACTTAAATAAAAAATGAAATTTTAATTTCTACTGAATGGAATGCATATTTAACAACAATATGTACACTCAAGTAGTCCTTTTTCATCTGCAACTCTTTTTGCCTCGTACATAAACATTTTGATTAATACAGCAATACCTAACTTCCTTTGTTTTACTAACCATTTCTTCACTTACTCTTGTAGTTGTGACCATTTAGGATAAAGTTTATGAAAACTATGTTTCTCTTTTCTTGTCACCTTCAGTTTTTCCTCCTGTATTCTCCATTGATGAATCATTTTTTCTTTAGGACATGGACTGCTGCTGCTGCTTGGTTTCCATGTGCTTTTGCATATTGAATCACTTGAAGATTATGGCTAATAGTGTAGACATCTTTTCATTCTTGTAGCCATTGCGATTTCAATACACATAATGTTATTTATCCTAGAAATGTATAAAATTTTTATGACAGCTACATGAATTCTAATGTTCCATGATATTAATCAAGCTATTCATATGGTTCATTAGGAACTAAAACATATAAATAACATCACAAACGCACCGAAATTGTAATCACTATGAGGGAACCTGTAATAATGTGCAATGATGAAAATGTATCATCAGTATTCATGTTGTATTGAGTTTTACTGCATACATTAACAATTTTTGCTATTATTTATTAATAACGTATATTTTAATGTTATTGCATTGAATGACTGTCAATTATTCTATTTTAAGGATCAGTGGATTTGTAAGTGTAATACTGAAGGCAGTAATAATCTTACCTCCAGTCTATAAGACGCAGTCTGATTTTGAGAGTAAATTTTCTGGAAATAAGTGTCTTATAGCCCAAAACATACAGCAACTCTTATAAAATATAAGACATGCTGACTATATGGAGTACAATAAAAAAGGAAAATTATTAATTTTAATATCTCCATTTGCTATTTAAAGGTTAGGATTTTGGCTACAGGCAGCAATAATTGTTGATGATTTACCAATAGTACAATCTATAAAAAAGGTATGTGCATCTGGTTGTCCAAACTTCTATGACTATGTGAGATATGTGAAATATTTTTAGATTTCACCTATTAGTCAAGCCCAACAATTTTAATTAGAAAGATATTGAAGTATTTATAAATTAACAAAAATACTATTTGTATTATTTCTATGAATTAGCATATCATGTAAAGTCTTTGTGGGCCACTTCGAGGTATACCTGCCTATGGTTATGGTCTCCTGATCTCCGGAGTTGTTTCTCAGATACCTTGAGCCACAATTAAAACAAAAATAATATGGTACCAATAAATGTACATATTAAATGAAAATGATTAAAACTTGATTTTATGGACCTTATTTTAACTATTCACTTTATATACACAACCTAGCTCAAGAATCACTACTGTATAAGGTAAATAATGACCTATGAAAGGAGAAATCAAAATGCTTCAAACAATGTAAGCTATAAATGTAAAAATATTAGATGTTTCTTAATTGGATACCTATAGCTAAAAAGTAGTGTTCCATTATTGTTGGTACTATAAATATATTCTCTTATTTCTATAAATCAAGTCTTATTAATTTGACATTTAGGTACATTCATTGCACTTAATCCAAAAGAAATATTCTTCAGTCATTTTAACAAACATCTCTTTTGCATTCAATAGGAGGACATGGTACTTTCTCCAACCTCATAAACAACTTGGTCCACATTATCATGTATTCATACTACTTAATGGCTGCCATGGGTCCAGAATACAGCAAATACCTCTGGTGGAAAAAGTATTTAACTACAGTGCAAATGGTAATTTTTCAAATACATTGAATAATTTTCATTTTAATGGCACCACAGAAAATATGTCCTTGAAGAAAAAAGCTCATCTAACACGTGTAAAATGTTAAGAAAACCAATTTATAGATACGAGAAAAGGAAAATATTAAGATTTAAGTAAATATTTGCAATTAAATGTACCTTTAGCAAGCACAGACATGGGTCTTCTTATATTTTTCTCTAATAGGCCACTAGAGGCAGTAGTAACTTCCAGGTGGGAAAGTACCTTTAGATAGTGGTAATTTCAATAATTGTATTGGTAAGAAGGTGTTGCTTACATTGGGGTAGATTGGTTTGGTTTGGGTTGGTTTCAAATGCAAGAAAAACGATGAAGAATGATTAACCCAATTAATAAAATGCAGTTATTAAAGATCTTTAAATTTATTTATACTTCCATGTATTGGAAGAACATTTTTTCCATAAGGTATTTTTCTGTGGTGCCCCTAAGGTAGATAATTCTTTCAATTCAATAAAATTCAGGTTTTCAATAGACTGTACCTGCTGTGATAACCTTCAATATAGTTAAAATAAAGCCTCTCAAATATGAGTCCAAAAACTGATTCATAAAATCTTGCCATTTAAAAAAATATTCCAAATACAGTTTCTGGTTGTAACAATTTCTACTCTATAAATATACTTTATCATTCATATCTGCCACCCCAGAAAATCCATCCATCATCTCACCTTTACTTCCACCCATGTAAAGGTATAGTATCCTTCTGTCCAATGCTTGTCAATTCCAGAAAGGAAAAGATGATGAAAATTTTATGAATACATGAAGTGAAAAATATTCTTTAATCTATATTTTTGATTAGATATCTTTATTTCAATATTTTTCATTCTTAACAATACAGGAAGTCCCTGAGTTACAAATGGGTTGCATTTCAAAAGTTCGTTTGTAAGTATTTTGTCCGGAACTTGGAACACAATCGCCCATAAACACAATGGTATAATTGATGGTTAGGTTGCCAACCAAAACAATGAAAGTCAATTTTGCCCTTAAGTTGAAATGATGTATCTTTATGATAAATAACAGTAGAAAACAATAACCATTAATTAAGCAAAACATGAAAACAATCAAATTGAATAGAAAATACTTTTTATTTGCCTTGAATGCTGGTGCTGATTAGCTTATCGAAAGTGGTGTTTCTTAAGGAGAATTAGCTTTAAATAGACGAAGTCGTGGAAGTAGAAAGAAACTTTTCTTGTGATGTAGAAGGCTTATGGGAAATTATAAGAGCTGTAGAACTTTATGAAACTGGTCCATTTGGGGCTCTCTTCTTTAAATATGTTTCTATAGAAGTTTGGACAGCTGTTTTCTTGTTCACATGATATATTTCCTTGTAACATGTAAGGGCATTTGAGACAGCTCTGGATAGTAAGGCAAATCTCGCACAATCTGGGTCTTGCTCCTCAAGCAGTGCAAAACCACCTTTAATCATCGTAAAAGCCTCAGTCATTTGTTTAGGTATAAATTTTTTGAGTGGAGGTGTCTAATATTATATTATATTATATTACAAAATTACAAAAATTACCTTTTGTTTATTATAACTACCACAATTACACAGCAAGTTATAAGGAAATTCCAAAAGAAACCCACATGTTTGCATTTAAATTTAAAAAATCTGGCCAAAAGATTCTTAGAAGGGCATTTAAATTTTGCAGTTCCTTCATTCGTAAGTGCAGGTTGTTCTTAAGTCAGATGTTTGTAAGTTGGGACTTCCTGTATAGGATTTGCTGTATAATCCTAAGCTCTCCAAAGATGACCTCACTCAGCTTAGGTTTCTTATATCCAGAAAAAACACCAGTTTTCTCAATATGTGGGGGGAAAGAGGGGGGGAGACAGACAGACAGACAGACAAACGACTTTATTAGGGCGAAATTGAGACTATGTAGTCCCTTCTTACATTTAACCCTTTCGTCATATAAGTAATTACAATATTTACAAAATAAGAGGAATTAAATACATACAGATTTTAACAAAATACAAATTAATTACAAGTTAATATATTTGTTAGTAGATAACAGAGCATTACCAAAGAATGTTAGTTTTGTGGGTCATAAAAAACTGTGTATCGGTTATGTTTTAACACAGAAAAATTCCTACTGCGGAAAACACCTACGAAGAGAAGAGAGGTGTAAAAAACCGCGAAAATTCCTAAATAGTTCAGGGGAAGGAAAAGAAAAAAAATCAATTATATGAGAAACAGAGAGAAAAAAAACATTCATAAATACAAACATATGTACATACATTTATATCCATATGAGGGAGGGGGGTGAGAGGGGAATAGGGATTGTAGGGTAAGAAATGCCTGGGAGATTACATCGTCATTATGATACAGGAAAAATAAATTAAATAAAATTATAAATTTATGCCTAATAAGCGCATTCTTGTGACAACCTGAAAGAAAAGATAGATTGTGGTTCAATGCATGGGAAGTGAGAGAAGATGCTTGTAATACAAGCGTTTAAAGTGCTTAGAGATAGAGAGTTTTTTATTAACGTTGGAAGGCCATTCCAGAGTTTACAAGCAGTGACAGTAAAGGATTTGTTGTAAATTTCTGTTCTATGAAGTGGAGTTAGTAGTTTATCACATCCTCTGGTATTGCAATGGTGAACTGTATTAATGGTGACAAAATTAGATGAAAGATAACAAGGGATGTTGTTATTTAGAATTTGATACAATAGAGAGAGAAGGTGAAGGTTTCTTCGGGAATCAAGTTTTAGCCAGGAGAGTCGACGGAAGTATTCTGAGACATGGTCAGATTTTTTAAGATTAAATATGAATCTGATGCAGGCGTTATGAGAACGTTGTAGCTTAATGGCGAGTTCCTTTGATAAGTCCTGGTATACAACATCACAATAATCGAAGTGAGGAAAAATTAGGGAGGTCACTAGCTGTATATTTAGTGACGAGGGAAGAATGTTAACGAGAGGCCTTAGAGTGTGTAAGGAGGAGTTTACCGTCTTGCAGATTTTTATTATATGATTATTCCAGGTGAGCGTTTCATTAATTAAAGGGAGGGGGGGGGGGGAGATGACGATGATAAGAAAATTAATGATAAGAGTTTTTTATTTTGTGCTCTTTATAAATACAAGGTTAGCACTATTAATTATTATATTTACAACTATGTATGTGTGTTAAAAACACGCAGACAATATGTGGGTAATGTTTCATTTTTTAAGTACTAATCAATACTGAGATATAATTTCTTGTTTGTTTTTATTACATAAAAACAGGTGAAGATATAAAAATGAATTTTTATAACCAACTTTTATATTGTTAATACTTCAATATGAATAAACTCTATAATATAATTATGATAACTTTTCTGCTTGGATGGGCATAAAAAGTTGCAAAAGTGTCTACCAGCTGTTGAGTGATGTGCAGGTATCTATATTTAACATTTAATCTTTTTAGAGTTGAGAGAATGGCAGACAGAAGTAGAGAACTCAGTGGCAAACATAAGAATGTTTGGTATATAACTAGTAAGAAGTTTGATAGTATCTTTTGTTTCATTAATTAAAATACTGACTTATCCATTGATATTGCTTAAAATGAATGAAAATATACTGCTAGTTCAGAGTAATTCAGCTTTAGATACTCGTAGGAATGAAACTGTTGATCACCAACGTGGTTTTCAAAGGCCTTTTCATAGGGAAAACAATTTTCAGAATAATCTCAAATGAATCAAGATAAAAAGCTTTTAAGATAAATTAAAACTTACTATGAATAATAATTATGATAAATAAAAACACAGTTATTAGCAGAAATATCCCTTCAAGAAACGTAGGAATTCTCGTATCTATACAAATCCGCATTAAAATAAAGAGACTTCTATTTCACCACGAACAATGACAATGGTTTGTTTAATCTCGTTGCTATGATTGATGCTTGTAATTGGTTCAGATTCACTTCAACAATAAAAATACTGAAAAGGAAAGTTAAGGTTATATAGTAGAAATAATGTGACAACTGTTGTCAAAATAATGAAATTATAAAAATAAACAACTAAAAAGAAAACAATTTAAAAAATAAATAAATATGAAAAATGCCACTAATACTATATATATATATATATATATATATATATATATATATATATATATATATATATCTTCCCATGTGAATTCAAATTAACATTTATCACAGTGCCAACCCATAGAACTGGTGGCCGAGGTGACTAAATCAATTGTCTTATGTGATGATTATCTCAGGGGAACCCTGAACCCTGCAAGCAGTTTTGGATTTTTTCAAATTTGACAGGGTCCAAAACATATATCATTATCATTATATATAGATGTTCCTAACAGAGGAGGATTAACATATAAGGTATAACATATAGTGTATATAGGAGGATACTAATGTTTAGGCACTTTCAGAAAAGCAGCAGAGTGAAAAATTTTTTATGTGCAAAACCGACTAGAAAAAACGAAAATCTTGAAAAAGTTCAACAATGCGTCCGCTAAAAATTCGCAGTTGTTTAAACAAAATTTCAAGGTTTATGTATTTCCGAATATGCTACGAAACTGAAATTTTTTATAGGTAGAATTTGTAAAAAACGAAATAGGGATTATACAATTTTTCATATTTTAATTTGTTTGGCAGTTAAAAATTCAAAATGTTTAAACAAATAGGTAAATATTTAGATACTATGGGGCAAGCTTGGGAGCTGAAATTTTAAAGTTATTTAGGACAGTGTAATTGAACGAAAAAACATTTTAATATCTCCATAAAATTGGTACTGCAGCCGTTAAAAATTTTTAAAATTTAAACAATTAGATAAATGTTATTTCACTATTAAATGTGCTACAACTTTAAAATTTGGCAGAAATGTGTGGCATTATTAAGCAAATGTGGAAAAATTATATTATTTGTAAAATTGAAAATTATATCGATTGTTATACTCCATTATTGCTCCATAAGGAAAAATGAAAATTGGTGCAGAGGATAAATCTTTTGAATTAAAAAAAATATCCAATAATGAAAAATTAATATTATTTTAATGTGAGATGAAATGCTTGCAAAATTCAGGCGCCTTCTACTAGTATATGTATATATATATATATATATATATATATATATATATATATATATATATATATATATATATATAGCGAAGTTAATATAAAAGTTGGTAATAAATTATTTGTTAAAGAAGTTTTTTATGTTGATAAGATATGGAATTTTCTTTATTTTTTAAACAAAACATCTATTCTATGCATAAATTGACCCTGAATCAACCTAAATATGGGTTGGCATAAAAGCTTACTCTGCTACAGCTCACACAGTGCTTGGGATTTTTGTTTTGACCATAGTATTGCGATATGAGTAAAATATACCGTAAATATCCTTGTATATAATACACTCTTTTTACAGAAATTTAAGGCTAAAAATATTGTAAATCCTATACAAGTGTACACAATCTTACCAAAATGAAATGACAAAAAACTCAATGTATAAATTACAGGAAATTTATTTTGATATCACAAAAACCAATACAATAACATATAACTCTTATCATAAAAAGCCAAGATTATCTGAAAAATGAAATATAGAGAGTTTTAATAAAAGGAATAACAAAATTTCTGCACATACTAATTTATAATGGAAGGACAATAAAAAACCATAAATTAAAAACTGTGAAATTGTTTGATGGCCCTGCCTGTGATCATCCTAGGTTGTTAGAATACATATGCATTTTATATATGAGTATATTGAATTTTTCTAGAATATTAGAGCAAAATCCTCCTTGTGTCCTATATACAGGTATTTACAGTACACCACCTTTTTGAACTTCACGTGCTTGCGGTTCGCTACTTTGCACTTTGCAGCAAAACTTTTTATGACCATTACTTCTGTTTCGTGCCGATTATTTGCATTTCGCGTTATCTGTTTGTAATGCCAACAAGTGGGACTTCCTCAACTTCTTTGTTTCGAAGTACAGTTTAAACTTTGGCGCCCTAGAAAAGGACTTATTATATTTATATTATATTTGTAATACCCATTATTAGCAGTTTTCGAAGTAACCAAACTCTCAATATAATTATTTTGTAGCTCAATTTGAACTTCACTGCCAACAGAGATATTTTCGACGTGACACTTTAATTTAAAATTTAAAGAAAATCCATCATTTTGGAATGTAAGGTTTTCATTTACTATTACTTTTGTATTTTGAACGTAATTTAAAGAAATGTTAATTTGTTTTGTTATGTTTTTATTTCTTATTAAGAATTTTTAATGTAAATCTAAGAATTGCTATCATCTTGTAACAAGATTTTCTGCCATGTACCAATATTGAATGTGATTACTTAAAGAAATGTTACCACTTTAATGCTTCGCTTTTTCTGATGCATTTTGAACAGTTAAAAGAAATGTTATCACTTTTGATTTTCTTTTATGCATTTCGAATGTAATTAATGAAAGAAATGTTACCATTTTTTAATGCTAGTGTTTCTTTCCTGCTTGTAAATGTTTGTGGCAGAACCTAAAATACATTCGTGCATTACATAGGTACTCAACATTCCATTTCAGTAGTTCATCAATTTTAATTAAAGCATTTCCTTGGAATGAACAAAGGAAGTTCAGTTTTTCATTTGCTGTTATGTTACGGTAACATTTTTTTTATTTTCTCTTAAACTGAATTATTTATGATAAAGAAGTGAATTTTTTAGGTTGACTGGTAACAAAACTCACATAATATCATTGTGTTTTATGGGGAAATAGGACTTGCACCTCGCGAATTTGCATTTTGCATCAGTTTTCCGGAACCAGTTATTCGCAAAGTTCAAAAAAGTGGTGTTTTATTTTTTATTATTTTATTATTTTTTTAAGCTTTTGTAACAGATGATAAAGCCAGGATTTTTTCAAGAAAAATCGATGTTATCAGAAAATGTCTCAATAATAAATAACTGATAAAAAGATCGGTATTGAATTTCCTTGTATATTAATTTACATGATTTTTTTCTTCAGGTTCAATTTGCACTAGTATTCGTCCATTCTGCTCAAGTACTTTTTATAAATTGTGGCTACCCACGTATCGTTGCTGCCTTCCTTCTATTGCATTCATCAATTTTTTTTGCTTTGTTCCTCGACTTCTACTGCACAGCATATGGAATAAACTGGTCAACCTTCAAAAATGGAGGAAAAATAAGAGAAACCAATGATATGGATAGAAGAGTGGAATACAACAATCAAACTGTTCAAAGGAAAGGATTTTCTAAAAATTAAAAAGACTTACAGCCACAAGTTTATAACTTGGGCAGGTGATCATTATGCGCAATACCTTGAAACTTCAGGTTTTCTATAAATAATTGTATGTACTGGACCCTTGATTTCAATGCAATACTATTATAAACACGAAAATTATTTTGAGCATAGTAATTTATGAATCCATTTCAAGAATATTATTTACCTTGTGGAATTTGGAAAAGCAATGAATGTTAATTTTTGTGTCAAAAGTCATAAAGAAGAGTCAACTTTAGTTTTACAATGTATAATAATTAACACCTTGATCTAAATTATTAAGAAATTGTTATTAATTTGATAACTTCTACCATGAGTCACTAATAAAGTTGCTATTTCCCAGTTCAAAATGGTGCAAATATAATCATCATGAAACGATGAATTGTGATGCTTCATTACTAAGCCCAACTATGAATTCATATGCCCTGGTAAAAACCTACTTTTGGGGGTAGGTTTAGCTTACAAAGTGACATTTTTTCTGCCAAGACGGGCATCTGTGATGCCTGGGCCTTGTGAAACTCTTCTGTTTCCCATTCAATAGTTGGACCCTACTTAATTATGCTGGCAAAAAATTTAAAAAAACATTGACTGGGCTCAACCAAATTGAAAATAAAATCATTTCATCAAGGTATTTTTGAAAGTAGCATTCAATAATATACAAAACATCTTTCATAGCAGAACATCATTTCCTAAACATTAAAGCTATATACATTATAACACAACCTCTGATTGTATTAAAAACAGTTAATTGGAACATTCTTATTATATTTTGGCTTAAAATACTTATGTATTTGAAAAATGACAAATTATATGCATGATTATGTATTTTACTTACTCCACAATTATCATTATATGTACATATTAATATAAATTTTGAATTTTTATTGGAATTAAACATCATTCATTTTGATGCTGTGTTGCTTTCTTTTATTAGATAAGTAAAAAAAACACCTTCAAGATGTGTCTCATCTCCCATAATTTTTCTATATGGTTTCTAATAATTTTCTTATCAGAATGGTGTGATATATAAAAGACTTTCCTTGCTGTTTATAGATATAATGGTTCTAATCCTATAACAGAGAGGTGCTAAGACTTGCATGCATGGCATCAGGAAGATGTACAAGTTTTGGATTATAGCTGCTTATTAATAGTCACATTCAGTTGTCCAAGTGACTATCTGTGAAATTATAAAGTGGACGGATATATTGGATTTTATTATTTCATACTGGAAAATGCTAACTTGCAAAAACAGAAAAAACCAAAAAAATGCCCTCACATATATAACGCTACATTTAGGGGAATGAATGCATAGCATCCATTGCATATCTCTTCAGGCCGATCCTGCATTGGACCTCACAGGCAGTATTCAATTAAATACCCTTCAGGATTAAGGAGTTAAAACGGTGGTGGCCAACCCCGCGGCACGTGTGCCACGAGTGGCACGCGATACACTTACTTGTGGCAAGCAGCTAGGTTGAAAAAAATATTTGCAACAAAAGTATGTAAAATAAATGAATAGTATATTTTATATTATTCATTTTGATCAAACATCCTGTGATGTAACTGTGTGTTAAGACAACACTTTCTAGAACTAAGTCTGTGCCACACAAAATGTCCCTGGTGGCCATTTCGGAAGGGAGAGGCTGATTTCGGCCTCTCCGTGAATTCCGCCATTTTTTCGCTGGTAGCTGTCATGGCACCCTTAATTATTTAAAGTCAATTCTGAATTGTTTGTTTTCCACCAAAATGATTCATATGCAACAAATTGAAAATGAAAGTAGTAACCGAGCAAATTTTGAAAAGTATAAATATTTTGTGAATATTTTGAAAACATCATTGAAAGTAAGATTTGAAGACTTTCGGGAAGACACATACAATGTTGAACAATATGTAAACCATTTTTCAATAGAAATTGCTAATCTCGATATGTATACAGCAGAAATTCAAACTGAAATTCTTGATCTCCAGAACCACATTGCACTACACAGCAAATATAAAGAAATAATTTCTACTTCTGTGAGTAAAGATTATATTGATTTAAATAACTCATTTGTTCACTGGTCTATGTTCAAGCCGAGTTTGGTAATAATTATCTCCATGGCAACAATCCGATAAAATGCGATTTAAAACGCAAAAACGCTATGTTTTAGTAGAAATTCAAAGAAAATACGATTAATTATCAAAATTTGGTGATAAGAATTAGAATCTATGTAAATTCTTTGCCCCTTAGAACAGTATAAACCCCGCTCCGATATCACAATTTTAAGATATTTTAATGTATTAGAGAAAACATCTCTGCACGATGAATTTTAGATTTCTTATGAAAAAATGGGGAAAAAAGTTCCTGGACTCCAAATCGGGATTTCAATCTTCGCCTAATAAAATATAGCCCGGAGGTGACCCCTGGCAGCACGATCCTCATACCAAGTTTTTTATATAGTAGGCGATACACACACACAGACAGGACCATTTCATAATTCTGTTTCTTTTGGAAACCAGCCTAAAAACATAACAATCACAAACCTCTGTAATTCACAACAAAAAAGTTTTTATTTCCATCTTACATTTACAAACATGTATAATGAATGAATTTTTCTGATCAACCGAGACAGAGTAAAAACGCTAAAAAAGAATAAAGCATTTAAATCGATAAATAATTTTAAATATTTTTTATGGATTTAAAAGATTAAACATTCTGACAGACCAATATTGTACCATGCCCATATAGTTTAGAACACTTAAAATTCTGGACTAATGCTGGCACTGGGTTCAATGATTGCTTAGGATAATTTAAACACTCTTCAAAGAATTTTGCAGCATTTGAATATTGGAGAAGTACACAAGAGATTATTTACTGTTTCTAAAATCCTAAATAATTTCAATTTATCTTTGCTTTTGCATCAAACTTTTAAAAATCTAGACATTGTTCCAAAATAAAAAATATATATCAGTCAATAGTACAGGAGAGGTTTTCAACCATGGGCATGTCTATATTTACTGTATGAGGGGAAATATCATGTTTAGAAGAACATTAAATTAGAAATAACCGAAAAAATCACGGATCACCTGAAGAATCTCTCCCCCAGATAGTCCACATGAAGAATCTCCTCCCCAGCACTACTTGGGGAAGATTCTTCAGGTGGAGTGGGCTGGAGGGTAGATTCTTCAGTTGGAGCAGGCTGGGGAGGAGGTTCTTCAGTTGGAGCGGACTGGAGAGGGAGATTCTTCAGGTGGAGCAGGCTGTGGAGATTGTTGAAGTGTAGAGAGCTGGAGGGGGATATCTGGAGGGGAGATTCTTCAGGTGATTAGTGATTTTTTATGTTGTTGCTAATATAATTCTTCTCAACATTAACTTTCACTTCATTCAGTAAATTTTACTTTAAAATATTCGAAAAATGGTTTTCCGATTAGAACTAAACCCTCAATTTAGAAAAAGTCGCCAGTATTTTCGTACGTCTTAGGGCAGTACTGGGCAGCTATCAGGCCGTAAGGCTGACGAGATCCCACCCTTATTTTTTCTTCAGAACTTAATTTGTTCCACACGTGCACGGCGATGGATTTGTTGACACGCTTCATCGTTTCCTCGCTCGAATTTTCGTCAAAATAGAGACGCCACTCTTGCCATTTCACTGGATAAAACATCCACGGCGGATAAACCTTGAAACCACTCGCACAATCGGCCCACGCCTTCATACCTTCTTGATGTTTGCAAAACTTGTGCAGCACGCGCTCGAAGACATCTGGACCGTTGTGGCGCCAGAGGTCTCCACGGTAGCTGCTGACGAAATCTTTGAGGCAGTCCTCGGCTATTATCCCTCTTCCTTCGAGGTTTATGACACCGGACGCCATTACCCCTTCGTTCTCCTCTCCAATGAAGTTCTTCATCCCCTCCAGGGAGCGCATCACCACGACGTCCAGGTCAAAGTAGGTGCCGCCGTATTTCCATAGGGTGAGGAATCGAAGGGCGTCTGATAGGTGGGACACTTTATGCGAAGAATTGAAGAGAATGCCGCTTCGGACCCATGGCTCCAAAGGAGTTTTCATGGAATATGTCTTTAGATTGAGGTAATGGAAGTGTATGTTCGAATAGGATGACACGAGAATCCGAAGATTGCGACCGCCTTTTGGTCCCAGGCTGGCTTTTGGCGAAGTGAGAAGGACGAAAACCTGAGGACAATTAAAGGAAGAAGTGAAAACATTTCGTCGGATGATGAATGAATACAGACAATATTTACAGATAGCTTAACATACTGATTTTTAGCGCGTAATCTCTTGATAAAATATGCTTTTTATTAGAGATAAACTGTAGATATTCACGGAATTTCTTACATTATTTTAAAATTTTCATAAAATATAGCGTTATAAGCAAGCGGAAATAGTTTTCAATAGATTTTGTTTTTGACAATGGCCGCGTGCTATGACAAACGGGTGGCCGAAATTAAATTGTCAAGTGTGATGTGCCAGAGTAAAACTTTCTTGTTGTTAGTTTGTTATTATTGCTGTAAATTTGAGAGTAGTTTGCGCCCTTATCATAATATGAATTTGGGCATGCAAACGTAGTAAGAATAAATGTGAATAAGTTCTTTCGTGAATATTTCTGCCATTGTGGCATGTTAGGACAATATAATATCAGATTAATTACGAAATTATATATTTACTAGTGGCACCCTCAAAAACTTTTGCGAAGTCAGTCAGAAATCTGCATGTTTAAAATCATCTTCGTTAAAAATGCCCACATCCTACACGCAGTTAATAATATAATAATAATAATCTTCAATTATTAGCGTTGCAACGTTAAACTTGACATTGATACAACAGTAATTTCGACGCTTCATAAAAAGCGCGAAGCGAATAACGCAATTCTTTCGTGTATTTTAGAGCTTAATAGATGCTAATTCAATCGGAGGCAACAATGAGGGTTGCCTTGGCAACACCCGGAAAGAGTACGAAAAAGCCATAAAATTTCGAAAAGAAATGCGTGTTTTTGAGAAATTTTTCGTGTAAAATCAAAACAGAAATTCTTACATCTTCGTTCGCGAATATAAGACCACCCATAACCTTAGACCAGGGGTCACCAAACTTTTTGAGAGGAGGGTGACACACAGGAATATTGAAAGGGCTAGGCGGTCCGATTCGAAAAAAAACCGTTTCAAAATTTAAAATATTGTATTCTATAATTACCTAAGCCTACATGCATATAAGTAAACGTGAATAAATGTAAGAAAAAGTTCTAATGCGAACAATGCGCCTGTTTTTTAACTGGAAACACTGATTTTATGATGTTTAATAAAATTTCCGCGGGCCGGATAAAACCCTTTCACGGGCCGTAGTTTGGGGACACCTGCCTTTAGAATTAGAACTTTATCGACACCCGAAATAAAATTCACTACCATACCTGAGTCCTTGGATTTGCTTTGGCAGCTGATTCAATCGCGCAGCTTTGTCGAGAGTTCAAATCTTCGGAGCAGCATGTTTCATGGAAAAATATGCTTTCATCGACGACATTTACCTCATTCACATCCCTCAGAAGACCTGCCACAGTGCTAGTCACTCTCTCATTACTTCCTTTTACTGCGTCGCAAGCGTCGAAACCCCAGTTAATCTGGTCTTCGGCGGGCGATCTCCGCGGATCCAAGTAATTTATGATGCAACAAGTCAAGAAAACGGCACCACACAGGGCAGCGAGTATAATTTTTGCTGCTTTCCTCACCATTTTGAAAGAGAACGATGAGAAAATCCGATGATCCTGAATGGAAAAATATCCATCTGGTTTTGTGATGAAATTCATGTAGAATCGTACAGACGTGTTTGCTGTGCCGGGTTTTCTTTTAATTTATTTCGCGCAGTTACACATAGCAATACACAGTTTTCTTCCTGCATCGCCTGAGAATATCTCCCGACTTCATTTTTACGCGTATCGCCAAACGAACGAGGTTTAACAACACCCATTAATCTACCTAGCGAATTTGTCGCACAGAACGTGACATTTGGCATTCTCACAACCAGCGAGATATGAAAAGAATGCTGAGGAGTTCCTGGAATGGCGTGAGATTGGAAGTGAAGGAAATGAGAATGAGATCAGAAGCATTTTCAATAACAGGCGCGGTCTGTGATCCACACAACGCAGCAAGGTGGAAGATCCATTTTAATGGTCGTCGCGTATCTATTGTTTTTATATTTTCAAAGCATCTAACTTGATTTTAAACGTTATTGTAATTCTGTACTCGCGAATTTTCCCCTAAGGATGTAATATAGTTCGGACTCTTAGAAAAAAATCTTATTACTTGTGCTATCGCTTTTAGTTATTCAAAGAAAATAAAATGGCGAATAATATTTTTATATAAAATCCTAGTTAAAGGCTAACCGAACCCTCATGTTTTCCATCATGTCAACGTTGCAGCACAAAAAAATGAAGCCATTATGTTGAAATTTCGAAGTCGATTTTTTTCATGAAAACAATACTTTCCCCTATACTACGTATGGAGAAATTAAAAAGGCAGAAATGTTTTCACATTTCATTGTGAGAGAAGTTTCAACATTTTAAGTTATATTGAAAATAAATTACGAAATAGATTAGGAGATGAAAATGCTGATTCTTTTAGCACTATGTCGGCGAACAAGGATATTCTGTTCAAACTTGTAAAAGACCTGATAATAAAAAATTATGGGAAATTAGTAAGGAATTTGACTTCAAATTATCAATTTAATAAATTATTTGTTGTTATAGTTTTCACAATATTGTACATATTAAAAAGGACATATTCTGGAAAATCTGTTTAAATAATATGCAAATTTTATTTTTTTCTTGCAACTGTGTAAAAACGTTTACTTTAATTATAAAAACAATTAAAATTTTGTTACAAATTAATGATGACTATAAAATGTTCGTTGTATTATTTTATTATTATATCTGCCTGTACGTTGTACGTACTTGAATAACATAATAAATCTTGTTTTTATCCCTTTCATACATTTCATACACATTGCAGAAATTCTGTCACTTGGTTATTTCAACTAAAATAGCTGTCACGTTAAATATTAGATTCTATCATTTTATTGGAACATAATATAGTATCTGAAGTCCTTAACTTAAAAAACTGTAATTAGATGATATACGAGGCTCATACCAAAAGTAATTATCACATTTATTTTATGAGCAAACATAGGCAACAAGAAGGCAACTGGCAATAAGTGCCTTAGATCTTTCTCACTTTTCCACAAAATCGCAATATAATTGAGATTCTATTACACTTCTATTCTATTACATTTCCATAGTCCTATCCTCTGTTTAGTTGACTCAAATGTACATGGTTCGTTTTTAATTCAATTATAATATGAAATATACTCCAAGTCCACCAAATTTCATACAGTACAAACAGATACCTTAAAAAAAGTAGTGTAAAAAATTCCATGCTTGATATGTTAATTAAGTTAATAAGTAGAGCCTTATGGATGTCATCTAAGATTGTTAAGACCATCAGACAGAGTACCATAGGAATGTAAGTAATCATTAACTTTACTTTTATTTTAATATCTATGAATTGACGAGATAATGAAGCTGCATATGGAGTTAAATGTAAAACAATTTCTGGAAACAAAGCATTTTTTCAGCCCATTTTCTATTCTTTTGAAAAGGATTCTTGTAACAATGTTTGACATGTGAAACAGTAGACTTCTCTTGTTGTAGTCTTTATAATGTATGTACTAGTACTACATTACAATTACACATTCGGGTTCTTATAGTTAATGCGCGTTTGTATGCCATGTAACAACTCCCTTGCTTCTCCATCCATTATATTTCTCTACATACCAAATTATTTAATTTTCTCCAGCCTTATCTGTAGTTCTTGGCTCATTGTTTCTTTTAATATGTGTTGTGCTATATTTTTGCTGTCAACATTTACCCATCTCCTTTTAACCATTTTCTTGTTATTTCCTTCAAGACACATGATCTTCTGATTTTTTCCTTTTTTCGCTTTTTGAATGGTTTTTCATTAAAATCTGCATATACGATCGGTTTGTCCATCTGCGTGATGCCCCTACTCCTCTGAAAGGGAACCCTCCTGTGGCAGAAAGCGTGCCTCTTCGTGCACGAATGTGAGTGGATCGAAAAAGCACGCGGAGGCGCGCCGTGCCGCGGCGTGGACCATTAGGAGCATACCTACCCTCGAACAGCCAAGTTACATTTCCCGAATGTTATATAAGTAAACGTAATCTGAAAAAGGACCCCGCAAATGTTGAGGAATTATTATACCACCTCCTTGAAGGAAGGGGAGGCATCGTCTCCCCTGGTTCGTAATAATGATGTACCCCAAATTAACATTATAATAAAAAAACAGAGATGATGGGATTCAAGAACAAGTATTTTTAAAATACTTGTCTCAGGTATTTCCAATAGCCACAACAAGCTTATAAAAAACAACGAGACAAGTATTTTTAAAATGCTTGTTGTTGATTTTTTCCAGCCATAAGATGAGCTATATAGCTCTCTGTTGAAGACGTGATGGCGATAATTATTCATGAAAAAAACACTAGTTTTTTATTTCTTCAAGCTATTTTTAAGAGAAAATGATTATATATGATTTTTTCCGTAAATACGAAAATGTTGAATAGTAATTATTCTTGTATGCCTACTCTTGAGTAACATAAAGAAAGATGAGGCACCAAAAACGGGAATTGTTAAAATTATTTGTCTCTGAAACACCTCTCCGGATAACGTGACAATATGGCGATCGGTCATGGAAGGATGTTCTTTCCTACAGAACTGGAATGTTATTTTACAGTCCCGCCAGAAATACTTCACCAATGCCCTCACAAACAAACAAACCACGTTTAGATGCGCACGCCTTCATAATTCTCGCTCCAGTCTTAGTTCTGTTGAATTCCACATGTCACGCAAAACCTGCGCGATAGAACCTTCTTCCTGAGGAGCACAAATCTGCAAGAAAGCGTGCTGGGCAACCCCTCAACCACATTTTTTGTTTAAAGACAGAGACATGCTCGGTCTGCTGTCTTATATCACGCAACAATATCACAGCTTTGGAAGGGCATTCCTCTCGTGTGAAAGAAAATGTTTGCGAATGACCGGATAATGTGTCCATGGATAAAGATCGGAGAGCAACGCTATGAACGGGAAAAATCACAGAGCGATGTCAACAAAACTCGATTGCTCCTTCCTTAACACTTCATAGAGAGAGACGTGATCTCTTACATTAGAATCTTCATCGATTTTGACGTCCTGGTGGACCAGAACCGTATTTAAAGGAGGGCGAACCCATCCGCAGAAAATTTGATTAAAACAATAAATATTTCATTTGCGCTTCGTCATAACTTTCGAAGACCGCCCTGTGGTGAGCTTTCATTTTTCAGACGTATTCGCTGTCAAATATGCAATTGCATCAATTTAACATTATCACTTCAACGAATCAAAGATAAGTAGAGAAACGAATTAATGTTTGTTGTTTGTTTTGTATTTTCGAGTAAAATTTTGTATTTTGTCTCGAAAATTTCCGATATTAAATCAGTCAACCTATTCCATGCATTAGAAGCGAACTGACATCTATATGGGAGACAATCTAGAATTTCTACATCCAGTCTTGCAGAGGTGTACCGAAAAATATCCCATATTTTGCATTTCATGTTTTACTATTTCTGTCGAAAACATTTGCTCAGCCATAAGACACGATAGAATTTCGATACTATAAAGCAATTTTCATTATATATTAATTTAACAATTTACGCACTACGACTTCTTGTTTCTCAATGACATTCTGTAGATGAATTGATTAAACAAATATTTCATTTACGCGTTGTCATAACTTTCGTGAGAGATTGCTCTCTGGTGGATATTCATTTTTTAGATATATTCCCTAATAAATCTGCGATTGTGTCAATGCTATATTACCACTTCAACAAATCAAACTTAAACAGAGAAACGTCTCCACTATCGTCGAAAATAATATTAGTAGAAATACAAAAACAACTTATTTTGTATGCCAAGAAAAAATTATCCAATAATTCCATTTGAATTGCCTTCCATGTATTTTTCAGGCGAATGGTGACGTTGAGTATTTGGCGTGATCCATAGACCGCTGCTTCATCTTCCCGGAAGTGCTCCTGAGCGCAGCTTTGGCATCATGCAGCATCAAGTAGGAAACACTCTAGTCATCAACTGCCTCTACTTGTGCGGAGCGTACGTCAGGGCGTCATGAACGCACAATGTCCCGCCAGTGAGGAGAAATGGAGGTGTTGAAGCGACCTGCTGACAACGTTCCTAATTGTGTTGACAACTGCAACATGTTTTTTTGACCATTTCGTTTGTAGTAAATGCATTTCATATTGCGTACGCCCCAGGGCATTGCGACGTTTTATGCAGACTTGTTGGCAGGCAAACGGGTATTTCTGAGACAATTATAGTAAACCTTCCCCGTTGGCGTGAGATGTTGACGGAAAATACCCGCATAGCGTGAACTGCTCGTTAAAGCAATGGGAAAATTGAGGATTGGTTTCCGGTCTCTCGAGACCAAGCCGCAAATTTCACAAACATTTAACATTTAGACACTCCGGCGAGGGTCAATTTTGAAAATTGTTTAGAATAAATGTAAATGTATTTATTGCTGCTTTAAGCAAGCGATTAAGATGAAAAACTGACGACTAAATGCTCAAATCCCATTGAATATGCTAAACCATTCGGTAATAACTACTGCGAGCCAAATATCCATGCTTATAGTATATGGATATGCGGTTAAGGGCAAACCTGTTTTTGGCGTCCCGGGTTAATTTGGACTCGAATAAATTGTCATTATAATAAAACCACAATCATGCTGTTTCTCGGTTCCGTTTCGCTGTTAAACCAATCTGTCTCTGAATATACATTTGGGGTCTGCTATGTATAGTTCTATAATGAATAAAATGGTTTTGTTTGGATATTTCCTTGTGCTGTATCGCTTTTTTGTATATAACGTAAGTGCAATGAAATTGTTTGAGCTGCCTGTGGTGTAACAAGAATTCTTAATGGAGATTTTTTTCATTTTTGTGTTGAGTATAGATACGAGGTCGGAATATTTTGTTTTATATTGGCAAGTATTTTAGATCTTGGGAGTCTCGTAGTAAAATTAATACTGTATGCTTGCATATGAGTACATAAAAATTTCAATTTCCAAACCTACGGAAATTAATTTTTATTTTATTTAAATGTACATATTTTTTCTGAATTTCAAAAAACATCTAAACTGGGGTTACCAAACTTTTTACTAAAAGAGCCGCACGAGGCTTTAATATACTACTGTGCGGGCCATACACGACTTTTAAATGGCTGTTCGGGCCTTGTGTAAATTAGTTTTGAGAAATGTTTTGATTGAGTAATGTGTCAAACGCCTATATTAAAAGTATAGTTCATCCTTGTAATCAAAATAAAATTATATCTAATCCATAATGAGATGTAATGACACCTGATGTTGGCAAATATACGAATATGCATGTCTTAAAGAAATTGATTGGATAAAGAGGGTCGAATTAAAGCACTGTGCGGGCCGTAGTTTGGGAATCCCTGTTCCAAAAATATAAAATTATTGAGGAATAACTCTTTATTCATTTAAAAATTATTATAAATATTATATAAAATCAATTATAGCTATATAATTCAAAATTCCTCAAATGTTAATTTTGGGTTGAATCATTTAGCTTTACAGTTTTTTTGCTTTTCTTGAAACTTATTTTAAAGCCTAGCAGGGACATAAAAATCCTTTGTATCACATTTGTTTCTCTTCGATACTCTGCATCTTGTTCTTCCTTAAACTTGATCCATTCTTCTTTAATTTTTTTACTTCTTGGACCCCATGAGCTACTTGGACGAAATGCTGACTTGGTCATCTGCTCGAAAAAAAAATCCATTACTTTTTGGATCTTATCATTTCACATAGTAACAAATTAAAATCCCTCAGATAATTGAACGAAAACCACATTTCATTTTAGGGAGTGCTTATAAATAAAAGCGACAAATCATTCAAATCGATAAAAATTATTACAAAAGCTGTAAATCAAGCAAAATTATTCATATTATCAGAGCAGTTGAGAATCGCTAGGAAATTCTTTTTGGGTAGAATGCATGCTGCGTTGTTGTAATATCCAACGAAGAAGCGATTTTAAGTAAGACGCGACTCTAAATGGCTATCAACACAGGATGATACAAAGAATTTTTGCAGGAAAGAAGAAAATGGAGATTGAGGGTCAACCATCACTAGAAGACATATGAGTATCTCATAGGCCGTAGGCAACCCTGAAGGAATAAGAAGGGCAATGATGGAACATGACATTAACCTCCGTCACGACCAGAGATGTTCTTTCGGACACAAATTCCCGGCGAACATGTCGGAAGGCGTGAATGAGTTGCCAAATATTTATATCGCTTAAGCTCACGAAAGATTACGTGAAAATCGATTACACTATAATTCGATATCGTTCATATCTACTACATTTTTTGTTCCAATCTATATAGTACATAAATAAGAGATTTCATCAGATTTTGTCGAAACGTTTAACACCTACAGCGGCTTGCAGACGTCAGACTCCACATGTAATTGTGAAAACCAGTTTTTCGGACACACAGGCACCTAAAGCCTGTCCATCATAATCTTGAAGTCCATTTTTTCACCATCAAAATACTTTATATACTTCGTATATGCGTAAGTAAAAGCAATGGTTATGAACAGATTAACCCTGTGCGATTGAACGTCGATTGATATCGGAGGATAGAAGTATCCTCGCCAAAGAGAGCCAACATTATCCGCGCATAGCTAGAGAAGCCATAGAAACGGCTGAATGAGCAAACAATTTTTCCGAGAAGACGGTTATAAGGTCTCCGCGAGATGGAGAAGAATTTTCGAAGGCCATCCTACAACTCCCAAAAAGTGAAAGGAACAAACGTTAAGTGAAGGAGCACGGTAACTGGAGAAGCGACTCACGTTCATTTCGCAAAAGAATCTAGCATTACCGCCGGCAAAAAATCGCGAAAATAACAAGACGGCACACAGTGTATTCCCGGAGGAACTTCGTTATGACTTTATTATTACATTTATCAAATCTGCGGAAAGACTTGAATTTAAACATGACAATTTAAAATGTAGTTATGGCTGTCATTTTATGAATAATTATTAACTTACCTCTGTAAACGACTTTGATCGGTTTTTGTACAACTCAATAAAAACCCATATGGGTAGCTGAATGGCTCCAAATGACATCAAAACCCATCCCATGTCTGAAAAGGAACGAAATATTTTTTGTTGTTCGCTAAGGTATAGCCATATACACAATTATTGAAAAAGGTTCTTGAACATGATTTGCACAAATTAAAAGTTATGCTATAATATCACTGAAATAATTATTTAATGTGAGTAAAAATCTTTTAATGTTTTAAATATAAACTTGACTAGAAAGAACTTACTGTGTGCCATTGTGGGGAACTCAATGCCACCATAAGTGATTGGTTTTAAATTAATTATAGAATATACAAATATCACAAACAGAAGCATGGGAGTAAAAATTCCCCAACACAGCCTCCAGTATGCACTTAAATTCCTGTTGAGGGTAAAATCAATATCCTGACAAAAGTTTTCCAAACCTGAAGAGGAAAATAAAATTTGTATTATTATTTACTTCAACCTTTATAACTTTATATATATATATATATATATATATATATATATATATATATATATATATTAGATAATTTAAATGAGAACATTTTTAAAAATGTATATGAGTAAAAGCCTAAAATTAATATTTTATAAAATAATAAATAAGTAGTTTGTGTCCTTCATAACATAAATTCTTACCATAAATCCAATTAATTGCGATGACTTCAATTGCTGATAGGATGAAAACAACGAATGAAGCACCGTAATAATCTACCAGAGTGAGAATAAACATTCCACCCTAGAGTAATAAGGGAGACAATTATTAGTAACTAAAATATCATAGTTCCCATCTCCAAGTGGCAGTGATATCCTTCAACTCCCCTCCCCCATTCTGTACTTTTTCCAGTTTTCAAAGCATTCATTACTTAATGTATAAATGTCTGAACAATAATTAATTATGTCTTGGACAATAAGAATAAAAATAATGTTTGGAAGACATAAAAATATGAAATTAAGTCACTGTAATATGATGTGTTTATAATGCTTGCTGTTATTTGATAGATCATCCTCTTTTAAAACGCATTGACCTACCGGTGTGATGTACACAAGTCCGCAGAGGAATCCAATAACACAAATCGAAAGAGTGACAACCCAAAGTCTGGTGTTGGGGTAGTAATCCCTGAACGTGGTCACAAAGGATCCTGTCAGTGGGACTGTGCTTCCTAAGGCCAGGGTGTAAAGCATCAAGAAGAACAGCACGGAGAAAAGCTTAAAAAGTTACAGGAATAACAAAGCAGAAAATTCAGACAATTAATGATTGACATTTATATGACAAACTTCACAGAGAAAATTTTTTATAATTGTCTTGGTTTTATAATACAGACTTAATGTGATTATTAATAAATTACCTGTGGTAATGCATCAAACTTTGCAATTGCATCTGGATATGATATGAAAGCAAGTCCCGTGCCTCCCTTGACAACTGATGCTATATCAGTCAATCCAGATTCATAAGCGAGATTTCCCAAAATTGAGAAAATAGTAAATCCTGCTAGGAGGCTTGTGAATGTGTCCAAAGTGGTAACAATCAGCACATCCCTGTTGGAAAAATAATTTGGCGTCATAGAAAAACTATTTACATTTATGCACTCCTATATGGGTTGCATTCCCACAGCTTTGCAGTTGCCTGCCATTTTTATCATTATTTACTCATATTGTTACATTTATTATTTCAATGTAATTATTTCATTTCATAATATTAATTGCGAAATTTTGTTAAAACAGGAGTGTGTCATTTCCTAACTTTGTTGCATAACCACACTATATAGTCAAGGCATAGCAGGATTTGCATTAACATATGACCAAACTTAAATACATGTATGCCAATAATTTTAAAAACTCGATGAAAAACTAATTACGTTTTAATTCTGCAATTTTTGTTTGCCCACAGAGCCGTCTTAAGGCATTTTGAGTCCATGGGCCCTAACTTTTTTGAGCCCCCCCATTTGCAAAGCACATCTTATTTTTCAAAATTTTGCATTGATTGTAAAATGTTGTGATGGTTACTACCTATCTGATTTCATAGAAAATAACAATAAACAGTATTACAATATTTGGGGGGTGGGTGGGAAGTACAAAGAAATACCGGAAAAATTAAAATATTAAATAAACAATAAATATAAGGTAAACGCACAATTTCATATCACATAGTTAATAAAAATTCAATGTACAAAACCAAATAGTCTATTTTTTCTGTTTATTTCCTCATGTCTAATAGTGCATAAGTATTTCTGACTTTTGAGTTTTCTTTCTCCTCTCCAAATTTTGAGACCCCACTCTAAAGTGAGGCCCTGGGGCAAGGCCCATGTGGCCTCCCCCTTAAAATGGCTATGCTAGCACAGTAAAAAAAGGCAAAATGGAACAAACATATTTACATTTTAATGTGTAATTTGACATTTTGGCATCATGATTACCCTTAATTTTTTCTCTACCCTTTCTACTAAAAAACTGATCAACTTAATTTTTTAACATTGTAAAGAAATATCGCAATATTCTACAAATTAAGATAATAAACCAAGCAGTAATTCAATGTGATGTCGATGAATTCATAAACAAGAATTAACAGGTTATGTAAAACAAATTACTGATTAGGACGTTCTTCGTACCTGTGGAAATTATGCTTGAAATTGTTGAATGAAGATGAGTATATCACAGTTCCAAAAGACACATTCAGAGAGAAGAAACATTGCGTCACGGCAGAATACCACACCTGAAAATTCCAAATACATTTGAAAACTTTACTCAATGAACTGAAAATAATTTCTTTCCAAATTGTTACATGCTAAGTTAAATGATGCATTATTAGCATGATGTTTTTCCTGTTAAGTAAAATAAATTTATATCATCGTGAAGAATACTGCCAACTTATATAATAATATGTATTTCTAAATATAATTATATTAACATATCGTATTTACTAGCACCTTTTTCATAATTTTAGATTTAATAATTTTGATTACTATTTGATAAATCATCCTCTTTTAAAACGTATTGACCTACCGGTGTGATGTACCTACACAAGTCAAGAGAGGAATCCAATCGAACAAATAGAAAGAGTGACTACCTAAAGTCCTGCGTCAGGGTATCAGGAGAAGAAAAATATGAAACTATGGTTAAATTTCACTAGGGCACCACTAAATGACTCTTATGATTCAAAATGCAGCATGTGTCAAAAACATTACATAATCCTTGAAACTACTCGAAAAGGGAAATAAATATTGTTATTATTTATGACATTTCAGTTTTGGGGGCGCACAGGAATCGTCAGGAGCCCGCGAAAAAATGCCAGGCATGTCAAACTCGAAGAGATATCAGGACCGCATTAACGCAATAAATCTTATGGAAGGACCACGTTAGTTATCATAAATTGTTTAATGAGGGCCTGAGTTGGAAAAAATGAACTTTCATGAGGATTTGACGTGTTTTGCAAAAAGCAATTTATAGAAAGCACATTCCATTGTATCTCAATAACTAAAAAGAATTTTGTCTCCTAGTCACAAAAATAAAGTATTTATTAAAAATTTCGAACGATTTAGTTGAGACAAATTCGAATCCGTGCCGTCAGTTTGACATGCTTGCCGTAGTCTATCGGATGTCAAGGCATCGACATAGTTTGATCTCGTATTCCGTTAATTTTATTGAAGAGACGCATTTCGGTGGTATTGCTTTGAGTTTGGAAGTCGTATTGTTTCCTCTTCTTTATTTAGTTTATGTAATTATTTTAAAAAAAGATTGTCATTGAAGCGAAAGAGGTCAATCGTCACCCTGACTGCATGCCATGTCCTAAAATGAAGACGTTAATAATATTAAAAATCACGAAGTGTCTATCCAAAATATTGTCTTACTTCGATTTTAATTTCCATGACGCAACAAAGGAAACGCATTCCTCTCTGAAGCATTTTATGAACATCTAAATGCTGAAACAGAAACAGGTGATAAATCCTCTAAAATTACTTTAGGTGAAATTCATCGAATACATTTTGTCAATGAAGAAAAATATATAACGGCGCGGATGATTCAATATTTCAATAAAAATACAAAACGAAAAATTCCTCTTTCTCTCAACTAGGCCTCGAGATGATAACTAACCTTGGGATTGAGAAGCTCTCCCCATCGCGGACTTATGAAGAACAGGATACCGTCGAGGGCCCCGGGAAGAGTGACTCCCCTCACCAAAAGGGCGATCATCACGGCGTAAGGGAACAGAGCGAGGAAGTAGGACGCCTTCCCAGCACTATGCACGCCCTTCACAAGCACAGCGAAGATGGAGGCCCATGCGAAGAGCAGGCACAGGGTGAGCCTCCAGTCTGGCAACCCTATTCCATTCTCTATGCTGTCCTTCTGCTTCAGCACGTGCTTCCTGAACAAGAAAATTGTCCGAAGAGCCGCCAAATAGGGGCGAGTTTTTTTGGTGAAAATTTCAGCGATTTTTAACGTATAATAAATAAAAACAAGTTTATTATTATTTATTCTAGATCTTACATTGGGTTCAGTTTATTTAATAAATTGGATTGTAATTCTTATTTTTTCCATGGTGTTTTTGATGCTGCTGTTGCGAGTGTAACTGTAAGACGCGTTTTAAAATATTATCCAACAATTCCCTTAGTAGTACATAATACGGTAATTTTGTGTTTTTTGTATCCATTTTATTTTTAAGTTTTAACATGCTGCTCTCTAAAAATAAAAACAAATATAGAGGAATACAAATTAACTTTAGGGGAAGATTAGCGTTAGTTATTTGAAGCACTCATTTCACTCGGAGGTAAAATAAATAATTATTTGCATTGTTTCAATTCATCAGAAAATTATAGAGCTGATCTTATGTATGCAAAAAAATTAAGAATAAGCATAAACATGGTTATGAAAACCCAAATTTCATAACCAAGTTATGGTTATTGGAGATAACTAAGATAATTATTTTTTTCAATGTTTGACGCTAGAGTACTTATTCTTGAAATGGTTTACTTTTACTGGATCGAAACTCTAAAATGTACTTACAAAAAGTAAATCTCTGATGAACTATGCTTCCCTGTGGACGCGTTAGGAGAAATTGAGTTGTGTTCTTCGAATGGCAGGGAGGTTACATCTTTGGTATGGGGCTTCGAATCGAAACAACCATCCCACGACGGGTCGCAGCGTGACCAAGGCAATTCGTACGAAAAGGAGGCGAAGAAGTAATAGATGGCTAGGGCGGTGAGGGAGCAGTAGTAGGAAAGCGCACAACCCACTGATATGGACTGTCCGATACCTATGCCTGAAAAAACAGCTGACGTTTTAGCACAAATTTTTATCGCTCTAAAATAAAAATTTTATTATTCAAAATGGATATATTCATCCCAAAGAGACCACCTTGTTATTCAGCATATATTAAAAAATTGCGTTCCGTATTTAATATACGTTCTCACACTCAAGTAAATTAATTAAGGCTTTGATACAAAGGCAAAAACGCTCTCTCTCTCTCTGGGAATAAATCTTACATCCACATGACAGAAAATGACGTTTATGAATGTTATTATTCAAAATCACCACAATACACCAAGCTCTGAAAGTGTACGCATATAGAAATATAATCACTTACTATAAAATAAGAACTAATTTAAAAGAATTAAAAAGAAAGATCAAGAAAACATTTCAGGAATTCTAGCGTGTTTCTCCAAGCTTTTCAGAGAGATTTTAAAGAACAAAATCGCATGAATTTTATTTTCATTTTTCTATTCAAGTTAGAGCGAATTCACATTTGAACGTGTAATGCAAATTTATAAGGTATCCTATCACAATTTATTGCACAGGGAGTCTCCAATAGAAATAATAATCCATGTTATTACCTGTTCTTTTGAAGTCGGAAACATTAAATTTTAATCAAATTTATATCTACACCATTTCTTTTAACATATTGATGACATAAGGTCAATCTAGAGAAAAATATGAGAGCAGCTCAAGTGTATACTGGAATGTATTTTGCTTCACTAAAGAAAACGCACAATGATGATGATCAGTGACGGGTGTACGTAAAAATCAGAGCAAAACACAAAATGTGTCCGCCAAATAAAAATATTATAAATATATATATATACATGTTTATGTATATGTATATATCGCCCTGTTTCTAGAATCGCGGGGTCCAGGGCGAGACGGATGTCAGGGAGCGTCCTCTATCCTACTCACGGAAATATTATATTTTGTTTATAACACAGACATCTACAGCAATTTTTCATGCCCGACGCATGTTACGACTTTCTACTACGACTAATAAGAGTAATTAATTAGCTAACTACAAGCGCGTAGTCCCGAAGACGCGGCCCCCATTGCCCTCCTAGCCCCCCTCCTCCCTAAATACGGCCAATACATGTAGGTATGCATGTTGTATATGGGCCGTCAACAAACAGACTACCTATGATGATGATGAGATATATATAGAAAGAGTAAGAGAGAAAGCGTAAATATTTATCTACATGCACACGATAATTATCGATAGATGACATGTCGCCGGCGTCTCGCTGGTGTCCCAAGCCGGCCCTGTGTAAGTAAAGTGTAGCAGGCTCGCAAGCTGTTAACACGTGGTTAATTGATTTATATTGCAGGAAAGTGTGATGTGTGATTTTGTTATAACTTCTCTAAATGATCATGTCAACAGTAATGCTCTAATTTGAGTTTGCACCCCGGGGCCCCTCCGGTGACGGCATTCAAGCAACTAACCTCTCAAAGCAGGCACTACTTCCCACACTTTGACTGGTCCCGAGTTTGAAAACTGCCCAATGGCAATTTCCAAATAATAAAGCGGTTTCCCAATGACGAAGAGAACGACGATGTACGGAATGAGGAATGCGCCGCCTCCGTTGTCGTAAGCAGTGAATGGAAACCTCCAGAGGTTTCCCAATCCCACGGACATCGCTATGCAGGAGAGGAGGAACTCGATAGGTTTGTCCCACTCTTGTCGTTTCGCCTGATTCGAAAAGTCTTCGGCGACTTCAAATGTCGTCGCCCGACATGAAGCTGTTTGATGTCCATTTGCCTTCGTAGATACTTCAATCAAAGTTCCAGGGATCTCTGGGTTGGGATCAAAAGCCAGATTCTGCATTCCATTCACCTTGGCAAAAAAGAGTAAACTTTTTATTTTTCATGATGCAAGTTAGTTTCGAAACCTGTCTGAAAGGAAATTTGAATTCGTTTGGGACTTATTTGTTTATTTAGGAGTATATTTCCGTAATAAAAACAATCAAAATGGTAGGTCTAACCATAATTCTTTAGAAATTTATTTTCGTAAATTGCCAAAGATGTAACCAGTTAATTTAATTGTTCTACTTCTTATTATTAAAAAAAATATTTTCCGAAAGAAACAACTCTTCAATTGAGTGCATTATAATTTCTACAGTTTTTATTTATGTTCATTACTTATTGAAATTCAAAATTTATTTCGATCCAGGTTTTTATTACTGATAGGCCAAGTGAATCTAATTTTTAGTAAAACCTCAGTGAAAAAAAATTCTCTTTTACGCGGGGCATACTCCAGTCTCCTATAAAATCATAAGATTTTTCATATTTAATTTTGAGGGCTTATTCTAAAATAGGTCGGCTTTATATTTATCTAACATTGCTAAAGGTAAGGCTAATTCAATCTTGATTTTATTTGCAAGGAAAAATTTATCACTATTTTCTGATAAATGTTTACATAGTCTGGTAGAAATACGTGTAGGTAAAATCCAGTGTATCAAGATGAATTAGTTTCATTGTGGCACATTTGCTTACATCAACATTTAATTCATTTCTGCATTATCTTTTTGTAATTTTTTAAATAAACTTTCCAAGTCGATCTGAAAAGTGCCTAAATCAAAGAAATAGGAGGGTCAGCTATTCAAAAGCATAAAGGTCAAAAGAGAGACCTTAGATAAAGTCGCTTTGACTACAGAAAAAAGCTTTTTTCAATGTAAAGTTTAAGATGGCAAAAGTCTGTTTTAAATAAAAAAATCAAAGTTATTAGCTCGAATATGTTGGCCCAATTCCTTGAAGCGTTAAATTTTCGGTTGATATTTATAAAGTTATTCTAATAACATTCCATAGCCGTTGAATTAACCTCTCAATACTGTAATTTTTTATCTCTGTCCCTTAAAGCTACTATTTTAATGTATGCTTTGACTTTATATTTACTTTTCACCTGAGGAAAAGGCAAACAGATGGTTCAGATATTAAGGTTTGAGTAAAGAGAAGTCAGGGTCGGTGCATTTGTGCGGACAACCGATTTAAGCATTGTCGGATTTAGGAGTGGCACTTGGCGCGCACTAGGGGCCCCGTGAAGTATGGGGCCCCGTGACGTATGACAGTGCTTCTCAACTTGGGTTACGCGAACCCCTAGGGTTCCTCGAAAGATTGGGGTTCCATGTGGATCCGCGAAAATGGGGGAAAAAGGTAAATTTTCCCTACCGCTCAGTTACCCTAAATCTTGAATTTCTCCCTTTCTTGAAGTAAGGAGCCCCGATAAAATGTTCGTGTATATAATCTCATTGTCAGAAATATTAAATGTGTCAATTTAAAAATCAGTGGTACCTCTCTATGATTCCATAAAAAAACGATCGTTAAGAGGTGTCACAATAGAGGGTAGCCGTTAGGAGCGGTTTCACTATATATTTATATTGCAGAGCCCCCAAATGTTTAGCGCCAGTGGTCCCAGGAGGCGTAAATCCGCCACTCGATTTAAGGGATTAATTTGTTTCGAAATTATTTTCCACATTTACCTTGCATTCATAAATTTTCTTCTACCTCCAAAATTTGCCTTTAGCTGCTTGTAACTGAAAATTTGTATTATTGTTTTCTTTTAAGATGTGGCAATTTTGAGCTATTTCTAGAAAATATACATCAGCCGGTGGATAGTGACGTATTTTCTCAAAGACCAAATAGACCCGGTCTTAAAACTGCGAGTTTTTCGCTCCCGCAAAATTTTTCATAACGTTCATTTGATGACTGAAAAGACTGAAATTTAAAGCAAATGTGAAAACAATATGACAATAAGATCTTTAACAAATTTCATATTTTTGGTTAAGGTTCGGTCAAGTCTACAGAATGCAATTACATATAGACATGAGAGGGAATAAACAAATGCTCCTGAAAAGTGGAACAGTTTAAATTCGTTATAAAGCTGATTACTTAGTATATTTTTGCCTAAATGTGCCAAATAACTACCTCGTTTGATATATATATACGAGTAGTGTTTTAGTGCATAAAGAATCTCCACGTTAATATCCAAATGCTAAATAAGAAATAGTGGTAATGGAAAAATGATTGTTTGTGAATTTCTCTCGGAAATTTTGGCTGTATACTAGATTAGCGATTTATTCCGTCGATATATTTACATTAGCGTACGTTTTTAGGTTCAAAGCATTTGAAGATCTATATTAAAGAAATCACTTTCTCTAGACGTTTCAAGGAAATTTAAAATTGTTAAGACATAAATTGGTTTTCCAAAACTACATGCAGTAATGCTTTCCATATGAAATGATTTTGCCATGACCAACAATACCACACATTGGCCGCAGGACTGTAAGTTTTGTAAATTTAACTTACTTCTTTCCTCAATGAAATTTAAGTCCGTGATTCATGTCCATGATGAACGGGTGAAAAGATTTACCGTGGCATGTATCTTGTAGATCTGATGTATGAAAAGATTAGAGCAAGTGTTTTCGGAAAAATCCTTAACAATACCGCGACAGATAAACCGAGTGAGCAAAGCGCAAACCTCGCGAAGTAAGGTGAACTATCGCGAGCGAGAAGTTTTCTGGAGTGACGCCAACCAAGGGAACGATGACGTGATTATAACTGAGAAAGCCTTCGACAGCCGACGCACCACAAGAATTCCATATTTATCTCGAAAATTATCGAATAAATATTTTCCGAGACATCGGGTGCTTTATTTACTTTATTGTGATGATTCTATATAAATTTCTTCGGTTGTTAGCGCAATTAAAAGGGGGTAAACAAATATACTGTTAGAATCGAGAAACTTATTAGTTTCAAAAATTAAAATTAGCCTACCAAAATAGAAAACGAAATCCTTTACGCAGAATTTTATAAAAATGCATATGATTATTCATCGTAATAATTACTCATAGATTAAAAATAAATTGAGATGTGTTATTATTAATTTATTAAAGCTAACGCATTAGCAAAACTGCCCATTGTAGAGGAAATTATTAATACCTGGAGCAAGGCATCTTAAAACGATTTATCACTTTATTTTTCCAATAATAAATACCGGTATTTAAAGTAAAGGTCGTCGCTGTGGAAGAAGTATCGAACGAAAACTGAGGAAATTCCGAATTTAACGTCTCCTATAAAATGAGAAGGATTTCTTTCAATCTCATTCTTTCCTGCAATAAATTAAAATTTCTTGCGCATCTTTCACCGTCAAGAGATTACTCAATCGCCCCTTTGTCTTCTGCAATTTCCCTATACAATCTAAGAATTTTAAATTTATATCTCACGGCTACATCGGCTGTATCTCAAGTATGAAAACCTTTAAGTCTGTAAATATTTTCCGAGAGATAAACCAAGTTTTCGCGCCATTCACAGCGACGTCTATTTCCATGGATTGCAAATAAGTTTTCACTCCCTCGAAACCCATCGGCGGAAACCACGAGAAAATCTCGTCCTGGAAGAAATGTGGTCGTCTTTTACTCTCTACGTCACCGAGCGCCTTCCAAAAATCTCACTTTCCCGTATTTCGCGCAACACGTGCAGTTACAGAATTATTACCCGATTCCCCTGACATAATATGTCCACGCGCGAATAGGATACGACTTTTTTGTAATCTACCGCCTCTATCGCTTCCATCCAATTCCTCACGTACCTCTTTCTGTACGATGCACTCCCCGAATCGCACAGCAGCGAACCGAGGGAATAAAATAAGGTCAAGTCCGAATTTCTATAAGCCAGCCTTTGGTCACCTTTTCTTTCCATCCTTCCAAACGTAATTTTTGTGAACGAGAGGAAATATCCTCGTTTCCGTAGCTGTATACACCGCGATGTCCACACTTTCCGTTCATCGTATGAAAAAAAAATAAAAAATATATCGGCTTGGGAACGGCTCAGAGCCTCACGGGACACTCACCTCGCAAGCATTCCGCTCCGTTGTGTCTGACATCCTCTCTATATGTGTCCGGGAACACTTTCCTTTTCTCTCTCTCTTCGTATATCATCCGGAGCCTCAAACGAGCGAGACTTCGGAGCGCCTTTCTCTTCCCCTTCTTACGATCTCCTCTCTCGCCCTTCTCTCCCCTTCCCCTCCCCCGACTCCTATCACCTCCTACCTCATCTCGCCCACAATACGCAACCTCCCCATCCTTCCCCCGTCATCACACCCTTACAGATCCCACCGCTAGTCCTCTAGTTGCAGCCAATGCCCAGAATCTTCCAGATGGACCAAAAAATCTCTCCTTCTCTCTCTCTCTGCTGGATGACCTTCCGATTCTCGGAAAAGTCTTTGTTCATCTCCATCACGGTTTACATTCCTTTCATTTCATTCTCCCCTCTCCTCTGCCGCAAATGAGGTGCGCGCGCGGGTGTTCCTTGAAAGTGTGTCAAATGACTCGAGAGAGTTCACGGGGGAAAAAATTAAAGGATTATTATCACGGTGTGCTCGGCAGCATTTCCTATAATCGCCGTTAATTTACCAACGTCTTTCGTTACTGCTTTTAAACGTCCAACTTGATGGGAAGTTGCTGTTAAAAATGGCCATAAAAAACACGATGTATAATTTTATAGTGAAGAAGGTTCCACTTTCATGAACTTGGCCGTCAAGCTGCTCTCGAGCAATAATTTTGATAATTATATCCGTGAGCGTATTCTTTGACATTCAGCGCATTAACAGTTAAAATTAACAGCGCTTATGCTCCAAAATCTAAGAGATTAATTGTGCTGTATTTCCTCCTTAACGATTGCTAAACAATTTCTGTAATTACGGTCTAATACATGAAATCCCGAAATTTTACCGATAGATTTATGTCTATTGAATTTGTATGATGGCCGAGAGTTTCTATTCACTCAAGGATCACTGCATGAAATTCGAAAACAGGCAGTGAAAATATTACGGCTAAATTACTTTATTCGCAAATATTGTTCCTTATAAAATTTCTAAGTGTATTTGCTTGTATATTTGCGTTCTTTTCTGGCCTCGAGTCCCTGTTTTCCAGGGCCGATACGTGGAAATCTGTCGCCTGAGGAAAAAAGACAAAACACCCCTCTATTTCACGACACATAGGTGCAGATCGGCGACGACTCTACTATGATGCTGCTCCTAGAAAAGTGGCACCTGAGGCGGTCGCCTCTCAAACGCACCTCAAGCGACGGGCCTGCTGTTCTCATTCAATATTTTCAAATCATTCCACTAAGCGCTGTCTACACCAAACTTTTCAACCTTTTTTAATGTATCACCTACAAAATAAATAGAGAACATAAGCAATATATATATTTCCATTTTGAAAAAAAAACAGCATTAAGATTTGGATGAATATGCACGTCTTAAGTGTCCTTGAGTCGTAAAAGGTAGTTTTTACAATTCAGTCTGCTAGCAGGCTGTTGTCCAAGGACAGCTGTAGGGGCTATAATATATAACAGAATTTGAAAAAAAATCGTATCCATATCGAAGATAACCCGGAACAGAAACCCCGCTGAGATTAATCATATCATACAAAAATGGATGGAAGTTCAACATCGTTGATTTTTATTAAATTTCGATTTACTGAAAACCTCTTAAAAATTTTAATAAAAATCCATCCAAATAGAGTGCTTGATGTCATAAACCATGTCTGAGCAATAACAATATAGATCCCAGAGAAAATACGAGTATAAAATTGAGATTTACACCCAGCGAACGCCAAGCTCTCCTCACTTCTCTGACGTCATGCAACGATATTCTTCCGCAATCCGTCTCCTTTCCTACCTCCCCTCTATAATCCATTTCTATACTTATTGAGTGATCACCTCGAAGCAACACTGTTGCTACGAGATAGTCTGTGGAGAAATAGGTATTCATGTAACCAGTGATGCTATTTGGATAGCCGCGTAGTGAAGGCCCACGCAATACGGTAGGACCCGGGGGATAGGGGTCCTAAAAACCCTTTGAACTTTCCCATATTGTTTTGGTGGGGGAAGTCCTATATTTTCCACTACGCCGCAGTGTATGGACTAGAAGCATATGGATATAAGAAAGTTTGTGTATTATGTTACAATGTTTTTTTCGTTTTTGGACAGACACGAGAAAAAAAATCTTTTGTGCAGAATAATTCTCCCACTTACTATGTGCAATTTAGAATAGTATAATCATTATGATTCGAGGTATTCATCCAATTAAACTAATTTCTGATTAGTTTAATATTTTTCAAAAGGTGCATATGGGCTTTAGAATATTTTCTAATCTTGAGATGTTCAATAACGAAATTTCTTTGTTACTTTAATTTTACAATTTTTAGTTACAATATTTTGGTTAAGTTTTTTGACAAGCGATTAAAATAGAACTCCTGAAGTTTTCTCTAGGAAACCACTTTTATATAGGTACTTAATTTTTTATAAAGTATATTATTTCAATAAAATTCACAATGATTTTTATGGAGCTTTCTTAAGGAAAAATATATCTAGATGTTAATATCTAGAAAATGTTAATAATATTGCACTCACCAGTTGGTGGATAGTGTTGTACTTCGTTTAGAATCCCAACTATGTACCTCTACGGAGAGAAGTCATTTACTGAGGTGAGGTGCTGCAGGTATACCAAGATGATTCTCTCCATGACCTTCCAATAAATATAAATTGTGGCACTTATATTTCTGGAATAAACTCTGTGGTGTTCTAGATATATTTATAAAAGGATATGAAGCTGTCAGATTTTATTACACAGGGACTTCTATTCTCTTAGCGCAGTTATTTATTTTCCTACTGCATAGATATTTAGCACTACACGGAGCAGAGATGTACTCACTAAGAGGCTGAAGTCATTTGACATGTGGACTTGGAGGCATACGGAGAGAATGAGCTGGATAGAAAGATTGAGTAATGTGGAAGTATTGGAAAGGGCACAAGAAGAAAGAACGTTAATGGATATCATTAGAAAAAGGAAGAGGAACATGATATGGCACATGCTTAGAGGAGGACTGCTGAATGAGGCTTTGGAAGGAACAGTTATGGGAAGGAAGAATAAAGGAAAACGAAAAATAAAGATGTTGGATAGCTTGAAAGGGAAATATAGTTATCGTGAAATGAAGGATAAACCAAGAAACTAGGAAGGATGGAGGTGAGGGAATTGAAGAAGGGCCGGCTGTATCATGCAATTGCCATAAGTCAGAACACTAGTGATCATCATCATCAAAAATAGTCTTTGATATGACAACACTCATAATCACGGCCGGCGAGCACAGGCTCGGGGCGCCGAATTTTAGGGACGCCAAAATAAAAAAATTAGCTGTAATTAATTCTTTAAAAAATCTAATATGCCAGCTCAAAAGAACGCAATATACGTATGTAAAAACATCACATCAGTGATGAAATGAGTTGCCGGATTTTTATTTTTACTCTTTTTAAGGCAAAATTTTCATCCAATTTTCAGCTTGTTTTCGCATTAAAAATTCAAAAATGATCACATTGTCATTTATAGCCATAAAAACCTTAAAAAAGTAATAAAATTGATCAGGAGCAACCTGACGGTACAGGTGCAATTGTACCCGGTAGCGTTCCGTAACGAATATCGATCTATTTAGTTATCGCTACGTATGTATAGTTATGAAAGTGATTTGGTGAAGCTGGCAATAATAATCTGATTATGATAATTTCACTGTAATAATGTGCAAAATTTTAAATAAAGATTATTAAAAATTCAAATTTTGAGACGATAATTGACAAGCCTTCAGCTTGCTGTAATTTCAGTTTCTAGTGCCGTCCACGTAAGGTGTATACCTCTCGGGCAGCTTACGCGTCCTTCGCAATCCCCAAGACAATATTACTCACCATGTGTGCAATGATTGGGTGAGTAAATGTTGATAAAAGAAGTAATATATCGCATGCGATAATGCGCTGGGTAATTCGGAGGATAGCCTTGGCGGGAAAACAGAAGATCGCAATTTGCTAGCTAACTCGATGACGATCAGAGCCAACCTGACTAAAGAGCCCTTGTCGTACCGAGAAACTTTTGCCCGGGGCTTCCCAACGTGGTGCCTGCGGGCGCCCGTCAAGGTTCACTGTGGCGCAGGTTTGTTCAGGTGTCCTTAAAACTTTCAGCTCTTGCAATTAATAGTGTTGAGCGGTCACTTAATATTGGAAAGTGACAATCTAAAAAGACTTTGTCTTTGTCATACAGAATTTACATACAAATTCATAGAAAGATTCTACTCGCAATTTTTCACCAACCTCTCGGAAGTGGCTCATTGTATCATTTTAGCTTTAATCTTTATCGTAATTTATCACATTGTAGTGAATGGTGAACAGTTTTAAAAAATTAATTAAAAATTAATAACAATTATATTATTTATATAATGAATGCTGTAAAAGCAATGAAAAGTGCTGGTAGAGAGGGGCGCTCGAACAAATTTGATGCCCGGGGTGGCAATACATCTTGAGCCGGTCCTGGACGTATTAAAACCTTTTTTAAAATAGTCACCAATTGTTTTTGATTTAATTGCCATATATACTCATGTATATCACGGACCCATACGTTTTTCCAAAGAATCCCGACTTTTTCATATATATCATATAACACGCACCCTAGATTTTTGAGGGTTATAAGAACAAAATTTTAGATTTATATTGTCATGTTAGGTGTTAACTAGAGTGCCGTAAATAAATACTTTAATACGTTAAATGATCACCTTTTAACGCTTTTAAATGCTTAGCCATGAGTATTCTATTTAATAAGCTCCACATTAGACATCATCAGCCAATGGTATAGTCAAGCAAAAAATCATTCCAAAAGAGAAATTTCCGAAAGAAGTAGTCATCCATTTACAAAATAACGGATGGATGGACGAAAATGACATAAATTCATGACTAGAGAATGCTCGTAGTTTTCAACAAGAAGGACTGCGCATTGAAAAAAGTATAATCATTTGGGATATGTTCAAATCGTAACTTGTCTCTGAGATTGTTGCTGAAGTTAAGCAGCATAACACTGATGTTGCAGTGATTCCTGTCCGTCTGACCAGCATTTTACAGCCAGTGGACGTTTCAATAAATAAGCCCTTTATATATAACATGAGGAAAAAATGGAATGACTGGATGATTGAAGGAGAGAAGGCTTACACCAAAAGAGGTAGCACACAGAGTCCAACTCTGGCAACATGTGAATTGGTGGTCGAGTCATGGAACACAATTAGTACAGACATAATAAGAAAGCCTTTCAAAAAATGTATATCAAATGAAATTGACAGAAGAGAAGATGATATTTTGTGAGACTGGGGGGTGGCGGAAGACGTGGTTGGTGATGATATAGAGAATGTTGATGACCCATATGATGATTCAGTTAAAAAAGCAGATTGGGGTGATTTATTTGGTGCTGAAGATGATGAGGTAGATGAATTCTATGGATTTTAAATTTCGTATTTTTCGGCATATAAGACGCACTTTTTTTCCAGAAAAATCACTTCAAAATTCAGCCTTCGTCTTATACGCCGAAGATAAGGTTAATACTGTTCTCAATATTGACGCTAACGAACATACTAATCCCAAAATGGAGTAATTGGTAGTCATTCGTTGCAAAAACATTAAAATATACATTATAAATAATTAATAGTGAAAATTTTGTCATTATATACAGTAACACCTTATGCAACGTGAATTCTGAGGACGTATTTTCATTATTACGCTTTAATGCATGTCCTCTCCCGATGATTACAATTTTGGCGCATTTGCAATGTTTTAGTTCCTAATGACTCCGTTGAATAGTGTGATTAATGCCACGGAACAGGAGAATTCGTGTAGATGCCATAAATATTCTATACATATCTAGTATAAATAACGTTATGTGTATTGAGATCGTAATGGGTACAAAAGTGAAAAGATATGCCTATGCTATTAGTTAAAAGGTTCTGCGATTCAATACGGAAAAACGTACGGAAACCGAGCAGCAGCACCTCATTTCGGTTAACCTCCCACAGGAAAAAAATTACCCGTAAATGGAGAAAATGAGGAAAAATTGAAGCTGATGGGATAAGAGAAACATAGTCTTGGTAAGGTTGGTATTAAATTGCCAGAACTAGAGGAGGAAGTGATGGATAGTAGAACAGAGGAAATTTGGTATTGCTGTATCGATCAAAATCGTTATGTAAGAGGCAAAAAGAGTTGCAGAAGGAAAGGAATAGTTGAGCGTACGTATCATTATTACATACGCATTCCATTTATTATTTATTCCATTATATTAAAATATCATCATGAACTTAAGTTTAAATAAGTACTATCGGTAAAGGGTAATCTATACGTGTGACATATGCGGCGCACTCTGACATCTTTAGTTAATACGACTACTGAATTCACGTAGGGCACATTTAGCTACACAAGTCTCGAAGCAATTATTTGTTTTAGATCACCTCTATTTATTTTACGAATTAAGTTTATCTAAAACGTTACATTTTCTGTAAATGTTGCCAGACATGAACTTTATCACGGCTGGAAATGATACACGGCGTGGCCTTTCCTAAATGCCTTGGTGAACCAAAATAATTTTTATCCTGAAAAATCTTCTAAAAACCGTGGTGCGTCTTATACTCCGGTGCGTCTTATATGAAGAAACTTACGGTAAATAAATAGTGTTAATTATATTTAAAACTAGTAGTTGCATTCTGCAAGCATATCATCTCAACATAGAAAAACATTCATTTTTCATATTTCATCATTACAAATATTTTTTTAATTCTAAATATTTCACCTCTGGAGCGATTTTCGTTTTTCCCTTATGTAAAAATAATAGATTAAAACAATCCCAAAACTTTGCAATTTAAGAATTTTATACTTCCTCCATTATGGGTTACTAATGCTACACATTTCTGCCAAATTTTAAAGTTGTAGTACTTATAGAAGTGAAATAATATTTTTCCAATTGTTTAAATTTTTAACATTTTTAACGGCCGTCGCAATATGTTTATGGAGAGATTCAAATGTTTATTTGTGCAAATGCACTACTATGTAAATAACTTGAAAATTTCAGCTTCCTAGCTCATCCCGTAGTACCTAAACAGTTATCTATTTGTTTAAACTTTAAGAATTTTTAACTGCCAAACAAAATAACATATCAAAATTTGTATAATCTCTATTTCGTTTTTTTACGAATTCTACTTATTAAAAAAATTTCAACTCCGTAGCACATGCGGAAATACATAGACCTTGAAAATTTGTTTAAACAATTGCGAATTTTTAGCGGCCGCATTGTTGCATTTTCTAAAGATTTTCGTTTTTTCTAGTCGGTTTTGAACAAAATCCTACCTATGAAAAAAATTTGGAATATCCAGCACATCTGGAAGTGCCTAAACATTAGTATCCTCCTATATGTTATATGTATGTTACTAGTAGAAGGTGCTTGCATACTGCAAGCATATCATCTCACCTTGAAAAACATTAATTTTTCAGAGAGATATTTCATCATGGGAAATATTTCTTTAAGTGAAAATATTTCTCATCGGGACCGATTTTCATATTATCCTTTTGGAAAAATAATGGAGTAAAACAATTGCTAATTTTTGCAATTTTAGAAATATTATACCTTTTTCATATTGGATTAGTAATGCCACACATTTCAGCCAAATTTTAAATTTGTAACACATTTAGAAGTGAAATAAGATTTATCTAATTGTTTAAATTTAAATAATTTTTAACGGCCATAATAACAATTTCATGGATATATTGAAATGTTTATTCGTTTATATAGACTAAACTCTAATAATATAAAAATGTCAGCTCTCTAACTTGCCCAGTAGTATCTAAACATATACCACTTTGTTTAAACTTTATGAATTTTTAACTGCCAAACAAATTAAAATATCAAAATTTCTATAATCCCTATTTCGTTCTTTTACAAATCCTAACTCTAAAAAAAATTTCAGCTTTGTAGCACCTTCGGAAATACATAAACCTTGAAATTTTGTTTAAACAATTGCGAATTTTTAGCGGCTGCATTGTTGCACTTTTTCACAAATTTCCTTTTTTCTAGTCGGTTTTGCACAAAATCCTACCTAAGAAAAAAATTTCGAATATCCAGCTCATCTGGAAGTGCCTAAACATTAGTATCCTCCTCCTCATCCTCCTCCTCCTCTATAAGAAACGTCTATATAGAATGATATCCTCCTCCTCCTCCTCTGTAAGAAACCTCTATATATAATGATATTCATTAACTAAATAAAATTATTTCAATAAGCTTATACAGAAAATCCTTGACTTACAAACAACCCGTACTTACGAACGAAGGAACTGCGAAATTTAAATGCCCTTCTAAGGATCTTTTTTTAAATAAAAAATGTGGGTTTATTTAGGGATTTCCTTATAACTTGCTGTGTAATCATGTTAGTTATGATAAACAAAAGGTATGTTCCACATATGTATATTGTATCTATTATATACAATCACCTAAAGTTGTTAATAATAATATAATATAATATTAGACACTTCTACCAAAGAAACTTATACCAAAACAAATGGCTGAGGCCTTTGCAATGATTGAAGATGGCTTGTCACCGCTTGAGGAGCAAGACCCAGATTGTGCAAGATTTGCCTCAGTATCCAGAGCTGTTTCAAATGCCCTTACATGTTACAAGAAAATATATCGTGCGAACAATAAAGCAGCTGTCCAAGCTTCAATAGAAACATATTTAATGAAGAGTGCCCCATATGAACCAGTTCCATCAAGTTCTACAGCCCTTATGATTTCCCATAAGCATTCTCCATCACAAGAAAAGTTTCTTTCTACTTCCATGACTTTGTCTATTTAAAGCTACTTCTCCTTAAGAAACACCACTTTCAATAAGCTATTCAGCACCAGCATTCAAGATAAATAATGAGTATTTTCTATTCAATTTGATTGTTTTCATGTTTTGCTTAATTAATGGTACATATTACAACAGTTTTGTTTTCTACTGTTTTTAATCATAAAGATACATCATTTCAACTTAATTACTGGTAAAATAGGCTTTCGTTGTTTTGGTTGGGAACCTAACCACCAATTATACCATTGTGTTTCTGGGAGATTGTGTTCTGAGTTCCAAACAAAATACTTACGAACGAGCTTTTGGAATGCAACCAGTTCGTAACTTGGGGACTTCCTGTAGTGTTTTTTAGCCTACTAGTCTTATGAGCAGTGTTGCCAATTTTTTTTAAACATTTGGGAGCTAGATTTCATCTCCTTGGTAGCTAGAAAGTAGCTAGAATATATAAAAACCAATGATATTTATGGTTGTGTACTGAAAGCTTACCATAAGATGTCTTTAAACTATTAGAGTATCGTAACTGTGTGCAGAGCAAATGTGTCTACTATTTTGAAGCTATCGCTGTCTTTTATAAATATTCAAAAAGATGGAATCTTCACCTGAACAAATTTCTTTAAACATTTTAAACCCCTTTTCCAAACACTGCGTTTTTCCGTAATAGGAATTGTATGATAAGTATCTAGCAAGGCAGAGTCCAATTGTTAACTTGTTAAACTATGTTGTTGTTATTCTGCCATTGCAGACTTTTTTGGTAGTTTCATCTGTTCTATTAGGTTAAAAATGTATTTAATAAAAAATAAATATGTTACATTAAAATCCATAAAATGGATAAAACTAACAGAAGATTTCCTATTGTTGTTTCCAAATAATTATATACTATGAATATCTGATATATTCTTGCCAGTTACGTATGTAACTTTATTTCTATGTAAAAAATTAAACCCTGAATTAAAATGCTACAAAAAGTATTTATTATTCATTTCTGTTTCTGACATTTTAAATTGCAATTCTAAAATTTTCAATTTGAAAATTAAGAAAATATACTTTCATATTAGAAAGAAGACTTTTTTAATTAAAGGAGTTTAATAAGTAAACTATTTAAACATAAAATCTTTCTTGAAAATTATGACAAATACATTTAAGGATACAATAACATAATCACAAATGAATACACTTGAATCATTAAATTTTACATAAACTCTTTTACATTTGAGAATATTCTTTGGGTTAAACATAAATTACTTAAGGTTGATGTAATATTTTACACTCATTGCAAAAGGTAATTGGTTTGACAAATTAATGATAAAATTAAAACAAAATATAATCATTAACCAAAATGGAAGCTTTTAATAAAATTTAAAACTCAATATGCCACAAGTCTCATTCAGAGTCACTTGTTTCCTCTAAATCTAAAATGTCATATATATATATATATATATATATATATATATATATATATATATATATATATATATATACATATACATATAAACTTAAGGAAAAGAAAAGGTAGTGATGAGGGTGGCAACAAGGTGTTGAGGGAAGCCCAGCAGACACTTACCAAGTTGGCAGGTTGCTGGGGGCGTCGAAGAGACACGTAAAACACACGAACACAAAAAAACACGCAAGCTTATCGGGCCTATGCCCTTCTTCAGCGAAAGAGTAATGTAAAGTATATATATATATATATTTATTTATTTATTTATTTATCAATAATTTCACATACAGCGTAATAGCCAATTTAAACTGAAAAACCAACAATAAAAATCATAAGTACTAAAATAACAATAAAATACAACAAATTAAAAAAAGAAAACTAGACAATAGCAAATATTTGGATGATGCTTATGGTCATTTAACTGTAATATGTGTGCTTCCAAGCTTAATAAATGATTTACTTGATAGGAAAAATGGATCAACAGGAGGGTAAGGTATTCAAAAGAGAGGGTAGATGAAAAAAGAGAGAACATTTAGCAAGGGAAATCCTTGGGGTAGACATATGAAATAGGGAAGAAGACCGGGTAGTTCTACATGAGACTCAGAAATTTAAATATGATAGTAAGTCAGGACAGTCTGTAATAGAATTTAAGATATTATACAGGAAAGGAAGATCAGATTTAGCTCGAGTAACAAATAGATTATCCAACAAAAGAGCCGATAAAATAGCATCATTGGAAGCACACCGAAGAGAAGATACACGAAATTTCACAATTCTCAGGAAAAAGTTTAGGACACTATCAAGGGAAGAGAGATTAGAGATAGTAGACATCATCCATATAGGAGAACAACATGTAATCACAGGTAGAATAATGGTAGAAAAATAAATTTTGAGCGCTAACGAGTTATTGATATCTGTGAAATGATACAACAAGCCCAACAGGGACATTGCTTTTTTTTAATTACAATTATATGATCAGAAAAAATTAGTTTATTATCAGTAATTACCTCCAAATCTTTCTGTTGTAAAATTCCCATCAAGATATCTGAATTAATGCAGTAATGAAAATTTATAGGGCTTTTGCGAAGTGTGATAGACATAATATTACATTTTTTAAAGTTTCATTTTAGCATCCAAGTATCACACCAATTTGATACCAGATTAATTGAATCCTGGAGAGTTGTGCATTCAACTAATGTATCTACCTGCTTAAAAATTTTGCAGTCATCTGCATAAAGAAGTGTGTGGGTCCCTGAGGAGTCAAGGATAGTAGCCAAATCATCAACAAACAATTTGAAAAGGTAGAGCCCAAGGACACTGCCCTGCGGGACGACTGAAGTAATGGGAGCCCAATTGGATGTGATACCAGTTAATAAAACCCTCTGTATGCGATTTTTCAAAAAACTACTCAGCAGATTTAGGAAAGTTCCATGAATGTTATAACGGTTGCTAATTTTGTGAATAAGAAGATTATGATCTATAGAGTCAAAAGCCTTGGAGAAGTCAAGAAAAGCCATGTCTAATTGGGACTTATCAACAATAGCATTAACCGCATGTTGTTGAAAACTGGTAAGTTTGTCAAGCAGGAATGGCCAGGTAAAAATCCATGTTGCTTAGTAGAGAGATGTGGTGATGTGAAATAATAAAGATGATTTAAAATGATCCTTTCGCAGATGGAGGAAGTTATTGGGAGTAAGGAAATAGTGCAGTAACTAGTTATATCATGCTTAGAGCCAAACTTATGAATAGGAGTAATGTTAGCAGATTTCCACTGGGAGGGAAAAAAACCCAGTGAAAAACATCTATTAAAGATAATACATAGAGGAATAGAGAGAGAGGAAGCACAATTACGAAAGAATAAGGGATTAATACCGTCAGGATCAGGAGCACGATAGGGGGAAATTTTAGAAAGGAATTCAAAAACTTCCTGATGGGTAGTTTGAAGTTGAGATAAAGTAAAATTACATACAGGAGTGAAGGAATCAACATTATTAAAATTCAAAGTGGAATTAGTGGAGGGTGATAAACAATCAGAGAAATAGGTATTAAATAACGCAGATCTATAAGAGCCCGTAACATTAGTAAATTAGTAGTAAATTTCGTCTGGGATTTTAGAATGACCACGGCGACCATTTATAAAACACCAAAATTTCTTGGGATTGGATTAGATGGAATCTGCTACAGTTTTTGTAAAATCAGCATAGTCACGGCGAATTAAAAATTTTGAAAAATGCTGTAAGTCTGAAAAGGATTTGCGGGTTTCCTCACTAGGGTAAGCTTTCTACAAATACCAGGCACTATTTTTATTATATATATATATGTTATATCGTTCTCCTCTGTAAGGAACATCTATATATAATTATATGTTACACCTCTGTAAGGAATGTCTATATATAATGATATATATATATATATATATATGTTCCTCCTCCATAAGAAGAGTCTATATATAATAGATATTTGTCAAGTGCATTTGGGAATTACCACATTGGACATATATTAATTTTTGGAAACAAATGAACAAACCTAGTTTTATGGCAACATTTGGAATTAGTATATTGCCTCTTTTGATGTTTTTTTCTTATTCTTAATATAATAGTATGAAATTTGATGCTCCTACTAATACTAAAAAATAACAGGACAGAGCCATACTTTTAAGACTCCTGGTTATTAATTATAGTTCAAGACAAGGAAAAAGCTGTTTTTAATTGTAACCTGTCACATGATCAATAAAATATTAATTGTAAGATAATTTAAAACCATTCTTTCAGGTTTCCCAAAATGGTATTGGTGCTTAAAATGCCAGGTCAGAGAACTAGTAGTGCCATATTTGATGCACATTAAAAAACAAAATCCTGGATAAAAGGACTGATGCATTATCAGGCATAAGGAATTTTGGCACCAACTTGGAAAATATTCTTTCCCAAAATGTAACTTGTTTCTAGGTTTAGATAATTAGCACTCATGATGCTGCTTGACCAACTTGGAGAAATCATACTTGATACCAGGTCACCAGAATCATCAAGCAATTTTGTCAATGAGATTTGCTGCTCTCAAATAATCTCTCAAAGGCAATATTTTTAGGGCATTAGTTTCAAACAATCATCCCTTACCACTTTTATCTTCTTGGAATACTTGTGAATATAAATAAATAAAACTACTCCCATAGAAAAATGGATAATAATGATATATGTAATCTATTCTGATACTGTCAATTTTGTTCTTAATATTACAGTATGGAAGTTGATGCTCCTTAGTGCATACTGAGAAGGGCATGATGATGTAGACATACATTAAATACTCCTGGTCGATTCATACAACCTGAGATGAGCAACATGATGCTTTCGTTCGGAAACCAGACACATGGTGAAGAGTGGAAGACTGAGAAAACAAGAACAATTCTGTTAATTTTTTTACCATTGTGGGTGCTTAACCAGTTTGGAGTATTATTATCAGCCCATTATAGAAAATTTTTAACACATTCTGTAATGCCTATATTGCCAATTCATTTTAGGTATTAAAAAGAAGGGTTACACGATGTGAATCTTGAAATTTTGGCAATGCCATACTTTAGACCAGAGGTCCACAACCTGGTGCTTGTGAGCACAACAGTGCTCTTGTCACTTAATTTTAAGTCCTCTCCAAATAGTCAAAAAATAGTGCTCACAAGCACTCCCAATCTGGTTGCATAAAGAAATACTCTTTGTAACATTGTTATGAGTAAAACAATTATTTCATTCCTTTTATTTATATAGAGAAAGAAAAATGCTAAACCTCTGAATGGGTAAACTCCAAAAAGTATACAGAATGTGTGCAGAGCTGGGATAAGTGTTAGGTGAGCAAGGCAGCCGCCTATGGCACAGCACACTTAGGGGTGCAACAAATGACAATTTAACTTTTAAGGTATCTAATGCTTTAAATTATAAAATATATATTATATATTTTATTTTACTTTTACATTGTAAATAAACTACTGTTTTGAGAGGTAAAATTGTTTACTGTATACTATCAATAGGAGGGTGGTAAAACCTTGCCTATGACACAAAAATGTCTTGTCTTGTCTCTGATTACATGGATCATCTGTTCTCTTTGCCTAGTCTTAAAACAGATGAAAAGGGGTGTAAGGTCTTTCAATAGTTGGAGACCTCACACACAGAGCTTCCTTCGAGTAAACATTTGCTTACTTCCCTGACAATATTTGGGGAACTTTGTCATTCAAATTCATATTATTCGAAGTGGTTTGAATGGACAGGGTTGCCAACTGTCCCATATTGACCAGGATTTTCTGTATTTTAAGTATACACTTGGCTCATTCTACAACTCTAAAATGAGTTGCCAGCCACAGCACTTCTCGAGAGATGAGCAATCTGTCATTACTATTCACTGTGTATCATTAAGTCTTGAATAATCCTTCTAATTAAAAAATTATATCCTGTGAAATTAAAAATGTAAGTATTGACAGTGGTGGCTTGCCAGGTGAACCTAAAATAATAATAATAAATTTAAAAAATAATTTATCATACCATTAAATTGATTTGTTTTCATTCAAATTCTTTATTTTTTAATAACTAGGTAGATGTGCAAGCCAAAAGTGTGAGCACTCTGTTTAAAATAACTTTACAAATGTAGGAAAGCAAGGTGAAGAGCTGAGAGCTCCTACTGAAAGCATCTGTTCCCGGAGTGGACATGCTGTGCTAGGGTAGGTGAGGAACGTTGTTTGCTATCACAATGAGTGACATCAACCGCTGCCTCATGAAGAGGATTTGAGCCACACTTCACTTTCCTGTCTCCCTCAGTCTTGAGTTTGTCTTTGATTTTGGTTATTTGTTGTGTCGTGCATCGCTGCATTTAGTTAATATTGTTTTCTTTTTCAAGTATAGTGTTGACATTGATGTTTCTCCTTAATTGTGTTAATAATTTCTCTTTAGCGTGTAATATTTTTTTGTTTGGAAATTGTTTTCTTTAGTTCTTACTTTACTCTCATCCAGTGTGTCAATACAAAGAAATTTCTCCTGTTTAAAAAGAACAAGAAGTTACTTAAGGAACACTATTTCACAACAAAGATTATCGTCTTTAGCTAATATCGCAATACAAAGAGAACTTCTATGTAAACTTGTGTATAAACATCCTTTCTTCAACCATTATGCTGCCTTAAAAGATAGGAGAACTGATCTGATCTACATGAAGTACCTAGGGTAAGTTTTTTAATGGATTTACATGTTGTAACACTTCACCTGCATCTCAGGTCACAAGCTGTCACTGAGTTTTAAATACAATATATAAAATATAAACTCATGTTTCCTTGTTGTAAATAATTAAATTTAATAGGAGAATCCAGTCTGCCCATTGCCTCAGACATTGAAAATCATCCCACCAGTGAAGGTATATGCCCTTGGTTTATGCCTTTGGAGTAACCCTGTCTATCACAATTTGATCATTCAATTTAACTGTCTAGTTGTACTTCTGATTATGAAAACATTAATTTTGTTTTGTTTTTGATCCTTAAATATGGAAAAAATTTTAAACTTAATGCATAAAAATGTTGATGAAAACTCAGATAATGTGGAGCCTTCAATGTCGCAAGGAACAAAATTCAATTCAGAAATTTCAAGCTCTAAAAAACAAATTCTTTTTAATCCAGATGGGAGGCGGAATATGTTGTGCAAAATGATAACAAATCAGGAGTGGTGTGTTAACTATGCTGGGAAATGCTACCTGGTTTTCAAAAGGCAAACTGCTAGTTACAAACACCATGTAACATTTTCTGAAGAGTATTCAAAATTTTCTACTGTTAGAGATTTAAACTTCGAGAGTTTACAGGCAATTTGAAGAGGGGAAAAACATTTTCACTTTGCATAGTAATTTAAACATATTACCAACTGAAGTGTCATTTGAGATGTCAAATATTATTGTAAAGCGTTGTAGCAACTGCTATGAAAATTTGAACTAGAGCTATGCAAGGAAACCAAAGGCAACTGTTAATAGAATCTGCTCAAGTATCCCAATGAGTAGCAAAAACATAACAGGACATATGAGCTCAATTGCAGTATGTGGCTAGCAGACTTGGTATGATGCCTTAATGCGGTCCATGAGTTTAGTGGAGAGCCTTCATTAACACACCAATATGAACTTGAGAACCCTGATTTATACAAAGCAATGCTACAACCAAAGAACACTTTTTGAGTGTGTTACCACATACTGGTAAAATAACAGGAAATGCTGTTTATGAAACACTTATGCAGTTTCTAACATGCAACAATGTTGATTTATATAAGCTTGTTACAGTTTTTACTAATGGTGCTTCCTCCATGACTGGAAAAAAACAGCTCTGATTTCTTATTCGATCAAGAATGAAAGGATCCCTCATTATGTGTATTATCACTGCTTAATTCATGTAGAGGTACTTTGCAGTAGGCTAAAAAGTGAAAAAATATCCTTGATTGTCTTAAACTATTGTTAAAATCATTAACTATCTTTCTTTTCAACCACACAATAAAGGACTTATGAAATTGTTTCTGATAGACTTGCAAGCTCCACATTCTGAGCTTATTGTTCATGCCAATGTCAGGTGGCTCAGAATCATGCTAAAGCCAGAATGCGGGAAGTTTTTGAAAAGGTAAACGCCTTCCTAGTTCAAAACAGTATATCAGATTTATTCCCTGAGGTCTTCACCAATGAATTCAAAATAACATTCTCATTTATGGTAAATCTCTTTTCTCACTTCAACAGTCTAAATTTAAAGCTTCAAGGGACAAGCATAACTATTGCAGTTTAGTATGAGGAAATAACAGATTTTCAAAAAAAGCTTGGGAATTTTCTATAACCAGATAAGTGAGGGAGTCTTGTATCATTTTCCAGAACTTAGGAAATATTTGCTAGAAAACTGAACAATCCTCACACTTTGTAGCCAAGTCTCTGAAAATTTTGCAGAAGGATTCACAAGGAGATTTGAGTTTCTGCATGTACATGTGCTCAAATTTTCTCTTATGACATGCGCATTAAGTTTCACAACAAATGATCTCTCAAGTAATTTTAAATACAAAGAAATGGCTGCTGCAGAATTGGAACTTATAGATATGCAGTCATCACTTGCCATGAAACACTTGCACCAACAAGTGGATATTTTTCAATTCTGGGGATCATCTGATTACAATGACAAATTTCCTTCACTAACGCATGAGGCATTTAAAGTTCTTTCAATGCTCGGAACAACATACTTATGTGAATGTGCTTTTTTGATAATGAACAATATTAAAAACAAAAAAGAGCAAGAATAACTACGGAACATTTGGATGAGTGTATTGAAATTGCTATTAACCTTCTCCTTCCTAAATCTCCCCAAACCGCCCGATCCTATTTCTCTGCTATGTGATGAATTTAAATGCCCCATTCCCCAATCTTGGCCATATATTGGCCAGTGGCACACACTATGAGCATTTATTCATTAAATTAATAAATTTAAATGGAATTTCAAAATAAATATATATCATTTCATTAATATTAATTTTTCTAAAGAGCACCAAGGGGGCCAATGACTTAATGTCCCTTCCGAAGAATGAAACGCTGACTTTGCAGGGTCTCCTCAAACCACACAAACAGGGTGCCGGATGACCTTGGAAAAAATTTTACTTTCACAGGATTCGTGCCCGCTAGCCCTTTTGAGCAGCAGGTGAGTAGCAGCCAGCATCCTAACCACTACACGACCAGTACCCCCTTAAGTCATCACGATGCTCATCATTGGAAAAAGGTTGTGGACCCCAGCTTTAGAGGCTTGTGAGTTTTTATGAGAAATATTAGAAAATGAGTATTTTTATGGATGGGAATTGATTGGCAAATAAACAGACAATTTGATGCCATATTCAAGGACTTTAGTTTCTCCTTCTTATAGAAATTATACATGAAAAGCCTTAAAACATGTATGAGATACACTCCAGCTAGTGTGGCTCAAGATGAGAATGTTTTTCCAGGACAATAAGTAGATAAATCTTCATTATACAGCAAGATAGAATGTTAACTATTAGTTATTACCAAGTATAAAAGTTCTGATGCAACATGAAATAATGCCTTGTGGCGAGATCCAATGCAAAGTGAAAGGAATTATTTGTGAAATCAATGGTCATATAAAAAAGCAGTATGAAACATGAACTCCAATCATTATGATAAGTTCTGACTATCCTTGAGAAATACAAACCTGCAAAAGGTATAAACAATGATAACAGTATGAATGGCTACATTAAACCAGAATTGGTTTAAGAAAATATAAGAAAAGGAATTTGTGAAAATTTTCAGGAATTTCATGAAAAGTTTCAAGAATTCAGTGAAAATATGACTGGAAAAATACATACTATAAAGCAAGAATATGAACCACTTTATGACCCAGCAACCTTTTATTTGGCATCCATTAAGTGTCTGAGCAACAGGGGGAGGATACTGATAATACTAATAGCTAATTATGCTACCAATATATATATTTTCCAGGGCAACTCATAATAGTGGTTAATAAATAATTGATAGAAACATGGTACAATGACTTCAGAGAATGGAAGAACATTTGCAGGAATTTTACATATCTCTTCAGGAATTTGGAGAGGAATTTCAGGAAAATATGATAAAAGAAGCAAAATATTTAGAGCAATAATTTATTGAGGAGCATCCATCTACATCGGCAAAGAATAGTATACTTTAAAAATGTAAACTCATTTTTTTCACATTGGTGATGTTATTATTTTTCAGGTATTTTTTTGTATTTGTTCTTTTCTTGAGAAGTTCTGGAGAGAGACACTACTGGCAAACACATACTCCCTGTGGCCACTCCTCCACATTTCATTCTGGCAGTAAAGAGGATGGTGGACAAAATGGCAACCCTTCATCCATCCCTATAATTCGTGGAATGCCTCAGATGTACATCTCCTCAAGACAGGGACAGGTACTCTAGTCCCTACCAGAGGAAGTTGGAGGAGCAGTCCAGTATCAGACATCATGGCTGTTAGGGGGTACTCAATATTCATACAGTAGAATACCCAATGAGTCAAAAAGACAAAGGAGCTCCAGGAATTCCTTCAAGGAAAGGAGTCATTGCAAGCACTATCAATGAGACTCACCTGTGCCTGACAGAGTTGGAAAGTTGCTGCATAAAACAACTATGCTGACATGGACAAAATGAAGAGACTTCAGCAGGAGGACCAGCTCTTTTGCTCCAAAGAACGGTGAAGCTATTTCCAGTGGAGTCTTTCACATCTACCTATAGAGGACGTTCATGCACAATAGGATGAGCGAGGGCTGGTTCAGAGTATAATTTTCTTATAAGTATATTTGTCTTATAACCGGCCAAAAGCCTATATGGTACAAGACGTGTTGCTTTATTAATTATTATGTTTAATTATAATAAATTCTCGCGATCTATTATTGGGTTAGCGGCACTTATGTTGCTACATTTCTCCTAAAGGAGTTTGGAAGTTGAAGAATGTAGGAACATAGTTGTCTTCCACCAAAAATAGTTTGGGAGATTGTGTGGAATTGGTGAGGTTATTGCCGAAATGACCCTAAATTATCATGAGTCAGTCACAAAATAAACGATTATAAAAGAATACGAAATGAAATCTTCGTCTAAAATGAGTCGCTGACACTGCCGCTAATTATGGTCAGCATTCGGATGAGAGTTAAAGAGCGACGAAGGCTTCACGGCAAGAGACGAAGTACTCTATGCGGCCCGCGAAGCTATGATGAAAAGGTGATTGGTGAAATTTGATATAGACAATTTCCTATTTTTTCAGTATAATTATCGACTCTAAACCTCTTCTATTGGAGCTTTAAATCAAGTAATTTATTTAGACTTGATTTTTGCTAATAAGAGACCAAAGATTCCCTAACTTTTAATGTAAACACTCATCCGGATTGCCGAAGCTCTCTTGACTTCCAATGCGACCCTCCGAAGCATTCACATTTACGAATGCGTTGTTGGGCTCCACTGGATTAGATAATTCCAGTGCGAATTAAAACATTTGCATCATTTCGCGAGTGAGGATAGATAGTAAATAGTAAAGTCGACTGAGTAAGGGGATTTACTCAATAATTATTTCTATCCAACTTGGGCGACATTGGAAAAAATAACTCTCACCTTTGTCTAATTGTACAGCATCAGCAAACCGATGTCGGGCTCTTTCTGCGACCAGCAGTGAGATATTTTTTATAAGGATTTTGAAGTCCGTCTAGAGCTGAGGTTAATGCCGCTAGAAAAAATCCTGCAACTAAAGACGACTACGCTATGATCAAATCAGGTGCATTCGAAAGTTACTATTTGCGCAACATAATCATAAAATGCATCAAATGATATATCGGTCAGACCTCTAATTTTTGTGATCAACTCTCACCCACATAGCTAGTTAATAATCCGTATTGGGCCGGATTAAAGAAGGAATGGACGGGCGAAAAAGCGTGCCTCCGAACAAGAAATCCGACAGAGACATGATGGGCACAGTTAAGTCTTCCATTTGGCTGATTGTGAGTTGACTTCTAGCCTCTGAGAGTGCGCTGGTTGCATGAAGGAGTGGAGGAGGAAAGACTGTAGTTGATTGGCAGAGATCGTGGAGGTGCCAAAAACCACCCACTTCTCGGGCGGTGTAGGTTCGCAAAAGAGGCCTGCATACCCGCAGTTTACCCGGTCCGACCCGCGGGTACCCGCAGCGAAAGTTGCGGGTCGGGTTAGAGTGCTTCCATGCGGGAACGGGTCGGGTTCGGACACAAAAGACCGCGGTGCGGGTAAAGAGCGGGTACGGAAACTAGTTTTAATTCCAATTTAATTTGCCTCGCCAATGTAGGCACAGGAACTTTTTACACACCTTTTACTGCTAGTAAAGCCCACCCTCGCGGTCAGACGTAGCGTTATATAGATAGATACAAATTTGCAATTTATGCAGGTGGGCAGATCGCAGTCTTTGTGTATCATGTGTCAAGCAAAGTGTCTGACGAAAAAACGATTCTTTTTATTATATAAATAGATACAAATTTGAAATTGACAAACAATTGTGGATTACGTTTAGTAGATGAGAATGTGGGGAGGTGAGAGAAAGAGTGAAGAGGGGAATTATGTAATACAATGTATGACGGATTGGTTTGTGCGAGAACTCTCCCTTTTAACCAGTTGGTTTTGCCCATTCATGCAAGTAACATCTATCTTTGTGAATTCGCTTTTGAAGAGACGTGGTTAAATATCGTATAAGAGTGCCTATCAGCATTCTTTATATGTTATTTTACGTTCAAATATATAGTATTTTTTCGTCAAATAATCGCGTGTGAGTTGTATTATTTTATACTTTGTTTGCAAGAGAAAAGAACGGCAGTTATTTTATAAAATTACGTTGGTGAGTTATATGTGATCTCGACTTTTGTGACAGAATATCAATCTGCCACATCCTTAAAAGGAACCAATACCAGCTGATTAAACGGTAAAATTTTCAGTTATAAGTTAATGCATCATTCAATTATAAATAAAAATTTCAATCGAAATATTACTTTTATCTGCCTTTCAGATTTGAATAATGAATACTGATCAGATAAGAAGGAAGCTTTTGAGGTTAGAGTACACTCTAAGAAGAAAAGAAAATACCTAATCAAAATTTTGGGAAACATTCTGTGAAATTTTAGATGAAAAGGGAGGACTGATTTCGAAGACAATCGCTTGCAGTAGTTATAAAATGTTTACCGTTATGATAATAAGAAGTTGGAAACATCAAGTTTATTGTGACACAAGTGTGAAAAAAGCAAAGAAGGCGTGTCTAAAATTACTAATTTTCTTGTTCCGAAAAAATGCGATTTACCAAAATTATCAGCTGAAAAGAAAAAAAGGTTTTAGATGGATGTGTCGAACTTGTACGAGTTAGAGATTTGATACCTTTTGAGATAGTATCAGGGGATGGGTTTAAAAATTTATAAAATTTCTGTTTTCCTTCATCCCCTTCTAAAGAGCGTGAAAATGTTAAAAACTGAAGAAAAGTATGAAATCTACGAGAAAGTTAAAGTAAGTATTGATGACATTAAAAAGGAGAAGGGATATTAATTCTTATCCATGACGCCAAATCCGTTGACGCTTGTAGAGCAACCGATGAATAGATATAAAATATCAGACACCTTAGTTCAGTTTATGGATACAGACACAATAAATGATCATATTTCTCCAGACGAATTGACTGCATATATTGACTTAAAACTATCTGACGACATTACTAATAATTTTAATTTGATGAAATGGTGGGATAAGCAAAAGAATTGTTTGCCAAATTTAAGTATTTTAGCGAATCGTATTTTTGCAATACCAGCAACCAATGCTCCATCAGAGAGGTGTTTTATATTGGCGGGACATGTTGTTAGTGAAAGAAGAAAGAGTTTAGGTCCCGCAAACGTGGATGATGTCCTATTTTTTAATAGGTAGTCATTTTAAATCTCAGGGTAGATAATATTATTGATGTTTCCTTTTTCAATAAAATTATTTTGTAAAATTTGTAGATACTTGAAATACATTTTTTTCGATCTTAAAAATGAATGTTAATGTACAATTGCATTTCATTTTAATTTATACAAAATAAATGACTGACTCAGAAATAATATTTTTATTTTTTCACGACTTATTGCTACGGATTTGTGTCTTGAGGACCAGACAGTTAAAAAAATATGGATCGGGTCGGACAAGTAGGCTTTCAGTGCGGGTGCGAGCCTGCGGAAAAATTTCACATTGAGAAACGAGCTCCTCCAGCAAAGAGTACGTAGTTGAGCGACGCTGAAGATGCAAATACATGCAACCACCGCGTTACGGACGGTTTACGTTCTTGAAAAGCTGTCTGTGATGTTGAAATCCGTAACTCGAATACATAATTCCCGTGTAATCTAATTCATTTTTCATTTTTTTCCCAAGTGCAAATTTCCTATGAAAGGTAATACGATATAGATGTAGAGCAGAATGATATCCCGCTATTATGCAAATAAATATACACTCATTAAAAGAGTACAGTAAATGATAAAACAATAATTTTAATCTACTTAGCATAGATAAATTGGAGCAGTGTGTGAGGTGGAATGGAGCATGGCATATTCGAATAGGGAGGGGCGGGCTAAATTAATAAAGTTAATCTTTCTGGATTTATGCATTTATAATTGGGGAATCCTCTTCCCATTGAGTAAATCTAGTAACTATAAATTGCTAATTCTCTTGGTCACTTGGTCATTATGTCCATAACGCTCAATATCTCAGTTGTTTCTTCAGTCAGTTCAACCAAATTTGGTAGGATTGTATTGATCATGTACCAGACGCGAATGACATAAAAAACTTTCCAAAAAGGTCCTCGGTTCGACTCCAGAGGGCGATTTAAATTTCTCATAAGATAACACGTAAAAATCTATTTTCGACGTAAAGGCTTTTACTCTTTTGCAATTTAAAATTAGAAATAACTGACCTACGATCTTTGGACCTAGACCGTTTTAAAGAAAAATAAATAACGTTTCTTATTCTAATCGTCATATGTTGCTTACGATACAAAATCGCTCAATTTCTACGTTTAAATCATATTTATTGGAAAAATTTAAACTTTTTAATGATATGTTACCTTGCCGACCGTGTCATTGTTAAACCTCGAGATTGTATTGTCGCCTCAACCCTTATACTATATGCGTAAGGAAAGCGTGCTTTAAATGTTTTAATAGTTGTGAGGGTAGGAGAGAGAGGAAGAAAGGAGAGAGACGGGGGGAGAGAGGGAGTGAAAGAGGAGAGAGAGAAGGGAGACATATGGGGGAGATGGAGGGAGACAGAGAAAAAGGCAGAGGGAGAGATAGATAGATAACGTTCTTTATTAGGGCAAGATTGAGACTAGGAAATATATTTTTCCAGAGAAAGAGAGAGGGGGAGGGAGGGAGAATGGGAGGGAGAATGGGAGGGAGGAGGATTGGAGAGAGGAAGAAAGAAAAGTATGAAGAATGGAAAGTGCCTTAAATTTAATACTTATTCCACGCAACCAAATTTGGTAGGATTGCTACAATCACGTATACCTATAGCGAATGACAAAATTTTTCAAAAAAGGTCCCCGGATCGACTCCAAAGGGTGATTTCAATCTCCCATAAGACAATCAAGATCTCAGCCGTTTGTTTGATTACAAAGCCCGTTTTAAAGGGGCTATTTTATCTAGTATGGTAATAAAATAATAATCTTAACTAGGGGCCTGTTGCAATACTTCCTGCAAACATCTAGAGAGTCTTGCGTGAAGTGACCCAATGCGATATTTCCTATGACAAAAAATTGATACAAAGAATGTTATTAGTTGAACCACTTTTATTGGCCCTCTTAAAATAATTATATAGCTCACACCATTCATGCCTTTTCGGGAGACGACTACCCACTTAAAACCTGCAAGAGTTTGTGCCGAGTATTCAGGCAAAAGATTTGTCGAAATCGAGCCCACCGTTCTTGATTTATTTGCGTTTATAGTGGGAGGTGACGTCACTCGATACTTAATCTGCTTTTGTCCTTCACGCGTTTTATTGTAAACTTAGTGCCAATGCACTTGAAGCCCGAGTTTAACAATGCAAAAATCCGAGATGAACAATGCCGGCTACCCTAGCAAACTCCTTTTTGAAATGCCGAAAAACCGGAGAAAATCGAAAACAAGCTTAAAATATGAGCAAACAGGTTTAAACAAAAGAATCGGCGGTAAGAATAAGAATCTTCATTTTTTTTCTGCGTTAAATGGTATAAATCTCTAGTCAATGTCTCGATCGTAAGATATTTTTAAATGTTATAGAATAAAGGTCTACACACCGTATTCTAGCAGATTACGTGTTAATCAAATGCAAAAACGAAAACTATCCTGGTATCGAACCCATGCCTTTCCGGGGGACGACTAACCACTTAAAACCTGTAGGAGTTCGGTCCGAATATTCAAACTAAAGATTTGTCGAAATAGAGCCGACCGTTCCCAGTTTATTTGCGTTCATGCCGGAAAGCTTCAGACGCAGGCAGGGACGCAGAGGCAGCGGTTATAATATAATCTTAATACGTATACAAAACAGAGTGAATGTATATCTGTATGTCCAAAATGTTTAACCCACTTCCAGAAGACCTAGAAAGTTGAAATTTGGCACACTGGTCGCTTTTAGCTCACAATTGACAGGAAAAATCCGAAACCCCGAGATTTTGGATTTTAAGGATCCGAGATCGGGGTTCCAAATTTTCCGGAAAATCCACGCCGTAGAGGAAGAATAGCAAACGCCAAGATAAAGGGTACAAATGGATTCATGACTAAATATAGTCTGTGAATACTTTTAAAGTGAGTCAAATGATTTTTCAGGAATATTAGAACATTGTTATCCTTTACCATTAACATTGAAAAATTTATTGCAAAATAAATCGTTACATCTATTTACATTTGTTCGGTTACGAAGATATTTATTGTTTACGTTTTGGCTAATAGTATTGACATAATCAGTGGCGGCTCGTAGCTAAAATTAGTGGGGGTGCTGCTCCAGAAAATTTTTAGCCTTTGTTTTAAAATTGTGTAAAAGGAAAAAAAACATGTATAAAAAGAAAATTTATTCAGGAATTTGATAAAATCTTAACAAAAAAAAACAAACATTTTTTACTTACTTTAACTTAAATTGTTACAGTTCAAGCTTGTTCTATTCATTTAAAAATGAAACCCATAAAAGAACCGGAAAAAAATGAATCAAATAGAATAGCTGGAAGCAGAATAATAATCTAAATCTACACTCTTCTACACTTTATCACATTCAAGAATATGGTACACGGTTTTTAAGCACAACACACGCTGAGTAAAAAAAAACTTCCTTCCACCATCACGCCAGAGCCGGCACTGCGAGAGCAACAGTGCTCTCTCTACCTGGCAGTCCCGCCTTCCTCCTCACCCCCCCTCCTATGTGCACATGCGCACAACAGTCAAACACCACGTCGCTGGCACTGTGAAGCGCACAGTTCCATACAAAGATTTTTGTATCTTTTTCATAAACTGGGGGATGGCTACTGAAGTACTGACATTAAGCTTAAGGAATATATATTGTACTACAAAAATAAAGAAAGAATTAAAGAAAAAAGGACTCATTATATTAAATGTTATCGATAATATCAAGTGGAAATAGGGGGCGCTGCAGTTCCGCAGTGCCTATACACGAGCCGCCACTGGACATAATCCACATAATTTTATTGCTTTGGTGCATCTAGCCATGTGAATATTAAGTAAGACGTTAGTGCATAATTATATTAATGGTAAAACTTTACAATACAATACATAAAATAGTAAATGTTAATGTAAACATCGCTTGCGTAGTTAATGAATGCGGAACGTTTGGTAAAGTTTGGATCTTTTTTGTGGGGTCTCTGTCCCCAAACCTTTGAACCAGCAATTCAAAACTTGGTGTACCCAACAGCAAAAGTAAGTAAATTTCAAAATTTATTGTATTATTTTTTAGGTAATATAACATCAAAAGTGATATATCAATAAAAATAATAAATAATAAAAATCGTTTGCAACTTAAAAGAAAACTCTTTCCCGAGCGAAACTGGGTGTTTCTGCTAGTAATAAATAAAATAACGATGCAGTGATTGAAATATAAAAATTCAGCTCTTGACATAAAATTTATGAACAAGAATGAAGGACACTTCACATTTTGAATAATATGTATTTGAAAGATGAAATCTAATATCATTATCTCAGTGGCATAGCCAGGGGGTGCAAGGGTGCATGTGCACCCCTCCTCCCAAACTGCTCCAGATAATATAAAATTTTCAGTGTGTTAACCAATGCAGTAATAATGTTAATTAAAGTGTGACTGTGGTATCATTATTAAACAATAGTTCTTTAAAATTCAATAAATTATTTCTGTGAATATTAATTTATATACATATTTTTATTATTAATAAAAAAATAGTATGGTGCACCCCAAACCAAATTTCTGGCTATGCTACTGCATTATCTCATATTTGAATAATTTTTACATCTATATTCAAAACAGGAAATGATCTTTGGGGCTGCACAAAGACTGCAGGACAAATTGGAGATCCCTGATCTATAAGTAATATATTAATTTTTATCTTAGGCAATGTATCTACTTTGTAAGCATTTGATATTTTACTACCACTGAACTTTGTTACTCATATGTGATCCTGCAACTTGGTGTAATAATACTCTGCTGCGTACAGCATCCCATAGCATTAAAATATAATGACCTTTTCACTCAGCTACCCCCAAGCTGTCCCCACTTCTCTGATGCCATGCAATGAGCACGTGGAATTGGAAGACCCGAGTTCGTTTCCCAGACGTAGCATATTTTTTCTCCTGCTTCCAAATTTCCCAACATTATGACTTATGCCTGTTGCATAAGGATCATATGATCCATTAATTCCATCTATTTATAGAGGTAGGGGTTATTTTTATGTATCTCTTTGAGGACCTCTGTAAGGGCTGGTTGATACTAGTTTGACTAGCCCGGTCCTAACCTAAGGAAGCATTCCTGTTCTGAAACAAGAAAATTATTCTGCTATGGTAGTTCAGTGGTAGAGTATACACCCCACAAGTAGAAGACCCTGGTTTGATTCCAAGTTGCAGCAGATTTTTTCTCCCGTTTCCAAATTTCCCAATGAGCATTCTTCTTCCCTCTCCCTTCTACATCTAATCATGCTTATCATCAACTCATTGAATGACTGCCTAGAAGCAGCACTGTTACTAAGGGACAAACTTAGGAGGAAATATTTTCCGTGCAGAAGCATGAATTTTATGGGCTAGAACAGAGGTCCACAACCTGGTGCTTGCAAGCACCATGTTGCTATTTAGCAGTCTTACCGTGCACTTTTAAGTTGTTAAAAATTGTTTTTTCTAGTTCCAATAATTTGATTTGTTTGTGTGGTTTCTTTCTAAACATATGAAATGACACATTTAACCATGATGTTGATTTGATTTTATTTACAATTATTCATACTTTTAAAAAAGTATAGTGGGGCTCGCTGGGTGCTCTTGAATGTAACTTGGTTCTCTCCACATTGAAAAGGTTGTGTACTCTTGGGGTAGAAGCATACAGATATGAGAAAGTCTATGTGCCATATGTTTTACTAGTTTTTCTTTTATTTCCTCCTTTTTCCTTCCCAACAATGATTATCATTTTAAAATATCATTTGGTGGAGCTTAAATTTCTCATGTAAACATTACATGATTATTTGCATTGCATAATGCTAAATAAAAACTCTAAAGATTAACATGATAGTTTTCATCAGATTGTGTATTACAAGGTATTCAAACCGTATTGCAATCCCAGACCACCCATCTGAACAGAGTACAGACACTGACCACAGTATATTGTTTATTATTCATTTTAAAAAAATAAATTTAGTTTTTCTGAAAAGCAAATGGAGTTGAAAGCTAATTCTAGAAACATATTTCAGAATCAATGTCTACTACTACTTCACCATAGTCTCATGTCATCATTTAATTTCTTTATAGGATTTGGTTGGGTTAGCTATCATTTTAGTACTAGAGAAGCTTGCATTTCAAATTTGAAATGTTGCCTACATTTTTTTAAATATTTAACACAGTGAATTCTGAAAAGTTTATTGAATAATTTTTACAAAATTTTTCATGTTTACAATACTTCTGTCCATTAGTGAAAATGTCATCAGTCTGATCAACTCTGACCATGGGGATCTGCTGGCACTTTTTCAGGAAGGGCAAGGGGATAGGCACACTCCCGCAGTCTTTCCAGGGGGGCAAGGGAATAGGCAAGCTCCCACAGTCATGTTTGGAAGGGCTTAATATTTTAGTTGGTGGTTTATTTCAAGTATATTGTAGGGGGTCCCCACCTGCTTGCCTGACCTCAGAAAAATGACCATGTTAATCCTTTGATCTAACCAGACATCAATGATCCTTGACAGGTGCCTGATCCAGAGGGAGGAAACTGCCTCTCCTTGCCCCCCCCTCCCCCCTAGCAGAACCCATGACTCCAACCCAATCAAAAGTTTTCCCCTGACTTATAAACAAAATATTATACTTACCGATATTTAGATGAAACTTCAATCTAAATTTTAACACTATTATCAATGTATTAGTATTATCAACCTTTCAAATAAGAACACATACAATTAACCATTCACTTTAGGTAAACAGATAACATAACCAAGGAATACAGATGCAAGCAATGACATCCCAATCTCTGATTGGCTGGCCAGTCAACCAATAAAAACACCCCAAGACATATTGACAAGAAAGATCAATTCGCCGATTATAATATAGATTTTTATTTGGAACCTTTTTTTTCTCAATAAATCATCATTACCACCAATAATTTTATTTTTAGCAAAGATCTTTCAATCCTCTGATGGTAGTATAAATTTTATCAAGAGAAAATGTGTTTAATGTAGTTTTGTATTGTGATTTTGGTATCAACATATATGAGAATTATGACTGATGTGAATGGAAAATATTAGCGCATAGTTTGTCCCCTCTGATAACAATAAAAATAAGGAGTAACCAACATCTAGGTTTCTTCAACAGATTGAGAACACTGATGTACAATTCACCAGAGGGTCACTCCAGCATGAATTAGTTTGTAAACAAGAAATAATATTCTGCTATTCAAAATTTAATGTTGTTTAACTATTTTAGTAAATATTTCTTTGTTGAGATTTTATTAAAATGTTATGTGTGAAAGATGAAAAATTTTCTGAAACCTAGATTAATGCAGACACACTTAACCAAACTTATTCGACATGGAAAATGCTGGGTTATATGTATTCCAGAACTATAAATAATGGTGAACTCAAGCTGCAGCTCTATGGCAATTATAAAATGACAATATGATAATAATATGCCATCAGGAGTAACTGGAAAAATTCCATTATATTTGGAAGTCTCATGATATTATAAGCAGCAATGGTTCAACATTGACACTAATTTGGAATTAGGGTATCTGTGTGAAATAAGGAAAAAACATGGTATTTCTTTAAATTAAAACTGTTATTTGTACAAAGCAATTATAATTCTAAAGCACTTATATTTACATTTAGATGAACAACAATAAATATGAAAAATTATAAACATCAAAAACCTAATTTCAATGGATAAAAGACTTGAAATATAAATTTAAAGAATCTCTCTGTTTTATAATCATTATACATTCAAGAAAATTTCATCTTGAGTACGATTTCAGTTTATTTTAATACAACAAAAAGAGCATATCATCAATATTATGAGGCAAAAAACTTTCATAATAGACAACTATCAGTACAACATTTCAAAAGATTAATATATATATACATATCCCTATTGTATCACAATATGCTATTGCCAACATGAAATCCCTTTGCAAAAGACAAAAAAAATTTTTTGTGATGCTAGTGCCATAATTTTACTTAACTATAACATATACCAGAAATAAAAATTGTCCAAAACAATCATTGATGTTATATATAAACTGATCTTACAAAAATGACTAAATTTGAGTGACATTTTTAAATGGCCATACCATCCAAAATAAAGTTGTTAACTTTTAATAAAAACTGTAACAACTATGGACAATTTAAGCTGGATATATTCTGTTGAACTTTCCTGTGTTGTAAGAGTGACAGGTAAATTTGAAATTCTCAAGGATATACAGCTTATGTTAAATTATGTATAAGAAATCTCATTTCTGCTATCTAAGAAATTCATTTAAAGGAAAATTCCTTCAATAATAGCATAACCACAATCAAAATACCCATAATACTAACCATGAGTGATGGATATGCAATAAAGTGAAAATATTGAAGAAATGTATAAATATGTAAGGAACAGTGACCCTACATTTTAAAATTGCTTTCCCATACTAATTCAGCAGAGATAATGGAATTTATAAATCTAAAAGTAAACTAACAACCAATGTAACTTATTTTCTAAATCAATGTTTTATGTTTAGAAAAGTATTGTGCAGTAGCAGAAATGGAAGAAGATTTTAAATATGCTGTTTATTTTTTTTCTGTCATTTTAAAGAAAGTTTAACTTTTAATTTTCCAGCTCTTAGAATTTTATTTACTTTTCCTTTTAATAAATCTAATAGGAAAAAATAACAAAGATAAATGCAGGCCATTCAGATTCTGAATGACACAAATTTTCCACTATTTTACTCCTCACAGTCATCATGATGTGAAAATATTTCACTGGCAATGGTGAAATACACTGTGAGGTAAGTGGTTAATTGGGAGACTGCTTGTACTTCATATATTCATTTGTTCATGTTTGCACTAAATGCAAATTTTCTAACATATTTCCATCACTCAAGTTTCATGTTTCTTGACTTGTAGGACTTTCGGTAGAAGTTTCCAAAAAGTCCCAAGAAAAACAATGCGTTGATACCAAGCAGCACTATGATTGTCTTGGGGTAGTTGCATTCATAAATGAGTAGTTGAGATGAATGAATGAAAATCATGCAGAATTGAACCTAAAAATTAAAAAATGCTTATCAGTCTTCTATAAGGTTTTTTGCACAAATAAAATTCTTAAAGTTTAATAAAATTTAGTTTTTTCAGTGGTTGAATTTCAACTACGCAGATAGAAAAATTGTATCAAATATTCTCAGTATAATATACCAATGGGCAGGGCCAAATTTTACACATTATAAATATTGTAAGTTCATTAAAGACTTTATTCACAAGTTTTGTATACATATACTAATGCTGTTATGATGGAAATTTGAGAATTTGCAAATATTTCTCATAAAAAATTAGCAGAGTAATTGCAGATTAAATGTTCATTTATTTTTAGATTTCATAAATATTTTACATTATATCATGCATGCACATCTAATTGCTAATTACCAAATCCAAAATGACCTTGAATCTAAGAAAAGAGATTTTATGACCTAATTTCTCACTGAATGTATTTGGTATACATTTCAAACACACATATTCAGTTTAGGTAAACTAGTTCATTCATTAATTTAAATAGCTTGCTTCAAATTTTTGTTTGAAAAAAAAGAATTTTAAAAATGCATTTAAAAAATTTATATTGAATTCCAGATCGTAAGTTTGCAATAAAAACTTTCAGTAGATACAATTATTTTATCATGTTTAATTTGTTTAAAAAACATCGATTAAACACGTAATCATATTTCCTACAGCTCGTCGCCCGTCAATATATCGTACGATAAAGTCATCGCGCGTCAATTCACCTCTGGACAAACCGTCGCGATACACCATGATTGGTGAACGGTACTTCTTCACAAAATAATTTCTCTTTATATTTCGATAATATCAGAATTACGCGCGACACATTGGATGGTGTATGGTAAGGCGTGACATCCAACCAAAAGTGTATCGCCCCGCCGTACACCAGCCATTGTGTCCCTCCTTTCAATTTGTCACGCGACGAATATGTCTAGTGATGTATTGACGCACGATGTGTTTGTCGTGCGATGTATTGATACGTGACGAGTTTGTCGTGTGACGAATTGGTGCCCCACGAATTGACGCGCGATCAATTGACCGCGAATTATTGACCGTATACGACTTCGTACTCGAATTTAAAAGGACCTCCGATTTTCGCAAGCTGAAATTTGATTCGGGTAAATATGGTAATTACAATACTGTCTATTTATTTACTACATTATTAGATTATGTACTTTTTCCCTCATTTCATAAAAAATTCCATCCACTATATTATGAGATATATAAAATATATATAAATTAATGAATAGTCAAGCGCTTCTTGTATTTTTATATTGAACTAACTTTACCTGCGCAGAGCATCTATGCGCTAGTACTTTATTGCTCAGTATCATAAATTTCTTTATACACACAATTTTCGATCTCTTGATTTGCTGATACAATAGTTAGAGAGTAAAATGATCTTGACATCCCTCTCTCCCTCCCTCTGTCTCCCTCCCTTCCTCTCTCCCTCCCTTCCTCTCTCCCTCCTTTCCTCTCTCCCACCCTTCCTCCCTCCCTCCCTCTCTCCTCTCTCTGTCTCCCTCCCTCTCTCCCTCCCTCCCTCTCTACCTCTGTCTCCCTCCCTTCTTTGTTCTTCTTCGATTTGCTTCTTCAACAGATTGATTGGTTTGTTCTGCTCTTCTTCTCACATTATAATCAGCGTAACGTGTTTCTGAATATATGAATATATAGTTGCATATAAACATTATCTAAATGGTTTTAACTTTATATTGTATTTCAATGTGATATACAGAAGCTGTTTATCACGTTGCTAGAGACATTGAGTAAATAAACATTAGACATTGTTTATTTGGTTGCGATATTAATACAGAAAAGTAATATCATGTATTACTTCCAAAGTGGTAAATATTTTGTTTTTATTTAAATTGACATACTTCTACTTGGTTGTTATGTATCTATATTGAATGATATGCATTTAAAAATAAATATTTAATGTTATTAATAATTTAACACGTAAGATTTGACTAAATGTGATGCATTGTGATGTAGTACATCTGCTGAAATGGTAAGTATAGTGTGATCATTATGGTTAATTAAATTGATGTAGTTGTCGATAATTTGTTTTATAGAAGAAAAGTGATGCCGCTTATTAATTATGTACTTTACAATGGTAAGAAAAATTCTGTATCTCTTAAAATGCTAAATGATATAATTTATTTGTGTGTTATAAATTCACATTGAACAAAAATGTCTCTGACCAACCAAGAGGGATTCGGGTTATTAAGTAAATGAAAACGCTTAATCATTTAAGTTCCGTAATTTTTTACAGGCTTACAGCTCGTAATGATATATAATCTACCATCTAAGATTGTACACAAATTAATTTTTAAAAAGTAATTTCTACTTAATAATAATAATCTTTAATATAGATTTTACAATACAATACTAACATTATGATATGCACAAAGATCTGATATGTTTCAGTGACAGCCGTTTCAGCTGTTTATATATCCTGTTGATTAGCAACACAATGTTATTGTGTGCCACGTATTGCCTTAGTATTTTATATATATATATATATATATATATATATATATATATATATATATATATATAGATTTGATGTAATGATATTTTACGAATAAACCTTTTTATAACTTTCCATGTTTTCTTCATCTTACATTATCATGGTAAATTAAGGGTGTACTGTATTCAATAAGAACATATTGCAACAATAATGAATAAACCATCTTTTATTACATTCAGTTTATACTCATAATGAATAAAAAACTGTTTGGCATATGGCAGGGACATACCATCTGGAGTGTGGTCAGATACTTCTTCCACCAGAGGTATGGTTGGTATCTTGGCCCCATTGCAGACATCATGTAGTAGAAATACATTATGATGTGAACAAAAGAGTTGATGATACCAAGGAAGGTTCCATGTCCACCTGTAAAAAAAATTTAAACGGATCAATAAAATTGTTCAAAGCAGGTATTTTTGCTTTACATTGATTCAAATCATCTAAATAATACAGAGTTCATGTAAAAATCATTTAGTTATAAAAAAATTAGAAAGAAAAATTACCATTATCATACTATAGAGACCATTACTTTTAGATTGGAAAGTAATAATTTTAGAAACATAAAAGTATACTCAGAAAAATAATAATTATCTTACTCACTATTTACAAGCTGTACCACCAATGCCATATCCCTCTACGAGGAATTTTTTATCTAACACTGCACTATTTGTAACAATTTATAAAAATATGAAGTAATAAATTTACAAACTTTTTTGGGATGACCTTTAAGGTAGACAATATTGAGTCTTTTTATTCCAATGAAACTATGTGCATGAATATGATTGTGCATTATTTATCCTATTCTTCATATAATAAAATTTTTTCAATTGTGTAAATTTCATGCAAGTTAATAAATGATATATTTTAATCATGTGCCATTATTTAACAAAAATGCAAAAGTTTTGAATAATATCTCAATTTTGGCATTAATCATTTTTGATACCTGTTCTACTCATAAATGCGGCATACAGACTATGAAATAACTGCACCATAACTCTCACTTATGTAAACCCACTCAATTAATGTAAATACCTGGAAGGAATTTGGTTCCAATCCATGCACAAATAGGCATGAGCGTGTGGTGATATAGATGCAAAAAGGAAATCTGGTTATTCTTCTTCCTCAATACAAAGAAGACCTGAATGGTAATAAAATCTTACAATTAATAAACAGGAAATTTATGCAGACTTTGATGGTTGAGTTTATTATGTTTGGAAATAATTATGCAATAAAAAATTGAATAATGTCACTAATTATTAGTGTTTAATATAGTTAAATATGTAATAATAACTAAAATCTTTAAATTTCAAATTACTTACATGGAAAGTTAGCTAATTTAGTAAGTATTTTATATTTATCAAAATATGTTAATGATTCATTTAAGTTTTAAAACTTTTTTTACTTAGAACTACACTGTTAAATCTGTACTTTATTTGTAAAAATATACATAACTAGGGGCTCCGCAACTATGCGCTATGTGCTTCAATCCAATGCCTCACTCCAGGAAGCAAATTCATCCGATGCTCATGTGCAATTCTGAACCTCCTACTTTCGGCATATATTTAAAGTAGAAATTATATCTAGCCCTATTTTTGGGCTTCTTTCTCCCTTCATTCCTCTCACTCACTTCTCTTTACCTCCCTATATCCCTCCCTCCCACCAAGCCTCATGCTTTCCATAAGTTCGACTTTCCCTCATTTTCTCTCTTCCTCCCCATGTCTCTCTCTTTCTCTTCTTTCTCCTTCCTCTCTTTCACTCTCCCCTTCCTCCATACTCCCATCTTCCTCAGTTTTCCCAATACAGTGTAAATGAAGAACAAGTGGAAAATAAGAGTCAAAAGTCAAGTGTTAAGGAGCATCAACAAAAACAAGTCCAATGGTAAGGAGAAGCAGTTGTTGCAATTTGATTAGATCAAAATCAATAATTCATTATGATGTCCTTAATTATTATTGAAAGCATCAAGGAAATGCAATCTTTAATTAGATTGCCATTTCCCTTTTAAAAGTCTTTAGCTCATTGCTATGGTAGTTAGAATTTTTCATTGTTGTGCCTCAGAAAAATATGCTTTCTTTGCAATTAAAAACAAATATTTATGCTAATTTGGCAACAATTTTAATTTTGTCTTTAAAAATTATACTCTTCATCAGCAAAACTGTTCGTGTCTTACAATCAGTTTTAAGTAATTTAAAAAAGCACATTTAGAATGTCTTGCATTGAATCCCATGCTTTTCTTATTGAAATGGAATGCAAATTTTTGGGATTATCGATTTTTCCCATTGATTGTGACCTATGACCAACCAGCATGCCAAATTTCAGACTTACAGCCTTTCTAGAAGCATCTTAGAATGAAGCATGGAGCATGGGAACCTAGGAAGTTTGTACACAAGATTTTTATATTATAGAGAGATAATATAATTATTGCCCTGAATTATGCCAGACACCTTCAAAAATAAGAGAACAATAACCACACATTTTTCTTTGAAAACCCATCACAATAACAAGTTTTTTTACAATTTAGATGTGGATCCTGAATGGGATTCAACACACATTATTTCATTATTCTTATTCCACCTTCTTTCTTGTGGACTGTTACATTCCAACAGTTGAAAAGTGACTGTGATCCTTATCTTTACCTCCTGTTATATATTTGGCAAAAGGAGAAAGTTTACTTGATATTGTTTGGCAGGGTTTTTGGGGGCCAAGCAATTGGTCCCCTACATCTCAAAATTGCCATTTAGCAAGTAACGCAGCATGAGTACTGCATGCAATAATAGTTATAAATTACAATGCATGTAAAGAAATGTTTAAAATGATGATAAAAATGATTAAAAAAAGTTAATGATTTGAAATCAAAATTATTAAAGAAGCAATCTATATTTACCAAACCTGTTGTAAAGTCTAAAAAATGCAACATTAGCTTCTTTTAAAATTGCTCATTTACTACCATCAACAAAAAAACTGCTTGCAGATGGCCAGCTTATTAAGGAACATTAATTGCAAGTGTTGAAATTTTAAATAAAGACGAAAAAATATCAAATTAAAAAAATTGCAACTTTCAAAGGACACAATTACTGGAAGAGTGACTCCCATTTTGTATGATATGAAAGTTAAACTGCAGACTGATCTAAAAAAAATTGACTGGCATTCCCTTCAACTTGATGAAAGTGCAGACAGACTCAATAGGGTCCATGTCTGTCACCAGCCGAAATTTGAAAATCTTATCTTCCCAGTTATTCTCACTGCTTCAAAATTTTGAGCATGGATGGACGAACATTGAAAATATATAATATTTTTTAAAAGCGTTAAAAAGTATGATAGGTACTATTAATACCAGTTTGTTTTGCTTTTGTTGGAATTCAATTAAAAATATTCAATGTTATGTGTTTATATGTTTTGTACCCACCTACCTCTTCCAGAATGTAGTGAGTGCCCAATGGAGATAAAAGGTTAAGAACCCCTGCATAGACTCTTTAAATAACAGACCATTGTCTTATAAAGCTATCAATCTCATTTTGAATGATCCTGTGTATATGTAAAGTTCTCATTTTATAAGATATTCACTTGCATATAAGTACATAAGTTCATCTCAACTGGGGCCATGGAGAATGTGGCCAGCACTGGCAGGAAATCACTCAGGAATGCTTTGGAGGCTCCCTAGTCGCAGGAATTTTTTTTAAATCCAAAACATATATACATACGTCTGATTGTTTACATCAAAACATCACAAAGCGATATCTATAATACAATGGAATGTCAATACATCTTTTCTTGCAGTAACTTATAAAAAAATGTTCATCAGATTTTTGGGAGGGAGCTCAAGTTCAATTTGTGGATGCACCAATAATGTTAGCTTGGTATGTATAGACTGATGACTCACCGTATCCAGCAACTCCACCAATTTGCAGAAAAAGTACCACCAGCATGCATTTGCCATCTGTAAAGTAAAAGATAGTAATATAAATTCTCACCTTCCTTGGAAAAGGATAATCAATCATACAACATTCTTTAAAAAATAAGTCGATTTTTTTAATATGCTCCCAAAAGACAATATCTCTTCAAAATGAAAATGTTTCTAGCATATTTGTACATTTCATTATTGTGAATTATAGCAACTGATTGAGAATTTATCAAGGCATTCTAATCACAAACAACAAGAAAACATTGAAAATTCATAACATAAAATTATTTGTATTCAAAAGTACAATACACATTAATCAAATATTATAATTTTAATTTGTGAATTTGGCATCTACAGCTTTAGGAAAAACTATAAGGCTATTTAAATTGCTATATGATAAAAACTATAGACAATAAATCTGATTTTATTTTACCAAGATCACTAAACTAGGCAGTGCAGTTAAGAGAAGGTCCTCCCTCAAATTTCTTTAATTTTTTAAAATATCTTCTTTCCCAGCCAATGACTCATTTTTTTTAAAGTTAGACAAAAACTGCCCTACATCTTATCAGCTGAAAGTACTCTTGTTGTAAAGTCAGCATAAGAGCAACCAAAAAATTGCCACCGATAATAACAGAGACAGCGGCACTTGCTCTCGGAAGGTTAAACAACGAAAAATTTGTTGCTTGTTGCAAATGTTTCAAATGGATTTTTTACTAGCATCTAGAAATAATAAGAAGACTCATCAGGTTCGATGATAAGTAAAGTTCATTACAATTGGTAATTTCAGAATGCTACATGATTGTTTTTCTTCTCTTAAATTGTGTAACTGTAAATTGATGCACTGATATTTTTCCGAAAAATCTGTCTTAAAATCTAAGTGAGTCCTATTGGCTGGGAAATATGGTAATTTATTTCTTCTAAATTAATCATCATCATCATCATTGTGCTGCTATCCGAAGATAGGTTTCAGCTAAATCGCTGCCTCCATCTCTCTCTTTCCCTGAAAGCCTCTTTTATACCTCTATAAGTACTATATTCCTGCTTTAAATTCTCTAATATTCCTATTCTTTTTCTCCCTCTTCCTCTTCTTCCATAGAGGTATTTGCAGCTTTTCAGCCTATCATGGGAAATATAATGAGGTAGTTTCCCCTTGCCTTCCTCATCGCAGTAGCTGTTCAGATCCTCATGATCACCCCCTACAGAGGAACTGTGCAAGCTACTGCCCTTGCACAGGGGAATGTAAAACCCCCAAGACTACTTAGTCTGACTCTTCCCCTCAGACCTTTCCGGCTTGGATGGTCCTACCAGGAGAAATATCTTCCACCGGCATAGCTCTCCTAAATTAATAGTTTATCTAAATTCTTAAGGGAAGTTTTCAATGAACAAGAACTTGATTTCATTAAATACAGTAGCCCCCTGATTGGTAACATTTAATTCATAGATTGCTTAAAAAAATATTCTGTTCACTATAGTTTAGGTAAATTTATCTGAGTACTAACCCTAACGGCCACTGGGTCATTAGAGTAATCAACAGGCTGGCACTTAAGGTTGTAATGATGTAACCATCCACCTTGTAAGCCCTGAAAGAAATAAATATGCATACACAAGGTAATTTCTTTCACTACCACCATCTAGCAGTATACTTTAGAAAATTTAGTTTTACGTTTATGACCCTAATTATCCTTATATCAAGATTATTCCAGAAAATGGTCTTATCATTAAAAAAAGTTAGGACATTCTTTCTTTATTTAGCTTACATTTAATTTCAATGGAATTTTCATAGACTATTTACAGATAAAATTATTATCTTTGTGAAAAAATTTGTTGTCACTTAGGAAATTTACATGAAGTTAATTTAAATTTATTTAATTAATGGGTATAATCAGTGCTTTTTTTTTAACAAAAAAGGTGCCGGAACGCAAGAGAAGTGAGCGGGGAAAAAATAGGAACTGAATGTAATTTATCAGTGGAGCAATACTTGTGATTGTACAATATGAGTAAAACGTTTTTGCATTACAAATAACTCACTTCATTTGTTTAAGTTATTAAAACAGACAAAAAGCACTGGGTGTAATTATTGGCAAATATACTACGTAGTAATTTCATTATTTACTCCTATAATTTACTGGTAATTACCTCCCAAACCAACCAAACGCTGAACAAGACCTGCAAAAGATTGTATAAGATAAGAAAAGGTTTCAGGTCATATGCCTGACGTTTCTCCATCCACTGCGGTCCAATTTTGTTGCAAAAATAAAGGTACCCAGCCAGAATGAAGATTAGAGGCCCCGGACCACTCATGAGGAACCATTCGCTGGTGCGAGGATCTGTAAACAGATTAAGAAAATAAACCATCAAATTCTAGATATAGAAATCATGAATCTCTCAAAAATAATTAAAGCTTAAAATTGTAGATATCACATCTAATAATAAATTAATAACATTGCAGGGACTATGTATTTCTATGACCAGTGCAAATATCCATAATTATGCCCTCTCATCTACAGCAAACCATATGAACCCTTAAACATTAGCATGAAATAAGTTTATCTTCTAATAAATAAGGCAAGCACCGATGGTTCGATTTTTTTAATCCTTCATAGTTGTTATAAAAAAATTCAGTCATGGCTTGTGATCAGGGTCAGCTCGAGCTAGGGGTGAGCCGGGCGGCCGCCCGGGTCGTCAAATTTTGGGGGCGCTATCCCGATCATTTATCTATGCATTACTTGCAAGTGAATAAATATTAGATATTAATTTATATCGAGGAATAGGCTAGAATCTTGATGGCATTCCTTTTAATTTTCCAATATCAATAATTTTTACAGACCGATGAATCAATTAACATGTACTTCGAAAATATCTCAACAAACATTAACGAATGGGGGCGCTGGAGTGCTATCTCGCCCGGGGCGCCAAAATTCCTCGGGCCGCCCCTGATTGTGACGCCTTTTACAATGCTACGCAGGATGCAAACGTCCTCGTCCCGGCAATGACTGATCATTCTCTTTGAGTTTTCACAAAATAAATGCAAGGATTACAATTCATAAACAATATAGAATTTATGACAGTTAATTTAGATCATTTACCGAAATTCTCACGCTTATTTTTAATAAAAACCTTTATTAATTGGAAGGAAAGCTCTCTGTGCCCACTTAGATGCGAGCGAAAATGCCTCTCCGATCATAAATATTGCCTCGAAAGAAAAGATGACAATCGACGGGAGAAGGAAAGATGCGAAGGCTTTTCTCAATAACTCGCTAGGAAAGGAGGAAAGGCAGAATTAGATGTTTTAGTTAAAGCGAATGTTTAGAAAGGCGGAATAATTTCCGGAAAAATACCATTGCTTTCACTCTCCCGCGATATTCATCTTCCCCTTCGATATATTTCTAAGAATCCCATGCGTTGCCCCATAAAATTTAAATTTATTACAGGTTGCATCTATTCCTTCCTGAAACGATTACTTCCAACACTTAACTCATTTACGGATGATTCGATCTTTACGTCTCTCTCTTTATCTCGGACATTCGTTCATGTTCAACTTTCTTACCCCTATGATCAAACTACTTAACAACTGTCTTTTGTAAATCCCTACGCATAAGGAAAATTGGGCCGAAATAATCTTCGCTACATAAACTATACGTGGCAAATATACACGTTGTGGAGCAAGTTGTTTTAGAAAGTGTCTTTTGATTTAACACCAGCATTATAAGCAATTGTCCTACAAAGCACAAAGAGCGCCATTCCTTCGTCTCAAGGTAATGTGTATTAATTACGATGGCAATATTTTTGCGAGTTAAGGAAATTAATTCAGCATAGAGGTAATTTTTGGCCAGCCGTTTTCTGTGTAGGGCTAGTCTCTCTTCCAATCAGAGTCGCAGGTTCATATCCCGTCTTGGGAATATTAGATGGAGGTCTTTTAAAACAATGTAGAGAGACGGCAGATAGATTGTAAAGGGAGGCAATTAATATTTTTTGATGAAAATTTGCAACAGAGGTGGCTATCTTTTAATGAAAATCAATAAAAATAAAAATTATAAGAATTCTTTGGAAAATAAGACACTTCTAACTTTGCAAAAAATCGAAATTACAATGAGAAACTCGACAATTATACTTATGCTCTTGAATGAGCTTCAATATTTCTCGTACGTCACAACTCGACATGGCTTGAAACGCAATTATCCGAAACGCGAATGAATAGCAAAAATAATCCACGTGCATTAATATTAGGTAGCAAGTGATTTCCAGCAATGCTCAAGGGTGTTATTAAGTGCATCAAATCAAAACGATTCATTTACATTGCTTGCACCTATTAATATATACATACATAAATCCTTATTGAAAATTATAGCGTTCAAATTGAAATTTAGACCTCGAATTTGAATACGTTAATAAAATTTATATGCAACATTAGGAAATGAAACGTCAATAGCGCGCTGCTACAAACTAGATTTCAATTTTTTAAGAAGGAAAATTTAATACACTGGCAACACTACGGTGATTTACATAACTTTCCAATAAAGCTGAGGAGTTCAGAATGGAGTGATAGTCAAACGAAACAATCATGTGCTTGGGTAGGTTACTTCTCCGAAATAAAGAACTAACGAATGAAGCGTCCGCGATCCAATTTATCGGACAGTCATTAACAATAAAACTAATGGCGATACTGATATGGGTATATTTTATCGGTATGTCTGTCTATTTTCTCTTCGCAGGTATTCCTTGAAACCCTCAGTATTCTTCTAGCTACTGTTGGCCAAGATCGCACAAAAATTTCATTTTTTGTGAACTTTGACTATTTTTAAAACATTTTTTTCCCAAGGTCTACGGGTAAAAGTCACCTATAACTATTCCAGTAGTCGATAAGAAATAACGACTTACATTTTATTTAACTGTCAAATCCGAAAAAATTAGCGTCATTGTGCGACGAGCTAGATTGTGATAGGATTGGCATTTCCACCGCAATCTTACGAAGCACATCCCAGTTGAATGCGCTCCGCTCGCCGAAGGAACCACGCAGTGTGATTAGTAAGGGGGGGGGGGGTGAAGAAGTGTACGTACAAAGGCAGGGTAAAAGAAGGATTTCATGAACATCCATCATCCCTTTGCACGTTATTCGACGATGTTATGGTGATGGAATCTCACATCGGATCAAAGATCTTTTGTCTATTCCACAGGCCCCAAACTTACGGCCCGCGCAGTGATTTCATCCGCCCCGCATTGCCTCAACTTCTGAGACAAGTATATTTGTAAGCAGGAGAAGAAATTAGATATCATTTATGAAAATTAAACTGTATAAGATGTATAAGTGCACGAATGCATATACTTTTAATGTTCTGTTCAGTTCGGTTGCCACTGTAGCCCTCTATGGGGCGAAACAAATATGGCCACACTGGTTTCCCAGCCCCAATTTCTGTCTTAGTGAGTCACTACCATCCTTTACTCCAGAATATTTCTATGCTGAATGATTTTCTAGGGTTTTAGCCATCGTCTTATCACCGTTCTAGGATAGGGTGAAATGGTGCCGCAAAACGACATCCTACGTCGGCTACATAAAATCTTCCTCCGTTCATTCAGAAGTAACAGAATGTGGAGTTGACCTTGGTCTAGCAGCTGATTGTCCGATGGGCGTATCCATCCTTCGAAATTTATTGGCGTTTTCTTGTTTTAAACTTAATATTAGAGCGGGGAAAGCCAGCCACATGCCTTATTCTTCAAGGTCTGAAAAATACGAGAGACTGGATGCAATCAGGTTACGTCGCATTTTTAAAGATCCACGGAGCTACGGACTTGGAGATTCCATGCATTTATTGGGGAAATAATACCTGCAGGGTAACAAATGCACCTTTAGAGCCGAAGTGCACTTCGTCTCTAGACGTGAAAAAGATTGCGCAGCGATTACATATTTACGATCTGCCAACTGGTCACATCTAATACAGTATTTCTCGTCACATCTGATGCACAGCGTCACAAGTTGCGTTACGGGGATCGAGGATTTATTTACAGCGCACGAAAATCTATGGCGTAGTAAAATAAAAAATTCCATTGTCGCTAAGGAGAGTGCGTTTTATTTATTTTTTAAATGTAATTATAAAATCACTGATGCTAACGAGAAGCAGTAAAAAACCGCCGCTTTTTTCTGAAATGCAAATCTAAGAAGACAGCTGAGAAAATAAATGTTTCAACTTTTATGATTATATCCGCCAATTAAGCTCGCCATGTTATTTCCAGCCTCAATGGGAACGCTTTCAATATAAATTAAGGTATCGATATCATATTGGAAAATTTTCAATTTCGATCGTACTTGATTTGAATTAGTTGCAATTTTTAAAGAAAAATAATCATATGCAAATTGCTCATGAATGTATTCCAAATGCGAAAAACTATCTTTAAGTGGATATTCTAACTGCCAGCTGCACACACACGCACACTCTCTCTCTATCTCTCTTTCTCTCTCTCTCTCTCTCTCCCTGAACTTTGAACTACGGAACAGCGATGAAATAATTTTTTGGCTCGTAAAAATGCATTGCAGTGACAGCTATCCAGGTTGTACTTTGATTGCTTTTCCAAACATGATATTACTTATCAAACTGAGGCTTTTAAGCACTTCTTATTTATGGAGTACAGAAGATGTTTTTTTAAAAGCATTTCGCAGCGCCTTCATTTGTTTTAGCATATCTTTACGCCTAAAAAACACCGTGAACATTTATCTCAAGCAAAAGTAAATGCACACCGTATCCGCCAGTCGTTTCTGTAATAATAATCAAAACGGAGCCCATGTATTAACAAAGGGGATTTCCGTCTAGAAAGATGTGCTTACTTCATTCGCTTACTTTTCCTTATTTCATCATATTATTTCAATCTATAGCCTTTGACCTTCTTCTGGACTTCCCAGGTAAATTATCTTTTCGTAATTCATTCGTAAATCACTAATTCCATTTGGAATCGTGCAATAATGGCGCGTCATAATTCCAAGATTGGCGTAACAATCTTCAATCGTCCAATCAGATATTCAAATTTTCCCCTTTCTTTACTGGAGAGATTAATATAGAATAAATGACTCTTTGAATTGGAATAAGGATGAAATGATGAATTTTGCTAGAAGAAATACTGTTTTCCTATCTTATTTTATCATATTGTCGACCGATTTTTCACAATGTTCAAATTTATACCGTGTTAATAAGTTAATGAGGCTAAAAATTTTGATTCACTCATTTCTCTCATAATTTAAAATTTTTAATAGGAATCGACGAATGATTTAAAACTGTTACAGCGATGACATCATCCACTAAAGTTACAGACCGAAACCAAACGTTACCAAAGTATCACGTTGTAAAAACTCGTTCTTCAACAATTTCGCCAGTCACCTGAGACAAATCGGCCTCGGTCTTGTAACGATTTGAATCTATCGTATAATTTCAGAATCATATTCGAAATTGGTAAATATTTTCAATCGAATCAATTCGAAGAAAAAAACAACGCACATATTTTACGCTATACAAGGAACACGTTCACTCGACAGCCCCGTTTTAGACGAGTATCTATATCTTACGGGAACCCGAGACCGAAATCGTCAATAAATTTTCAGAACGAAAGAAAAGTGATACTAGTTAATAAGCACCATCGTATAAATTTAATTCATAACACGACAACCAACTTTTATTTTATTTTTTCGTTTTACTTTTGGCGCTCCACTCCTCCCTCCTCCGATAGACGCAACCACCTAGATGTTCGAAACCCAACGCATAATCCTCCCCGCAAAACTTTTCGAGATGACTGCTCAAAATTAAGGCGATCCGAAAGTTAAAAAGTTCCGGATTTTGCGTCAGTTTGTTAAGAGCGAAAGTTTTTCCGCGAGGGGAACACATACACTCTTCATGGTCGAACGTCATTGAGATTCATGAAGAGACTCGTTGACGCGCGAAATCCAGCGTTCGCTAAATCGTCCGAAGGACTCGACCCGAGGTGAAGCAGAGCCAGACGTTTCGCCGGAAATATCCTGCGACACGCGTCTCGCACTTGCCACACCCCTAATAATAAAACCGAGAATACAATTTTTGCGAGTTCCTCGGCGAGGAGAAGAAAAACATCGCCAATATCACCGATAGAAAATATGAATGCTCTGAGAACAGGTTATCCTTGGCATTCATTTTCTTCCAGTTCCCGCGGAATTTCTTCTCGCTCGGATCAAAATAAGGGAAGGCTCACATACACATCTATACTATAATGTGACCAGATGGATGCACGCGCCCAAGTTGGGGACGAGGAGGGGGAAGAGGAGGGAAATCGCCGATTCGCTTTTTTCGTTTCATCGTGGGCAGACAGGATTCGCGCAAAACTTCTAACGCTCCTCAAAAAACCACATTCTTTGGATCGGTTCCAATTCGACTACGTTTCCAAGCGACGCAATTTTCTATCGGATGGACGGGTTGAAATGAAAAAGCAACCGGCGGATCGGAGGAATTCCGAGCGCCGAAAACATGCAGCTGAAGGTTTTGCATTGCGCATTTTCATTTGAGAGCTCCTTTAAATTTTTTTAGGTACTACTTCTAAATATCTATCCAGTCCCTATTCTTCCTTTATGTAAACCAGGAATGTCAAACTCGAAGAGGAGTCAGCGCTGCATTAAATCGTCCGATTTTATGGAAGGGCAGCATCAGGATTATGGTTGATTGATGAGGGCCATAGTTGGGAAGGTGGACCGTCTAGAACAGTGTCCGCGCGCTATTTCTCGGGGGTCTGCGAGTTGAGTAGGGCATGATATTTATTTTTATCTATAACGTGTTTGATTCCTCGCACAGCTCGAATTAATATTTAAAAGCGAAAAAACGAGACAGCGAGCGAAAAATGTATGAGCTTTTCGTCGGGAGAAGGTCCGCAGACACTGTGGGACATTGTAGGGGATCCGCGGCTCCAAAAAAGGTTGAGAAACACTGATCTAAGAAATTGGACGTCTGTTTCGCCATTAAAACAGGATGGAAAAGTATACTCCATAAATGGAATACACAGATTTTAAAGGCGTTCTTAATGGGAAATACGTATCGAAAGATTGGGCGATTCTCGAATTTTTTTCCCCGAAACTATAAGTCGTAATTATATGGTCTCGGTGACGATCTTGTAGTAAATGTTGTCCTCTATCCGAATATTTTTTTAAATCTATACCTTACAGATAATATAAGGTCGTGGGATAGAAAAACATGGATTTTAATTGTTGTTTGCCGAGAGAACCGTCTTAGAGATCGATGTTAACAAAATATGCGATGTTTTGCTCTGGATTTTCTCGAATTTTTATCTCCAAAACTATAACTCGTGATTATGTGGTCTCGCGGACTATCTTGTAGTAAATGTTTTCCTCTATCCGAATAAAATTTTAATCTATACCTTACAAATCATATAAGAGCTAGGGAGAGAAAAGTAAGCTATTTCAGTGTAGCTTGACGGATGCCATTTAACGAGATACGAGCATAAGTTTGTTAAAGTAATTATGAAATGTGGAGGTTCTAATTGATGGATTCAGTTAAAAATCACAAATGGGCGATAAATTTTAATAGCAATAACTCGTACTTAATTTAATTAAAATCCATCCAGCGGTTTAGGAGACGAAAGTTACGACGGATAGACGGACGGACGAGACGTTCCGCTACTACCACTTTGCTGGTAAATAACGCCTAGAAATATAATTTAGAAATCGCTTTCCATTTTTAACTCAATTACCACGAAAATATTTTGTGTCCTTTTTTACAAAAATAAAGTATTTGTGTAGAATCTCGAACGATTTAATTAAGACAAAAATTAGCATTCGGGCAGTAGTAAGAAAGAGGGCGGCACGTGGGCCACCAGTTCGACATGCCCGATATTATTATATACTTTTTTGAGATAATTTTCAAATTACCACGACATTTTCCATCGCGGGAAATTTCGAACGATCTTTTCGTTGGAAAGGAGGGACCTCAATTATTCGACGTCCAGTTCAAATTATGGTTTTATTTTAGAAAAAAAGAAATGGGAAAATTTTCGATTCTCTAGTGGTGCCGTTCGAAACCAAAAAACGAGCAATTCAATTTCCGGGATCGTGATGATGAGCTCACGATATGTCGGACAAGTGGGTCACTAGAGATACTAGACGCGCGCACGCGTGATTTCTCCGCGCAGAGCTTAAACGCGAAGCACGTTTTCTGAGGCGGCAATTTGTCGGAGCGTCGCCCGTGCCGTCGAAGTGAGAGATAACGAACGACACGTTGTATCTCGTAAAATATAGCGAGTCATTTCGCTCTGATTTTTTAAAGGGGAAATCGGGAGTAAAATTTAATTTTAAAATTGGTTTTTTGCTTACAATTAGTAGATAATTTACATTTACTTTGGAATAAGGCAAAAAGGAAGAAAACAGTTACAAACGAGGTTAAGATGTGATATGGGTGGTCAACATATGGCCCAGGATAGTTGTTATGTCGGAGTGGTGTTATTAAAATTATTTATGCAATCTTCTCAAAATTTGGGTGATTGTCTTCAAACTTTGTGAGTTAATTAAGAAAAGTCCAACTGACAAGAGTTAGTTAAGTATTTCCTGTATGTACGCTTATAATTTTTTTTAATTTGAAACTATAAGATAACGAAATAAAAAACTGAAAATCCCAAATTCAAAAAAATCATAGCACCCAAAATATTTATTAAAATAAAAAACCTAAATGACTTGGAAGTTCATACGCTAACTAAGTGCTGACTAAATATGAGCACTCAAAAATAGGGCAATTTTCCCATATCCATTTAAACGTACACAAAATATTTAAGAATTCTGTAAATATTTGAGCCTTAGAGATATAATTTTGTGCACAATATATTGACATAATTATTAATACATGGCAAAACTTTGAAAAATATCCGTGGAAAAGTGTAAAAGTCCCCCCAAGAAATTAAATGTGAGATAACAACGGAAGATGCGCTTACCACTCTTCGACTCCATGAACTCGAAGTATTTGTCGACAACCTGACCTGCGATCGCCGCCATTTTGGTACCTGGAAAAATAGAAAAAGAGATATTTGTTACATTAACCGATAAATTTGTTTGCGAAATGCTATCTTTTCCTTAAATTTTCCGACGAGAGAAAACAACCGCCACATGAGAACTCGTTTTATGCCTCTTTAAAGAAAAATAAAATGAAAGTAACAAAGTTGTTTTATATTTTTATGCATTGCGTAATTAATTCGTAGTATTTTTTCGGGTGAAGTCGTGGAATTCAGATCCATCTCTTTAACCAGTTGATATAAATAAAGAAAGAAAGAAAGAAATAAATAAATAAATAAATCAATCAATGAATAAATATAAATATATATACATTTGTCGAAATAGATGACATAAATAATCATACACGGAGAAAATAAAAATATCCATACAGAAATAGATCTCAAATATAATTTATAATAGATTCTGTTAAATGTTACGAAGTAAGCGACATCAATGATAATTTTAAAATGCCAAGGTTACGCCGCCGACGGAGCATTTTCTCCTTTCTGTATCCAACTTTCACTTTTTCGAAGCTCCGCGCTGAGACGATTCAAGATTGAATTTATTAGGATCCATTTCTTCGATGCCGCCCAATTTGTTTTATTTTATCGAGATGGAGAGAACATTTCGAAGATGGCGCATCACGGGTAGTCTGTGTGTTCTACATATGAAAAGGCGAATTCGGATAGCCATGCTGGACGGTAACCATTGGACGATGAACTTTGAGGAATTTCTCAGTCTTTTCTTACCAAATATCCTTTGCTTCGGAATATTTTGAATAAGTACCACTACCTAATATACGCGCTTGTTTCAATTTTTTATTTGTATATACAGAAAACAAATTTTTGCTAGATTAAATTAAATAAACATGCACTCATACGCTATAATCCAGAATTTCTGATTTATTCTTTTCTACAAAATTTCATAAGTTTTCCAAACAATTGTGACATTATAAGGCATAATGTTATTTTCAAACAGGAATTGAAGTAACCCCAAAGTGTACCACTGGTTGAGAAACTCTCTATTATAGAACCGACATCCACCAGGCGTGGGCATCCACACAAAGTTTCCAATGCCGGGGGCAAAACCCGGCGTCGACTTGAAGTGACTTCCCCCGGCTCCTCACCTCATCACATAAACCGCTTAACTTAAATAATGTAGGTATTTGCTGCTTCACTTGCCCTTGCTTTATAATATTTTGAGAGATAATTTTTTTCCCCAGGAAATGCAAAGAGGATCAACTGCCACCCCTCCCCACTCTCTCCCCTTTCTTTCTCCCCCAGGGAGGCCCGAGGACTATTGCATATTTTTCCGTATTCGTTTTACGAAGATAAATCAAATGAAGGCGATCAAGCCAGGAAATAAAATAAAGTCTCCGCCCAGGAAGCCGGGAGTTTTGCTGCTTGGAGGGGAGAAAAATTTCGTCCCGAAAGTTCGAGGAACCGGGACAGAGGTCGAGGTGAAATTTGAAGGACGTCTAAGAGACCGGAAGGGGGGGGGGGGGGAACTATCTTTCTCGATCCACTCACGATCTTGTTTTTGGAGTTCTCTTCCCCATACTTACCTTCCTCTCTCACTCCTCCCGCTCTCTCTCTCTCTCTCACTTCCTCTATTTTCCCTCTCTCTCTCTCTCTCTCACTTCTCTCTTCTTGTCTCTCCCACCCTCTCTCCTCTCTTTCTCCCTCTCTCTCTCTCCCTTTCCCCCCCTCTCTCTCCCTTTCACCCTCTCTCCTCTCTTTCTCCCTCTCTCTCCCTTTTCCCCCCCCTCTCTCTCTCTCCCTTTCACCCTCTCTCCCTCTCTCTCTCTTTAAGTTCAACTTTTTTTCATCAACGGTTCTATCTAATGGACGTTGCGCCACATTTCAAAAACAGGTCGATGGATTTGGAGAAAGAGTAAACCGATCAGAATTTCAAAAGAGCAGATTGCGGACCTGCTCCGGATCACGGCACCACTTGGTCCGATCCGCTTCGCAATTCATTTTCTAATTTCGCCAATTTACGTTTCGCGAAACGAATTTCGAAATAAAAGCATTCGGCGAAATTTTATGGACCATTCATTAAAAACGCGAGTCCAACTTTGATTTATAGAGCTCCACGGTGCAAAATGCTTGAGCGACGCCGAACCAAAGAGTTTTACAAATATATCGCCGAGAAATAATCATCCCATAAATATGTTCGTTCGAAGGCTTTCGTGGTGTTGCTGACTTGAAGGTTTCATCTTCCGGGTGGTCACCACGTTAGTTAATTTAAAATGACGACAGTTTCGCCAACCTTCCCGTTGGCGTCTTCAGGTCAAAGACGCCAACAGGGAGGTTGGCGAAACTGTCGTCATTTTAAATTGACCTACATGGTGACCACCCCGAAGATGAAGCCTTCATCCCATAAATATATTTAAATCCGTTTCCATCGAAAGGTCATTCGCTCGATCGCGAGAATTTAAAAAAATATCTTTATTTCCCGGAGTTCTTTACAGGCAATGTGCTAAAAGAGAACCGTGCGCTCGCGGATCTAAAGAAAACAAACGTCGTTCGAATGTTTGAGTTTGGGTGAAAAAGACAACACGCTGCACGCGGAACTGATGGGACACTTTAGCGTGTAAATGCATGTCCGAGAAGCGAAAATATTATTTTTTAATCGCTCGTTAAAAGAATTCCAACGGAAAATTCGCCGTTAACCGAGATTCGCTTGCATTTCCGCGAATTTTGTAGATAGAGATATATTACACGCCCCAGAAATGCACCGGCGGATATGATGATCTGAAAAAATAACTTCGCTCCTCCAATCATTAAAAAAGCAATGACTACAGAAAACTATTTATTCATAAGTAACTTTTATATTACACATGAAATTTTCTCACTTGCCCATACAATGGATGGAAACATCATATATACATATAAATATAGCAGACAAGCTAGTGTAAAATTGTAAAAAAAACGCTCAAAACGACATATATACATCATCCTGAGGATTAGGTCAAGCGTCCGTGTTCCTCAACAAATTCTCGACTGACTCTTTGGCAAAGAACGTCGAAGGTCGAAATTTATTATGCAAGCAGGCCACACCTGAGTGGTCTTTTGGCCATATTCTCCCGAAGTCTTTTAGTGCCCCATCCCAATGACTTTTCATCCCTGGAACGTCCACACCGGTGTATTCTAAATTCGCGAAATGTTCAACGGTTTCGTCGTTTTATTTACCCTTCTTTTTTTACTTCACAGTACCCTCTTTTTATCTCATTCTCTCTTCTATCTCCGAGTAGATCCATCTCTTCGGCCACGGTTACGAAAATGTATACAGTCACTAAACCTTGGAATTACCCTTGAGTTAAGAGTGTATTCTCCTGCTTCCTCTACAACAAAATTTCTCACTGCTCACAGGCTGGGGACTCCTCCCCTGGCCTCTCTTGGGGCCATATACCACCTGATGGCTCCTCTCTCGTTTGTAAGCATAAATACGTGTGTGTGTGTGTGTCTTTTTATATGTAAATTTATGTGTGTATGTGCGTGCGTGTGTGCGCGCGTGTAAGAAGTTCTTAATTAAAACAGTTTTCCATTGTTAGATGATACATTATCTCGCTAGTATATTTTATTCGCCCCTAACAAATGGGAATAAATCTTGCTATTTAAAGAACAGTCTACGGGGAAAATAAGAACTCGGGATTAAACTGGAATTATCATGACGTAACTGGGACAACTGAGACACAAATTATCTTCCCGCTACGATTCTCTACAGCAGTGTTTCTCAACCGGTGGGACTCGAAAGCCTTCTAGGTGGGACTCGAGCCGTTTGAAGATATTTCGGTAGCCCAATCGGCTATGGGTAACCTGGGAGTATACTGTTATCTCTAAAAAGGACCGAAGAAAATGTTTCGGAGAAGCAATTGGAAAACAAATGACAGGGACTGATGATATGAGGTAAATCCGATCATAAAACCTATTCCAGAGATTTCATTTTCGGTCCTTCTGCAAATATCTCCCGCTGGCTCACGAAACCTCCAGACTCGAACAGGCATGTACACTGTACTGCAGGAAATTCGGTAACCCCCCTGCTGTACAATGTACAATGCCTAAACTTCCCTAATTACCCCGCTTAGCGTCACCCTACCCAAAGGAACAATGCTTGGTCCTTTATCTTTTTTACTACCTTCCTATTTCTTTTTCTCGGGAAAGATCAAAATGCTTAAGCATCACGGGAAATATCTTTTGCGTATTGTGGTCTTTTCCTCCTAGCCCTCTGCTGCATTCTCATTTAGTAATGTGAATGATCTTAGTGAACATTGTCGTTTTGCCTGGGGTGGAAGAAGTAAGTTCGTATTGTGTGATTTCAAGGAGGAAGAGAAGCCAGCGAAACATCAACCTGGGAAACCATTTTGTTCCAGAAAGGTGAGTTATTTTTATATTAATGTAATAAGTTTAATGAAATCGGTACTACTTATTCACACAGATAGAAACGCCATTCTACTTTAGTTTTGTAACTGACTTATTGCGTATATTGCTTTATGTAATGTTTGACAATTCCCCCAGATAAAAGTCATTGAACGGTTTATTTGTCCACAAACATGAAACATTATTTTACCCCAGAGTCTTGATTAACCGAAGCTGAAGGGACTGCACCGATTTCCGACAGTCAAAATCTGATGATAAGAAACGTCTAAAATCAGAAAATACGTTCCGATTTTCATGTAAAATATCATTAAAGAACTCCATCACCTATTTTTCCGGCATGTATGGTAAATATATATGCCGGGAAACATGCCATACATATGAGTCAACTTTGATGCGATTATATCGAACATTACACTTTTCATTTACAGATTTTCAAATCAATTCCTTACCAAATTTTTACTCATGCGCCGCGAGTTAGACGGAACCTCTCTAATCTTCTAATAATCTCATCTAATTGAGACTGCATTGTAATTATATTCTATTAAAATATCAATACACATTTATTGCATCGCTGTTACGACAGAATATCTAGAGCCATTTCTTATCCTTACTGTCGCTAAACAATCACTGACTTTTCTTAGACCATGGGTAATGAGATAATGTTTTTTCCTGTTTGTATTTCCATATTTTATTTATTATTTTTATATAATTATTTAATGATTTATAGTAGCTAAGAATTTTTTCTTTGGATGATATACGACTTAATTTTTGTGTAATGGTAGCAATAATTTCAATTCATTCTTTAAATCCAATTTCATTTTCACTTATTGCTTTATATTTCCATTTTTTACCCTCAGAATCAAAACGAGTAACAAAGGACGTAAAAGATTTGGATTCATCTCATTGGAAACAACGAACTCTGAAGAAGGGATTCCAGCAGAGAAGAGACAGAAAAAGAGCGTTAGAAGAAAGTACAACGAAAGCTACATACAGTATGGATTTTTGAAGAGAGGAACTGATAATGCACCTGTTCCATTAGGTGTCGTATGTGGGGAAACATTAACGAATGAAGGAATGAAGCTTCAAAATTTGAAGAGACATTTGGAGGAAAAACATCCGCACTTAACAGATAAGCCTATTGATTATTTCCAACGACTTAATTCAGCAATGAAAGCTCAACAAAAAGATATGCTTGCTTTTTAAAATGTTGGCTCTGCCGCCCTTCGCGCATCCTTTTTAGTCTCTTTGCGAATTGCGAAATGTAAAAAGCCATACACAATAGGTGAAACATTAATAAAACCAGCGATGATAGATGTTTGCAGAGAGGTTCTTGGCGATGGAGCAGTAAATAAGATTACTACTATCCCACTTTCAAACGATCCAGTTAAGCGTCGCATTGTCTTGTGAGATCGAGATTCAACTCATTACCCGCTTGAAAAAATCACAGCTTTTTCTCTTAAGTTAGATGAATCTTTGGATATTTCGAGCAGTGCCATTTTAACGGGATATGTTAGATATATCTATGAAGACGAATTACTTGAGGATATTTTAATGGTTTGTAGTTTGCAGACAAAAACAAGTTCAGAAATATTCCGCGTTATTAATGATTACTTTTTAAATAAGGGTCTAAATTGGAAATGTTTATTAGGTCTTTGTTCAGATGGCACTGCTGCAATGACAGGTTCGCACTCCGGAGTCGCAGCAAAAATTCGCGAAGTTGGACATAATGATTTTCAAGCCACATATTGTAAGATCCATCGCGAACAACTAGCTGGTAAAGTAATGGTTCCGGAACTCTCTGATGTGTTGTCTGATTGTATTAAAGTGGTGAATTTTACCAAAGTCAATGCACTAAACAGCCGATTATTTAAAGTTTTTTGTGATGAGATGGGTGCAGAACATGTGACTCTTTTGTTACATACGGAAGTTAGATGTTTATCACGTGGAAAGGTGTTATCTCGTGTCTTTGAACTCAGAGAGGAAATTAGGAGTTTCTTGATTCTAAAGAAATCAAAACTAGCAGAATTTTTTGATAACTAATTGGAGTTCGAAATTGGCATATTTGGCAGACATATTTTCACTTCTAAATTAACTAAATTTGCGATTACAAGGCCCAAAGTCTTCCACCTCGCAACTACGATATAAGCGTTCAAAAATAAATTAATTGTTTGGAAGAATAGGGTAGATGTAGGAATATTTGATATGTTTCATTGCTTTTCTGAAGTTGTAGACAACAGAGGATGTGGCATTAATAATATTTTCAAGCTTGTTTCTTAACATTTAGATAAACTGGAGATCGAATTCAATAAATATTTTCCTTCTGAAGACGATGCAAGAATTGGTTTTTTGTAGGCACTAGATCCATTCGTTCATTATGAGTCTGAGACAAATAAGCTATCTCTTTCAGTCTCAGAGAAGGATAGCCTGATTAAATTAGCAAGTGATCCTACATTGAAAGCGTTATTTAAGAGTTTGCCTTTGGAAACCTTCTGGCTTAAAGTTAAAAAAGAATACGAACAACTAAGTGAAAAAGCAATTAAGAAACTTATTCCATTTCCTTCCACATATCTTTGTGAAACGGGTTTCTCTGTCATGGCAACTGTAAAAACAAAGGAAAGAAATCGTTTTCAACTTGAACCAGCACTTCGACTTGCCGTTTCCTGTATTACGCCAAGAATTGACATGCTTGTCAATGAAGTACAAACTCAGGTTTCTCATTAATAAAACATTTGTCATATTTCTGTCAAAGTCATAATTTTGTTTGTATATCCATAATCTATGCTTTCATATTTGTGAAATAAAATCATTTTAAATTATGACTACATTTTTTAAATCCTTAAAAATGTCTACCAAACATACATCTATAAGAAAAAGTTAGGTTTTCTTTATGGGTGGGACTTGGATATCTTGAGGAGGTGATAGGTGGGACTCAAGAGGCAAAAGGACCACTGCTCTAGAGTATGTCGATAGAAAGCGAGAGGGGACTCCGAGTCATTCCTTTTCGTATCAGGCAGAGAAGTATCACGAAGAGAAGTGATGCAAGGATAAAATAATGAATTAGATAGGATAGATAGGGTCGTATTACCATAGGGAAGCTGAGAAGTGACAAATCATTTCTCTTTCCAAGCGTGGCTGAATCACGCGACCGCTAGATCGAGTTCGCAAAACAACAATCTGCAAATACAAGTAGCTCCCATCAGCTGGGAAGCACGCACGTGCGCATTACCCCCGAAATTTAAGTTACTTAGCAAGTGACTCGAGAAGATGTGTCGCTTACTTTACATTTCCAGTGTAATTATTGACAGGTGACGGCATTGCGGACATTTCAACCTTCGGAGACGTGATCGATAACTCGTGTCCCGATACTGAAGTGGGAGTTTGCAATGAGGAATTTCACGCCGCGACGAACAACAGAGAACTGCCGAATCTTCGGATAAAATTACGCGATCTCTCTGTTTCAACAAGAAATAACGGAGGAGATGATATTTACTTTTTATTTGCGGTGAACATAAAAGACCGGAATGCAATACCGTTTGAAATCTCACGCGCATGCGAAATGACTTTTTCTGTGATGACGTGATAGAATTGGGTCGGTCGGAACCGAAATGAGGACGACCCGCGTTTTAAAAAGTCAGCGGCGAGCCTATATATTGAATATGAGTCTTTGATACGATATAAAAACCATTTCTCGGTGCTTTCTTTAATATATAATATGTATTCGCAATGGTTTTACCCATGTATGTGTAAAATTAAGGAGCTAAGTGATAGTCGAGCGAATCATATACCTATTGGAATCGCGATTGTGTTAAGAGGCTATCGATGGCGGTGCGACTGTACAACACGTATGTGTTCTGAAAAAATTCATGGAAAATTACTGTTTCCCCATTAAATTCGCTTTAATACAAAAAATTCGCACTCAGATAAGGTGCAGAAGCTTCGTTCTCGCGAAGCAAAAATCAAGGTCATTCACTACACCGAACACATCAACAAACCTTACTCCAATGAGGAATTAATGATCCCGTCTTATGGCTAAAAATAAATAACAACTGAGCACTCACATTTTTCATGTCCTTTAAAGCTCTTGCTCCGCGAGCAATCCGAACGAATTCGTGAGGGCTAGATCGTGGTAAAGAAGCTCTAAAGTTCAAACCATCCTCAACGTAAAAATTCACGAACTACGTGAGCAGTGGCTAAAAAGTCCCTTTTTTCACCGTCAACGTAAATATTATGAATCGGCGGAATTATTGAAATTTACACTTGACTTAAGAATCGATGCATTAAGAATTTCCTCGGCGGTTAAAGGCCGCTGCAGGACATCGCTGATCACTTCACAAAGAAGATTACATTCTCAAATTGTTTACATGGAGCAAACTTCTGGTATTCTACATTTTGCAATTGATCTGACTTATTCATACTTTCGTAATTTTACCCTTTTATTTCGGTCGCTTCGTTGGTTCCCGGCGGAAATTTTGCGAACATAGTTTTCCTCCTCTCCTGATGACGGCAATCTCTTTTTTCCTCCATCTCTTCCCCATTTGTGATTATCACCTCGAGCCCATTGTCCGACAGCCTCCCTCTTTCATTCGCCACCGTGACCTTTTCCTTTAAGCTGCTCACTGCCTCACTTTTCTTGGCCTTGCACTACCATGGCTACGACTATCTAGGACGATAAATTTGTTGACTTGTCGATCTGCCATGGCTTTGATGCGCTTAAAAAAGCCACGCCAAAGAAAAGTTTAAAAATTTTTTGTCATAATTTATCGCTATTCAAAGCGTATCTCTAAATACATATATCTTTATATTTCGCCCATGGGGTCCATAGAATTATACAACTGACGAAAAGAGAACACAATACATTTAATCCTTTTGGAAAAATATAAATCCCTATAAGAGCAGTTTCTATTTTCGCACCTTGCTTAATAATCGCGACTTTTTATTCACTTTGGAGTGGGATTGTTCTTATGGGCGTTACAATGAAAGGAAAAGAAAAGAAAAACTATTTAACTGTTCGTTTTTATGTGCGCGCACTAATTTATGATCGAACGTTTACGATGCCGTTAATAATAAACTCGAGCAAAATTTAGGACGTCAATTTTTTAAATCTTATTTTTTAGCAGTGGTTTAAGACGGCAAAAGGTTTTTTTCTGTTTTGAAAAATAAAAACACATCTGTAAAATGTTTTACGTGACGAAAGACCGCGCGGCGTTTCCTTACGAGTCGCATATATAATCTTCGAAGGTCACCGCAATATCAGACCTATTCTCCTCAGATCTATTCCTCTTGCATTTTCGCCCGAAATACTCTTCCTTCGTGATATACCGCTATTGAAAAATCCTCTCTATCTTTGCCGCATTACGTTTTTATTCGAGAGGAAGAGTTTCGTAATTCACCGCATCTTCTGTCATCCATGCCGTGTATGAGGAAGCAGTCTCTAAGTAAATACACTCATTCTTGTCGAAACGTTTATCCTCAATATCCAAATTCGCCGCAATAGGCGCGCGCATCTCACCCTATTAGGCAAATAGGGAAGCGTAAACCTCTCAACCTCGTCTCTTCAACCTCCCCTTGGCCCCAATTTCACCTCTTTACCCTTGACCTACGGAACTCAGCGCCCTCAAAGCTTTTCGCCAAGCCTTTCTCTAAATAACTGCTCCCACCTTTCCTCTTTCACCAATTCTTCATCTTGCTCGCTGACGGATCTATATGAGACGCCGCACAAACCTTAAGAAACCTCCCCTTTTTCCTTCTCCAATTGATCAACCCTCGTAACCAAACTGGTGTCATCCAGCCGGATCTTCGCGAGACCTCACAAAGTCTTATTTAGACGGCAGCCCAATGCTCCGTTATGTTCCTTCATATCCCTTTCTTTGAATGTCTCCTTCTTTTACCCTGGCATAGAAAACGGAGTAATATGCCCTATCGCGAATCTTTTCCCCCTTGCCAAACAATAACCCTCAATGAGGTCTCTCTTCCATGGATGCCCAGATGCCATCCGGTACAGCCGTAGCCCAATTTAAAAGCATCGGAATCAACATTAATATGAAGTCGTCACCGTAAAAATAATTCGGTATACCTGTCAACGTAACTGGTGGATGATGACCGTTGTGCGAGGGTCTCTTTTGGACTAAAAAAATCCGCGTGTCAAAAATTTCATACGCAGTATCTCTCAGCATGGTAAAATGCCTTGAGTCATGTGCACTACGCAAGGAAACAGGCAGACAGCCAACGCCGCTGTCAATCAAAGATACTTTCGGAACTTTCCAAGTTAGTTCCGAACTAAAATGATTAAGTCATTCATGAGAATCGGCAGAACAATGGAAGGACGATTTCAGCGCAGAGAATCAATGTAGCGTGACGAAGGAACATATTACGAAGTCACTCCCTTGAGTGGCAGCTTAAGCATCCACTTCCACAAGCACCTTCTTTGATTTTTATTCTTCCCGAGGATTCGTTCGATGGAAAACTCTCCTTTCCACTCTCTCCAAGGATTTACTGAATTCAGCCGGTATTTTCTCCCGGTGTAATAGCGAAAACAATGACTCTATACTAAATCCAAGGACAGTCATCCGCGGAGTGTAACAACGGAAAATGCATGATCACAGTCAGTCTTTCAGGCTGTGAGTCCTTGAGAATCCCGGAAATCGTTATGACGTCAAAATCGAAAATGAGTGAGATACCAGAAAAGTACTTTCAATCGTCACGATCGCCTACCATCATCGAGGTGCCAAATTCTATTATACTATTTAGCAACCCGAAGGGAGATGGCAAAAGGGCACCTTTTGATGTTGTCCGATGCAAACTTTTCTTAGACCTCTCAGAGGGTACTTGTATACCAAGGATACTATGTCGTGTAGGTATCATTTCATGAAAATTCCCGGAAAAGATTTATTTTTTGAACGGTTCAGAATTTTCCGAATCGGAGGAGAAAAAGCAACGGTAAATCTTATCTCTTAACTTCTTCGCCACTATTTTAACCCCTCCATTCTCCATTGGGGAGCAGCCACTTTACGATAACGTTTTCATAATTTTAATAATACATATTAAAATGTAAGAATTTTTGTGATTAAATAAGAAATAATAAATAACTGTTGATACAAGCTGCGACTTTAAATGCTGTTTTAGTGATAATTCGGATGCTGGAGTTAACGGTCGCTTTAATAGTTTTACGTACCCATTAACTTTTCCATATATCATAATCCTTTTGAAAAGTTACCATAGAGATTTTTGTCGTAAACTCCACGTTTTAGATCATACGATTCATAATCTTTGTAAATCGCTTTAACTTCGCAGTTTTTTGGGATAAATTCCCTTCTACCGCATCATTAACGCCTTCAAAATATTCTTTGTTCGATACATCAACGTCATTGAAGAACTCCATACTTTCTTGAGCAAGTAAACTAAACAAAAAAGGCCTCGTACGAGCAAACCACACCTCCGACCGGATCCTTCTTCAAGTCGCTGAACCACTGAAAAGGGCATCGTCAGACATATACCCATATATATATATATATATATATATATATATATATATATATATATATATATAAACGATTCATTCGTACTTTCTTGCATTGCCGCCAGAAGAACGAATCTTAATATTATCCAACTTTTCGCGAAGAGGTGAAAGAGTCCTTACAATTCAATCTGCATTACATTTTCCCCTTTTTAGCCTGTTTCCATAAAAAAAGACAGTTCTGTGTTATCTATTCCTGTTCATTCAATGTTTTCGCGGTATTTCCCAAAAATTGTTTTTATCTGGTATAGGCCCAATTGTTTCCGAGCATTTTTAATTTTCCGAATAATTCCTAGAAACGCGTAAAATATTCCTTGCAACAACGAGTATAATCTACTTGTTCTACTGCGTTCCTCTTATTGTGGAAAAAAGAAAGAAGTTTAATTTTCTAGAAGACAAAATTCAAATTCATGCTGAATTTGCGTAAAAATTTGATCTTAATTTTAAAATTATGAAATTTTTTTCGGTCTTCCACAATGAAAAATATTAACTACTATAGCAACGACTCCAATTCCTTTCACTGAGAATTAATTTCCCATACTATAAGAGCATTAATTTAATGCTTAGAATGCATTATAATCCATTTGATTTCAGCCAACGACGTATACATATGATGACGTGATAATTTTAAATTAATTTTTTATCCAGAGACGTACATCACAGATGATGAAACCATAATCATAACACACAAAATATCCTAATTCTTACATAAATTTTAGTGTAACATATAAGCTATTGTCTTAATGATGATTATAGTTATTGCTTAAAATGAGCGATCTGAGCCATGAAACTTGAAATTGGAAAACTTGGACGCGAACCCGATTGCCAGAGAATTTAGAAAATCCGGATAGATGCCTTAATTTCGCAGAAAATGAAAACTCTTATCTTATATAAATGTGTAGTTCAAATGTCGTCGCGTTGTTTTGTTTACGAGTTTATATCTTGGTGTATGGTGATTTTTTGAACGCTTGCAGTATGCAAGCACCGACAACTCGTAAAAGTAAAAGCAGAATAGATCTTTTAAACGTATTTTTTATATTTGTGACCAACCATATTGCCTTTTTATTTATGCCTACTAAATATTCCTTATTACTTTATATAAAACAGTTAAAAGTTAAATTTCTGCAGAGGGCTTTATTCATCTTTCACATTACAGTAAGTTACGTGTCTTGGATGAGAGAAGGTTATTTTGCAATGGAAAGCGTGAGGCTAATCAGCCGCTCCCTATCTGGCAAGAGCGAAAATTTCTCATTGGAGTTAATTTTCCTAAAATTAACTCCATAAAAATCTGGAGAAACTTGTAACTAAAATATGAGTTAAGACGAACAGAATCGGAAGAAAAATAAAATTTGATTGTATATATATGCTCCACTATCACTGAATACTACTGAAGTGGTCTGTCTGGTAGCCAAAATTAGCATATAATTTTTCGTAAACTTTTTATTGCTATTGGAATTGTTTGAACCAGTACTTATTTTGTCGATATAATTTTTAAACACTTATTTTTTTAACATATTAGCCCCAGAAAAAGGTGATATGTATTTTCAAATATAATTTGAAAATATACTTTACAGTAAGTTGTTGAAATCAGGTTTTACGTTAACCCTCCTAGAATGGTAACGCTATTTTTAGGCATTTATTGTTAACGCTGCGTCAGTTTGACTCACTTAAACTTGGAATAAGGAAATATCATTAAAAATTGTTTTAAAATGATTTTATTAACGCCGAAATGTAGTAAATGTTATAAATGTGTACATTAACAATTAGGGTACAATTTTTTTGGTGCTCACTACAGATAGGCTTCTTTCAAAGTGTGCAAAAAGTAAAGGTTTACCGTCTCTTGATATTTGTCGCTCTGTCGCTTGATGTGCTTCAGGAACCTTTTTTTCCTCTCTGCCTTGAAAATCATAGCTTTCAGATCATTACTTACGTTTTTCAAACAGTCTGCTTTTTTGCCATTGGGACGTCAGCCCCCTAAATTGTAGCCTTGAGAATGGATTAAGAGTGATATTTTGATTTTTTTTCTTTGACAGCACATAGAGGAAGCACTGCTAAAGGAGGGGTGAAGCGTGTTTGAACACGAACAGCGTTAGACTCATCTATCGGAACTGTGTGAGTCAGAGTGACACACGTTACCTTTCTAGGGTTAAACAGGGTTCATTAAATGCTTCATCTTCCGGGTGGTCACCACGTTGGTCAAGTTAAAATGACGACGACAGTTTTGCCAGCCTTCCTGTTGGCGTCTTCAGGTTTTTCATTCGACCTGAAGACGCCAACAGGAAGGTTGGCGAAACTGTCGTCATTTTAACTTGACTAACGTGGTGACCACCCGGAAGATGAAGCCTTCAAGTCAGCAACACCACGAAAGCCTTCGAACGAAGGTTCATTAAAGTTTTAGGAATAATATTAGGCTTAGCCGTTCCATCACGTATCCAAACGTGTGGATGTCTTAGCTTAAAATTATATTTATCGAAAACCATTTGTATTGTATTGGGGATCCGAAATGTATATACAGGTTTCCCTCACTTTATGCGGAGGTTGCGTTCCAGTAAAGTGACGCATAAAGCGAATTCGCATAAACAGAACCCATATTTGCATATAAAAGATAGGGATACGTACCACAAGCAATCCTAACTCTCCCCCAAGACGCTCTTCTTTCGCTCCATAACCACTTCTTATGCGCTAAATTCAAACTTAAAACAATTAACACTAAATTATAAAATGAAGCAAACTAGCAAAAGTGATGATTGTTGTGGGTGAGATAATAATGGAGGGCCGTCTTGGCCCAACCCAAGTTCCGCGGGCAAAGAGATAAAACTTCTCAAGTGTGTTCAAACAGTATCACACGAAATCTCCGTCTCATCTCCACTCTACAATATCCTCTCCACTCTCATCTCTTTTACTGTAGCATTAATACACGCAGCATAAGTAAACATGAGAGACCGAATGGTCGCCTTTTGATGTAGTGGAGAACTTTCTTGCATTTTTATTGCACTGGCCGCGTAATCACATAAGAGCGAAAAAGGACGCATAAAAAGAAAATCCGGTAGCAATAAGTTAGTCGCATAATAGCGGATTCGCATAAAGCGAGCCCGCATAAAGGGAGGGAAATCTGTATAGCAGTTCACGGCCAAGCCTCTTTGTCCCTGTTAAAACCTGTTTCCCGAGGACGCGTATTACCAAGAGGTGGGGTTATCGTCTTTTCGCGTAGCCATTTCATCTCTCCGCCTACGGGATCTATACGCAGCGTTGCTTACTTGCAGGGTCCAATGGACTAACGATCTAGAATTCCAGCTTTTCTATTTACAGTATCGCAATAATTTAAATAAACAAAATGTTTCTCCTGAATTTACTAAAACTTTTACCTAAAATAATCCCTGTGAAAATATAACACGAATCCAATGGACTCGCCTCCTAGTTACCCAGGGTTAAGGAAAATGTATGCGTATTTTCTTTATTATTAATTACTTAAACACTAACACAAATTCTGAATGGTTTGATTTATGCATGTATCTAGGCCTTTTATAGCTACGCATAAGCATAAATCACTATAAGACCAACAAAAATATTCATTGCTATCAGATTTCATCATTTCAAAACATGTCAAGAGTTAAGTACTATTTCACTATTCCCAATAAATCGAGGACAGCCTTTGTTTGTAAACTGAAGTTCACCGCGGCCAAATAAAATTTTAAGAGCGCTTTTAGCTTAGCCATTCGATTTTTTTATGCGCAACATTATTCAAATATGAAAGGCTCTGCTTCTTTGCGCTCACAGCTTTCTCAATTCGACCACGCTCCGCCTCCGTCGGGTTTTCTGTTTCAAGACCTTCGTTATTTTCCTGCATGCCGGGAGAACATTCTGATTGTGGCCGAAATCCTGTTTTTTTTATTTTCTTAACACAGAACCTGTGGGACATTCCGATGCTACACCCTATACTGTTATTCGCGAAAGGCGAACGAAGGCCAATGTACGATTATGAGGAAGACGCCACTGAATTTGAGACCGAAGACAATTGAGATGCGGGATTGTCACGCACAAATATTATACACTTACATATATTGGGAATATATGACGAAACGAGTTAGTATTAATTTCAGCTCTCGCCAATTCAATAAAGAGCTATTAATCTATAACCTAACGTAGCGTAATATGCAAAATAAAAATATCAGCTCAATGAACTCTGATTTTATAGTAAATGACGAATACCGAAGCTAAAGACTAAAAAGTTTGTTATAAAATAAAAGAAACGTTGTGCGCGTCTATGTAGATTGAGAGACAAAGGTCACGCTGGCTTCGTCATTTTGCATCGTAACCCACTTTCTACGCAGCCGTTCTCGAAAAGAATTAAATTATTGCTGGAAAAGAAGAAAGATGCCGCCGTTATTCCTTCGGTCGTACCCTCGGGGCGAGAATTCCCATGCATTAGTGTAATTAAAAAAAATCACATTTGTGAATCTCCGCCATGAGGAGTTTCGTGGCATAGATTTCGATTTAGTCTGAGGTTCAGTACGGCATCTCGTATGGTATGTACTCCAGCTTAAGGAAAGCGGCCACGTGTTAAAAAGCGCATTGATTTGATTTTTTGCTGCTTGAGAATATGCCGGATTCGGTGCCATTCGATGATGTTGTTCACAAGTGCACATTTGCTTCACAATATTGCCGGAGTTATTGACTCACGTTTGAAAACAATTAAATTTCCGCAAAACAGGAGCGGTTAGCTGAAGCGGTCTCCGCAGAAACAACTCTGGATAAAGACAAATAATTCTCGTTCGCACGTTCATTGGAAAAAAATTATTATCCGTTCAATCGTTAACATAATTCATCTTCGTTTATATTTATATTAAGAAAATGTATTTCTTTGTTTCTCTTCTGCCTTTTTATTGTACGGATATTGTTTTTTCATGCTCTATAAGAGCGGAAGGAATTACTCGAATGACTCATCAAACGCTTCCTAAGAGGTACGGAAAGTTATTTATATATTGGCTTTCAAACAGAAATTATTTCTTCCACCAGTGATTTCTTTCTCATTTCTTCATTTTTGTCTCCGCCTTCTGGGACTCAGTGGGGCCCGTGATCCTTTCGATAGCCTGACTCGAAAAACCAAGGCCAGACTTAAGTTTTAACATAAATAAAAAAACACACACGAAAAAAACTGCGACGAAGTTATTGTCGAGTTTTACCCAACTGATGAACCAAAGCATTATTATTTAACGACAAACAAGGTAGGGCATTTTTACGTTTTATACCATGCCTTCATTCACACATGAACCAATCCACGGCACAAATTAACTCCATTGACAAAAACTCTATAAGTCACTGCGTATCGTAGTAGGGAGCACGAACGAAGGCGGGTGGCAACTGGATGCGCAGAAGGCCAGGAATGTCACGTGGTTTCTCTTGCTCCTTCACTTGGCCAATCAGCGTCAGTCAGTTACATCGACTCTTGGCGTGCGGTTCGTACATTTTTGGCGTGTTTTTCGTGTCTGTTTGCGTGTTTTACGATTGAGATTTAAAAAGTACCCTCTTGTGTTGTTCTTTAATGGAGGGCGAAGAAAGTTAGCGCAAGGTTTTGCACAAACAAGCAAGAGAAATCATATATAAAGTGTATCAGTACTTAAAAAAACGAGACGGAGCATGCAGACGATTCAGCACGTACAGCTGGTTACAATGTTGCCAGCTGTCAAGAGCGAACGGCGAACGCTTGTGGCATAGCGGCGTAGGACCTCGTGTGTCATGCGTTGTTTTCCGAGCGAAAGCTTATGCAGGCTGACGGAGTGGCAGCAATGTAACGTGTATTTCTCTATGCGCAGTACTCATGACTCACCCGCCTTCGTTCGTGCTCCCAACTATAGTTCAAACTGCGTCCTGCCCTGGTCCTACTCCTGGCGATCGAACTGCCCACCTCACCCTCTCTCTCACTCTTGACCTCTTCTTCGCCACACTTTCTTTCTCTTTCTATCCCCACCTTCACTCTTCCATCATTGGTCGCTAGCGTGGGCGCCCTTTACGAGGTCGCGCAACGAGACGGTTTCGCTATGGCACCGGGACATTGTTTCTCCTCTCATCGGCTCATTGATAAATGGCACTTGAGGTTACAAATAAATCTCCAAGGCTGACGCAATAAAAAAACTCAAGATCGAACGGAAAATTTCGTCTCGTTCAGATTTTTAACAGGCATTGATAAATCTTTTTAATTTTTATTATTGACGAGTCATAATATATATGCCGTGGAAAACATCATGGACAATGATTCTCCAAATAATGAACGTTTCACACCAAGGATTAGTCATAAAACTGAAAGAAGATAAGACGCCCGTATCGTTATCAGGACTGGGCGCCGTCCCGGGAGCTGAATGAAAATAACGATAAGGCGAGGGAGGCTTTGCTTTCACTCGAAAATCTATTATCAAAATTCGACACGCGCTCGAATTTGTCGCCGAATTCCTCTCCCTTTGCTCTCGCAATGCCCGACCACCTGGTCCATTCGGTTAGGCCTCTTACTCGTTCCCGAACGCGCTTTCGACACGCTCCCTTGAAAATCGCGTTGGTTGTCGAGTCCGCTCCCGTCTCGACGCCACGAAGGTGAAATTTTTACGTCATCCCTGGGTAAATCTTGAAAACACACTCGGACGGATACTTCTCCGAAGAAATTCCCTCAATGTCAAAAGTGATTGCCCCGAGACCACACAGCCTTTCCTCGATGTGGTTCTCATACTTCTTCCACTTTGCCGCCGTTTGTGGATCTCTTTGGGTCTCTTCGTCTCTGTCTCTCTCCTTCTACTCTTCCACCATTTTCATAGTTAACGGGTTACTCGCACGCTTTATCTTTAACTGTTATTTTGGAACCTTAGGGGACTCTTTCGACCCATAGCAAAAATTCTTTCCCCCGAAAATTTACGCCCTGACATCCTGATGTTTTTATTATTGACACATTAACAACCGCCCCTTTACTCCTTTACTGCAGTTAGAAGATAATCGGAATGTTTACCTGAAGAATTTCGGTGCTGAAGATATTTGCGTGAACCTGGATTGATGTGTCGGACGTGTCCAGAAACAAGTATCCAAGTGGGTCACTGCAAGTTAAAAACTCCATCGCTCAACAGTAGACTCTCGATTAACCGGGATCGGCTTAACCGGGATGCGGATTAACCGGGATTTCAAAAGAACGTATATATGAAAATAATTTGGATTACGAGAAGGCGGTAGCTAAAACTACGATGCGACAGTGTAACAGAAACCAAGATCACGGGTGATATGCAGGGTGGAAGAATGAAGAGAGGGGGGAATGCATAGTAACGAGATACATACGTAGTTTCTGCTACTGTTTGTGTGTTAGAGATACATATTATCACATTGTATGTGTTTCACATATAAAAATATCACGCAGATGGCGCGTGACCTTTCTCTCACCGAGCGTATCATGATATTTTGTTCAACGGCCCACTTCATTTTTGTGCGTCGTAGCGGGTGAGTCATTTTGTTCTTGTTAATTTGAAAGTTGAATAACCCTAACGTGATCATGTCGAAGCACAAAAGAGTTGTTCTTTCCGTAGAACAAAAACTTAACATAATTAAAAAATCTGAAAAAGGTGTGACGGTGAATTGAAATTAACAGGCGAGTTTAAAGCATCTTCTGGATGGTTGACGAGATTTAAGCAAATACACGGGATTCGTCAGATTGCTATCCAAGGTGAGAATCTTAGTTGTGATGAGCCGGCGGCTGAGGAATTTCTCAATTTCAGCATTTTGTCGATAATTAAGGTTTCACGTCGGAACAAATCTATAATTCTGATGAAACTGATTTATATTGGATGTGTTTACCACAAAAAACTGTAGCTTATGAAAATGAAACGTGCTGCAGGGCATAATAAACTTCAAAAACAACGCCTTACCGTTTTGTGCTGTGCTAATGCTGCTGGGTCTCATTTTTTGAAACCGTGTGTTATTGGGACTGCAAAAAATCCTCGAGCTCTCTCCAAAGTTAAAGTTTTATCTAATTTATCCGTATATTACTATAACAAGAAGTCAGCATGGATAGACAGAGATATTTTTATGGATTGGTTTAAAACAAAATTCGTCCCAGCAGTGCGTCAACACTTAGAATCTCTTGATCTGCCACAAAAACTGTTTTACTCTTAGTAAATGCCCCTACTCACCCGAATGGAGACATTTTAAAATTCGAAGATGGAAATGTATTTGTTAAGTATTTACCTCCGAATGTGACAGCTTTGATCCAGCCTATGGATCAAGGAGTGATACAAAATATGAAAACAATTTATCAAAGAAATTTACTGCTGAAGTTCATAAAGGATTTGGTGATGATTTACTGTTGTTTTGGAAAAAACTAACAGTGTTGGACGCTGTTTATGAAATTGGTGCTGCTTGAAAATCTGTAAAAAGTTCAACTTTTAAAAAAGCACAGCGAAAACTTTTTCTGGGAAACAACGAGGAATTTCTTGGTTTTGAGGACAGTTTTAATGAAACGGTGCCTGAAGTATTACGTAATTTACACAGCATAAGTGAATGTGCGAATGTTGATGAGGAAGCTGTGCGCGAGTGGTTAAATGCAGACCAAAATTTGGCCGGCTATTTAGTATTAAATGACGAAGAAATCGTGCAACGTATTACTACCGAAGGTGAACCAACAGTCGCCGATGATTTGGACGAAGAAGAAGAAGACAACCTTAGAGCAAATGATCAGTCACAGCGCTGCTTTAACTCATGCTGAAACTCTGCTTGATTATTTGGAGCAACAGCAAGACAGCACCCTTGTTGGGAAACTAATGCTGAGAAATCTGCGCAGCACCATTTGCCGAAATGTGAATGGAGGGAAAAAGCAAACTTCTTTGCTTTCTTATTTCAAATAAATAAAGTAAGATCGTATGTACATTTTTTTCGATTCGATTTTTTTCGGTACGATTTTTTTCTAAAATTTTTGTATTTTTACGAACATTTCATATGGATGGTGGATTGACCGGGATTTTCATTATCCTAGATTGATTTTTCCCTACCATCCCGAATAATCGAGAGTCTACTGTACTAGTCTCTCCTTTTAGGTAATGCATCGCGCATCGTCTATAACCTGATCAAAAATTTGTATTTTGCGAACTTTTGCTTCTCCATAGCCTTCTGACGTTCCTTCAAACGCCATTTTTCAGTTCGAATATTGAATTTGTAAGTATAAAATAATGGCATATATCTTTGCGAAAACGTGTAATGAGTTGTGGAATCACCGAAAAAATGCTACTCGATATAAATCGATTACTTGCCTTCTGAACCTGTTTTTGTTCGGAACGAGACGCTCGTTGAGCATTATTGTGAAATGCAATTCCATAGGCTGCACTATGTAACATGTATTTTATATTTCACGGGATTCGAAATTTGTTTTTGTCGAACAAATAAAGGGTGCGGCAGAAAGAACTCCCCGATTTGGGAAGCCTCCCGGTAGTTGGTTAAATTGGTATACCTGGGCTTTGAGGTAGCCCCAGAGAAAAAAATCGCACGGGGTCAAATCTGGCGAACCCTTTACCGCACCCGCACCCTTTACTATTGATTGATTGGCCGAGAGAGAACTATTCCATTTAACCCTCGAGCGGGCGCGCTGGTGCAAATCTCCTACCACTGAAATTTGATACAAAATAAACAAATTGCACGTTGTTTACTCTGGCTCCTATCTCTTCTAGTCTTCATACTTTTAATTCAGCTGCGTTTATCCCCACGCTTGGTACAAACCTAAGTCCTTAATAATATTATATATTGTATTGGTATCAAAAGTGCTACCGCGCGCTCGATCATGTATTTTTATTGCATAACATGTTATACTGTAGTTGGTAAAGCATTATTTTCTTAACTTTATTGAATTGATTTATAAGTTATATACAGTTACTACATGTACAAAATGTGAATCAACAAATAATTTTTCTGAATCCGACTCTAACTAGTGTTTCAATGTACCTAAACTAAATTAATTTTGTCTTATTCATTTATTGATATTTTTAAATCGTTTTAAATTTTGCCTTTGTTAATGTTATTACGTATACAACACATGTGCTACCTACTTTTTTTACCAACTTAATATTACCTTGAGGGTTTTTTAAATTTTTATGACAAAGTGAAGAAAAATAACTAGTCAGGAAAAAAGACATTTTATTTGAAGGATAATGTAAAATTTTCGACATTAATGTTGCAATTTCATATTTATCTTCCGACAATCATGATGTAACCATAGATATTTTTACCTTTATTTTGGCTTTAAGTTTTGTTAAATTTATTTTATTAGCTGCACACCAGACATTACAGTAATTATTAATTTTTTTCAGATGTTTTAAATGATTATATTTTTTAATGCAAATATAAAATTTTATTTCGTAAACTTGCTCATTTTTAATTTAAAAAACTCACCGTCCTAAAAAACATGCATAATACGACCAAATTTGAGGAAAACGGCATGGTAGCAAATTTGCTACCACGTGCCCGCTCGTGTCCGAAAATAGGGCGCGCCCGCTGGAGGGTTAAGCTATGTTTGCAAGCAATGTTGAAATCAAAATTCATAAAAATCGAAATCCCCGCAAAGAACCCTGGATTGATATTACATCATATCCGCCAATGAAAATCCAGATGAAAATGATATTACATATCGCCCAACTGGATCGTTTCTTCTTCTTCCGTTCTCATTCCAACCGTTCCTTCTGTCAGTTGCACTTTCCAGTTCGGCTATCCACGCATGCCAACTTCGAGGTTGTCCACGTAATCGTGAAACTGGATTTCGGGTATCCGTTTCTCATTCGATCGACCGCCCAAGTAATCTGAGCTTATCGAAACCCACCTGACCGCGTATTTCAATATCTTAAAGTCCACCTTTCCAAAACGCCTCGAGAATGCCGAAAAAGGTGAAATTCGGCACAGATGCGATTGCAAGCGTGGCTTCAAAAATTGAAAATTTCTCGGAAATGGGGAATATGAGGCGAATGAATATGAAAATCTCCATGCGTTTTCAACAAATAAATGTGATGACATAGCCGATCATTGAAGTCTCTTGTAAAAAATCGGCGATGGTCTAAAAGATATACTTTAAACGGGTATTTTTTGTTTAAAAGAATTTATTTAGATATAGCTTAAGAAATATTATAGATTATATTTTTTACGAAAAGTCACCAATGTTATTTTACGCATATGGATTTGTCGGTGGCAGAGGCGCCTTTAGGTTTTTGGCGTCCATAGGCGAATTCAAGTGATGCGCCCCAAATTATTTTTCTTAAGTATTAAAAGCTGTACCTAACAAAAATATAAGAAAAAGACAAATGGATTTTGTTGAAGATCAAATGTATTTCAGTTCAAAATTATTATATTTACATAATGTATTTTTAAAAGAAACGCTTGGTTCGCTAGCGAAACTTCTTTTTCCGCCCTTTCAGTTCTACAAAATTGTTTATGACATCTTCATAGTCTAAAGCATTTGTCATATATGCTTCAATACTCATTATTGAAAGAGCGTTAAGCCTCTTCTTGATCATTGTTGATCATAGATGATTCTTGAATTTTTTAGGGTTGAAAATGACCGCTCACCGCTGCAATTGGACACCGCAGTAGATAAAATAATACGAAAAGCTATATCAACATTTGGAATTTTTGTACATAGTTTCCTGCACTAAATATAAAAATGATTTACGGCAGCAGCTATCGAATCGAGTTTCTGCCAGAATAGAAGAAGAAAGTACAAACTCATATGGAAAAGTATCATCTAAATCGTCGCGATATTGCTCTGCTAGTTCTAAGGCTCGTTGTTTTATTTCTATTGTTTCAAGAACTTGAAGCCTCAACGAAAAACCAAATTTGCCGTTCAGATCTCCATATAGTGATATCCTCTTTAGGCACTAATCCACTGTATATTTCAATTAATTAACCTAAGTAATAACGAGCTCATAACACTTGATTTTAAGATCGCGCGGCCTGCGTTCCGCAAAAAAACGCTGATTTTCTGCTATACCATCGCAGTAGCAAAAAATTGCAAAGAACCTTTCTTGTAGGAAATTATATTCTCTACAGGTTTGTTTACGTACAGTTTCGCCGTAGATTTGACCGTTTCCGAGTTATTCGCCAAAGGCCAGTCGCGGGTGGTGCTCCGGCGGCCATTTTGGCGCCATAGCAGCCGACACGTACACGTCAAACATATCAAATTTTGATATGTTAGTTAAGTTGCCTTAACAAACAAATTTGCCAAGTTTCAAAACTTTATGAATTTTTTCTCCAAACCGCCAATAAAGTTTCTAATTTGACAGGTCGTACCGCAAACAACGCTCATTTTCTGCTATACTATCGAAGTAGAAAAAAACTGCAATGAACCTTTCACGTAGAAAATTGTCTTTTCTAAAAGTTTATCTATGTACGGTTTTGCCGTAGATTTCACCGTTTCCGAGTTATTCGCGAAAGGCCAGTCGTGGGTCGTGCTCCAACGGCCATTTTGGCGCCAAAACGGCCGACGCGTACACGTCAGGCATGCCAGCGTTTGATATATTATTTAGGTTTTTCTAATGGACAAACGTGCCAAGTTTCAAAACTTTATGAATTATTTTTCCTAAAATGTCTAATTTGACGTCTATATTGGTTCTCTTACTTCCTAATTTACCTATGTTCTTTGAGCTCCGATATAAAGAAATACGAGAGGCACCAACGTAAACGGCCGCCGTACGATAAAGGTTATGTTAAAATACTAAATAAATTTTTGTTTGATTTGTTTCTTTAATTCTTTTACTTGCTATAAAAATTTGTTTTAATTTGCTTTCCAAAATTCTACATTTTGGCGCTCCTCAAATTTCGGCGCCCTAGGCGGCCGCCTACTACGCCTTATGGATAAGGCGCCCCTGGTCAGTGGTAACTGAAGCGATATAAAAATAATCTGAACAAAAAGCTGTATTCACCAATTGAAATCCCTCGATAATTTAAGCTATTCTCGAGCAACGTGTAATTTTTAAGGCCATTATTCCAAGTCATGACGTCTTAATAACACTAAATAAAATCGATTATGAGCATCTCTATTGTCTTTTCCCGGAAGTCTTTCATTTCCGACCAAATTTTAGATTTACTGGTATTCGAAGGAGATAAATTCCAACTTTCCGCGCTCCAATAATATTGAACGATAATTATGCGCTTCAGATATCCGGTTTTAAATATATTTTAAGATTTGAATTCCTTTAAAAAAAATAAGTAATGGTTTAAAGTTAAGTCTCTGCGTCATAAAGAATCAAAAACTCGGAAATATCGCTCAATTCCCAATACAAAATAATATCGCATATATTATCTTTCCGTCTCCATCTCTTCCCACCTCCCGTCCCCCTTCTCCCCATCTCCGTGACACCTCTCTCTGTCTACACACCGAGATACTCCCACTAAATATTTGCCAATTAACACATCCTCCCCGGATTCACTCTCGCCTTTAGAACACACCCTTTCCCTCTCGTTTACTTACTTCCTACGTGACTTTTCCCGAAACCCCACCCTTGAGAAGAATAGCACATCAATCCAGAAAATAACCCTCCCTTTATCCCAACCCTATGGAGTTCCTTTCCGCGTGCCGATACTGACCTCTCCCTTGCCTCCTCTTTCCGACCTTCATACACGTCGAGGGGACGAGTTTTCGAGACCTTCGATCCTCGGTCCTCTCCGCATCCAGCCTCCAGATGATTTTTCATTCACCCTTCCTAAGCTAAAGGACACCTTGGGATCCTTTCTGTCTCCTCGACTCTTTCCTCATTCTCTCCCTCTGGCCTCGCCGCTCCCTCTTTCTCCATCCCACCCGTAGAATATACGCGGTCCTCGGCCAAGAAGGAATGCTTAAATAGAGGGAGTGCTATTTCCGGGCATTCGGCGCCCTGCTGACCTCGAGGGCCACCACCTCTCCCTCCCTTTCCTCCTCCCCTCCCGCATTTTCTCGTACTCTAAATCCTTTTTTTTTATCTCTTAGAATAACTTTCCACGTTGAAGGTTTCACCCCAAATCCCTCTCGGATCGGAGGCGTCGATCAGGTTGCGGAGGGAGAATGGTTAGAAACAATTCTTATCTCGAGTATTTTATGCGGTAATTGGCGTTCCATTTACTTTACGCAGGATGTGTACTCCATCTATTCAGCTTCCCGCTTTACTGTTCATGTCCTCTCTTCCTATCTTACTCAGTTTTATAGTCGTGCGTATGCGTGCTCGCGTCATTTTCAGGGCGGAACGACGTGAGTGGCGATTTGAGGAAATAGTTGATGGAAGGAACCGAGACGAAACGGTGTTTTCACCGCATTAATAGTTGAATACCGGCTGGCAGGAATTATGCGCGTTAACACCCAAAATATGTACGCAGAGTGGTTAATTTGATATTCCTTGTGTATAACGTCAAATATAATTGTATAATAATGAGTTAATATAAGAAATTTTAACATTCACGAAGAGAATTAATGTTAAGATTGAAAAATTTTATACAATTTCCATCGCGTTGACATGACTTTCTTTGCGTATTTATCCCGCTTTAGTGTTATATTTATGTTGGAATTATTCTCAAAAAGATGTTTCATGCGTAAGTCTTCTCTTTATTTCTCACCTCCTCTCTCTCTCCCCATCCTTCCCTCTTTCTCTCTCCCTCTTTCTCTTTCTCCCTCTTTCTCTCTCCCTCCTTCCCTCTTTCTCTCTCTCTTCTTCCTCTCTCTCCTTCCCTCTCTCAACTATCGACAAAAACTTAGGCCTCGAGATCTCGATCGATTGAAGATGGAACGAACGTCTCTTTTGACCGACTCTTCCGCTTTTACTTCCAACTTGTGTGGTAATATGTCGTCTCCCAATATTTGAACGTGCCTTGGCCAGGGGCACCAATCCGTTTCGCCCTCAAAGCAAATTTCCAAACTAACTTTAATTTCCACCTCGCGTAGTCCTTCGTAACGCTGACCCAGTTTGTTGATGGTATTTAATGCGCGAGATGTCGTGTGACCACTCCTCTGTTATTGTTATTCTAAATTACAACTGAGATCGATAGTTTCAGCTTCTTTCTTTTCAAAACAATGTGAATCGCAACTGAAACCGACAATCAAACTTCACTAACCATTGGAAGATTGAACATTTCCTGTTCCACTTTAATTCTTTACAAAATTATCTTCTACGCGTGAAAGTTGGAAAACAGTACCTTTGGACATGCGTTGTCGCCAAAAATGATTTTTAGAAAGAAGAAAATTCGACGAGAAATTTAAATGGATGCGGTTCATTATATTGCATTAAAAGTATAAAAATTTTTATCCTTAGAGAAGTATTTTGACCATAATTTTTCTGCGGTAAAAAATATTTCACTGTTACAAACCATTTAGAGCTGCGTAAGGTTTTAACCATGGAGTATATATTTAAAACATTTCAACTCATAGTCTCGATCGGCCCTCTTCCATCCAATGCTGGAACTGCCCATTCGCTGTATTCTACGCCTTCCTAATCCACTAATTGCATATCTACTATGTCATGACGAAATAGAACGTATGTTCACTTTCTAATCCAAGAAATTCCTTCGGCTGTATCATGATCCATCCAATTCTGAGGAAATTATTTCAAATTTCGTCACGGGTCAAATTTTTATGGAGAAAACGAATTATATCGGAACGAAAAAAAAAACAATAATGACGGCGATGATCAATACCTTGCGAAATATCGACAGTTAAGAGCGAACGCTTAAACTTTAGCTGGCAGAGAGAAATTCCTTCGGGTTTTCATTATCTAAGCTACATTAGCGTAAGACTCGGAAAATTTGTAACAAGCGCAGAGCACTCCTCATAAATAAAATTCCGAGAGCAGAAAAAGTGATTAATAAGGAGATAGGAATCACCGTGGAATTGCTTCACGTTATTGATGTGATATATTTATTTATTTCTATTTACAATGCAAGTGGGCGCCTGGCCCGGTGGCAGAGTTACAAAATTTAACATATAAACACATTAAAAATTATATAAAATTATATTTACAATTTCACATACCATATACAACGAATCTTTCATATCAGGAGCTTAGAGTTTTCGAGGTTCTTGGCAGGCCTTCACGGTTACCGTAGCGGTCCCGGGGCCCTCAAAGTCCCCACCGTACCTCACCCTACCAAGCGATCCATCTACTTCCTCCAACTCTCTCGTTAATAATTTGTCCGACAATATGGTTAACCAGTAATACTAAAAGTAACAAATATCGTTTACATTGATATTTTTAACTCTAGATTTAAAAGTTTTAACATTACTGTGGAAGGGTTGGAAGAGTTCCTCAGGTAACATATTCTATTCCCACACCCCGCGATTTATAAATGAACATTTAGATGCATTACTTTTCTGCTTTCTTATTGTTAGTTTATTTTATACTTGTGATCATTTTTTCCCACAAACTCAGATTTTCCTAATCACCTGTTCATGTCTTCCCAGCCCTTATTATTTACGAACGCATTGTACATTCCTCCTAGCCTGTTAACACGTCTTCTCCCACTTAGCATTTACCAGCCTAACTCTTTAATCATTTCTGTTACACTATTCTAATTCCCGAATCTCCCTAACACATACCGCGCTGCCTTCCTCTGAACCTTTTCTATCTTATCTGTGAGCTCTTTCCTGTATGGATCCCAAACAGGCGTCGCGTAATCTAACGTTGGCCTAACAATGAAAGTGTAGGCTAATTCCCTTGCCGTCTTTGAGCACCTTCTAAGGTTTCTCATTACAAAATGTAAATTTTTGTACGCTTTCTGAACTATTTTCAACATGCAATCCCCAATCTAAGTCTTTCGTCGTATTATATAAATCGGATTATTATGCCTATGACGTAAATACCAAATGTGTTGGGATAAATTTCTGCCGACAGAAAGAGACAAGAGAGAGAGAAATTGGACAGGTGACGTAGTAAATGGCCAATGGTTCAGAAAGTTCGGATGCGGGTCAGGGGTAATAATGACGAAAGAGGGAAGGAGAAAGAAAGAGGACCTAGACCATGCGAAATGTCATAAAGTAGCGGCTAATTTTGGAAACAAACCTGTTCAATGCACTAAAGTTACGCGAAAAATTCATTTACTCCCCCAATATTACCTCTTTGTATTATCGGTAGAGTTGGGGAGTATTTGCAGCACTGCTATTTTGTCACAGTGACTAATGGGAAACTGTGACCGGTAACAGGTATGTGCCGGAAGTAACAGGTATGGAAGTCACAGCCAGTCGCAGATTCAGTCACCGCGGGCTAGGTGGAACAGGAGAAGTGGCACAGTGGGACATTCCTACCCAGCCAAGTCTTAACTTTGGCCAAGACGAACTGCGTAGAGGGAGGGGATGTAGGCACTGTTTATTTGCTCTGTGACGTCTCTGCTCTTGAGATGAATATTTTTTTCTTTGCATCAACACTTGAGAGTTATATGGAAAGGGAGGAGGAAGGGTCTTCGGGCCTGGGCTAGTGCTTGATTCAGCATTTCTTGAGAACAATATAATGAGAGTGAGAGAGAAACATTTATGACATCATTGCACAAACAAACCCATTCAAAGATATTTACGAAAGTATTATGTAATTCAGAACGCAATGTTATATTGTTATTTTGTTGTATTTTTCTAAATAAAAAGTGATTTCAAACCAATTATATTTTTTGAAAATTTGTATTTTTGGCGGGGGTGAGGGGGTCAAAGCTTTGTGACGTCATATATGGAGGGGGTCTGAATTTCTGTAACGAAATATGATGACAGAGGGAGGGGTAGGTCAAAAATCCGCCAAAATTGTGTGCCATTATTTATGGATGGCCCCTCAGTGCAGTACAGGTAACTCTTGTTCAACGAACTTTTGTTGAACAAATGTTCACTTTAACGAATGAATTGAGTTTAATGATTTACTTTTCACCGAAAATTGTTTACTTTAATGAACTAAATAACATATATTCAACTCAGATCAAAGAAACTCGGATGTTTGCGAATGCTCTTAGGGTCACAAGGACTGTCTTGTTTACCCATGGATTCTTTGTGTGTCCACTTTATCTTGCCTTTTTCCTATTGCCTGCATTTCTTGAGAGGCTTAATGTGACGTCACTGAACGTGCTGTTTGTTACTCAAAATATATTTACAAATTAAGGAAGTAGTAACTTACTGCATTACTAAATATTTTCTATATTCAAGTATTTAAAGTTTAAAAAATTGTGTGTACATTATTCTTGTGATATCATATATATAGGTACACAATATAATTCTTGTGGTACAATGTTGTGTTCCATAAAAAATGTTCATTTATAATATATTATATAATTATCTGAAATATACCAAATTTTCTACAATTTTAATTTTTTAATTTTCTTGCTCACTACTTCACTAGTCATTGTTTTAATAAATACTGCCTACCACCAGGCTACCAAGTAGGTACTCGTTATCGGCCGATACTTGATTTGATGGCGTTTCTACTGTCACCAGCTCCATCAGCACAAGGTTAATGCAATGAAAAAGTCACCGGTGACTCAAGTAACAGGTAGGAGTCACAGGTATTTGTTTGTCACTGGAACAGTTTGTCATTGTGACAGAAAAAAGTCACAGTCCTCAACTCTAATTATCGGTCGATTGAGCAGATGGGTGTCCGGTACTCTTCGAAAACTTGCGGTTCCCCGTGTTTATTCCTTGTGTCGAGGTTTGAAAATTCTTCTCCGCCGTAAACAAAACTTTTCCTAGCTCTTAATTTCGATCGAAATGAGATTGTCTCTCCACAGAACTTCATATCTTCCCTAATTAATGGATTTATGATTAGGAAAATTAGATCATTAGTTCGAGTACACGACCTCAGAAATTACGATAAGAATTGGGTTAAGTATATTTTAGGTCACTTATTAGATAGAGAAATTTAATTACTGCCGAATCATTAAAAAAAACACTCCTAGACATGAAACTGTGGCGCTGATTTTGAAAGGGGAGACCGTTGCACAACGAAACTAAGACGAGTGTTCATCGTTGCGAAGGCTTTGAGTTACGTGTGAAAAATGTACATCGTCACAAATCCAGCTCATTCAGTTACACAACGAAACGCCGACGGAGATTCTCAACCGCCTGGCAAAATGATTCATGGAAGAATATAAGTTTATCATATGGCATCTAGATTTGTACACGTGTACCACCATCACCAACCTTTCTATTATCAGAGCGGCTAATTAAGGAGGCTCTCTCGAATCTTCCGTCTCTCTTCCAAGCTTGCCTTACAAGCTTAGAAATATCTCCGTGCCGTCAACGAGTCTCCTCCGCGGTGCTAACCGTTTTAGGGCCATAGCCATACTGAAATTATCACTTTTAAAAATCTTATTTCGCACGATCCTGTTTACCTTCACGTCAGATTTCTCGTTTACACCGTACGCTTCATCAAACAAAGATGTCTGCAAATTTCTGAAGACCTCTGATCCACCTAGCGTTACATATACACATGCTTATGCGAAAGCACTCACGTTGTGTTTTGTTACTCACGTAAACAAGAATCAACGAAGGAATTCGAAGATCTAAAACGTGCCTCATTTTGTGACTCTAATCCTGTAAAAGAATCGGAAACCGGTGGCGGAGAACTTGCTTTCCGTAAAGCGAAACGACCCTGGAGACACTATAATACCGTTTCGTACCCTTGAGTTTAACTTCGTCCGCAATGCGGAAAACTATCGAATGTAATAAAAGCCATTTTGAATTTTAACGTCGATACTTGTATATTTTTAAAAACAATCCGGGCAAAGCAAGGACAAGCGATCAAGATTTTGGTGGGAGAATTGTTTCCAACGTCCTTAGGTATTCGCTCCTCGTTTAAGTTCACTCTCCACCGATAATGGAACCGATATAGATTTCCTCACTCGCAACGCAATTTTTAACGGCAATAAAAATAACACAATTTCGTCGAGCCCGTTTCCATTTAAGGCCATCGGAAACGATATTCTCCAGCAATTTATTTATTTTTTGATCGACGAGACATTTCTCGGGCGGTCAATTAAAAGCGTAAACATTCCAGCTCCTTTGCAGTTTTTTTTTTCGAGATTCGTTTTGCCCCGTCCACTTAGCGAGCTGATCACTTTTTCTTTCGACGACCTTCGTTCCCGCGATTGCGATTCGTTCATTTTTCCCCTCGTCATCGTCCCTCCGTCGAAAGCAAAATAAAAAAAAACATGGCTCGCGATCCGCGTCCCTTTTATTCCACCGATTCTCTCGAGGGATTCGTCCGTTCGTCTCAAACACATCCTTCGCGTCCGGGACCGACGGACGGCAACAGACCGCGAATATTCGAGCAATGCCGCGTTGCGTTGCCACCTCTCCTCCCAGACCTCGCGGACGGCCGCTAATTTTGGCAAGAAAACCTTCGGAGGCGCTGCACTCTAGCGACATATTACGTCTGAGGGCCGTATTGCGATCTGTGGGGGGCGTTACACGCGAAACGCTTCTCGTGTGAGGCGGCGGTGGGCCAGTTCGTGCCGCACATTTGCGTCGATTGCGATGAGTCTGTCGGCGGACGGTTTTTTTTTTTGCTGATCCGGGTAAATAAAGCGAGAGATAGAGACGTCATGTTAATGACGTCAGCGTTTCGTTCGTCGCCCACTCACGCGATAGACGGACAGACAGGGATGCGAAAGATTTTTTATCGTTATGAGAGAATAAGGCGCGCGTTCGACGCGGCGCGGAGAGTTTCGCTTTCAATTTTTCGATTATCTGGATTCCACTCCGTCTTTAACAACGTTCCAAACTACTGATCGATCAATATGCGAGAACGCGGAAACGCTGAAATTGTTTCTTTTTCTGTCGATCGACGCGGAAATGTTTGTTCAGCGCTGCAGTCGCCGCGCGTCATCGGACAAACGTGGGATCCGGCGCGGGAAAATGTGTCAAGTGCAATATAAACGGACGTTACGCAATTATAAGGATTTTCGAACGTGGTAATCGGGTCCATCAAAAACCTCTAATTTGTCCGATCAACTCGCGCGGCCCGTGACCGCATTCTGCGAACATCTTTAGAAAACTTTCTAGTGCGTGACTCAGACTCCACACGATTTTTTCTTCGTTTTCGCCACCCACCTGTCGTGTCCGAGCGCGCTGATTTTTTTCTCTACGTGATGAATTCACAACTCGATGAATTTTCCCGATTGAGAACGAGATGTCCACAGTCGAATGCCGCGCCCAAATCCTTTTCTTTCGTTTCTCCCGCATTTTTTCGAAAGAAACGTTCTCATATAGAGTAGAATATCATTCTGCGTGTCCCTGTTCCAGAATTCATTGTTAACCTCATTGAATTGATTTTCTTTTATTGAATGGATTTGAAATTAGGCTGGAGGATAGGTATTTTCTGATAGCAATGTATGTATGACACATTTTGGATAAGTCTCAATTTGTTATATAGTAAATTTAATTTTTATCCAGAGATAATAAACGATTTTTAACTTGAACGGAAAATCGAACCCGGGTCTTACACTTTCCGTGTGATGACTTAAACCAATTAAGCTACCAAATCAGTATGATTTTACACTACCAAATAAGGGTGTGGGAGTATATTTAGGAAGTGCTGAGTTAGTAAACTTCCTCCATGAGGCACTGTAAATATCCTATTTTGAGACTGGAAAATTATACTGACTCTATAGTAGGTTAACAAGTTCAGAATTCTTCTCTATATATAAATTTGTGTTCATGCATATAAAACTTAATTCTTGTAATAAAATTTGATGACGTATTGAATTTATCACTTTTTCTAAATTTTTAATAAAAACTCAAAAATTAAGATTTCTCTTTTAACCTTACGTGACACAAATATTTTGTACGTAAATCTTGATGAAGAACGATTCCATTTTGGTTACCAGGATGTTTTCACATTTCCACGAACGTAATTCTCGTATTCTGAGATTGGGCCACTCATCGAGAGTGAGTCGTGTCTTTGTGACAATCGCCAAGGAGAGCTTCCGGGCCTCGAGAGCTGGCGACACTAAAAACGAAAGTCTTTCTCTGTCTCGCACATATAAGAGTCGCTCCGAGTTATGTACACAAATGATGAAGCCTTCTCGTCAAACGTTGGAAGATATAATATCACGCAATTGCTTGTTGTTTCGCCACCAATGTTTTCATTCGCTTTTTATATAAACTTTAAATGTTTCAAAACGGGTATCTTCGTAAACAGCGAATATCTCGACTGCGTTTCGCTTCGCCGTGTGAAAATAAAATGTTTTTACTTTTTTATGAGTTGTTTTGTGCTCATAATTAAAAAATGAAAGCAACGAGGATGTTTATCCTTATTCCTGCGCTTCCATTTGAACGAAAAAGAAAAGAAAGGAATTTCCATGCATCTAATTTTGAATTAAACAGAGACAATGCCTCAGTGATTAAATTTGGCTCTCGTCACCGTGATTTCAACGTTATAAAATATATTCCTTTAAATGATGTGCCAAATACAAACATATTACAATTATTACAACATAAACTCAATCGTGAGGAAAGCCAGATTGCAAGCACACGAGAATTCATCGATTGTTCTTTCTATCCCTCCTTCAATACCCCCACCTGTCTTCGCCAGACCACGGGAATTTGTCAATTGTTCTTTCAAACCCTTTTTCACAATCTCCACCTGTCGTTTTACCTCTACCTCTATTTCTGCATCAAAGAATCAAACCGGTAACAATAAATAACCTCTCTGCTCTCTCCTGGTCAAATCTGTTGATTTTTTTGTGAATCTTTTAAAGAAATCCAGAAGAGTTAAACGTAAACCGACGCTATCCGACGAGTGTCTTCCGCAGAGCAAAAGAACGACGGACCAAATCCCGAACGGAAACCATCGTAGGTGAAAGAGAAAGGGTGGCCGAAGAAATTTTAAATTGCTGAAGAGGGAAAAAACTAATTCGAGGACAAACGAGTGAAAGAAGGAACTCGTAACAAAAAACTCTCGGCGTACGACATGAAGGGTTTTGGGAATAGGGAAGAGAGAATGGGGTGGGGAAGGAGGGCGTCACAAAGAACCAGTTAAACAAAAGTGCAGAGACAAGGCCGCGGAAACGTTAAATCCGTTTTCCGCCTCTCTCTCTCTCTCTCTCTCTCTCTCTCTCTCTCTCTCCTCCCCCACACCAACCTCTCTCTCTCTCTCACTCTGATTCCTCCTAACTCCCTCCTCCATTCCACTAAGTGTACATTACCTCCTCTTTACCGCTTCCTCCCTCTCACTTTCTAAACGCTCCTCCCTCTCTCTATCGCCTCACAACCAAAACACTCCCCTCACACGCTGTCAACGCCATCTCCTCCCCTCTCGCCAACGCACAAACTTTCCCCTTCATTCCCTCCCTCCTTCGACCCCTCCCCTTCTCTCCCCACTTAACACTCTCCCAATTACTATTTTGCCCCCTCCACCCTTTACGCCGAATGCACATGTACCTCCTCGTTCGAGAGAGGCGACCTCACCTCCCGCTCACTCCGTCCCTTTCCTCCCAAACTTTCGTACTTCAAAACTCCCCTTGCCAGAAATTCCCACGTAATAACTCCCGAGACCCACTTTCGCCGGGATGACTACACTAGACGAGCGAGAAGGCCGTTGGGCCGTTCTAAACCTTCCCCTCCTCCTCTCCCCTATGGCGCCCTCCCGCGCCACTCCCCCACTTTCCCCTTCGCTGCCCGCTTCCTTTCTCCCAAAACAAAACCCCCGGAACCAAGTGTCAAGGTGCGCTACCACCAAGCGTTCTCCACGAGTCAATATTGTTGCACGTAACCTTAATCTGGGATTAACGACCATCGAAAGGTAAGGTATTATATATCCGCTATCCCTGCATCCATAAAAAAATCTCCCTAAATGCCGTACCGATGCTGCAATGGTTGCTTGGTGTGGAATTTTTCTGAACATTTTTATTTCTTTAGGAGTTCCGCGTAACTTCTAATTGCAAACAATGACGAGACCATGCAAGTTTGAGCAGATCGCAAGAACAGATAGAGATCGAAGGCATGAAAATGCTAGATAGATCTCTTTGTTTTACAGCTTCGCCGCGTTCGCCATCGGATAAAAAATGTCATTACGCCATTATTTTTATATGAATAATGAAACGGCGCTTTTACAAATATATTCGCTTCCTGTTCCCCAAAATCAAGGAAGGAGCAGAATGAGATGAGGGGATGGGAGGGGGATATTGGGCGGGAGGCATGTAAGGGAGGCGAAAGTTGGAGTGAGATGGAAGGACGGGAGGAGAAAGGGGTGAGGAGATGCCGCGGTGCCGCTTCAGAAGGACGCGAGTTAAGAATGACGCCCCGCGTAAGCTATAATAAGCGTGAATGTGGGTGTACTTTTGGGGGATTTAGAATTGCTGGGGATGTCGGAGAGACACGCATGAAGAGATGTATGTTGGAATGTTTTGGATAATGCTCTTCTTCAGCCACAGAGAGAAGACAGCTCTTCTCTCAGGCATACATTAACTAATCGATGACTAAATCCTGTGTTGTCTTGTTCCTACCATGGACGCGCACATGTGTAAGTTCGAAACCGGTAAAGCTTAACACCAGCAAATATTAGAGAGTAATGTATTTTTTAAAAGTCACAGGCGAAAGTTTTACTGCAGTATGTTCTAATGGATGGTAAATCACTTGGAAGCTGTTATGTTACTCCATCTCGAAAAAGCGCGCCATTATATTCAGCCAAAGAAGTAGCGGTGCGATTTGTGGATGACTGGAACATGTAACAAAGAAGGAAGATCTAGACGAGTTATAGGAAAACAAATGTGAAGAAATCAGAGGCAGTGTTAAGGCGATATGACTTAAGATTTTATTTCATTGTATTTACAAAGATAAATTGATAAAATTCACAACTAAAAATGACAAAAAATAATTTTAAATAGCCATATCGATAATGGGCATTTTTAACGTAAACTAAGGACGAAAAATTATTTTCAGCAAAAATAATGGTTGCGTTAAATTTCCCATTAAAAGTCATTTTGAAGTATTTCTGTATTTACGAATATCAGACGCTTCCGAATAATTGACCGCAGTGAATAAAACGAAACACCAACATCATCAACACCAAGTCATTCGTGATGTTTTCGTTTAACTCATCGGATGACGTCGAATTCACTGTCATATATATGACTTGAGGTGCGAAACGCGCTCATAAACTGGCTAAAAAGAGACAAAAACTGAGTGGGTTAAACTTGAGGAAAATGAATTAGAAGCACGATTGCATGAATAGAATAGTGCGTCGTACCACTAAAAGCGAACAAGAGCGTCGACAACGGTAGACTCTTTGGAGCACATTATTGTTAGCAACACAATGCGTTATCTTGAGAGTAGATCGCTCTTAGTCAGCTGTCAACATGGCTTCAGAAAAGGTAGATCCTGTGACACCCAACTCGGTCTGTTTGTGAATGATGTTTTATCATGCGGCGAAAATAATAAGCAGGTCGATGCAGTGTTCCTTGATTTTAGAAAAGCTTTTGACAAGGTTCCCCACCGTAAGTTGTTATTAAAATTGGGAAATCTTGGCGTTAATGTTAAAGTCATTAACTGGGTTCGCGCTTTCCTTTGGAATAGAAAACAAAAAGTAGTCATCGATGGTAAGTCCTCGAGTGTGGCAGATGTAGTCTCTGGAGTGCCGCAGGGTAGTGTGATCGGACCTATGCTTTTCTTGCTTTATATAAACGACATCAGCTCAGTTGTAAAAAGTAATATCAGGCTTTTTGCGGATGACACCGTAGTCTATAGAGAAATTAGTGGTCCTAGCGACCATCGTCAGCTTCAGGATGATCTGGATGCGTTATCTGTTTGGTGCAAGGAATGGCAGCTAGAAATCAATCAGAAAAAGAGTAACGTTCTAAACTTTTGGAAATCTAGAAGCCCATCGTCCGTGTTTACCTACTCGATAGATGGTGAGATCATTCCTGTTTCGGAATCCGTGAAATACCTCGGGGTAACCTTGAATCGTGACCTGTCTTGGGACACCCACATAAGACGAGTGATAGGTGCGGCAAATAAGAAGTTGGCTTTTGTGCGTAGGATAGTCAGGAAAAGCACGGAAAAGGTGAGAGAATCCTGTTATTTATCGTTGGTTAGACCTCAAATGGAATACGCAGCAGCGGTTTGGGATCCATTTCAGAGGGGACTCATAAAGGATTTAGAAAAAATACAGCGGCGAGCAGCTAGATTCGTGAAAAAGAATTACGATAAAAAACAGAGCGTTACGTTACTCATTGATGAGTTGAGTTGGCCATCGTTGAAAGATCGTAGATTACAGGCGAGACTTAAACTTCTAGATAAATATAGGTCGGAGATATTCGTAAATGAAATGAAGGATATTATTCGACAACCAACGTATATCGGACGGAGGGATAATGACGACAAGATTCGCGAAATAGATAGTAGGACGGAGAGGTATAAGGAGTCCTTTTTCCCTAGGACAATACGTGACCACAATAGATAACAGTGAATAATAATTAGTTAGGAACTTGGTGCGCGGCACCCCCTGCCATCCACCGTCAAGGTGGCTTGCAGGGTGATATGTAGATGTATACGGCTATCCCATTAAGTAGAGCGACGAATGTCGATTATAATCGCGACGTAGTAGGATGTAATATACGGATATAAAAGTCGACGGGAGAATGGAAAGAGAGTACAGTTATTCGACGGAAGGAGTGGTGCAATTGGCTTACTTCTTAGGTCGCTTATTATTAATGAGATCCTTCTCCTTCGAACCTTACCTGATGTTTCAATATCCTGAACGGACAGCAGCAATAAGCTGGAAAACAACAGAAAAAACGTTAACTAATAGCTAAGGATTCCAAAATCTTGAAGAGCATACATTTTAAAAGCTATTTGTTGATAGCAAATACGTTTAACTAGTTTATCTCTTCATATTTATCTTCTGATTTGCCAACTCGCCTAGTCACGCACTCATTCATTTAGCTAATCATCTGTCACTTACGCCACGTGTTCTCGTAAATCCTCGCGTTTCTCTTCGTAACCTGTGTATTCATCGATCAATTATTTACCAACGTCTAAGATTTAGATCATACTCGCGTTTCGCGCAATTTTAACGGTAAACGACGACAAGCGGCGTCTCGCGCAACCTCCACGTTCGCTGCCCAGATAAGCGGGCCACTCTTTTTTTTCGTAATTCAGCTGTCTGTAAGCGTCGCCTATTACCCTCTCCCGGAGGGCGAGAGAGTAGGCGATCATGCGCGCCGTAAATGACAGAGAGTATAACCGCCTATATATATGGTTACACAACGTGTACCCGCGGAAGAAAGAGAAGAGAGAGGGAGGAACTGCGACGGTGGGGCGTGCGAGGGAGACATTAAAAGTGGAAAGAGAGAGAGAGAGACCTGCGAAATCCCTTACGTCTAACAACCAAGAGGCGCTATGATGAGAAAAAACTTTGGACCGCAAGTGGTCGTTAAAATTCGGCAGCAAAATTTTCGCACGTCTGATCCGGTTATGAGTTGCTCAAATCGCGCGGTTCGTAAATTATGTATCCGGAGAACATACCGCCGCTGTGTTGTGATAACTCTCGACGTCATTCCAATACACGCTCGCGGGGTTTATGACTGCCGACTGTCGGAACCAGCTGTCAGTAGGGAAAGGGAGCGGCGGGATTTTTTAAATCGCTCCGTCTGCGACACGGAGGAGAATTCTGGAGAATATTTAGCGCCCAGCACAAATAATATTGCCGTAACAAGGCTCTGCGGCAAACTAACTTCGGTTTAGAAGGAATGATAAAATACACGAAAGGCTCCTTGGGCAACTAAGCCATAAAGAAAGCGACGGCAACGATGATATATAGTACCTCGTCAAATATAAAAACTATTGGTACAACTACGATTTATCCCCGATAAAGAAAGGCTCTGAAAACGTTTGTCTTAACGGGTTGCCTCGCATGAAATATCGTTTTTAGAAGACGAAATTAAATTTCATCACTTGATCACGAAATTTGGAAACGCAATATACCTTCGGCTTAACATTGCGCATGAAGCAAAACGGGCGTTCACTCTCCTAATCGTGGAATTCATTGGCTTCAAACGTATACAGATTACCAAAGAATTATAAATGACACCGAAATTATCGGTTGTGTAACGTTTCTTTTCGAAATATCTGGCCGTAAATGGGCAAAAGCTGCAAAAAACACCTGAAAATGTTCTCGGCGCAACGAACGACCTTGGGAGGTCTGACTAGCGATTGGAAAAGGCCTAACCCGCTATTTTCGCGCAACACACGAATGAGGCGAAAGAATCGAATGGTTGATGGGATTTTTCATCACAATTACAATGCGTTGCGAATCTTCTGTGGCGAGACGGAAAGAAAAGTGGCCAAGAAAAGGACGCAGCCCAAGTCCTCTCGAAGGAAAGTTAAATTCGAAGAAAATTTGAAAAACATTAGCGTATGCGTACGCGGAACGGAATTTCTTTTATAGCTGTCGAAGGTTATATAATAAATACGGGCAATTTAATAATATTCTCTTTGAAGTCACTGCCAATGACAATTAAATGGCCTAAAATTATTCAAAAATTTACTATGAACTTAAATAAAACTCAACAAACACACACGAATATACACACAACTATTCAACCAGAGATAAATCACTGAAGTATAACAAGAACACGACTGTAATAAAATGAAATCAGGAGCAGAAGTTGACAAAAAATACTTCCCGAGCGAGAGAGCATATGCCTTGATGAGGCGAAAGCTACTCAAACGGACAAAATAATTACCGAAAAAATCGAATAAGAATTTAAAATAGTAATTGCAAAAAAAAATCGGCGACGAATTTCTGCGGACCGAGTGATTGATCAAAAACGTTCAACTTTGGCCGAATAAGAGGAATATATTATTGGCCATAGGAAACCGTTTTAATGATGCGAAGGGAAAGAGAAAAAAGGCGGTTCGTACGTCATGCGTCAAGCGTTTGCGTAATAGGCGCTCAAACTGGTTTCGGGGAACTAGAAAGAGAAAGAGGGAGAAATGTATAAAAAAATTCTGGACAGAAGAGGGGAAAAAAGAACCGCGTGCACTAAAATAGTCTGACCGACTTCCACGCTGTGTGGATTAACTGAGACGACGAAGGTATTTTCAAAAGTGTTATCCGCAAAAGAATAGATTCTGGAGGCGTTATGATCGAATTTTTGTCTCAATGTACGTGACCAATGCGTCCATGTGTTCGCTATCGAAGAAAGGCGGATCGAGAAATTGTTGAGAGAGAAAAAAGAGAAGGGAAAATTGCGATTACAGACGTAATTTCACTCTCGTTTCTTAATTCAATCGCGGCAATGATGAGTCCAATTCCTTGCTGTTTTCCTTTCACTAGATGATGTCATCGCATTTTTGCCATTCGGAAAGTGAAATGTGATAAGGAATATTTCAGAAGGTTACCATGGTACTATTCGGAGATATATATTGCTAAAATTTCAGAAAAAAAATTTACATGATGGGAGATCAAATAGCTGTTTTATCATATCCAAAAAAAGTTCTCAGGTGATTAGCCGTAGTTAATTAAACGGCGTATATATCTTGCAATCTGTAATACAAATGATAATTTAATTTCCAATTTTTTCGCGATTGGCCAATAAGATCGCTTGTTATTCAATATTTTGGCGCAGCTTTTGCTCCCGAAACTACATATAACAGAATTACCTTTCGAGAAACCCGGAAATTTTTGAAGGTGTTACGAAAGTGACTCGAGAACAACGGAAATCAAGACTTAAAACTCATTAAGTCTGAAAAGAAAAAAATGTGTAAAGTCAATTGCAATGCTTGGTGTAATTGTATATCTGTGATCCATTTTAATTAAGTCCGTTTTGATGAGACCGTGACTCTATCTCCTCCTAAGAAATGGTTTAACAATCGGCAGATATAACACAATGTATAACAACTGAATAATTCATCTTTGATAAATTAAGCTAGCCGCTATTATCCCACGATGGCTCCGTTTTCTCGGTGGGAAGAACCAATTTACGCATTTAGATTTTAATGAAGTCATCCGAATCTCCTTCCCTCTGTAACCATCGAACAATGACCAGTATTTTCGGAAATCGAAAAATATCGTTTACCCAACCGATGCCTAGCAACAGAGGAGTGGATTTTGGAGTTTTTAATAGCAGCACTGAATTGCGGATTATTTTCTTCCCTAATATTAACGACGTAAACATACCAGAAACTTCGTTGATTTTTTTATTTTCACTACGATAGCGATAACTCATGAAGAATCATGAACCACTGCATTTACGAGCAAGTAGTTTAGATATAAAACATTCAATCGCCATCTTTGGCGTTAATATCTAAATTTAATCAACCGAAAAAATATATTTTGGTTTTTCCTCTCCCTCGACGCATCTAAAAACGACAATTACTCGAAAGCAAGCAGTTTGGTCAACAGATAAAATAATATACGCGCCCAGGAACACGAATTTCTTCGGTCGCCGCTCTTCCGCCCAAATCATAACGGAACCGAATGATATCAAGTGGGAAGCAAGCGCTAGAGCCTGGATCATTCCTGCGCCTTGGGACAGGAAAGCGATTTTATTTGGGCAAAAAGACGTTATAAAATGAAGAATTAAGACTAATAAAAAACTGAATACCTAGGACTCGAACCTGTGATCCATAGTTTCTTAATGATGTAGAATGAGAACTCACAGCTGCGGTTATCCACGGTTATTTCCTCTTTAGGCACCTTTTGCACCGTTTTCTACTTGACCGGATGTGATCTAGTTTAAAGGCGTTCAAAGAAGGCCCTAGAGATCTATCTAACAGGCCAATTCAAAACCCTTCCCTTTATCGATATATATTTAGCGGTCTATTGTTCTTTGATTGTATCCTTCTCAGAATTAATTACAATAGTTTAACAAGTAATAATATAAAAATGAAGTTTTATAAATGACTTTTATATAGATAATGACTTTATATGCTTAACCTAATGTTATTTTCAATATTCACTCTTGCGTGGAAATACATTATACTCGTAATGGCCATTCTGGCACTTGTGAGGTGCCTACATAAATTGTTAAATATCGATAACTCATCCTCCTAAGCGTGCAACTGATTCCGTGTAATATTGCCCTTGGTTTTCTCCACTTTTCGGACAATAAATTGCGGGCAAGTAACGACATTAATCGATAAACGCGAAAGTTTTATTTTTTTAATAAGAGCGCCAACCATCTTCACATCACGGAAGTGCCCTACTGAGCCTTTCTGCTCTTCCTTAATCGCCGTGTCCTCAGAACAAACGAGAAGCAATCTTTTGTCCGTGGTTCCCACTCAAAGCGTCTCTCAACCGCCTTTCTGTTGTCGGAGCAAACCTCCGCCTCTACGCCCTTGGTAATACAAGGATGGGGCGGACGGACGGACACCGCGTGTATAGACCAACCCATTGCACCGATAGTCTAATGCTTAAGATGAGGTCGAAGGCTGCGTCGGAGCAGCAGGGGATCGCGGCTCATGAGCAGAGACGGGAGAGTATAGCAAACGTTCTTCATAGCGATGGTTCGATACTCAACATGAGATTTTCAAGAGACATCCGAAAAAATCATGTCATCTTACGTCATCAGGAGGAAATTTTCCTCTCATCGAGGAGAGCAGTAATAACTGGTCGCAAAGTTAACAAGAGCCCCACCTAGTGTTGTTTACTCTTCGCTGTTTTTGCGTTTCTGTAGGTGTGTTTTTTCCGATCGCATTATTACACGATCACAAAGTACAGAAAATCTTACAAATTTATCATCCCCAATAGATTTAATTTTTTAATAGCTCTGCGTCGAAATGACGTTATGAATGCTGAATGTTCGACTGTTTAAAGCAGGGAAGCGAAAAATGGCTAGAAGAGTCCAATTCTATTTTTCATTCAGAGACACGTACGCTCTGGTTAATTCATCCGTTGATTGCATTAATTACGACTGTTACGTAGCACCACTCTCGGAACAATCCATTTATCTTAACTTTATTTAAATGATATGATTTCGGGAACCATTACTGATATAAATGACCGCTCCATGGATGAATTGGAACTGATTAAAAAAATGCGTTCCGAAAGAACAAGCAGAGGGCGAATTCCTTTCTTTTACTAATTAAACCATTCTTACTTGGAAAGTAAACAAATGTAGGCAAAGATATGAAAGGGGCATACTTTCCTCATATCCTGTATTCGACGAAGCCAATCAGCAGATACACCAAATTGACCTATTTGCAAGTATAATGAATCGCACGAGCACAATTAATTTTTAGGAAAGTCTTAAAATCAGGCATATTTCACGAATGAAAATCGTGCGCGAGAGTCATAAGAATATGCACAAAAGATCTGCAGACAACAGATATTTTAATCCATTTTTTTGTCGTGAATATTCGAAATAAGTGTTTATAAGTCAGATAGCATGAAAAATATTTGCGTAACCGTAGAGGAAATGACCCCGTTACAAAAGAAAACAGACCGATCTCGTCATTTACGCTGAGAGGTCTATTTAATGGAAAATGGAGAGTGGGTGCTAAAGGAGTAACGAAGCGGAAGAGAGGAGGATGAGAGAAGAAGAGAGGAACGGACAAAGTGGCAGCCACTCGAACGGCACTCTCGACCCAACCCAGCACCACAAAAACAAGAGGATGGTCGCGCATACATTACCGAGAGATTCGGAAGAGCACGCACTCGAGAAACGACAGCAGATATGAAAGTGGGGCAGACTTAAGGAGGTAGAGAGAGAAAGAAGGAAGAAAGAATAAAAAAGGAAAAGATAAAGAGACAAACACCTTTTACAGAAAACAAACGAGCCAAAGACGACTCCGTGTATCACCATTCATTTTCCTTTTAACCTCCTTGCAGTTTATCCGTCGTTTCCAGGATGAAATGCAAACGAAGGATGTAGTTTGAACGAAAAGAACGGGACCACATAAAATAAAATTCAAACCGAGAAAATCGAGGTACATACAACAACGACTGGTGATTCAGCCAATTACCACCGAATACGAAGTTCAGCAAACACGTCGAGATACCGCGATTTTTTAAAAAATAGGACGACTTCGACGTATGTAGTGTACCGGTCCGATGGCATTCACTCCAACGAGAAAGGAAAATGGCGATATTCGAAAACAAGCGTGGACGGAGCAGACGACCTTATTTGCTACCGAAAGCGTGGTGGTAACGCGGGTTCGACCGCCCTGCAAGGAGCCGGATTGCCAATGCAGCCCGAGGGTTAAACTGCTTGCCGAAAAAAGTGGCCGAATGGAAAGGGGATGGGGAGGGGAGAGAATCATATAGGAGGGGATTTTTGAGTAATGACGTAGGAGAGAGAGATGGGGAGGAGGCGAGGGAGGAGGAGCATTGAGAAGGGAAAGGAGAAGAGGGAGAGAGAGAGAAAGGGGTTGAGAGAAGGTGGTAGAACTGGATGTGGGACAATGCTGGAAAGGGCACTCAAATAGCGACGGATTAAAAGACAGGCTCACGCACAAGGTGGAGGAATGCGAGAGGCACCAAAATCTCGGAAAATAAGACGCATTCATGGAATCATTTCGAAATGCAACCTCAACGGCTCCGGGATATAAATATTCGTTTTACGCGAACGTTTACGACTGTTCATAAACGGATTATTAAAAAAAGAGAATTCCGTCCCGCTTCATCGACCCGATCAATTTCATTTGAATTCTGATTGTTCCGAAAACGTTTCCCAGGCAGATTGACTCTTTGCTTTGTAATTATATCGCCGGGATATTTAGCGTTTCGCAATATCTCATCCGTCCGAGCACACATCGTATCTCGTTCGGTCGTCTCTTACCCCTTTTCATAATCCATTTTTAACGTAGATTTCCCGATATTTTTCCCGATTCTTTCCGCCTTCCCTCTTTTCCCTCCCGTCTATTTCTCCCTCAATCGTAGACGCGTAAATGTCAATCCGCGTCGCGTAGGCGGCTCTGTCCGGATAATCGAGACACCGCTCGTATGCTTCCTCCGACGCCTTTTTATGCCCCCAATGACGTTCACACGCCCTTTCGAGGCGAGATATTTTCTATTTCGGTTGTTTTCTTCGCGTAGCGAGACGTAATTACGGTGGCGCGCCCGGGGAGTGCCTCGAGTGGTACGCGAACGTAAAACCGCCGGATTATTTACTTTCATTCCCCATGGATTCCTTATTAATTTTGAAATTAATAAATTAATGGCATTACCGTCTAAATGAGTAAAACTGCGTATCTATGCCGGTATCGGAGGAGGTTATTGACGTCCTTTGCAGAGAACATCAACGGTCTGTACGAGAAAAATGATGTATTCCGGGAATGCCAGGCGGAGTAACGCGACATTTCTGCGAACGGTGTTGCGGAAAAATGATCGGAAAATTTAAAAAGAGTTCCTTTGCCAGAAACACGCGCGAATGGTGTCGCAACCGTGGTAGAGCGCGGCTCTCTTTTAACAATATCTCGAAAATGCCTTACTTTCGACACGGATCGACGCCCGTGGGTCCAGAATCAGATTACTTAATCTAAGATGAAACAACGGCAGAAGGTAGAGAGTATGTAGAGGAGATCGAGATGGAACGGGAGGAGTGAGCGAGAATGAGAGCAATTGGAGGAGGGAGGGAATTTGGAGGAGGGAAAGGAGTTGGAGGAGGGAGGGAAGTTGGAGGAGGGAGGGAAGTTGGAGGAGGAAGGGAAGTTGGAGGTGGGAGGGAATTTGGAGGAGGGAGGGAAGTTGGAGGGGGGAGGGGAGCTGGAGGAGGGAGGGAATTTGGTGGAGGAAGGGAAGTTGGAGGAGGGAGGGAGGGAAGTTGGAGGAGGGAGGGGAGTTGGAGGAGGGAGGGAGAGGAGATAAGGTTTACATGGGAGAGGTAGAAAAGCGAGTCGGTCGAAGAGATGAGATGAAAATGGGTTACTATAATAGTATCGTAAATAAAAGTGGATGTGCTTCGAGTTGATTGAAAATAGATAGAAACAGAGAGAGAAACGAAGTAAGCAGGAGGTAAGTAGGAGCAAACAGAATCACACGATTGCTGATTATTAAGTGGGGAGGAGTCTGATCGGGTCTATGGGACAGCGTAAGAGGGTGACAAAGAGAGTTGGGAGATGTTTGTTTACTTTAAAAAAGTATGAGAAAAGGGATCGAGGAAAATATTCCCGAAATGCGATCAGAGGACGCGTAGAAGGCTCGTACCTCTGAAGAAGAGCGAACACGCGGGGGGGAGGGGGGGGGGGGCAAGCGGGGAAAAAATAAGGATATCACCGAAGCGAATAACCCTCGTGGAAGCGGTAAAGAGTAAAGCACTCTGACAGACCAGACACACGCGCACGCAAGCGAGTGAGTACTTTCTCGGAGAAACCTAGTATCAACGAGTGAGAGATAGAGAGAAAATCTGGGCGAGAGTGCAATGAAAGGGATGACGCGGCGTTCGCCGTCTCCCGGATAGGAGGAGACAATGGACAAGCTCTTCCAACCCTCCCCCCCCTTTCCCGCATTCGAGAGACTCTTGCCACACGGAGTGTGCGAAGGTGGAATCCGAGAGCATTTAAAAGCGCAGCGTTCATCACAGCACGGTTCGCGTACCTGTTTCTGTTTTGAGAAACGTAAGAAATAAGAAAGTGTTTTTGTGGAGGGGGAGATGGAGATAACATGTGAATACCGTCCTCAGGCGGGGAAAAAAAACATTATTCACTTCTTGGAGGGAAAATAATATTTTTTGTATACGTGTGGAGAGAAAACGCGAAATTCTGAAGAGCAAACATGTGCAGTCAATTATATATTTATGTAGAGTTATATGTGCGCATGTGTATACACGTGTGTGTATACTTGTATGCATGTATTTATTTATTTGAAGATAATCCAAAACCAGCTATCATTGAGTCTATTGCAAGAACGTACCCAGGGGGGAGGGTACGGGGGGTCCGGACCCTCCCTTCCGGTGTACAGACATTTGTGGAATCTGCGATAACCACGCTACAAATTTGCTACGTTGCCTCTTGCTACGCTGCCACTTGCTGCGTTGAGTTCTGAGAATTAAAACGCTGTAAAAGTTTATATTATTTGAATAGGACTTTTATTTAATCAATTACTGGAAATTGGTTTTCGGCCTCGGACCTCTCCTCCCTCGAAATAAATTTCTGGGTACGTGCATGGTCTATTGCATTGTATTTTGCAACAGAAATAAATTGATAAGAGAATGATAGAAGGGAGGCCTTCCTTAAAGATGAAAACCATTGAAAATTAAAAAATAGGGTAATGTTCTCGCAACAGTTACGGAAATATCCCCCGAAACGCAATATTTTGAAGCGATCGTGCAAGAAAGTTGCGGCGGAAAACAATTAAATTAACCGCTTTCAATCCGTGCTCATTCCCTCTTCCTCTTTCTCTCGACGGATACTTAATCAGGAATAATTTTTTGCTACGTCAACCCTGCTTGGCAAAACCTGAAACTGAATTCCTTTCGCCGGTACGGGGACGCACGTGTTAACAGCCACTAACGAGATTTAAAGCAATTTGTATACGAAAGGAAGAAAATTCAGCCTTATCTTTTTATCAAATACTTATTTTCTAGGGCCTATAAAAATTTTTCACCCCCGGCAAGAAATTTCATCAGTCATAGAATTCCATTCCGCAAGCTTTCGATAGTTTTACTGAGTAAATAATTCGTCTGTTCTCCTATTTCCAGCCGACATCGCTCGCGGTTTCCAGGTTTTTCTCTATACGGATAGAATTGCAAGGAATGGCTGCCTTTCGCGGTGTCTCCGCCGTGAAACCGCAGGATTCATCGAGCAAATGTGTCCGAGTTCATGTTTCCGTGGAAAAGAAGGAAAAGTACGCAATGCACAGTATTTAGTCCCCCGTTTAAGAAGCGGTCACCCTCAGATTTATTTACATACTCGAATTTTAATAAATGAATGGGAAACATTTATTGATGGAAGATTTTGCGTAACATTTCCTACATGTGCGCACACGTGTTGCGCGAATTAGATCGTTTCAAATTACTGACTTCCTCCAATGATTTTTAAATTTCGGCATCATACCCAAATAGGTCGCTCTGACTTCGACCAATAAAGAATCGACCACAATTTTTTTCTCCTTACCATTTCCTAGAGAAAACATAAATTGCACGAAAGTCGGCGAGACCAATAACCTAATAGTCCACTTTTATTTCAGCATTCACCGGACGTTTTTGTTGTGAATGCTTTCTAACGTTCTTCTGCACCCTGAATATTTTTTCGCGTCGACGCGCTAAGATTCGCATTACTATCCGCCTTCAAGCAAGAGATAACGCTTAGATTCTATTTCTACTCCCATTAATACGAGAAAGAGTTTCATGAAATCCCAGAGTCGTCAAGCGAGAAAATATAGTTAGGTAACTCTACCCAATATGGCCTACCTAAGCTTTATTAATTTTTTAAGCAACTTTCCTAAATGCTGAAAGTAAAACTAACAGAATGAACTCTTAGACATTTTATTTAAGTAAACAGAAAAAATTGTTACAACTATAGAGCTTCAACATGGAATTACTGGTTAGCATTTTTGCAAAACCTTGCTGTTATGCCACATTAGGAACATATGATCTCAATATGGCCTTTTGGGTTATTGTTAAAAAAATAAGACAACAAGAATCTGAAATATTCATCAAATACTTGTATCAAAATTCTAATGCTTTATTGCTCAAAAATTGTTATAATAAATTGTCGGTAGGCAAAAATAACTATAATATGAGAGAATATAAGTCAAGATTCTAATTTTACAAGTTGAAAATCGTAAAATTGTATCACCAAAGATTTAGGCACATGAGGTCAAAGTTTAATTTAAATAAAGAAATGAACAACAAAATGAGGTTTAAAATCTTTCAAAGAATTCATTGTCATTATTTAAGGCTCACAAAATGGGCAATATGGCCCACATAGGCCGTGTTGGGGAGACTTGGACTAGTAAAAGATATTCCGTTGGAACCACAAGACATCTCAATGAATTGCCAAACCAATCACACCACTAATAGTAGAGACAATTATCTTGTAGAACGCCTAAGGTCAAATTAATTTATTAACTTTTACCTGTATAAACAATGACAACCAACGTCTTGAAATTAGATGCATGTAACCACAAACGCTGGTCTCAAACAAATCACTTCAGCAAATTCAGCCAACTGAGCGTGTCCAGCGGAATTCCATATAAACACAGTTGTTAGCAGTCTACCGATATACTGCAACCACCATCTATCAATTTTGTCACGTAATACGTTCGATACGGCGATTAGGCCATATTGGGGAACAGGCCATATTGGGTACAGGTATCTTATGTATCTACACTTAAGTCGAAGCAAACAATTACTATTCGGAGATTTTTATTCCTTGTCCCTTCGGACCCCTCGGCACACTGCTCCCCTTCTCGCGCTGTATTCTAATAAACGAGAGAACGAAAGCAATCGGATTGGCTTTCTTTATGTCCTGCACCCCGATCTCTCGAAACTTTACCCGATGCTTGCGGAGAGATTAAATCGGCCAAAATGCGTCTGAAGCGTGAATTGGATGCGTGCCTGGATCGATATCTGCATTAAATCACATAATTCCGCGATAGGTAGGTAGTGCGCAGAAACGAATTGAAGAGATGAAAATGTTAACTAGTGAGGGAAGAATTGCAGAGAAAATTACGCAATTAGCCTTTTTTCTTGTATTAGGATGATGACGTCATCATAAGATTACATCTTTGGTTAAGATCGATGGCCTCATAATATAGTCTATAAATTCCCTTTAAAAGCATTATATCCATGTTATGTTTCCCATTTAAATGCAGTGGACTCGTTACCATGGCAGATTTATTTTACCATTGTTAAAAATCGAAAAATATTCCCTCTTTTTTCGATTAAAAGTAATTTTTCTTTTTCATTCGAAAAGGATTTGAATTATGTTTTCTAAAAATATAAAATTTAGTCTTCAAACTATAGAAATGTTTATGTCTCGAGCTCGTATCTTAATTTAAACTAATTTAAAAATTAAAATTTATAATGCCCTGCACCGACATCATGTTTTTCTAATGGAGGTAGAAGTGAAACAAGTGGGTCGAAAAAGACACCTATCACTCCCCAGCTGCTAATTCTAGATCCATCAAATTTTGACCATGTCTAGCATTCATATAGACCAACCTAACCTGAAAGTTGTTCTTCTCCAAGTTGCAAGATTCCAGAGATATTGCCCGAAATGACGAACGGACAGACAAACCGAATGCATAAGCGACTATTTAAAAAAAATCGCTAAAATAGCTATGTTTTTGCCCTCTACTGACTCTTTATATTAATTTCTTTTGAACAAAAGGATCCATTATATCACTTTTATCGAATTTAACTTTCCCTTTGCAGTAATACTAGAGCTGTGGTGTCCAACCCCATCGACACTCGCGGCCAATCGGCCATTGATGTGCGGCGAATTGAGGCTCACAGTCTACTGTCTACTATTTTTTATTATAATTAAATCACAGTACTAAATGTATGTAAATTTTACATTCGCAACATGATACAAAATATTATTTTGTTTTAATAGGACTACACAAAAACAAGGTAACAGTGTACTCAATAATGATTTGCTCCTTCTCACCCACTGATGCCGCTGCTACCGCTGTCCATTATATGCCAAATTTCAGTGCACTACTTGGATAAATGAAATGTCAAGTATCACATTAAAATTTAGTGTTTGAATTTAATGATTAAGTTTACTAATAAATAGTTAAATCATTATTGCGTATCACTGTAATCTTTTATTTAAATTAATTCCTACTTATAATATTTATATTTTGTATTATGTGGCGAAAAGGCTGATCCGTTTGCCACAAGTGTGGCGAACCTGAAAATTCTTTTGGACAACACTGTACTAGAGGCAGTAACGTATCCAAACATTCTGGAGCCGAGAGGGTAAGATGAAAGGGCGTGAACATTCGAGAACACACAAACAGGACCGGAGTTTTTGAAACAGGTATTTTTGCCTTTCGTAGGTTATAAACCTTCCATCTGTTCTGGTTAACCTAGAAAACTTTCCATAAAAAGTGCTGTACGAAATTTCCGTAAATGACTAAGTACACCGACAACGTACCTATATGAACAAACAGATTATCTTGGTAAATAATAAACTGCTCTATTTCACTCGCCGCTATCTATAATCAATATTGATTTTAAATTCTAACTTAGGGAAAGTGTTTTAAAGGCTACGATGGGCGGAAAATGGATTGTACAATATTGGAGAAATATGTATTTTAGCGACATAAGCAGCTGACGCGTTAGAATCCTGGTTCTACGGCGTTCCTCACTCGCGTGTTTTGAGCACAGTCCCGGCGTGGCCCCATGATGCATTTCGAAATAGTGGGTCACCAGGTTTCGCTCCAACACGCGGTGTGCGATAAATTGCTTGGCATTCTCTTTTGATGGCGGTGGGCTATAGGGCTAACCGTCCCGCATCTCTCATGAAAAGGGAGATGGTTAAATAAATTTAAGCAGTTTTTGGTACAAGCAACCATGGTACATCTACGTCCACGTGGCTATTGATGGCAATGATTCAGCAATATCGTGACATTACTTTTGATTAAAAGGCACTTCGAAATTCATTAACTCTAAGGAGGACACAATCACATGACAGGCACCTTATGCCCAGTTTTTAAAACCGTATTGGGACATGGCTTATTTTTATTAATTATAAAATTGCGGGAAATCCTCAGTGCCCGAGTCCAATGTTGGCCATTACGATAGGTTCAGTACAAAGCTAGTATATAAGTTCAAACATTTTAGCTTTTATTTCGACCGATATTCATTTTAAGAACTTTTTCTTTATAATACTGTAACTCTGCAGTATTTCCTTTCTATTGAGGTAGTATAAATCGATGGAGTGTTCTACGCTGGCTATATTAAGGCATTTGAATTATTTTTCTGTTCATCAATGGAAAAAATCCAAATATCCCGAGAATAAAAAATGCAGAAGTAACACCGCTCGAGAGTTTTATCGCGCATTTCAATCATTTAGCGTTTAAATTGAAGTAAATGTTACAGCAGTTGGAGATCATAGCCGTAAACACCGTTAACAAAATAATAATCCTCGCTCGGGAAAGCTTAAATCCTTATAAATGCGAAAGTCTGTTACCAAAGCCAAACGTCCCGCTTCTCCTTTTATCTATCCCGAATCAGATAAGGCACCAAACCGTGGCGCGGAACGTGACGAAAGCTAAGTCATATCCGATTTAAAATAATGTCGTTCATTCCGACGGATTATCTGAAGTATGGAAACCAAAATAACTAACCACGAGCGCAAAAAAAATATACTTCGAAAAGAGTACAAGTTGCCATAATTGGCGCTCACTTTCCGGTCTTATTTTAGAAAGAACTACTGTTTGAGAATGGTGTCAAACTTGTCCAAAAAAACGAAAGCGTACCATGCCAACAATCTTATCCATTCTTTATATTTAGATTATCCGTTTACAAGAACTCATTCATCTAAAACTCTCGCATTTCTCACGTTATGACTATCGAAAAAGGTTGAAGATGTTGAGAAATAACGAAAATCCGGTGGAGATTCGGTTCTGTGGCTTTTTAAGGCGAGGGAGTGAACGTTCTCTAGATGCCAATGCATTTCATTTATCGCAAAACACGCAGTCGAAAGTTCCGCAATAGGATGCTTAAAAAGAAAAACTTTATAAGGCCGATCCAGACCTTTTAGGCTTAAGGAAAAAATACGGGTGAAAGCTAAGCCAAGTAATACATATCGAACCCAAAATGTCATGGAAGATCCTGTCCGGATGGCTCGAGAATAACGCCGAGAGGAAATTGTTATAAAATTTTCGCAAGATCTTAGAATTTTCACTCATATCGACGGCCTGAGACCTTCGTTTACAAATCATTCGGACGGTAATTCTTTTTATTGGCACATGGTGGTGCAATTTGATACGACATAAACGAAAGACGTAAAAAATATTCCACGTGCTTGGCTCCTTGCTTATTCGGCAGGCTTCCTAGCACAACGAGGCCGGTAGAAAATGCCCGGAGATACGCTTACCTAATGCCGTAAGACCTTTGTTGCGTATCTTTCAATGAGTCAATCAGATTGTAGGTTTAACGGACCTTAATTTATATTTTCCCGTTTACTGTTGATGTGTACAGAATTCAACAGAACTGTATTCCTCCGTAAAATTATATCTACACGTTGTTTTATTACTTTTTTACTTTTATAAAATCCGCAGAAGAGCATGAATACAGTCCATACATTAATTCACTTTATCTAAATTTGGCTATTTAATCAAATATAAACCATTTATATTGTTTTTTAACAGAGCGACATTTGAAAAATGAGAAACGATTTCTAGACTCAACACATTATTTTATCGTGTTTAGTCAACATTTAGATCAAAATTTCTTCTTTGCTTACTACTTACAAAGATGTTCGACTTAATTAATATGAAATCAGGCGATATTAGTTGAAGACTTGCAATTTCACGTAAGTTTAGCGTTGGTATTTCGGAATGAAAGAGTTAAAAAGTCTTAAGGAAGACGATGCAACATCGCCACGGAGTAGCAAGAACCGCGAGCACCTTCTGGCATTCGAGAATCACCGCAGCGGTAAGAGCGTCCAAAGGGAAAGTTACAATGAAACCTGAGGTGGTTTTGAGAAGTAATGCGATGAATTAGCTTAAGTCTATGGTGTCCCCGAGTCTCAAACACGATCGTTTTTTTCCACTTCGGTGATTCTTTACCATTGTAATTAGTAGTTCCACCGCTCGAAAATGACAGCTTAGTGCAACAAAAAATATGTAGAATTGTATTATAACGAGATTAGTGGCTGTATTTACGTCGTCGAATTTCTAGCAATCTAAAAGTGGCGCAATAATAACAAAAATTACAATTATTTTGTTTTAATTTTTTTTCTTTCGGCGGTTCGGTAAAATATAGCACATTTATTAGCTTTTTAATGATATTTATAATGGTTTAAAAATTAGAAAAAATCTGTTTCTGTAGATTTCATTGCATTCGGTAATTTATCCTATTTATGAATTATTATAAATGGCGTTGAAAATACCAAAAATGTGCAAATAATGGCCTAGTTATTGATCCCGTTTATACAAGTACATTTTTGATTAATCTGAATTTTTTCTCTGACTCTGAAAATGCAAAAAGCATACCAAAATCTCTTCATAGATGAAAGAAATTAATGATTAAATTGAATAAAAAATATGCGCTTTCATATCGTAAGGTCAGATAGTTGTATAGTTAAAATTTTATTAAAATTTTAAATTAAAATTTGTAGTGAAATATCTATCTGTAAAATTATTTTATAATTTGGAATATTAAAAGCTAAAAAGAAAGTCACTTTCAATCATTTTCGATGAACTGTTGCTGTTTATCTTTCCATTTGCTGGAAGAATAATATCTTTTGCAAAATCTTACAAACATATAAAGAATCATAAAAAATGCTTTAAAACAGATAAATTCATTGCTATCCAAGTTGCGTAAGAATCATTCAGCATATAAAAACGATTTCCAGCATCGCTGGAGTACTACGAATAGACACTTGGGATAAATATCTTGACTCGTTTTTCTCGGTCTTGATTTATTGGCACATATTATCCCGATTATTTGATATTTTCCGCGGGAAAAGGTGATTTTTGATTTTGATTTTTGAAGCAATTCGAAAGAATCTTAACGCAGGTCTGTCATCAGTTATTGCAGAAATTCATATTTCGTATTGAGCCAGTCGATAAAAAAAATCACCGAAAGCAACTGCGGTCTTGAATCATCCCTTACATTTTGATATGCATTCCTGCTTCGTAAACTTTTTCACCTGGCCACACTTCGTGGCGCGAATGAGGCTGCAAATCACCACTGCACAATTTTTTGTCATCCAGGCGTTGAAGTCTCCAACAATAAGACGTTAAACACTAGTACGTTCTGAATGACGCATCCATTCATTTTCTCCAAAGCACAGTCAATGAGATGGAAAGTTTATGATGCATACCTTTCACGATCATTTTCGAAGAAAAACATTTTATCACCTTCTCTCTCAACACGTGTGATACGGTCACTTTCGTAAGGGGAAATCGTCCTTGCGACAAAGAGGCGATCCGCCGATGTCCTTCGCTTTTTGAGAAGATGCACGAATCGTGGAAGGCCATCGAAAAATATCTACAACACCATTCCGAAAAATTCTTGTCCCTTTATAAATTTACGTTAAAATAAATTGAATTAGAGAGGAGGTATAGGTTGCCTACCTCACTCGACGGATATATATCGTCTTCTATGGAAGGAAACAATTCCGTATGCAAGAAGGATTTGCGGTCGTCTCGGGTCAAGACCTTCTCACAAAATTCCAGGCGAAGAAGACGTTACGGATGGGCCCTACCGCCAAAGTTCACGACCCAAAGTCCCACATAAGTCTCACGGGTTGAATAGATACCAATCTGAAGGCACCCTCAACAATGGGCGGATACGTGTTTCCGCGAGACGGAGGAAGCAAAGGGCGATCCACTGTCACAAGCCGCGCGAGTAGAGCAGAATTGCACCGTCGGGGGTAAACGTAAAAAAATAATCACGTCTCGTACTGCAGAAAAACTCACCTCTATCTTATAGCCACGCGCAGATACCCCTCTCTTCTCTTCCTTCCTCGCCTCTACCTTTCGTTAAATTCTTCCTTTGGGAGGTTTTTTCCGTGGCACTAGAAGTTGGCGATGAGAGAGCGGGGGATCTATGGTGCCGAGGGATGGGAAGGAGGCAAAGCGTTTAAGCGCCCTTCCTTTTCCAGCGACGGCGATGATCTGAGCTCGCAGCACACTTCCACAGTCTGTGTTGACCACGCTCTTCTCCCCTCCCCACTCGCGCCAAACGCCCCCTTTTCCTCCCCTCCCCCGCCCTTTCTCTCCCAACTTCTCTCACGCCCTCTCGCGCCTCCTCCGCGGCCATCTCCCATTCACCCCTCCCCCTCTCTCCTCCTCCCATCCTCCCTCTTCATCATCCTCGCTTCGCGTGGGGGCCTGGCCGTTTCCGCCACTTCCCATTTCCTCCCCCTTCCTCTGTCTTACCCTTCTACTCCTCAGCCCACAAAACTCTTATTTTTCCCTTATTTACATTAAACGCACGGTTGTAACCTCCACTTTTGTCCCTCTATTTATTTATTCGCCTGTTTTCTCTCGTGTAATTATCGTCCCTTTCTCCCTCTCCCTCCTTGCGACTTTTTTCCTCTACGCTAATAAGTCCCGCCTTCCCTTCCCCTTTTTACCTCCGCTCTCTCCCCGACCTTCTCGGCTCCCCTCCGTCGTCCTCCTTTCGCACTCCTCGGCCACTCCTTTCGTATTCCTCTTCCAAATTATTCCGTTCCTCATCTCTTACGGCTATTCTCCTCCTCCGACTTGGCCACTTCCCTCTTTCCTATCCTCGTTCCTGTCTACTATTCACTGTCAACTTTCCACTACCCCTTCCACTTTCTCATGCATCGCGTAACATTCTCTATCCTCATCCCCTCTCCTTCCTCTTTTCTCCCGTTTTTACATCGTCGTAGGTCTAGGAGGAGTTGGTCGAGGTTTGAATAACCCACAAAGAGAATGTGGGAAAGGAAAGAAGCTAAATATATGATTGTTGGTGGCCTTAATGAGAAATTAACTACGCCAACATCCAATTTTTTGTCGAGTAGAGGCGCTTATCAGCACATGTCACACGTATACAGGTGCTTCTGGTATATATGTGAAGCCTTTAAAAGAACGCCTCACAAGACGGTCCAAAAGCTTATCGTTACCCCAGAAATATTCAAGATATATATATGACAGTACCACTTTCAAATAAAAAATGGTTATGGGGTAGATATAAATAATCATAAGACTTTATCAGCGTAATTTAATTATACTTTGCTCCTTGAGTTCTTAGTGTTTCGCCGATTTGTTATAGTAAAAATGCGCCATTTCAAGTTCTGCTTAATTCAATTAGCTTTTTAATGTTAAAATCGTAAATATTTAGTTAAAAAGCAAAATAAATCGATTTGCGTTCATAAAGTTTTATCAGCAGCAACTTGGGACAACAAAATATCAACAGAACATAACTTCATATGTGTAAACAAATAGAAGATAAAGATATTTTGCGATCTGATTTAAATACATACAGGCTGTTCCTAAAGCTCTTATTGAACTTTATACCTCAAAAATATTTATGTAAACAAGATGAAACAAAATATATAGAAACCCATAATTTATGCAATACGTTTCATTGAAGTACAGGATGCATAGACTAATGAGGACCGGTCGGAGAACAGAGTCCAAATTTGTGTCTTCTGATCCACTTCTCGGAGAAGATATTATTTAGGGGTCACGCGCAAAATTAAACTTTTTTTTATGTAGCAATGCAAAAACTGCTATTTATTCATCGTACACCATTAATCATAAACACATTTCGTGGCATCACTAAACAGCAGCCGGTGAATGTTTTTAGAGAACGTCTTCAAGAATTTCTCAAAATAGAGGACTTATGCAGTTTGCTTCGCTTAGTTATTTGGGTCGATGGACTAAGTGCTTTTTATTTTTTATCGTTCAAACCAGAGCCGTCTCTAAGACCCGCGGGGCCCCGGGCGAGAGGATTGCCGCGGGGCCCTCTATTTATACAAATCAAATTTCTCATTTAATTACAAAGGTCTCTAAGACCCGCGGGGCCCTGGGCGACTGCCCCCCCCCCCCCCCTTCAGACAGCTCTGGTTCATACCGCTCCTAAATTCTACTCCTCCTGCTCCACTCTCCTACTCCTGGACCCCCTTCTCTCTCCTAACCATCCTTTCCCTATCCCATCCCAACATCGGTCATCCTCTCTATCCCCAGAATCCTTCTCTCGTCCCCTCACATCCTCATCCATTCGAAAATACGAATCCGGTTTTTTCACGGTCAAAATCGTCACTCCATTCTGACACCCACAGTTCGCCTCAAGGAGCCTAGCCTGGAGGTTCTTTTCCTATCCGCGAAAACCAGTTCTCTCGCGCCTCTCTTTCTGCCCAGCCTACTTCCCGTCGCCTACTCCCTCTTGCTCTTATCTTCCTACCTCTTTCTTCGCACCTCATGTGGACTGAGGAAAGACAAAACGTTGCGACTATGTTTTCTTCATTTGCATTGCCTATATTGGTATATTTGAACGGAATTAGAAGTGGGGAAGCCCTTTCAATACCATTCTGTACCTCTTTGTGACGATACGTGAAGAGCAAAATAAAATACTCCTGTATATTTATCCAGATGACAGGTCGATTTCTATCAATTTTATATTTATTTGTAAAATGTATTATCTAAATCGAGTAGAGCGAGTTTTACTGAAATAATCATTCTTACCAATGGAACGTGAAAATAAAGCCTTTTTTATCATCGGTTTATTTTATTCGCACAGAATATATATTATATTTATTATATGCATGAATTAGTATATACAGTGAAACATCTCTTAGCGGGAATCTCTCTTAAGTGAATACCTATCGTTTCAGATGTTTTTATTTGTGTCTTGGCCACGAGTATAGGAAATACCGTGTTAACGACCCTATCCTTCACGGACACTCTCTTAGATACGTTTATATGAGTATTTTTTTTCTTATTTCGGAGGGAAACTAGCGTAAAATTCACCTAAATAGTGCAAAATGAATTTTCTATGAATCCTCCCTCGCAAACCTTCAAAATTCCTCTCTCAGGACAAGCTGAAACTCTATAAACCCAACCATCAATATTTCCTGACCAATAATTTCGCCTCGCGCGTCGCCAATCGTCTGTTATCGCAAGAACAGTGTCTTCAAGGCAGAAGTTCTCCTCTTCCAAAATAAAGGACGTCACGGAAAAGTTTATCATCTCCCACCGATCTGTCCAAGAAATACCTCTTTACTTCTCGCTTACCTCTGTTTTCCACTTTTCAGAAAGATGCTTGCTCCATTAACGATGGACTTCCCCAATCTCTGGGGTGACACCCCCCACCCCCCCCCTGCGTTCTGCCCTTACAATTTCCTGGTTTTCCCCTTGCTCACGCATCCAAAAGTTTTAACATTAAAAGAAAAATTGAAAATAATATTCTAAGCGGGAAAAGTGTGGAGTTAGAATTTATCTGGATTAGCGCACCATAAAATGAAGTGAGCTTATCTGCAATTAAAATCCATTTTCGTAAAAGAGGATTTGTTTTGTCTGATAATTAGGGCGTCAGTGAGGCCTGAGATGCAGCGGACGCTGTGGTCCTTAATAACTATCTTAGTAGCTTAGGAAATTTTTCGTTAAGCGGAATCCAATATGGAAGCACTGAGGTTAGGGGTGGCCCGAGACGAGAAACAGCTCCAGCGTTTTGTTAAGATATTTTTAAAAGAATTTGTTAATCTATTTATTGCTCCGTAACATAATTCATAATGAAAAATAAAAGGAATTTCATCTAGATTCCCGCCTGTCCCGCGATATAAATTGGTAACCGACATTTATTCACTTGTAATTAATGTATAGATAGATGATCTGATTAGCTACCCCAATAGTTTCACCTTTGAGGCAGTCGCCTGGCTTGCCGGTACCTCGGCCCGGCCCTGACTAATTGTGAGGATGAGTTTGTGAATGACAGTAACCATGAGGAGAATGATGATGAAGAAAAACATGGAAAGACTAAAGGACAATGAGCCCCAAAATTGAAAAAACTGTATGACGGCGCTGTGAGCTACCTAATTATATTAAAAGACACTTACTTCACTCAAAATGACAAAACTGAGCTGAATAGTGAGTGAACTAATTATTTACAAAACAGAAATTAATCCCAACTGTTAAATGCTGAAAACAAATTAATTTATTTTAATTTTTTGCGAAGAATGAAATCCTAACGTGAAATACATGCATGTAAACATCAAAAGCCTGTTAAAATTAAAGTCATGCATCTATGTAAATATGTTTATTTTCCTGACTCCTATTTACTAACCTCTCTATAGCAGACACCACTTCATAGCGCACACCATAACCCTCGACATATATCCGCTTAGGAGAGGTTTCGCGGTATATATTATATAGAATAAATTACAAAAAAGATAGTCAAAAACAAGCCGATTGCCAGAGTATTTGGAAATTACGGATAGTTGCCTTAATTTCGCGGAACTTTATAAATATTCTGCTAGAATTCATGGAATTTATTATCTAATACATATGAGCTCCACGTGACTGAAGTGCTGTTGCCCTGGAGATCGCGACTGTTTATTTACGAGTTTAGATCTTGGTGTATGGTGATTTTTTAAGCGCTTGCAGTATGCAAGCACCTACAACTCGTCAATCGAAATAATAGATGTCGTGTGATTCTTTCGTTACAAAATTAAATGTTTCCTCTAATTAACTGAGTACAAACAAATGAATGCTATAATATAGCTATGCATAAATAAACAACCTTGTTTCATGGTGTGGTTCCGCTATATTCTGTTAATTTTTTAAAAGGTGCCGCGGAGAAATGACGATAATCACTGATCCTTTAGTTTCTGATGGTCTGCATTCAATATTGAGTAGAGAAAAATTTCTGTTGATGGAGGATGTCAGCGCTATCTTCCCCGTTGTCTCTTGACCCTGGATATTCTAAGAAATCCCTCGGTGTCCATTTCAAGGAGAAGCCAATGGTCGAGATCTCCGTCATCTCAAACCCAAGAGCACCCTTAGGAAGTTTAGTCTTCTGTAGATCACCCTGGTTGACTTTATTCCTACTTCTAAATAACAACATTCATTCCGACACATTTTGCTCGATTTTCCTTTTTTCCGTCCAGACAATCTTGGCGAATATTTATGCCAATGGTTTCCAACCATTTTGTAGGCCTTTCAAAGATAAACAGAATTTCGCGGCACCCAGCCTTCAAACAAGGTTTTGATATTTTCACAAACGGAAATTGCAACATTTGGACATATCCATTTGTTGGTATCACACCATAATCAATTTATTAGAGAAAACATTAATGTCCTAGTTACCTGTAAACACATCCAAATCGTTGATTTATTTAAAAAATCATTTTATCGCGGCACCTCTACAAATTAGCTGCTGCGCCCCAGCGCGCCGCGGCACCCAGGGTGGGAACCACTGAGTTACACAGTTGCATATTATAATTGAAGCAAATAATATTTTTCGAGTTACTTAGCCAAATGTTTCACACAAAAGATCTCCCCTCTCTACGTTTCGTAGGTAAAATGAAAAACATTAACTTCTAGGTTAGGTACATCATCATCATTTCCATATGTCCTTAGAAAAATCAGTCCTGAATTTCTGAAAGACTAGCTTAAAAAAGAAGGTATTCCAGTGTGAAATATAGTAAAATGTGAAAATTACGGAACTTCTCATAAATTACTTTTACGAAAGAAAAACATTAGATTCACTAACAGGACAAAGATACCACGTTCAGAAAATCACTGAGTGATTCTTTACGATACAAACAACCCCAAAAATCATCAATTTGCAACTTTATACCATAGAATACGCCGACTAATAAGGATACCACCGAACAATCCGAATAACGTAAAAGAGCTGGAACACATAGTTTTCGTAGGTGACATCCGCCCAGAAATCATTGAAAGCATGCTTAGAAAAATATAGCAATATAAATTCCAAAATTCGACTACTTTCAGAAAATCAATACAAAACAAAGGAAACACTAAGCGACTAGTTTTGCCATCTTTCCCATACCTGTGCGGTTCAAAGACGAGGATTTGCGTATAGTAAAAACAAAGAACAATAACACTAATGGTAAGATATGCAGAAGAGACCATACCGGAACACGAAAATCGGGGATCTATTAAAAAATATTCGGACAATGCGAGAAAATGTACATAAACCAAACATAGAGAAAAGTAAATATCCGGTTCAAAGGACATTTACCTCGCCTTAAAAATGAAAGATTTCACAGATCAAACGTAAAGGAGCACACAAAATACATGACCCACCCTATAACCACACACGACTCAAAATTTCTCAATCATGTGCCCGACAAGGAAATTATATGCTTACGAAATTCTTTACATTTGCCATAATAAACACAGTAATGAACAATGACCGGGACACCGTAGCAAATGACACAGTTTATTCCCTTTCTAAGAACCGTCCAACAACCGCTGCCAGAATACCTTTCACCAATCACAAAACTAAATATGCACACTATATAATGCCTAAAGAGCGCCAAACCACACATTAGTGACGAAACCTTACTGTAGTTGACATCGTAGATATCGATAATCGCGTTGAGGCCCAACTTCTTGATTTAGAAGGAACAAGTATATGTTATCGTGATTGTGTGTGAAGCTTGAACTTCTAGCAAGGAGTAACTTCTCCCAAACCTACGTATGTGTACATTGGTCCACGAAGCAGTGCAACTACCCTTAAACCTGAGTGTGTGCGCCTATTTTGAAAATATGGTGTTTTTTGTGTTTTTAATATTCTCCTTATATGGTACATAGGTAGACACCTTAGTATTTTATATTTGCGATTAAAATTTTTCAAATTTATGTAATTCAATCCCAAGCTAATAAATCACTTCAACACGTGGGTAATAGATAAAAATAATGTTTCTTGTTCGAAGCAAATGGGTTAGTTCTTATTTATCAAAATATAATAAAAAATCTGATGTGGCCACCACATGACTTTCTCCATACCTGTAATATTCCTAAAAATTCCAAATAGGTTACATGATAATAAATATTTTAAGAAACTGCGAGAAAATTTTGGACTTTACAAAGAAGAGACAAACTCAAACCATAGCCTTCTGATATTGGATATAGCCACAAAGCTCCGACAATTAAGAAAAGAAAAGGAGCGTTACTAACAATAAGACGTAACCAAGCGTCAATTGTTAACAATAGTCGTCGGTAGGTGGCGTGGTGGCGGTAGCTAAAAATATATCTCTTAAATAATGCGTTATATGGAAAAATGTTTCAAACAAAGGTTGTATAAAATGAAATTTCCTACAACCTTTATTTCAGTACATTTTTACATTTATAAAATATTAAAGCAAATATATCAAAATAACGGATAAGTGACAAGAGTAAACACACACTTCCGGTTGATCGATTTTTACCAAAAACTAATTAGTTCTTCTGACTTTTATAAAAATGTTAGATATAAAATTTTGCGTTGACCTGAGTAATAGTTATTGAGTTAGAGCACCCACAAAAAGCTATCACACACACACACACAGACATCATCGAGAAAATGGTCAAAACGTGTTCAGGGGACCTCAAAACGTGTTTCCGTTGAAATCTCGAAGTCGATTTTTTTCATGAATACAGTACTTTCCCCTATACTACGTATATGGAGAAAGTAAAAACGAAAACATGGGATCGAACCCAGTCCCCCGCCGTAGGAGCTAGGCACGCTATCCCATCAGCAATTCTCTTTCTTATCAACCTCTTGACAATGAAGCCTATTAAGTTGAATACGATGTTTTTGGATATTTCCGACGCTGAATTCTCGAACTCAAGGGCCCATTCACAAAAATCCCGAGACACGCACGGGTCTCCTTATTTTCAACGTAGAATCGCCTGATCGCGTTTCATCAGAATCCGTGACTCGAAGGTCGTTGTCTCTCCTTGTTAGTAACGCTCTTTTTATTTTCTTAATTTTTGGAGTTTCGGGGCTTTTTCCAATATCAGAAGGCTATGGTTTGAGTTTATTTCTGTTCTTTGTAGTATAAATTTTCTCGCATTTCCTTAAAATATTTATTATCATTAAACCTATTTGGAATTTTTATAAATATTACAGGTATGGAGAAAGTCGTGTGGTGGCCACATCAGATTTTTAATTATGTTTTGATAAATAAAAACTAATCCATTTGTTTCGAACAAGAAACATTTTTTTTATCTATTATCCACGTGTTTAATTGATTTATTAGCTCAGGATGGATAATTCGAAAAAAAAGCGAAAACATTTGGGACCGAACCCAGACCTACGCCGTAGGAACTAGGCACGCTATCCCATCAGCAATTCCCTTTATTAACAACACTTCGACAATATGAGCCTATCAAGTTTCATACGATGTTTTTAGTTATTTCCGAAGCTGATTTCTCGAACACAAGGGCTCGTTCACAAAAACCCCGAGACATGGGTCTCCTTGTTTTCGACGAAGAATCGCCTGGTCGCGTTTCCTCAGAATCCGTGACCAGAAGGTCGTAGCCTATCCCACGCCTGCCAATTCTCGTCGTTTGTTTCGCTCGATTTTGAACTCGCGGCGAAATAGTGAACTACCAGGGCTAGCTGTCACTATGCCCAGTCAAGGTCCGTAAAGTACAGGTCAGGACAGTCTCCCGTGATGCACTCTGATTTCGCCATATTGGTTCTCAGTGCGTGTTTGGTACCTTATGAGTTACGCGCGTGAGTGATTTTCAACCTCAATAATGGTGTGTTGCAGTGCTCCTTTTTGTTCATATTCATCAAGAATGGGAATCCGTTTATTCAGATTTCCATCTGAACCTAAAAGAAGGGCGATATGGTTTATTAATTGCCAAAGAGGGAAATGGAAGCCTTCCGATGCATTCCGCTTGTGTGAGGTGAATCCACAACGTTAAAAATAATTTATATAAACAATTGTGTTTAATTTAATTGAAAGTACAATTTGGTAAACTATTTTTCTATTTTAGGATCATTTCACAGATTCCACAGGATTTTGATATTTTGCTATTTATTATGTTTCAGGGTAGGGAGTACATGCAGTCCTTAAAGATATACATATACAGTAGAAAAGAAGAAACTTTGCTATCCAACAGAACTAGCCTATAACATGATTCAGCTTGCAGAGAGGGCTTTCCAAAAAAATGAGAAAATCTTGATCACTCAATTGAATGTCCAAGTTTTACTTTTAGAAAATTTTTCCTCCCAGCTTGATAATGATATGTTATATAGAGTTCCAAACTCACAATATTGTAGAAAAGCCCCTCCTTAAATTTATTCATTTAAGATTACATATTCATGCAGAAATGATGACTAAAAGAGTCAAATTTCCAGTGGCTTATGGTAGCAAAAGTGCTTTTATGTGTTCAGTATCTAAAATGTGACGTTTATCATTAATTTTGTTATATGTGGTGTTTTTCTATTTATATTGACCTGAAAAGTTGTCATCTATGTACAGCTGTAACAATTCTATATCACTAACATTCAGATTTTAGCTCTTCATTTTGGTGGCACAGCTTGCATTTTTTAAACAATTAAGCTTTTTGTGTAACTATAATATTTTATCATGTACATTGACTTAATTTCTTGAGATCATGGTTATTATTAATAAATTGTGTTTTTATTATTTGTGAGTGATTATTGTAACACTTGAAGGTCCTTGCTCTTTTAATTAATATTTTCCTAATTTAGCATTTCTAAATTTGCAGTAAATGAGTAAATTTAATGAAATGGTTGATTATAAGACTAAAAATATATTTCGTTGATAAATGATTGATTTGTAAATATTTTGAAGTTTTTCCAAAATTTGCTACATCCCATAAGATAGTAGTGCATTTCTGAATTTCCGTGCGAGTTGGGATCCAATACGGCCGTTTACATTAGTCTTATGGCATGTCCTGACCTGTACTTCACGGACCTTGTGCCCAGTCAAAAACTCGTCTGCTAATGCTTATGTACTTATGAAGCTTGCTATTTCGGCTCGATTGAATGAATGCATGAACTTGAAGGATCCAAACATCTAATAATCGATAGGAAACATTGCATACATCTCTTACTTAGTCATTTAATTTTGACGTAAGTTTTCGCTGTATGCAGACGGTAGTAGCAAACGCTTTGGAGTCCTGCGAATTTTTCATTCTGCCAGATTTTTTCCCACTCGGAAATTATTATTTACTTACAACGTATTCACAATTATCACCAAAAGTAAAAATCCCTAAAATTAATTTGCAATGACCAAAAAGCTCAAACGACAGTTTCCTGAATTTTTTGCAAAAACATGAACCACACGTGTAAAGTGGACATTAAGAAATTTTTAGGCTATCAAAATTGTAGTGCCTTATGGCATTGGTGCTGTGAAGCCACTTTCACTAAAATTATAATTTCGAATTAATTTTACAAACAGGATTAAAAGTAAACTAAAGGAATAAAAGCTGAGCACCTCGGAAACTGAAAAGGAATTGAAAATTTAAAACAACATTCCATGAAACACTAATTTTATTTGAAACATGAAGATCTCACGTCCTACGTAATTTTGCATGTTTTTAAAATTATTATTGTCACTCCTTCACGAAGTCCAGGACTTTATCCACGGTGGCACTGAACACATCCGATTTTGTGACATGCTTAACAAAGCAGTCTTCCACATAACGAATGAACTTGAAAAAATGTAGGTTCGGAAGAATTAACTTCCATTTAGTCTTCATGTCCACTAATTTCGAGACCACGGAACAGAAAACTATATCCGAGGAAGCAATGGCAGTTCAGCACACGTAACATTTGCTGTTTTATATTATAAGTGGTTCGCCGCCAAAACTGTTGCAACTCAAGGGGGTTGCGCAGATAAAAGGTTAATCCAAGGGGCTCGTGACGAGAAATAGGTTAACTTAGGGGGTTTGCGAAGTGAAAAAGGTTGGGAACTGCTGTTCTATCACATCAGGGACCTCACAGTCTTTTCTTTCTATTATGCTAATCATCTTATCAGATGATATTCTACTGCTGCCTCTCGTAACCAAGCATTCACAAAGGACAACATGGGTTTGACGATACTAGCGCCGCTCAGTACGAACTAATACTTGAGCCTCAAAGCTGTGCCACCTTTCCCAATGCGCTAGCATAGCGAGTTGCCAGACCTGTATATAAGACCGTGTATCTCCTTGTAAAACGTAGCTAAGCGTTAATTGTTTACAGTAGTCGCCAGTAGGTGGTGTGGTGGTGGCAGCTAAAAAATTAGTGTTTAAAGTATCTCTTAAAAAATGCATTACATGGGGAAATGTTTCGAACAGAGATCGTACAAAATGAAATTTTCTACAACTTTTATTCCAGTACTTTTTTACATTTATCAAATATTAAAGGAAATATTTTAAATAAATGGAATATCTCCTTAACAATACGTTTTACAAAGAAACGTAAACAAACGTTATAGAGAATAGTATTATCTATGAAGTTTATAATAAACAACATTTACATTTATGGAGATTTAAAAGAGTTATTTGCCAAAAACCAAAACATGATTAGAATAAACATCCACTTCCGTTTGAGAGATTGTTGCCAAAACCTAATAAGCTCTTCATTATATAGTATTATTTCTAAATGCAAAGCCTGGTATTGATACGGGTGTTTTTGAGTTAGACTGCCCACAAAATCCTATCACATACAGACCGACAGAGACAGCCGCACAGACATCATCGAGAAAATAGTCTAAACGTGTTCAGGGGACCTTAAAACATGTATTTCCGTTGAAATCTCGCATTCGATTTTTTTCATGAAAACAATACTTGATACTTCGTATATGGAGAAAGTAAAAAGGACTTCTTCCATATCTAAGACGTCCTTTCCAACTAACAGGTACATTCAAGTTTTTGGCATAAGCCTTTTCACATAAAAATTCGCCGATTTTTAGACGTGGAGGTCAATTTTTATTTTTTCAATGTTGCGATTTATAAAATGTGACACTCGTGCTCTAGCTGCCCTTGATCTAACAGATATTATCACGGTGCTGCATTAATTCAACTGGGAGAATTATGGAGCTCGTCTTATGGCTGCTAATTTTCAAGAACAAACACCTAAAATATACTTGCCTCAGGCATCTCAAAGTGCCACAACAAGGTTTTAATAAAAACCATTACAACCTTGTTGTGGCTATTGGAGATACATGAGACAAGTACTTTTTTGCTTGCTCTTGAACGATGATGTATGTTTTTTCTTTTAGTAATTGATAGGAAACAAAGATTTTTAAGTTTATTACGGTTTTTTCGTATCTATAACAATCTCTTTTACCTAGTTGTAATTTCGAAAAAATCATTTTCATAGCCAAATCTATAACAAATGTAATAACAGGCAGTAACTTTTTCTCCAGACTATTTAGTATCATTATTAAATATTAAGTTAATGAGTTGAGATGGATAGTAAAGCTAAAGAGCATATATCGAGCGTTGCGTATTTTTTACTTAAAAGAAATATGACATCATTATTTTTTATTACATATAAAGTAATATATGACTTTTGAGAGAAAAAATGGTTCTGTCGTTATCCCAGAAATAAACGAAAATTATGCCTTGGATGGCATATAAGGCTTCATAGACAAAGATAATTAAGCCCATTCACAGTCTGCGTTGGTTAGCATCTAACTCAGCTTCAGTATGCTTCGAGGTAAGCAACATATTGACCTTGGTTAACAAGTTTACTATTAATGTGACTCTTAAATTTGCAGCTAACGGAGGCTCGCATGCGTGGGTTTTCTATGTATACCACCATTCCATCATTTCGACGTCATTTTAATAGTTTCTTTGGCAAAGCAAGTAATACAGCATACTATTACAAGGCAACTGGACCTCTGGCCTATTTCAAAGAAACAAGTTAAAGTAGGTGAAAAATAAATTACTCTTGTTTGAAATAAAATTTTAGAAACATATTTAGGCTAGTTTCCAAAGGAAACAGCCTTATGAAATGGTCCTGTCAGTGTGTGTGTCCCCTACTAACAACTTTTGCATCAATGGACCGATTTTCATGAAACTTGGTATGAAACTCGTGCTGCCATGGCCCACCTCCGGGCTATATTTTATTTGGCGAAGATTGAAGTCCCGGGTTCGATTCCAGGAACTTGTTTTCCCTATTTGTTTTACATAGGAAATCTCAAATACATCGTGCAGAGATGTTTTCTTTAATACTTTAAAATATCTTACAATTAAGATATCGGAGCGAGGTTTGTACTATTCTAATGGGAAAAGAATGCAAATTCTAATTATTATCACCAAATTTTGATAATTGATCGTACTTTCTTTAATTTCAACTAAAACAGCGTTTTTGCGTTTTAAATCGCATTTTATCGGATTGTTGCCATGGAAACGATTATTATCGAACTCGGCTTGAGCATAGACGAGTGAACAAATGGGTTATTTTCTTTTCTGCTCCACTACCCTTCAGCAATGGACAGTTGATCCATACATATTAGCGTATAAACAGTAACATTTAATAAATTCGTTTATTTTAAAAATACATGCAAAATATAATGTCAGAAAGAGATTTTTACATTGTTTTAAGTATTTTAAATCTGATAATACTCTATTAATTTATTTTCCAATTTTTCTCTATCATTGATAAACTATGAATTACAAATGGTCTGTTGGTCTGTCTGTCTGTATGTGATAAATGCTCAAAAGTTGAAATGATTGTGTTACCATATGACACAATTTTATTCGCCGAAGACGTCTGGCGTAGTCCGGGCATCGCCGAGTACTTTCAGCTAGTATAGTATAAGGATTAAGGCGACAATACAATCTCGAGATTTAACATTGACACGATCGGCATGGCAACATATCGTTAAAAACTTAAAATTTTCAAGTAAATATTATTTAAACATAGAACTTGAGCGATTTCATATCGTAGAAAAAATGGGATGATATGAATAAAAAACGTTATTTATTTTTCTTTAAAACGGTCCAGGTGCGAAGATCGTATGTCAGCTCTTTCTCATTTTAATTTGCAAAAGAGTAAAAGCCTTTAAGTCGAAAAATCTATTTTTACGTGTTATCTTATAGGATATGACATCCACCTCCCCTTCTCCCCTGCCAGCAAAAATCAAAATTCGGGCCCCGAGATGCACATCCTCATGGTCCCATTAGTAAGTGTTCCAAGTTTAAAGTCTCTAAGTTTCTTGGTTTTCAAGATATGCTGTACACACACAAACATTGCCTTTTATTAATATCTATAGACAACCGATTATGAAACAAATCGGTAAATCAAAAATTCGATATTTCTTTGGCATACCAGTTTTTAGACATACTAAGCCATTAATATTTATATTTTTTGTATGATTGCTTAAATCGTAAATAACGCCTCTGCCTCGCATGTAGGTATGCACGCATGATGTGTGCATCTTTCCTCTCTCTTGTTTTTCCCGGATTTAGTGCTTGGCATCCAATTTCATTCGCCGGTCAGCGGTTCGTTTGTGATATTGCTGTTAATTTTTTAACAACATTTGAAAAAATCTGGTTTAATTATTTTATAACGCATTCTCATAAATAACCCAAATGAGCATGATACAATAATCTCACCATAAGCACTAAATATAACTAGCACAAATCTCCACGTCCACATCGGATTTCGTGCCCGCGACCTTAAGCGTTGTGTGAAAAACTCTTTACCTACATCTCCACCAAAGATGGCAATCGTTTGCTTATATTTCCGAAAATATGATATTTCTTCGGTGACCTTCATCGATACGACCAAGGAGAATTTCGGAGAGTTTAAGCTCAACTGGGTTGCCGGTCAAACCGGAGGATCCCGTTCTCGCGCACTCGACGAGGGAAGCCTGCTCCGTGCATTACCCTACTCACGAGCAAAATGCACCCAAAAAGAGGTCATACTTTCATCCAAATAAATAAAACAAGATGATAATATTGCAGGATGGTATTATCGTGATGCTGAGATGCCGGACGGGTTGGAAACCCGTATGTCTGACCTTCCGCGGAAAGCTCGTCTCGCAAGATTTCCCTGCCGAAATAATTGGCACGGGCGAAGCTACTTCGAAAATTTTCACGACTTTCAAAAGCTTCCCACTATTAAATTTTATCGAACGCTCGGTAAATTGCAAAATTTATTAAGATTGTCTGCAGGGGCGGGCTCGAGTCCACTTGGCGTTCGGCGTGAATCAGTCCTTAGCGAAAAACAAATAGACCAACAACTAGACGAACAAGTCGACGGAAAGATGTTGATGAAAACAACGCAATGGCTATTTTTAAAGATTTCAGAATTCGATATTACCTGGCGGATTTTCGAAGCATATTTTGATTTCAATCCGGCTTTCATCGCGTTCTTTCATCTGCTCAAAGGGACGTCCCTCTTGCCGATTGGATTCGTAGAATTAATAACGAGTAATTGACTTTTTGTCCTTCAACCTTGGAGATAAAGTTTTTGCCTAGAGGACACGGATGGCTCGAAAATTATTTTTATGATGAATATATATTTGGATGTTTTCTATTATTTTTCGCAACACTTTGCTGGATATTGAAATCCATCTGGGCGACCCATCAGTGAATGAATAGGATCGCATCGCTACATGTTGAAAAGTGGAAATCATTTTATGATATCGTAGCTCGCCAAAAATCCTACTTCTTAAATATTCCATACGCCATGCGGAAAATCTAGGCGTTGCAGAATCATCCAGCAGTATCCCACGTGAAGATTTTTTTCCAGCTCCCGAAATGATCTTCTCCTTGTCCAGAGACGTTAGCGCCGCCTTTTTGTGCAGTTTTGTGAATACGAGCGGTACATTCGCCAACCAACGTGCTTTAATGCATCCTAATATTATCGGCGATCAAATTTAAACCGTAACCACAGGAATCAGTCTCTCAGGCCGCACGAAAAATTTCAATAGTCTCATTTGGGGTTCGTGAATCATCTACGCCTTTCAGATTGTTTGCTTTTGTATCCTAGAGATGACTTTGTTTACTGTACGGCAGTTGCCTTCTAGCATTGGACCTGTGCGTACTAGAGCGTGTTTAGTTTCGTTGCCGGTCTGAGAGACCGAATGCCTGTGTTGACGTCATTATTTCGGGACTTCTTTTTCACAGTTTCGGAAATTTCTGAATATATGTCGCAGTTAAACCATCCTGGACCGTCGCACGACCGGAAAACAAAACCAAAACTGCCATCCAATGTTCTATTTGTAGCAACTTAATATGTTTGAAATTTTCAGCACCCGCTTGAGGAGCATGCACCGGAGTCACGAAGTTTAGGGTCCTCATTTTTTAATAAGTTTTTCTTTTTTTAATTCTTTTATATTCATGTGTTTAAGAAACCCTCTGCAAATGACTAAAGCAAATACTAAAGTTTCTGTATGAAATAAAAAAGTAACCTATCAAAAATTAGAGCCTAACTTTTTTGTTAAAAAATTTTCATTTTCATATTTACTAAGAATAAATTGCATACTAAGAGTTCATATTTTTGTGTTTGTTCACCAAGACCCTATTTCAAATATATACATAAGAAAACTTTATACAGTGTTGTTTCTTCTCACATAATTATTTATTTTTGGCGTGGAGTCTGAGAGACCGCATGCCTGTGTTTGCGCGTCAATTTCTGATGCCTGTGGTTACGGGTTAAGTAGCTGCGTTAGGAGAACGGCAAAAATGATTTCTATATATGTTACGGTAAAGGTACGTAATCGAGAAATGTGTGCATTTACCGGTAAATGTGCACATTTACCACTAAGCTCGGTAAATGTAAGTTAAAGTTTCCAGAAATACGTATTATCCGTACATTTCCCGGTAAATGTGCACTTTTACCGATGTGCCTTGGTAAATGTGGAAATAAGTAAGAATGAGAAATGCTTCACTTTAATAATTATGTTAATTTATTTTTTTAAATCATCGAGGGTTCGGCTCCACTGGTATATATTAAGATGAACGCTTCGCAGCCCGAGGAGGGAACACAGTGAGCGTGAGGAGGAACCAAAAACACTTCGACTAACTTAGTCAACCCGGTGGGACCGAGTGAAATTTTCCTTCATGTTCAAATTTAGTTTAGTTAGTTAGTTGTGCACATTTTCCAAGAAATTTACACATTTACCGGACAACGCACATTTACCGTACTTCTAAGCTGCAACAGATGTTCGCGACGCCGCCATGTTGTGGCCTGTGTTGCGACGTTTATCCACATTTACCAGTGTCTCTAGGTAAATGTGTACATTTCCCCAATCCAATCGGTAAAAATATGTTATACTTACATTTACCGAACTTGGTGGTAAATGTGCACATTAACCGGGAAATGTACACATTTGCCGGACTACGCTCATTTACCGTGACATATACAACCCACGAATCCCGATGATTCGGTCGTCCGCTGGAGTAAGGGAAGTTCCTTCCAACGATACCTGCCTCCCGACCGCTTTTTCACGGAAGCGTGACGTCTACCTACAACATTTGGAGGAGGTCGCAATACAAGCAAAAGTCCTCTTCCCAAATGATGTTCGAAGAGACGCGAGAGGTCAGAAACAAGGACGGGTTTACTGGGTACATTCGGGAGATGCTACAAGTAGGAATCGCCCGTTCCGAGATATTTCTAATGGGATTGGTGCTTTTGGGGAATAGAATGTAATGTGGATTGGCCAGACCGGTCCGGTTAGTGGGCGGTATTTTATTTTTTCGCTTAGAGGTTGACTGGTCCAGTGGTCCTTAAAGAGAGAGAGAGAGAGAGAGAAATAGGGGGAGGATAGAAGAGGAGCGAAGAGGGAGGAGGAATCGTGAAGATGGTGGAATGTTCCCGTGGGGGAGGGAGTTGGAGGGAGGCGGATGCCCGAATCAAAACGGTTGGAAACGACAACCCGCACAAGTAAGCCAAAAAACCAGTTTCCGAGTAGGAAGTGCGGGAAGATGAACCGGACGGTTGTATGTCAGGTGGCCATTTGGAGTGCACCTTTCTCTCGAGGGCCTACCAAAATGATGAGGAATCGTTTGCGGTGTAGCCGGTGCCCCAGATAGATCGAAGGTCACGTTTAAATACCGGCTAAAACAGTAAATCCGCTCCGACTAGTTATTGAGGTCTCTCGTTTTCTCTTCCGACGGGAAGTTACACGAGATCGAACAAAACTTTCAAAGGGTAACTGATTTTATGAGTGACCTCGATGCGATAGAGGTTGTTTTGTTTTGATGGCCATTAAAACAGCAGTCACATGGAAATAAGACTCAAGTTTTAATTGAATGGAAAAATATATTAGCTTTCAAGTTAATAAATAAAATAAAATAAATAAATAAATAAATAAATAAAAGTTCGAGACGATATTTTAGATATCTCGGAGGTGCCCAGGTTTCGTGTAAATATATAAATTATGATAAAATGTGATTTATAACCCATTTTACTCGTGTTTTTTCAACCATGAATGATGAAATTTGAAAAATTAAAAATTAATTAATAAAGTAATTTCTTCTGAGCAAAAATGTGACAAATAAGAATTCTAAAACTTAAAAGTACTGCGGTGAAATTTCGGGGGAAATAAAGTAAGGTAGATATATTTTACTCCATTCCCTGCTGCGGTGAACATCGCTTCGTGATTCTGAAACCGTAAAGATTTATCTGATAAGATATTCGTCAGCTGTTGTTGATTTGGAATCAGAAGGCATATAATGCTCGCTTTAAAGTTAGCAACTGACATCATGACGCAATTCTTGATCGAAAACGTGAGACTTGTTGGATAAATATCAGGAAAAATTGTTAATTAATGAAAATTTCTAATAATTATTTTAACATCTATGCATCTTAAAAATTTATCCAGCAAAATACAGAAATCTACGGTCTAAATTGATTATCAAAGGTAGCTTGAGTGATTGATTGGATATAATAACAATAAACATAAGTTTCATGCTAATTCCTTCTCTTATTATTCAGGAATCTGAACTATTATGAATATTAATGATGTTATTTTTTATCACGCACTCATTCGTACCATTACCGCTATTTCTCGTTTCTGGATTTCAAAATAATTTTCCTCAAAATCTAAAGAGATCCAAAGGTCATTGGACGTGGGGTGTATGAACCATTTCATTCTGCCTGAGTTCATGCAATTATTCTTCGCCATATTAGATATATATTCCTAATTAACAGGGCGAAGAGTTTAATGAGCGAATTTAAGGAACTAAAACAAATTGAAATTATTTGTTTTCAAATATATTTTCTTATGATTTCTTATTCAGTGCGTTTATTTCTTCCAATTGAGGATATTCTTCCGTGAATGTAATTTTCTACGCTCTGCTGATCAATTGGGCCTTGTGCCGGCTCACTGCTCAAAATTGGCGTATTCAAATTTCGTTACTTCAAATCGTGGTTGTGACCTGATTTTCGATCTTCCATCCGATCATTCGAGAAAATCGTGTCAACCATTGCCAATACAGGAGCGTCACATTTATTGCTTATAGCTTTAGTAAACAACAGCAAAATAACCAGAATATATTCTATCAACTTTACCTGACCTGACATTGGAATGTTTGCCAAAAACCGCTATCTTCTAAGATACATCTGCCTCAAAAAGTATTAATGCTACCGTAAATTCAACTACTTGTTGAATCCACTCTACGTGGCCCACTTTATACGTTGAACAACAACTCCTAGGAAATAGTAGCGATAAATCAGAGAATTTACAGCTCTAGTTCCATACATCCTCGGATTTTTTTACATACACAAATCTTTCATTTCCCCTCCATTTTTATGCTGGCGAACGAGCAATCACCCAATAGCTTTTTTATGGCGACGATAAGAAAAATTTTCGTTACTCGTGTCTTCATTTTAAGGATTTACAGATGACGCAAAGGAAGCGAAGGGGGGAGTGCGTATTTCAAGGGGGCGGACAGCGAGCTCGGTAACGGAACCAAACTTCTTGGCGGCGTTGGGTCGAAGTACGTCTCACGTCATCACGCAAACATGGAAATATCAACTCCTCATTTCGACCGCATAATGAAATCTCGGAGAGATTTCCAACAATTTCCCACTTGTTAACGCCGAGCACGAAATTCCATCTAACAGCACCGCGTGCAAAATTTTGCGTAATTGCGCTTCTACAGCTGAAGACCCTCAGATGTGCTAATCACGTATCGATGGTGACGTATTCGGTGCTTATATTAAGAAATTAAACGTTTTGGAAAATATGAGTTATGAGTATTTAAAAAGATGTGATAATGAATGTGTCAACTGCTAATCACCATTTCCTTTACGTCACTTGCGCAACTGTTACTTTTATTGGAATAAAAAATCCGCGTTTGCGTAAATATGCCTCCGTCATCGATTCAAGTGATAATTATAGCATAACTGTAATGGCACGCATTAAGATTTCAATTTTATTCCTTTATTTTTCAAAGGGACTTTACTATGAAATATTTTATTCACAAACTAGCGACCTTTTTAATACAATGTTTTCAGGTAATCAAAAGTAAATCTTTCGCTAAAGGATGTTTTTATAAAGTACCAATGAATTTTAGATAAAGTCAGCACGATTTAAGTAATACATTAAGTTCACGTGGAGAGGCGGTTTTCCATTCATGATGCTCGGTTTAAGGTTCAAATTAATGTCCTTCAATTGCGTTAGCAATTATTCATATAAAATATCATTACGCCCATCGGATATAAGACGGATGGATTGGGCAAATTTAAACAATTCAAATTGCTAATTAAATAACTAAGTATTATGTGGAACCCAGGTAATTCGATGCCATTGTCACCAATCCGCCTCGACGAGTTCTGTGACATAAACCAACGGATCAGAAGAGAGGAAGAAATAAGTATTTTGAAAGATTAAACTTTGATATATTCTACGACAGAGCCATAATGAGAAGATGACTCCGGAAAAGTAGACAGTGAAAAGGAAAGGGTAATAGGTCGCTATTATGGCAAAAACGAGGCTATCCTAACAAATAACCTTGCGGTAAAAAAACCGCTGCTAGAAAAACCTGAACAATCGGAAGAAAGTTTAGAAAACCGGCTAACTCCCATAAAAACAAGTCTGACAGGATTACATTGCGGATGAATCAGACAAGCCAAATAAAGACTACTGATTAACGGAACCGCAAATGAGAAAAATTACCCCTTAAAATCAATTAAGGAAAATGAATTATTTCCTAGAAATTAATGGTAAAGTAATAGGAATCTGGTTTAAAAGTCGGTTTCCACACTCTAAGAAACGCAGTCGTTGCAATGATTTACCTTCCTGGAGATGTAGTTGGCGGTACCTATATCGGGAATAATGCACAACGAAAATTTTCGAGAGATACTTGTAAATCGGTGGTGTCCATTCCTTACGCTCACATAACTCATGTCTGAACTCATCATTGGTCACTTCTGTCCTCTTCGCGGGCCCCACACAGTTGAAAATGGAACTGAAGAATTATTTAAGGAAACTAAAGGATTTTGTTGTGGGTCAATATTACCTTATTCGTTTTTAACGCATCTATAAATGTTGGGAATAGAGGATTAAAGACAAAATATATTGTTTTTATGATTTCCACTTTTCATTTTATATTAGATTGTGGCCTTTAGTTGTTAAATTCAGGGCGGGCCGGATGTGGCTCGTGGGCCGTAGTTTTGACACCACCGAGCTATACGTATGTAAAATATATACAACAAAATTGGTCGCGGGCCGCATGGAGTAAGTTTGCGGGCTGCAGTTGTACCGCCCGCCACACTTTGGGAGCCCCTGGTCTAAACAATGAAAAGAAAGGTGGATATATACTTAGGTCTACTTGTCCATGGTTTTTAATATATCAAACAAACAGCATCTATAGGAAAGAACTTTGATTTTTACGAATGATTATTGCTAAAGAAAATTTATTTTTTCCTACATTTATCTCTTGCCTGTCTTGGCATAGTGTTTGTCTCCCGCGGTATCGAACCTGGATTGGCTGTAGTCGTTGTCGCTCTTGTATACAAAACTTTTCGTAAAAGGCAAAATTTGTGCTATTTAAGAGCTAACAAACAAATAATTTTCATACCATATCTAAGAACTGCAAAGTGAAACTAAAACTGACAGATAATAATTTAACGAAACGTGCTAAAATGTGTGAGAAAATGAATTGGAAGTGTTCAAAGAACAGATAGCCTAAATTAGAAGTAACAGATCCAATACTATTTTTTTAAATTAATTTCACTTTAATTAAAAATACTCAAGTTTTTTTATAATTGCGTGAGGCATATCAATAGAGTTGATAGGTCTGTACAATAAAAAACAAGCAATCCTATTAATAAATTAGGGTCCGATGAACGGTTAAACCAAATTTCTGCATATAATCGTAAAAAAATATTTATTTTGTTTTTCAGTAGGCAATAGGTTGAAATTACTTTCCAGATATTACACATAAGAAAAATAAATCCATTAAGATAATCTTACCTTAAGATATAGAATAAATTAGGCTATTGCTACTATCAGCTGCAGTATAAAACTTACTCTAAATAATTACATCGTTTGCATCACAACCAGAAAAATATATAGTTGGTCTATGTATTGCACTGGATATGTAGATAAATCCAAAATGTTTTAAAATTTTCATTACAAAACATTTCAGTCACACATATTCTAAAATTATGAAAACTAAAACACGTTTTTACATCTCATTCTGCATCTGAAGAATTGCCATCATTAAACCTTTACTTCATGTGGAACACTCCCAATCCGTCACGCAAGAATATTCATGGAAATAAACCAGTTCCCTCTCCCCTTAAATTACTTCAAAATAGAAAGGTCATTACGCAGTTTTGCGACATTAATAAACCTAAAATACAGACGCCAATAATTTCGGTAACAAAAGAGAAGAATAACTTAAGAGAATGCCGACATTCTCTCGGCCGGCTTCCACAAAAACCACTCATCGGCTCAGCCATACCATTTCCGGGAACCTACGCTTTGTTACAACAAAATGTATTCGACTTAAAACTGTTATGAAAATATGTATTGCAAAATACTTATTTTATGGTTACGATGAAGCGATTCCAGATATTCGCGCCAATTACCACCAATCCCCTTCTTATACTATATGCTTACTTATCACTATTTTGCAATGAGAAAGCCTTGTTTGCGGCAGTATTGGCGATTTTCTCCCCATTAATTAAGTTATACAATATATTTAACAGTACGGATTTTTGTGAACTGTATCATTCTACTTGTTTCATTTTCGTGGAATATTCTTTTCAACCTACGTTTTTATTTAACGTTTGTATTATACTAGCCCGATTATCCGGGTTTTCGATTCAATGACCTTTTGCACGGTCCTGTTTACTCCGGTTAAATATAATTTATTTATCATTATTTATTTATTCATATTATTCTGCGTTAAACGAGCGTGAAGCTATTACGTCTTTATGAATGGAATAATGCAGTTAGTTTTTAAGACATACTGACTTCTTGGCGAGTATGTTCGAGAGTGATTCGTGACTAGGCTCTAACGCTGTCGTTAATTGAAGCGTCAGTCTTTTTTTCAAGGCCTTCTTCGGCTTATTTCCTCATAGCCAAATTGGGTATCTTTGCTCACCTTTTTCTTAGAACAGAGGAATTTTGTAATCGATTAAATGTCATAAAACCTTTCTAAGCTTGAAACACGACTAGCTGCTCAATTTGAAGATGAGTAAAGAAATCTTTTGGGTCTTTTTATGATCATATGCAGCCTTTAATTTAAAATAAAAGCTTTTTTCAACAGTCGCGATATTTTTGCTAAAATTCGTTAATCCTGGCTAAAAGGAATAATTGCCTCGTAGTGGAAGGAGCATTATACACTATGATTGATGTTGTACTTGATTAACAAAAGTTTTGAATAAGATTCCATTTAACATCCAAATTGAAGTGAAGCATGTGATTATCCATAGTAAATGAATGAGCTATCTCTTTTATTTGATTAGAAAACAAGGCACAACCTCTTCCTGAGTGCGTTTCTCCTACTGCCATCGGTTATCCCTGGGCAAGGATATAGCCATAAGAATAATTTTAAATATAGTTTATCGAATACATGTCACTTTGAAAAAAAACTTTATCAAACTGATAAAATAATCACGCTCAAAATCATTACCAGGTAAGTATAAATTACTTTATGTTGTAATAACCGAAAGCTAACCAGGATTCGAGAAAAAAGAACGGATACTCTTTCATATATACCAATATATTCCGGGTACTGATTTACGAACAATAAAATATGCTACCATCGATCACTATTCCATTTAAAATACTATATAAGTTTGATTTGATAAAATTCTTCGCATCCATCAAAATAATATCTTAAGAGTGCAAAAAATGTTTTCGTTTTCATTACATCTGCAAGCATATCTGGCTGAAGCATATTTTCCCATCAGACTTCCCCTGGCCGTATGTTTATTGAGTAAGGACAAATCGCGCGTAACGAAGTGAACGCAGAAAAGGTCTACGTACCGCAGTGGGGGGCGGCCAAAAAAATATTGGTGCCGCATGAAACAAAACCCAATTGAGGAAGGCCACGTGAAACCACCTCGAATAATTTTCTCACGTATCACGCTTCACAAGATAGGTGAAATATTATCACGATATGTACAGGACTCGACTCAATTTTTGGAAGTGCAATGCTCGGCAGGAGTGCAAGCAATACTTCCTTTAAGCTGAGAAAATATTTGACATCGTTAGAAAGGGCTGAGGCTTGGTCAAAATCAGATTTTGAGAAAGAATAGATAAAAATATTCACGCTATCTCATCGCCGTTTTGGTCCCATTAAATATTTTTTTTAGGTTTGTGCTTTAATATATTGTCTCAAAACGCGAGGTTTCAGTTAACATCGATATAGGATTTATCTTCACCTGCGATTTCAATACAACCAACCTTCCCACTCAGAGGAAGATATCGTTAATGTTAAGGTAGATAAATTAATATAAATTTGTTAATTAGATTTTTTGTCTCTTCCCCATTCATTCTTTATCTCACGGAATGAAATGTTTAGCAACTTTTTCAATAATTGCGACACACGCTCACTGTATTTTTTTTTTCATTTTTAAGCCTCTCTCATCCAAAACTAACATCCACAAGGAGATTATGCTAATGCAGTTTTTAAACTTTATATTGTAATCATTATTTCAGCTGAAACGAAGAATAAACCGCCTTTATTTCTCTTTCTCAGGCATGGACATATTAGAAAGCAAAATATTTCTGATTGCATGAGCAACGCCAGATATATTTAGATGAGGTATTTGTTGAAACGGCTAAGAATGATTAGTGAAGAATGCCGACTAACAGATTGATGACTAGTGTTCCATTAAAATATCATGTATTGAAGAACTAAAAGTGTTTTCTTTGGCATAAGTGAATAACTGGGATGAGTTTTTAGGGCTCCAGTCATGCCCTTAACTGCTATTTTATTTACAGAGGAAAACAGCGCTCTACTGAGTTTTTTCGTCGAAATTAATATTTTTTTAATTTTAGGAAAGTGAATATTATGAGCTTTTCTATAATTGACAATTACATCAATAAAATTATAAACGTATGAATATTCTCGAACAATGTGTTAGAAATTTTTTTAATGATTAAATTCGCGATGCTTCTCGCTTATTTAGCGCGATTGTAGCTTTAAGGATACGTCCACACCGCACGCAAGGGTGACGAAACTCGCGAAATAAAAGATTTCCCGGTTAGGTTTCCACTAAGTGCAAAGAAAATGTCGCATATGGCTCATGGATGCTCAGCACTGGTCGCATAAAAGATTCCTACGCGTAAACGCGCCCGTATCAATCATAGGGTTAATTTGATATAACATATTTTTACCAATGCTTAAAGATGAATCGAATTCGAGTTTTTAATTTCAATGATTTTAAACAGGGTATGTGTGCTTATTCACCTGAATCTTCCATTCATTCTTTTGATGGCTTGTAACGAAAATTTTTGCGGTGTATTTTGTTAGCAACTTGGATTAACTTCCATAGAACGTTAATACCATCTACCCTTCCGAATCTGGTAATCAGTTTTTCCGGCAAACGGGGAGACCCAGGTTCGATTCCCGTTCAAGTACAGGATTTTTTCTCCTTCTCAAATGTCAAAATTTAATTGCAGATTTATGCGAACATGCATAGCATGTCATTTCAACACCTTTGTTTCTTTTGCGTTCTTTAGAATCTTAAGTGGTTTACGCTGCGCAAAATAAGTCCCAGTAAATACAGATTCTATACAAGTAACATTAAAATAGAGTTTTGCTCAGTCAAGGACACCTTTTCCTAATTTTTTCGTGCGCATGCTTCGTTTGTGGAACGGTTTTATAGAGGAAACTAAACAGTCGAGTTTCGAGGAAAAACGTTCATTTTCATTCCTTAATTAAACTTGCGCACTTATTTGTTTACCTACACAATACTTTCATTTAAAAGCCCGTGGCGGCTCATTTAACATTTCGTCGAAAGACCTAGAAAAGTAGAAGGAAAAAGCTTTCATTGAAACCTAAGGAATCCGACACGTGCACTTTAAAGGGTTTTGTGCTCTCGGGCGGGAGCAGGTGGTGCGCCGGATAGATACGCCTAAGTCTACTAGTACATACTTCGGAGCAGTCGAGCAGCAGGTGCCCATTCATCTCGTCCCATTCGTCCGCCGAACAGGCACTCTCGCCTCGGGACTGGATTTCCGTCCCAGGACCAAGGCCTTTTATCCACGTTTGTATCTCGGCAAGGTCGAAAATAGTTATAAAATGTGTGCAATGGAATCCCTCGTCTCTCCCTGACGAGAATCGCTTTCTCGGCGGATTCTCCGACGGTTCTCTCCCTTTCGCGGTAAATACGGATAAGCCGAGGAGCGGCGTTGTTTGTTTGGCCTACCTTCAGATATGTCTAAAGCGGCAAACAATTCTTTAATCGATTCGTATCGAGTTACTTGCTGACAATTTTGCTCAACAGCTGTAACTTACGGCGAATTATTTCCACTTCCCTTAAATTAAACATGCCTTTCGTCTTAATCTGATTCGAATGCCCAATATTATTTTTAATGAAAATATACGAAAATTTTAATGGAGTTTTTTTCGTCGAACCTATGAGCAGAAATAGGGTGTTCATATGTAAAAAGAAAAGATGTGGTAGTATCTTATCGGTTTCTTTTAAAGGGGATACGTGCGTCAACCACGTGCCTCACTCCGTGAGGTGAGTTCGTCAGCTGCCCGTGTCCACCCATGAACCTCCTTTCAGAATTTTAGATAGAAAATTACATCTGGCATCATTTTTGAGCTTTCTCTTAATAGACGACACGTTTCTTATCACATTCATTTCTATGCCAATCAAGGCTTTGCCGACCGACCGACTATGACTATAATATATAGAGAGATATCTAAATCATGAACACTCATTAACACAGTATCTATGAATAATGGAATAGATAAGGGTTTGCCGACCGACTACGACTTGTCATCATTAGCACAACATAGTGGAACATTTATTTATTTATTTTCGTTGCCGTCGTATTGTTTACCTATGTATTGTTTAAACTTCAATTTAGCCATTTAGCGTCGAAATTGCGTGGATGTGTGGACAGCTGCGACGCGAATCTATAATCCCAGTCAATCGTACGCAATTACACGAAACCGGAAATAAAACAAATCACTAAGACCAGTGATGCCCTGCCTTTTTACATGACGGGCAACGGCTGTGATTGCGAATCCTTCGGCGGGCCGGATTAGAGTTTAAATCGGAAGTTACTTATACATTCTGGGGTGCCATATACGTAAAAATCAGGTCTAAATTTTGTTCGTATTGTTAACACTTCAATATTAAATGTTTTATTATCAAACTTTTCATAAAAATATATGAATTTGTGCGCTAAATTTTTCGGATTGCTATTTCATCATACTTTCGCGGGCCGCACAAAAACCCTTCGCGGGCCGCATCTGGCCCGCAGGTCGTAGGTTGTGCACCACTGACCTAGGCATTGAAAGACTTTCAGGTAAAAACAGCTAAATTTTCACTTTAAAAACTAATTTCTAGAACGATTTACCGCGTATTAACAAATATACGGCAGGAAAATGAAATTTAGTTTTTTAAGGCGTTCTTTGTTTCAAGGATCGAACTCCTACGATGATTTTAAATAATTTTAAAATGCAAATGATTATTGAGCTACGCTCATTTTCGTGTCAATTGAATGGAGAAAATAAAAACACCTAGAATCAAATCCACGAATTCAATGTAGACGGCGAGCATCTTAAAATTTAAAAGCGATATGGGAAAGTAATTCGTGAAAGACCGATCGAAAAAGAATGATTTTTTTAGTTATAAGTAGTTTTTCGTCACTTGGTTTGGCGACCGACCAACTACGACTTTAATATATAGAGAGCTAAGAAATTAATTGACATTTTAGAGTTTCTTGTAGATCTAGCATCTAGTGCATCTCTTCTGGGTCCCTGTGCGTAAATTTCGTAGGCGTTACAATGCCACTCTCTGCGTGTGGGTTATGTTTAGTCAAAATATAAATATTAGTAAAATATCGCACAGACAGAAAAAATCAGCCAATGAGCGTTACATTTGGTACAGTAATGTTAGGTTTTGATACACCTTCAGCTGCTGGATTGATTGATGAGTCCCTTTTCATTTCTTTCTAAACTTGGGTACAAAAAAATGAAATTTACTTTCATTTTTTGCAGGTTCAAATCATTTCCATCCGTTATATTTAATTTTAACATAGTTACGATGTAAAACACACTCGTTGATGTTAAATTTAAAGATGACTGACTAATTCGAAATAAATATAAATACTCCAACGGTCCAAATGCTTCTGTTCGCTGCTCAAAGTAAAAAAACACTAGGATGGATATTAAAATTTGCGATAATAGTTCGGAATCATGATACCCGAGGAAAACTGAGTGTCTACCAGGTACTTATTACACAAGGCATTAAATATTAATTCGAAATTCTTTGTCCCCTCGGATTATTGACGTCATACGCTTTTGCGCTGCCAATCGCAATCCGCAGTCTCCCAATTGCGAAACGATATACAGAAAGTTCCCGATATGCGTCGGAGATGCGTTCCTGAAAATCGCAGCATATGATGATATGACGAGTAGCGAAACCTAATTTTCCCATAGTTTAACCACTCTAATCTGTAATTCTCTGGTTAGGAAATATCTCTGGTTCGGAATGGTTCCGAAATTTCGACTAATCCGGAAAAAATCCCCGGTTCGGAAATGTAGTGTGGATGACGTTTTAATTTTCCCGTTTTCTGTGTTCCCACACACTAAGGTAGAATTTTAAAAATGTTAACTAGAGTCGTGCCTGTACTCGCCTTCAATAAGGTCACTAAGATCATTACTGAGCTCAGAAATTGACAATGATAATTTATAAAATAAATCCTGTGATTAAATCGAAATTAAATTCCCATAAATTAAATTAAAAAATGTTTTAGATGTTACAAAATATACCGTATAAATGTATGCATGTGACTAGGGGGCTTTCTACGTGCTTAGTGCGCCAACCACGCCTCCGCTCGCTCCGATCTGCTCGCCTCTTCGATGAGTTTGGCATATTTTAAAATATATATATATTGTCCATTTGGACATTATGTATGTACCTTTGTGTTTACTAATTATTTAAATCACGTTGTTAATTATTTCTCCAACCTTATCTCCTCACTCCTCAGCTCTTTACGGCTTGATAGCTTTTGATTTTGGAAGAGGTATTAGTAGACACTCTTCATAAAACTTTTTTGTAGACAATTTTGGTTATTGTTTCATGTTGCGCAATGAACCTATCTATTCTATCGAATCCGGCTGTTCGAGATAAGGAAGCGGAACCTATGAGAGCACTTTCGGTAAATAAATAATAGATATCTGTGCTGTTGTTTATTTTTATATTATTTCATGCATTTCCACGCTTTATTTACTCATATCCTAGCGCTAAAAACTTAAAATTGTGGCTTAGGTAATGTGTACAGTAACAATTCAGTCATTATATAATAACCATCCGCGCTTCGAAAAATTCTGTTATCCGAAACGCCTCCGAGCTTATTTATGCTGTACTATACTGTATATAAAGTATTATTTTATAAACATATATTAAATTAATTTAGTACTATAGACAGTAAAGTTAATAATTACATAAGGAGTGATATATTAATGTAAAGATGGTATAAGCTACACAATCTGTAATTCTTAGTTAAACAAAAGTATGAGTGACAATCTCAGCCATCAACTCAGCAATATGACAATCACACGAAATATAACAAACAAATGACATTTTTACTATAATTAAAATTTCTGGAATTTCGCCTTTTGCACAAACGAAGTAAAAGCGAAGCGGCGCACTGTATAACGTAAATGTTTCTTAATTCGTTTAAGATGAACAGCGGGGATTTGCTCTAATCGAATTCCTGAATATCAAATCAGCCCGAGAAAAAGAATCAATATTTTTTAATATCTTTTTCTCAGTTTTTCTATATTCCCAAACAGACATTTATTAAAAAATTTATTGAAACGATTTAAGTTCTTTTTAGAAAGAAAATGCTGATAAGATACTTAAGTATTTTGTATCAAACCCTTGTGAAATTAATTAATTATTGAGCTCGTTTTATTGCGGAAAATAAATAAATTAAGTTCTTAAAATTAAGTTCTCTTCTTAGGTATCTCCAAAAGTCATTACAATGTTATTAAAGCATAACTTTGTTATGGCTATTGTAGATACCTAAGTAGGGTACCGTATTTACTCGCGTAATTGCCTCACTTTTTTGCAAGATTTTTTTAACATTTAAACAAAGGTGGGGAAAACATGCGGTTACCCCTATCATATGGAAGTAGTCATATCGGAAAAAAATAATCTTTTATTCCCTCCTCATAGTTCAGGTGGGGCAATCATGCAAATAGTTAAATTTAAAAATTTTCAATTTTCGCTACTAAACTACTTATCCTAGAATTTCTTGAGGAATTAATGAAATAAAATGCCAGCCAACGCCCTAGTAACTTTTAAAATCTCAGGAGCAACGTTTGCGGTTGAAAAATAGCCAGTTACCAGGGAAAATGACAACGAACTCCACAACTTTCGTTTATTTTTAAGGGAAATAAGTTTGCAAAAGTAGAGTGCCTCAACGAACGCATTCATTGTCAATCACAATACGGTAAAGGACGATGACGAAGGTCAAAGTTTCATGGTCGATTTTATTATATTACTTAACATGAATATGGCCGCGTAAGTTTTTATACATGTACGCATTCTGTACTGAATTTACTTCTAGGACAATATAAAAATGCAATCTTAATTGGTTTATAATTGAGCTGTGACCTGACGCACGGCCAAAGAAGAAAGTCTTTCCTCTCTTAATGCGTTTTAGATAAGCTTATATAATCAGGAAAAAGTGCACTTGACTCTTTTGAACTCACCTAACGCGCTATAATGACGGTGACCCCGTATAACCGTAGGAAGACATGCGTTTTTGCATTAATTACTGTTTATGCCTAAAAATATGCATTCTTTGATAAACTATCCAACCAGTGTAAGATTCAGGCTTGTGCTGTGATAGCCAAATGTCATTCAGAGAAAAATTCTGCTCGTATGTCTCGAGTTTTTCAGTTGTCAACTATGCTTAATTCTGCAAAGAATTGATACATTCTATTCATAGAATGTATGTATGAATGAATACATGACAAAAATCATTGTTTGTGAATTCTGGAAAATACACTTCTTGTTTACAAAAATAGGAAATAATCTACTAGCATATCCACTTAGTTATCAACATAAACACAAATGATAAATAATTTACTTAATTGTTGAACCATATAAAATTTAATCTTCTGTTTCAATCTGCAATTTAGAAATCTAAAAACAATATTTTTTCCATAATATTTGCAGACCGGAGAAAATTAAGTGTTTGGGAAGCACTGTCCGAAACGACTCCTTAAAAATGGCTTGACGAGTCAATTTTGGGCCGAAATCTAGGGGTTAAGAGCCATTGCTCTTTTCGATGAAGTAGTTGAAATCCAAAATGACATAATTTACATGGCTAAGGAAACTCCTCTTACTCCTGTAAATATGTTAACGAAGCTGCACTTTCCCCTACAGATATACATGATCATTAATTTTAGACCGAGATCTACCTCGCAGAACGAATAAAAGAATTAGAATTGCAATCCAAAAGTTCGAGGTTATTGGATTTTCTTTTTAAATAAAACGTTTCTAATCTAAAAATGAATTAATGCTTCCAATTTTCAAACAATAAGTGTAACTTCTTTATGTTGAAATATACTTAGGAAATTAAAGCTATTGGTAGGTCGCTTTTTGAATCGCTGATCACCAAAGAATGCCCGCGAGGGACGATTTCCCACAGCCGAAATTTGGCTCGGTGTCCTTCGCTTTTTATATCAATAGCAACTTTGTTTTTCCGCATTATCAAATTGCTCGAAATGAACTAGGTCATTGACTCTCTCACGTTTCTACCTCGATAATCCCTTCGCAGATCTTTACCAATACATTCCAATTTTGTTGTTAACAGAGAAGGAAGAGTAGGGCGTAAACCAATACGCTCATATCAGAAACGTACCCTTAATGCAGTGAAATAAATCTCGTTGCAACGTACTTCACATAGTAAATCTCCGTCTAATGTGCTGTATAAGCAATGCAGAAATGTTTCACTATAACTTTCTTCAATGTTAGGTACTTTTCAATATTAAGTACTGATTTGAGGTCCCGAAGAATATTTTATCGTTATGACATTTTTTCTTCAGAAAATAACCCAGAGAGAGGCAATCCGCTATCATTCCTTGAGAGTCATAACACCAACTCATCAAAATATTTTATAAAAGCGGAGTTTTCCGTTCTTCATTCTGAATTTCCTGTAATATTCGTTCTAAGAGCGCTCATGCTATGCCATACGGACAAATACATTGGTGCCACGATTCAGGGGCACGGAAAGAGGGCAAAAGAGTTTCGCTCGGTTTATTGTATCCTGTCGCTAACGTTGAATGGATGAATAATATCTAGTCGGCAAGAAAATCACCGTACTCCATGAATGGAAAAGGCGAGCATCTCAGAATCCTCTTTTGTACAAGATCATCCGATCTACTCCAAGAACCGAGTCCCTTGATTTTCCTGACTGAAAAATTAGTACGAAGGTCTGAATGCCATAATTACACCCATAAAATCTGTATTTCTATGGGTTGTCTCAGTTGCTTTACTCTCACTCTCTCCCGCAAAAGTTCGTGCGGGATAAATGTTAACACCTCTCACTTTGTCTAACCACTTTTACTTCTCTTTCTCCAAGAAACCCATTAATGGTCTTCCCTATTCAAATTTCGAGAAAATGTTGGGTTATTTCCTTAGGCAGGTTTTGGAAATTTTCCGGCCTGGATGCTTCAGTTTAACTTCCCATCCGTTTATTTTGGTGCTGGGCTCCCGGTAGACAAAAATTAAACCACATTTATCTGCGAGAGAATGCAGCGAGTAGCCTAAACTCACCACAAATAGTTTTTGTTTTAAATTGATTATTAAATTGTGCAAATTAACTCATATAACTCCCTTGAATATGAGTATTTTAGTAAAAAATACACAAATTAACACTGTTTTCATTGGGTGAAAAATGAACGTTCTGAAGAAAATTAAAGACGGAAAAAACAAACAGCTAGCGTAAGAGAATCAATAATTACGCTAACAACGATGCCGATTTTGCTGCAATGCAACAGATACCAAAATGTTTGGGCCCTTAATGACCGGTAATTCTGAAAAAAAAACCGGTGCTTCGAAGGTGTATTAACTTTTCCTGCAGAATAGAAATCTAACAGACGTGCTTGGATGAAGAAAGAACATTTTGCAGAACGGCTTTTTAAAACTGATAAAATTATGGAAAAGAGAAAAATTAATAATCTAAATCATAACTTAAGTATATCGATATAAATTTTCGTCAACGCACAGAAATTATTGCAAGTGGCTGGTAGTTAGTGTTAGTGAAATGGCAATTGATAATTGCTGGAAAACGTCTGGCACTATATTTTCATCTAAGATTAAAGATGTCGCTTATGAAGAAGATTTCAGTGTTGCGAGTGAGATCTGGAAAGACGTTAACTCCAAACTTCAACTTTCTTCTTTCATAAAATTTGATAAGAATTCAAAAGCGGGTGCTAAATTGGAAGTAATTCTTTTTTTCAATGTACTTTTTCATTGTGGAAAATATTTTCCAGCCAGGTTTGGGATTGAGTAATCACTCTGAAGGGGAGTTAGAGATAAGACCACGTTGGAGTGGGTGGAGATACTAAAAATGTTTATTTCGAGATCTGATAATGATTCAGGCACATTATTTAAGTCACTGGATGACATAGAAAAATATGTAAAATGCCATATTAAAAAAAATGAGGTAAAAGAAAATATTTGAATTTTCTAAGAAGTGTTATGGAGGATTTTTTTTATTTTTTCGGTCCATCTGCATCTAGTAGATATTTTCAGTATAGTTTACATTCAGTATAACGTAAAAAAGTTCCGCAGACACGTTGTATCGAGATTCCACTGTATATCGTATTTCTAAACCTGATCGACCCCATTTGCAAACCTCTGCTGTCTCTTTAATTGTTCTTACTTTTAGTCAAAGTTACGACTTCAGGGCTGAAGTGGCCGCATGGATTACCCGGGAAATCTTCCGTCAGAAACAGTCATTTTAGTTCTGATCCGTAGTTCTACTGCGAAGTATATAATGAGCTAAATAAGCTGACCTTGGTAACTCACGTTAGAAAGTTAGAGACTGTGCCGAAATATTGACGTAATTTCCGTCTCCGCCCGCGACGACAAATCATTCACCAAAAAGTTGTCTGCGTTTCGATATGTTTCAGGTTTCAGACCCTGAGTAGGTTTCTTCATCTTCAGTTTTAAAAAAAAACTTCTAATCCACACTCCATAATTTCTCTTTTCTACCATACTATTTTCCTCTTGGCGCGTATTTTTCCTTTTCATGGCCTCCATCAAAAATTACTTTCCCTCGCAATATCTTTCCTAAACATTTACTCAGTCTGTATTCAATCGCGACGATCAAATTTCTCCCTTCTCAAATTCGTAATTAATGTCTGCTCGCGTATATGTTCGTCTGTACAACTCCTTTCTCACGTTACTCGATGCAGCTATTTCTGAAAAGATTCCAACATAAACACTTCCTCTTTTCTCGATGTTTAGGTCATGTTAAATCCACGGAGTGTTAAGCTCCATACGAGGATTTTTGCCAAAGTCTCTCTGGAATTTCCATTCTTTTCTCCTTCTATTTGAAATATCCTTTGAGAACGAAAGCCCCATTTGATATCATTGTTCTACATCTAATTGTGTTTTAATCCTCCGCGTTTATGTTGCTACAATGCCTGCCTACGTTTTCGATCTTTCTGCCAGATATCTTCTAAATGGCCTTTTATTTTTCTCGTTAATAATCTTTTGTTTGTGTTTTCAAATAGCTCCTTTAATCGGTGTTTTTAGGACCATATTTAAAGCCTTCACTGGAACGCTCTCACGCCTTATCGCTCGCAAAAATGACTGAGTTGATCTAGCCCATATTTTTATCCTAATTCGGATAACTAGCAAAGTCAGTTTCACTATACGCACATGACTATATATATATATATATCGTCGTAGTCGTTGGCGAACTTTTTGGTAGGTTGGTTATAACCTATTGGGAAGCTTATACCTCCGCCGCTCTTTGGGCTATTTTCGTCATCTATAATTTGTAAAGATGCGGAAATGTCCTGTTCTTTAACGGTACTAAATTTTACCGGAAATGTTAAATACTTTTTTTAAGGGGGGTTTTCCGACACCCCTGCACTCCATAATAAAAGCATTGGAATCAGTTTCGGGCATTATAAAATCGCATTTTAAAATTAGTTAGAATCATGATACGAAGTCGCGATCTAAACGGTTGTGCTGGAAAAAGAAAGAAGTTCATTTTGATTACCACGAAAGTTGAATTACGTTCCGAATTTCTCAGAAAATCCGTTTTTAATACGAAAAAACGCCACTTTTAAACAATGAGAATTATCAGTTACCATGGCCACCTCATTTGAGTGAGTGGTAATGTATACTCGCGATCCCCTTGACGATATAACGTCATTTTTGAAGAATAAGTTAACCTTTCCCTTTTGAATTAAAGAACCATTTTATTCGTTATTGTAGCATCGTTTAAAAAATTAATTTAATTAATTTCTTTAAGCCAAGCGAAAAACATTTTAAACAGTATAAGATTAAAATAGAGCCCCTTGACGATATTAAGTCATTTTGTTTGTTTACATTTATGTAGATTTATGTCTTTATGTTGAGACTATTTATTCTGTAATATTTACGAAGAAAGAAGTTTACAAGAACTTAGCAAGGTCAGTTATTTTTATTTATCACATCACTTGGAAAATTAAAAAATTAAATTAAGTTGTACCTATCCTTAATCCTAATACAGGTTAATAATAAATAGAATCTTTTGTTCTATTTACGAAGAAAGAAGTTCACATCTTTTGTCAAATAAATGTCTGATCAAATTAATTATTTTAAAAAATCAAAATCAACTTCATGTGACAGCGAAGCGTCACAGGCTTTCTAGTTAACACTAAATTATACTCGCCAATAAAAGGAAGCAGATGAGCACAAATGGTGGCAATCCTAAGCGACATAACAGTAGAGGTTTAAAGTGCTGGATGGTTGTCTTGGCCCAATGCAAGTTCCACGGGCAAGGAGACAAAACTTCTCAAACAGTATCACACGAAATCTCTGTCTCATCTCCACTCTAAAATAGCCACTCTTCAGCCTTGTTCATCTGAGTCCTGCCGATTCGCCTCTTTCCTACGCACAATGGGTATCTTAGAGGTGGTGCAATGAATAGCCAGGAAGGGAGGAGAGAAACCCGGTGCCGGCGTTTAGCCTGCTCTTAACGAAGAACACCACGAGGGCCAACTACTTAACGTCCCTTCCGAAGGACGGAGTGTTGATTGAGCGCACTCGTCATTTTTTTCGTGCTCTCTTTTCTCATTGGCTCGTCCCCGTCACCTTAGTTCCAACACGCTCAAATTGGGGGCCGGGCGTCCTCCGAAAAAATCCTCATAAGGATTCGAACCGGGTGTCGCTTCAGCAGTTCAAGGTGGGGCCAACACACCACCGGCTCCCCATATCCACTCCACTCTCATCTCTTTTTCTCTAGTACTAATACGCACAGCATAAGAGACAATGAGAGACTGGATGGTCGTCTTGCGGTGTAGTGGAGAACTTTCTTGCATTTGTATCGCACTGGCCGCGTAACTGCATAAGAGCGAATCACAGACGCATAAAAAGAAATTCCGGTAGCAATAAGTCTGTCGCATAATAGCGAATTCGCATAAAGTGAACCCGCGTAAAGAGTGGGAAACCTGTATACCATTCAAACGATTAACATGTACGATTCCGAGCGGAAGGCGAAAAAAGACGACTAGAATAAAAAACTTCAAAATGTTTCTTTAGAATGGTCCAGATCCAAAAGTTGTAGGTCAAATTTTTTCTAATTTTAATTTCCAAAAGAAGAAAAGCCTGCACGCCAAAAAGTCGATTTTTACGTGATATCTTATGGAGAATGAAAAACATCCCCTGGAGTTGAACCCTGGACGTTTTTCGTCAATTTTCCTTAGTCACAGCATTTTTATATTAGAATAAATTATTTCTGCCAAATTTAAAGTTAATATCTGCATATTTGATTAAAAGAAGAGGAGGAAGAATTTTAGTTGTAAACCGATAGTATTCACGCTTAATATCAAATGAATACTCACCTTCACGCTGCAGGTCGCTAGTAACACCGTCGCAAGACCTAAGTCAAAAGGAAACACGATGAAACATACAATTCTGTCGAAAGGCACTAACACAGTATACTCGAACGAAAACTTAAACTAGACACCGATGTTTCGACAGCTAAGCTGTCATCTTCAATAGTGTATGTGTTCTCTTCCTTTTTACGGCGGAGGAGTTTATGTTTATTTGCTACTGTATTGTTTCACCGTGTTTCGCATCCCCCTCTACGTGGAAAAGATATACCCCATAGTTCAGGTAGTCCCCACTTCACACGAGTTAACACGGCACGAAATTCAAATTAGCACAAAGTACCAATTAGGGAAGGTGTTCACGTAACACGAAAAAGTTCCCGATTTAACACAAGCTGCAACGTAATCCAGATACATAAAAAAACTCCTAATTTTGGAAATAAATGTTTCAAGAAGCAGTATTTTTAATCTAAAGAGTGCAAAAAAATTAATTACATTCGAGTTTTTGCGAGTTCAGCATATTCATAGATATAAAACTAATAAAAATATCATGGTGAATTTTTCTCGGGTTTCCAACCGGGTTGTCTCGGAGATTTCTTCCGACGTTTCGGCGACTAGCTCTGTCGCCATCTTCAGGGATCCTGACTCAGGATCCCTGAAGATGGCGACAGAGCTAGTCGCCGAAACGTCGGAAGAAATCTCCGAGACAACCCGGTTGGAAACCCGAGAAAAAATTCACCATGATGATTCGCCGGGAAAGCTTCAAATCTTTCTAATAAAAATAGTTTCAAAACAGATACCAATTACCAATATCACGTAATGTGTAAGAAGTTGCCTAAAGTTGCCAGGAATTTTTGCATGCCATATTTTCAAACAATAAGGCTAAAAGTTGCCGTGGCGACAACAAGCAGCCACATCTGGACACACTAGCTATCCGCCAGCGTCGCTGCTTAAGAATCTACATCTACATGTAACCCTGCAATTCACCTAATTGGTGGGTGGCAGGGGGTGAAATGCACCATAACCTACCTAAAGATTGTCTATCGCAGGTTGAAATTTTTTGTTGTGATCTCGTATTGTCCTCGGAAAGAAGTTTAACCCGTTAATGGTGTATCACTCTGAAACTCCTAGCGCATTGCGGGGATACTCCAAGGAGCATCTCCCGCTTATTTGGCGTTCCAATGCAAAAGCGTATAAAAAGAGTATTGTGCAAAAAACAATCTAGAGAGAGAGAGAATACGCAGTTCTAAAGTGTCAAGAGCTATAAATGATGCTTTGAGTCATTATCAGGTTTATAAAGAAGAAAACTCGCTAAACAAAACAGGTGTCACTCGAAGCCTTCTTTAAAAAAATGAAGACTCCTAAAAGCGACGCTACTGCCGCTCAGCCCGTGTGCTACCTCCAGCCGCCGCAACATCAATTCCGACAACTCCTCCACAGAAAACAACACGCTCCGCCACATCCACTCATGGTGCCACACAGTGCTAAGGTAATTAAAACTTATTTGCATTGATAGTTGTTATGTATTTATTGTATTTTATTTATATTGTACTGGTACCTTTATTATTGTAAATCTCAAATCTGCTCTGTCGCAAGCTCTCTCTCTCTCTCTCTTGTGTTAAGCGCGTAAGCGTGTTAAGTATACCATTGTTTAAATTATATATTATTTGGATGTGTTCCGTACTGCCTATAGCTGTTTTCCTTGGCTTTTTTTCATTTGTAAACCGGCCTTCGAATAATTCTTGTTTACTAGTGGACTGTTACACAGCAGTTAATGTATCCCATTAACTGAAGCATTATGAAAGAGTAAATATAATCCATCATATAATTTTATCCGCCAAATGAAATCTCAGTGATTTTCCTACAGTAAATTTACCTCCTAGGTTGCTCCTGAATGATTATAATGGATACAACTCCTGCAATACTACAGATAACTGGTATTCCATTATAAACATCTTTAGTGCTGTCACTTCTTCGAGATCGTATAAGTTAAATAATTATGGAAAAGTACTTGTTTAATTTGCACTAATTTTTCGATAAGTTTCATTTAGATTCAAACCGTAGTATTGGTTTCGATTTTCATAACTGTTCCCCTTCACGTAAGTACAGACATATTCAAATTTGCAGTTTACTTCGAAAAAATTATGATGAAACCGCCATATTGAAGCCTGGTATGCAAAATTATATTATAATTGGAACTGAATAAAAATTCACTTATTAACGTTTCTACGAAAATACGACTTATTTTATCGTCTTTGCTGCAATAGCGGTGCGCTAAATTAGTGTCATTTTTAAATAAAAACCAAAGCCGGAATGCAGGGCCTTGAGAATGACAAAATAACATCGTTGAAATAAAAAAAAAATACGCTCGAAATTTCAATTCAATGCACGAAACTATGTTAAAAGAAGCAGGTCCTAAAATCAATTTTCACGCATTTATATGAAGCGATTACTACTTTATGGCGAAATCTCGCTTTTCTATAATTTCTCGATTTTTGCGTGATAGCGGTGGTCTGTGAGCGCGGTTATTTGTAGACCATCTCGAGTAAGTTTCGGAATTAATAGCCGATGCAAAACGGTCAAGGCGCCTATTCTTTTCCGCGAGGTACTACTCTCTTATCTTAGATGCGCGAATTAGGCTGTGGCTAAGATCTAATCACGTTCACCTCTGCCCTTCGCTTGGCGCATCTCCGAATATCTCCTCCCGAGGCAGCATTAAGAACCGGTCTGCTGTTCCACTAAGAACCGGTCCTCGCCTCACAGCCATGCCACAAAAAATACGGAATTTTTGTTTCATGACTAGGAGGTTTTTGAGAGCCTTTGGTGTGCAGTGGTGAAAATGCAATATTAATTTCATTTTCTCGTCCCGCCGGCTTCCTGAGAAGCAGCTAATTTCCTGTCGATTGGACATTTTTTTGCCGTGCATAGAAAAAACCAAGTGTCTGAAAAAGACCCGTTGGGAAAACTTGATTAACTTAGGTAATTCGCTTAAAGTTAATTTAGCGTGACGCGCAGAACTTTCGTCTAAATATCGCTATCCCATCTCAATATAGCTATGCCCAGGGCAGGCCAAATGAGGGGGGGGGGGTGCGGCGGATGCGAGGCATCCGGGCCCCCGGATATTGGGGGCATTAACTTTTACTAAAAAACACTTGCTTATCTGATTTCCAATAAAAACACTGAAAAAGTTATAAATTTAAAACCGGAGGCCCCATAAATCGTAGAATTATCTACTTTTTGCTGTAATGTTTTTTGTATACTTGCACATTAGAAACGTTTTTTTGTCAACCAATGCTTTAAAAAAAACTGCAATAAAATTAATTATTCAGATGTCACATATATCAGGGGCAACCATGGATGTTCGCATCTGGGCCCCCTTCAGTGCTTGGCCAGTCCTGGCTATGTCGTCTAAAGATCGGTAAGCCCTATAAATATCGTAATGCTGTTTAAATATCGCTATGCCACCTAAATATCTAAATATTGCTTCTCTTTTGAATGCATCTTCGGTAATTAATATGTATTTTTCAGTAAACCTTGTTGAGACCAAGCGGAAAAGTCCAGGTGTCCTGGAGGAACCAGAAGCAAATCTAGATATAAGATTGACGATTTATAACATAGATTCGAAGTGCAAGGTGCGCTTTCAGAAATTATCATTTACTTTCACAAAATACACTCAACGATTTCTATCGTATACGAAGAAGAAGCGTTTTTATCTGCAAAGGAGATATAGTTCTTACGCTCATTACTCGCGTTATATTCTATTTCATATAAGACCACACGGAAAATTTTAGGGACCATATATTTAATTACGCCAATATGAGATAGTAATTTTTATTGTTTCTCGATGGGCAATTTTTCTTGAAAATATTTCAAGGATACTATACCTGAGGAAAAACAAAGCGCAAATTATATTTGGACGATCTCTATATATATATATATATATATATATATATATATATATATATATATATATATGGATGTCAACAAGGTGTTGGGATGAGGAAACCCAGTGAGCACTCACCAATCAGACGACTTCAGGTTGGCGAGGCCCCGGGGATGTCGAAGCGACACACGTAAAATAACACAAAAACACAGAAACATCACAAACGTAAAGCTTTCGGAACATCAGTTCTCTCTCTGTAGCTGAAGGAGTAGTTCCGAAAGCTTTACGTTTGTGATGTTTCTGTGTTTTTGTGTTATTTTACGTGTGTCGCTTCGACATCCCCGGGGCCTCGCCAACCTGAAGTCGTCTGATTGGTGAGTGCTCACTGGGTTTCCTCATCCCAACACCTTGTTGACATCCATATATCTATTTTACCTTTCCTTTTCCGTAAGTTGTTATATATATATATATATATATATATATATATCAGAGGCGTATATTCAGGGTGTGCTAGGTGTGCGGTGCACACCCACGGATTCGCAATGCCACAGATATTATATTTTTGCATTTATTCCTGTTAAAGACTCCCCTAATCGTTTTCTGGCTTCGCGTGATTCCTAAAATCAAATCCAATATACAATGGTTCATGAAGAGGAGAAGTTGTATTGTATTGTATTGTATCACATTCGCGTTAATAGCCCGGGTGTGCGGTAAGAAATACGGATAGCTTTGAGCCCTTTAAACATACGTACAGATGGCGCAGCGGGTCAAATTCTTAGCCACCTTGTGGATTTAAACCGTCCAGAAGGCGTGGCAGGGTGTGCACTGAGACAACAGCACCCAGAAGTAGTTAGCGGTTGTGATTGGCTATTGTGTGAAGCAATCCAATTCAACGTTGTTACTTGTCATGAGATGCTGTTTTTGTTTTCTGAGTTTCGTCTGTTTTGCGTGCGTGGGGTAAAGTGTGAACCGACGTGTTTATGACTCCGATTTATACAAGTTTTTAACATATATTTATAATTTTTTAGATATAATTTATAACTTTTTGCTCATATTTACAATGGTAAACAGTGTTGACGATGTACTGAATGCCCCGTTTTCTGCCCGAGCTTTTGCGGATTGTATGAACATAGTCGAAGAAGGTAAGCCTCGTCCTCCTCTTCCAAATTTACTGTGCAAGCACAAAGATGCAAAAACTGAGTACATGAGACATTTCTCTGTTTCACAATACGATTCAGTAGAATGGTTAATTGGATGTGAAGTGCTGTCAAGACTTTTTTGTTGGCCTTGTTTATTATTCTCCAAAGAGAAAGGTGTTTGGAATAAGCACGGGTATTCCGATCTTAAAGGCATCGACTGTATTTCGAGGAACTTCTCCCATAGTACAAAATGATATCATTAACGCTATATCTGATGTAGTTAAAGATGCTATAAAGAAAGAAATTTCTTCCGCTACATTTGTGGCCATTCTTCTGGATGAAACTTCTGATGTAATGTCAAAATCGCAGGTATCAACTGTTTTCCGTTTTGTCCATAATGGGCAAACACACGAAAGGTTTATCGGATTTACAGACGTAAGTGATGATAGAACGTCTAGTGGTCTTTTTAAACAAGTTGTAAACAGAGTTGAGGAATTTAATATTAAGGACAAGTTGGTCGGCCAAACTTATGATGGTGCCTGTGCAATGAGTGGACATATTAATGGGTTGCAGAGTAAAGTTATCGAGGCCTATCCTTTAGCAATATTTACGCATTGCTACGCTCACGTTTTGAACTTAGTTCTGAAGCAAAGCCTCTTGAATATCAAGGAATGTAGATTGTTTTTCCAAACTATCAGTGGATTGGCAGCATATTTTTATAAATCATAGAAAAGAGTAAATGCTTTGCAAGATTTTGTTGCTAAAAAATTACCCTCCGTCGCACCAACCAGATGGAATTTTACTTCCCGTTTATCAAACACAGTAAAACGCCACAGAAGTCAACTTATTGCATTTTTGAACACATTGTGGAGAATTCTGGGGATTGGGACGTGGATGCTGTAATCAAAGCTCGTGGTTTTCTGTATTTCTTGCAAGATTTTCAAACAATTTTTTTGCTAGAAATTTTTTCTGTTCTGTTTGGCTATATTGATGTTTTGAATAATGTATTGCAAACATCATCCTATGACATATTGTACTGTTGTAAAAAAGTGCATGATACTATGAAATAGCTTAGGAATGACAAGGAACATGGATTTGATGATATTTGGGTTTCTGCAAAGAAAAAGCATACGGTTGAGTCGTCGAAGCCTAAAAGACGAAAAGGATCTATAGAAGAGGAGAAGAGCGCGTGCCTTCGATTATACCAGAGAATAGTCGACTGCTTGTGCCTGGAGATGGAAGAAAGATACTCTTCACTTTCGAAACTTGAGTTTTTTCAACTCCTTTGTAGCGAAAGATATGATCAGTATGCGAAAACTTTTCCTGATGGTATTCTAGAAAAATTAAAGGATTTCTACGGACCAGTTTTTGACTACGTTCGCCTAAAAAATGAACTAAAAGTGCTCTTTTCTTCTGATGAATTTGCGAGGAAACCATTGCATCGCCTATTAAAATTCATGTAAGAAAATCAGCTTCAGGTTGCATTCAAGGAGATTTATAAATTAGCGGAACTTATCATGACGATTCCGAGTTCTACTGCGACAGTCGAGCGTTCTTTTTCGGCTACGAAGAGAATACATACGTGTTATAGAGGAACACAAACGCAGGAAAGGTTATGCGGCCTAAGTTCACTCGCCATTGAAAAGACATTGCTGGCGGAACTGAAGAAAAGACCTTCATTTTATGATGATGTGCTAACAAAATTCCTAAGGCAAAACAGGAGATTGGAACTGGTGTATAAATAAGTAAGTAAAAGAGTTTTTTGAGCCTTTCTTTGATTCAATCCGGAAAATAATAGTTTCCCAAGTGATTACTTTTTCAGATTTCTGTGCGTATTATATGGTTGTACATATTTAAAAATCGTAACAAAATACAGATAATTCGTACCTCACTCTAGTATCTTCTCACAACGAAGCTTTAACCATTCTCACATAAACGGCGCGCGTGATGCATAGCTATATATATATATATATATATATATATATATATATATATATATATATATATATATATATATATATATATCATCCGAACCTCAATATAAACTTTATTATTAAATGTGTCATGAAAATCAGATACACGTGCACGTTATGTTGGGATTTTTAATTTATCTTGTAAAGTGGAAGTGTTTCATAATGTGATTCATACATCAACACCAGATTTATTATCGTGATGATTAGAATCCTTTTGTTTAGAAAGATATTACATTTAATTGACGGATAGCGTACTTATAACTTCACGCTTTTCACGATTCTCAACTTATAAATTGAAGCATAGCTAAAAACGCAAGAAAACCGTGTAAAATTCGGTAGTTATGCATTTAAAATGAACATTAAATTAAGTGATCAACCTTTTTATGTCGCGGCTTGGCGTGACGATATCATAATTTTAAATCCTACCGAAATCCCATTTCATACCATTATCTGGCGGTATGGAATTGAAATGTACACCCACCTTTCTTGGCCATTCTACATCTACATGTTATCCTGCAATTCACCTAATTGGTGGGTGGCAGGGGGTGCAATGCACCAAAACCTACCTAAAGATTGTCTATCGCAGGTTGAAATTTACTATTGTGATCTCGTATTGTCCTCGGAAAGAACGAGCCTAGATAACGCTCCGTCCTACAAGCTTTAAACAATCTTTTCAGTCTTCGAATTTAAATGAAATCTATACCATAAACCCATAGTTTTCTCTAACCTTTGATTGTAAAAGAAAAGAAGGAAATTCCTGAAATGGACTAATAAATAGGAACATCACGCCACAATAACTCTCGGAAAGGACAATAAAAAATTATAATTACAGAGGAGCTAAATTTTACGTAAATAACGATGCCCTAAACAGATCATTTCCAAAGTGTAGACATTGAAGCATAGGTTAATCTAAATTCCAAACGATTCATCTAATTGGGTCGGCTGGAGGCTAATTATTTAGGGTTGGACAAGTCGAGTGGTGTGAAAAATTGAAATTGAAATTCGCAACTCGAAACGGCTCCCAAAATTTGCCCGCAAAAACAGACCAGAGAAACACCTTCCAATCCTCCGTAATTTGTCGAGCCTCCTGAATAGAAATCGAGTAATTTGGCTGTCTGTCATTTCTTATATTTGATTGGCAGATGGCTTTTTTCGAAAGGTCGATATTAACCATTTGCCCGAGGGAAATTTTCGTCTGGAGATCCGAATTTTTATTGTCCTGCATCCTCTTTACACGGAGGATACCGCATAGCTCCTCGAGCTGATGAAAAATGGATTCGGGAGCTTTTCCATAAGATGTTCTTATAAATATATAGAGCTTCCCGTACTAATAGTACTAAAAGTCACAGTTCACATCGCAAATGCGTAAGGTGACACCTTCATTAAAGATATCCGTCGCGCGGAAGCGATCCAAAATCTTAACCTTCTACATTCGATTTTGTCTTACACGTCTCGTTTTTTTCGCGGAATATACTATATTTCCGTAGCCTTCTAGTCAGGCATATCTCTGTGTTCTCTACGAAATAGGGGATGAAGAATTTTGTCCACGTTAGAAAATCTCCTCGAGTTAGAAATAATAGACAATACATTTTAATAGTAAACGTAAGGCGAGATTTAATTCGTTTTATATAAGCTCATTTTTGTAACGAAGTTGATCCGATCGTCAAATACTTAGGATTCAGTATGTGCCCGTGACAATATTTCAATTGTAGGGATACTTCCTTTAAATTCCACCTTCCTATCTCAAGTAATTTAGTTGTTACGACGCATGAAGTGGGATGAATTGGTTAAAAGAGTGAAATGTTAAAACACGGGTTGAACTGTCAAAATGTGCAAAAATCTTATAATATAATAAGAAAAGGGGGTACCGGAGATAGTTGAGACCTATTTCAGTAACAGCCTTATTTTGTATAATGGTTAAACCAAAATAAATTACTGAAAAATAAACAACACGATAGAAAATAAACGCGACCACCAGAGGATTGTTTAAATTTGACCCGGACCCGGTGAGGTCGAGACAAAACATTGAAGGTGATTTTAGACTCATATTTTTAGCTTAAATAAGAGAAAATTTTACTCATAAACGTATCATCTGCTACGGTAGTTCAGTGGAAGAATATCCGCCCGGCAAGCGGTAAGACCCGGGTTCGATTCCCGATCATTGCAGAATTTTTTCCCGTTTCAAAATTATTCTCAATACGACTTGGATTCGAAAAATCAAAATTTAAGTTAAATATTCAAAATAGCACGGGCATCGCTAAAATAGACAAAAACAAGGCTTAGTTGGGAATTTAAAGTTGAAAATGATTCTAATTTGAAAAGATTGCTTTACCGATTAACTTTCTTGAAAAAACCTAACTAAATAGGAGAATTTAAACAACTTTTCCGACCACAATGGTTTTGTCTCAGCTATCCCAACCAAGCCGACGTAACATAAACTCACCCGTTGCAAGATCTGAGCTTATGAGATACAACGTTATCAGCTGTAAAGTGTGAACCGTATAATATTGTCTCATTAAGCTCGCCATTCTAATTCAAAAGATACGAGGAATTTCATTAAGGTTCCAAATTTTCCTCAAGGGGTACAGAAATAGAAAATGCAGATACGCAACGCAGGAGATGGGGAAAAATATTGCTGTTCGAATGGGCGAAATGTATTTGCAGCCATTGTCTCAAGTAGCCCAGGTATTCACACACAGAAGGTTCAACGCTCCCTGGACCTACTCTGTCAGAATTCAACACCGACAATCGCCATCCAAAAAGTATCACATGTTATAAATGCTTGAGAAATGTCCACTTCACGGGGCCCGTGCTCCACTGCTACCGAAAACAACTTTCGCACGAACGAATGAATTTTAATGAGAGGTTATCTATACATTCTCACAGCGTGTCTAGAGGGCTCTCCCATCAATTAACCGCGGTAGGTTGCGCAGGAAAGAAAACACCAGGGCCAAATTTGGCGCGTTCGATAAGACTGCTCATCCTGTTTCGTCGGTCGACACTTTCCCGCGCGCATTATGCGCCACGCTAGCCTACGGTGCATTTCCCTCGACATTGCGCAATCTCATCTCCGGTGAAATCTTTGCGCCGCACTCTTCCTCCGGGTCAGTGTTGTCAAGACGTCGGGCCGCCAGAATTAACGAGCGTGCCTTAAATTTTGCTCGAGTTAAAAAATACTTCTAAAATAAATTCTCGGAATCGAATTTCGCATCCTGTCTATTGTGTATTCCTCACGTTCTCTACGGATACAGGTTATGCTTATTCCAAACAAACTTTCTCGTGCTGGACAGCTAATGAAATAATCGCCATCTTCCGTTTGTTACAACATTCTGGGCGGTATTTTTTTCTGCTAGCGGAGCTAAATTGTGAGAAACTAAAAATAAAACCTTGAAGTTATACTACTTGATACTATAGATCTTAAACTTCGAGTATAATAATGTGCATAAGAGATACGTGATTTGCTGAGGGATTTAACTACCTTTTCCTAAGTGTTTAGAGGAATATCTCATTTATTTCCTTTCAGGTATTTATGGAAAAATATTTGTACGCAAAAGTAAAAAATTATCATTTCGTAAATAAATATCCATTTTTAGGCGTTCTTTACCAGCAAAGCGGTAGTAGCAGAACGCCTTATGGGCACGTCTCGTCCGACCGTCCGTCTGTCCGTCGTAACTTTCATTTCCTAAACCGCTGGACGGATTTTAATTAAATTTTGTATAGGTGATCCTTATTAAAATTTAACGCCCAATTGTGATTTTAAACTGCATCCGTTAATTAGAACTTTCACTTTGCATAAATACTTTTATAAACTTATATCTAGTTAAATGGCATCCGTCAAGCAACAATTAAATACCATAAATTTCTCTCCCTAGCTCTTATATGATCCGTAAGATATAGACTAAAAAATTTATTCGGATAGATGACTTCATTTGCCGCAAAGACGTCCGCGAGACGATATAATTACGAGTTATAGTTTCGGAAATAAAAATTCGAGAAACTTCAGGGCAAATTTTGTTTATATCGATCGCTAAGATGGTTTTCCCGGCAAAAAACAATTAGAAATTCAAAAGTTTCTCTCTCATGCTTTTATATGATCTGTAAGATATAGGTGAAGATATTTATTCGGATAGAGGGATCCATTCTGCACAAAAAGGTCCGCAAGACCACATAATTACGACTTTAATTTCGGATATAAAATTCAAGAACCGCCCAATCTTTCGATGTCGTTTTGTACGTATTTCCTATAAAGAACCCCTTTTTAAATCTCTGTGTATTCCATTTATGGAGTATACTTTTCCATTTTGTTTAGATGGTGCATACCTTTCACTACAGCGACACGGATTTTACTCGTCAACGTAACGGCACATCGGGAACGGAGGTGTTCTACCAAATTTTGACAGGATAACCTCACGAAGGCGTAACAGGTTAAACATCTCTAGAATAATCCTAACAGGTCCCACTCGACTCGCTGATGTAAAAGTAGGAGAAAAGGAACAGCCTCCCAAAGTACAGAAAAGTCTGGTTCACTTTCGCTATTCTATTTTTAAGGAGAATTACCATTCCCTTGCCAGAAGAATAATTCTGAACATTTTACAAACCCACTATTTGTTTTCTGGCGATATATTTATTAATCAACAACGGAAAATGCAACTTAAACGTCTGAAAAGGTCTAGTTGAGACCAACAGCCATCTAGACAACAGAAATTCTTACAGTTCACATATTATTCATCAGACCCATTCACGCGTTTATTGTTCTTTTCTTATGGATTTTTTTCTATTTTGCCGAATTAAAAATAACTCGAATACCTCATGATAACCGCTGAGAGTATTTTAATCGGATAGTGGGGACAGGAATTTGGAGGGGAAATGACGCGATTGGACCAATAGCGATCATTTTCATATTCTCTTCCCATTCACCTCGACGGTGAATTATGCACAAATAGACCATCGTTTGCGGAAAAAATTGCCAAAAATTCCATTCCTATTACCGCTCCATTTTCATCGCCAAAACGTTTCACGCCTACCAGTGCTGGCCAAAAAGGAAGTTATACTCTCCTCCCCCTCGAACACTGCCGCAAACTACCCATCCCCGTCTCACGACCACCGAAACATACCAACGAGAACCACTGACCCAAAAAAATATGTATAAAATACAAGAAATAAACTTTAAACAATACCAACCCCGTTCCATCGAAGTAAAACCCAAACGAGAAATCTCATAAATTATTTTAATGAAGTATCCTGGCGGGCCGAGGAGGGTAAATCACGAATGTAGCTCAGCGAGGCACGACGTGAAAAAGGTCGACTGCGTCCTGGATCTGGATATTTTCTTTGAAGATGGAAGCAGGATTTTTGTTTGTTACTTATTGCAGGAAATGTACGCTCGCCGCAACTATGAGTGCATGCCTATAGCTTTTAGATTCTCTACTTTTATCTAGTGTTAAAAGTAAACGCCCTACAAAATTCGTCTTTGCGACACTTGTATCATCCAAACCTCTCCGCGACGAATTATATATCTATTCGTGGTTTGCGATGAGTTTCGAGTCTCTCCGAGATGATTCGTCAAAGTTGGCTGAACGTTTACATTTTATCAATCTTTTGTGAGAGTATTACTGCGAAGTCGAATGTTAATTCCTTAATTGGGTCTTTACGTATACATTATTGAAAAAATTAATGAAGGTTCTATGGTGAAGTCGCTTAGCAGTTGATTACAAGAGTCTTCATGTATGCATGGCTATAATAATGCAAGAGGTTGATTAGTCAGAAATTCCATAAAAATAAACAAACAAACAATCTTCAGGTATGCATTACTGAAAATAAGATTTTAAAATGCTTGATAATTGAAGTGGAAATCTATTATGTGCTTATGGATTAAAACTTTTCTTGTGTGATATTAATTTAAATCCGTATAAAAACAGGAACGCAAGAATCAAGAAGGAAATTATCGCACAGAAACCCTTTCCTAAATTTGTTGTCTTGCTATGAAAAAATAGACCCAATCCTCTTTACCAGTTTTTCAAAATATGATGGTGTCACTCGCACTTAGATTCATAATTGCTATGAATTTTTAATTATTAATTCATTGACCATTGACCATAAGCTTTATATTAACTTGCCTGATTTTCTCAATCAAGGGAATCGTTGTAAAATGTCAGACAGTTGCAAATATTATATATTATAAATAGATAAATTGAGATGCGGATTTCGAACAAAACCTAGTGCACGGCTTAAAGAACGGAATTTGGTAGTCATGTTTCTTCAAATACCTTACGAATAATTTGTAAAATTGGTTTAGAATCCGAAACAAACTTTATACACCATTTTTGGGCTAAAATCACAGTGGTCTTTATTTATTCAGAATTAGTAACGCAGATTTAAAAACGCACTCGCATTAAAGGCTCTTCCTCTCGAACTCTAATACACTATTTTCGGCATTCTATCTTGAATCATAAAATGGTATGACCTGAAACACTTTACCCAAGCTGATTCCGTTACAACCTTTCTCTTACTGGTTTTTCACGCGATTTTTAATACATAGTTAATTACTTCTGTGTAGAACATAACATCAATTCTAGAATATAGGCAAAACGTTAATAGGGAAAGTTGAAGTCAGCCAGGCACGATCATATTTAGTTTGATGATAAAGTTAATATCGTGACGTCGTTAAGTTAAAAATGTATCCATAACGAGTGAATCGCAGAAATGGTGTCTGGATACATTTCTCAGATAATAATCAATCCAATTTATCTCGTCAAACGTTTAAACCTGAAGCGATTTTGTCCTGACTCTAAATAACCATCATGCGGTTAAGAGTCGGATGCAAACCCACCCTAAGATCGCTACATTGTCGTAAGAAATGGTTTTCATTTATAATTTATGGAAAATTTCAAAAAACATGTACAATATACTGGATTTGGTTTTCGTCAAACCGTACAGAAATGTACGGAATTTTACTAACCGACTTCGGCCTGTCCAAAACGAGTTGTCAAGCACAAAAGGAACTGAGAATCCTGGGATTAGAGACGATAAAAAGAATCACCAATTCGGTAGCCTACTTTCAAAGAGGTCACTCAAATAAACTGAAAACGTCTCGAGTGCTACCTGAGCCAAAGGTCATCTTTATACCTATATTTAAAGAAGTGCGTAAAAGAGTCACCGAGGTTGGACTGCGTAACTGATGATGACCTTTTTCAAGACGTTCCGGTCCATCACATCGACGCAATTGTCTACCCAAACCAAGTTCAGGGATATTTTTCAAAATGCCTACAGAGGTTTCAGCGTGTGCAATCACTTAAAATCGAGAGGGGGGATTTTGGCAATGAGAGAAACTGGACGTTCTCCACGGATTGCCGAGGGCGCCATATCATCGACAAGAATCCACCATGCGCGCTCCTTTGAAGCAACAAAATAGATCTTAATGGACGAGTACCATATTCATTTCGACCGAAGAATGGAAGTTAAATCGTTGACGATGTTCGCGCTCTCGTGAATAGCAAATGACCCCCATCTCCGCAAGCACTCCTTTCACATCCATTCATCCGGAAAATATTTCCTGCTTCTTCACGTTCTAAACAAAATATATTTCTATCTGCTTTGCTAGTATCTGTACTTTTAAAACGACCTTACTATCGATAGCTTATCTCGAAAAGTTTTTTCCTCCGTAATCGATTTGGACTAAGAAATCCTAAACTGAAGAAAAGATAAACACAAACGAAACGAGCGGAAGAAGACGAGTACGGCAATTCGGACGGAGTGAGAAAGGGAGAAGTGTGAAAGAAAGTCTAGGACGAGTTTATAAAGGGAGAATCTAATTCGTATTGTACGTGCCATACCACGAAAATGAAAACATCCCGATGCCCTTGCTGAGACGCTCGCCAACGGATTTCGAGCGCCGCGAAGGCGGTGTGGGTGACGCCATAAAAGTGAACGAGGTAGGGGACGATCGCGTGTTTACATGTGTACATGCGCGTGAGCATTCATGCGTTGAGGGGAAGGGAGGAGGGAGCGAAATTTTGGTTGGTACGGGTGGGAAGGAAGGAGAGAGGATTGCTGACCAGATGAGGGAGTTCGGAGGGCGGAGTGGGTCCTCATAAGAACGCGGAAGAGAGAGAGAGAGATAGAGAGAGAGAGAGAGATGAGTCTGGATGTGGGTAGAACGTGACCCCATTCCCTCAGTCAGAAAACTCGACTCTGGCCGATCCGGTTTCCACGGGGGTCATCCGCCGTGTGAACAATGGTTCCGCTAGTCCGAAATGGGGGGCTATGGAGTGTCGAATCTGTTTCCCCTCCTCAGTAATAAAAAAATCCGAGGATGCGCCACTCATCCTCCGCCGCCTCCCTTCAACTATCATATTAACCCACATTGGGGGAACGCAGGTGCTCACGCACGATCGGAGGGAAGAGTCGGTCTGTCTCTCTCGGTCTCTCCGCGGAAGCTCTCCTTCGACGGGTCTCCGAAAGAGGTTCGTCAGTGACCGCGTCGCCCCGTCATCGTCCGCGATATGGTCGTCGTAATTCGCTCCAGAGCCTTTGAGGGGAATGAAATGGTAGGTGATGAATGGTAGCAGAATGGAATACGAGAGAAAACCGTTCGAAATGTTTAATAGCACCGAATTCGATGAAGACGTGCGCGGCATATTTGTATCCACCGGTGCTAGTGAGCGCAGCGCTAGATCAGAGAATACCATAAAATAGGTCGAAATAGACTCTATAACCGAGAAATGCTACAGGTCATTCTTCCCCGACGCTATAAGGCTGATAGACGTTTTAGCTAGAGTTTATATTTGGTGCAGTGACAACCCCTGCCAAACGCAATCGGCGGCTTGCAGGGTAGTAACATAAAATTTCGGTTGTAGTTCGAACGCCTGCGTTAAAACGCCGATGCGTTAATCGAGAAGGATGACAGTGTAAAGGTAGATCCACTATCGAGCGGGAAAGTACGCGAAATGTCGATTCAAGAGCTCGAGTGACCTTTATTCACGATTCCAAAAGTGACCCTCAAAGCGTACCTCTGTAACCTGAGGTCGTCTCCATATTAACAATGCTTTCGTCGGAAAGATGATGAATTAGATGAGTTGACAGAAAAAGTAAAAGTCAAGGATCTCTTCCAATAGGAAAGTTAGAACTTATATGGAAGTCGAGATTCGCTACGTGCATCTATGCATATTTTTTCTCAGAATGATTTCTCTTCGACCGTTAGACAAGCCTGATATCGCGAGTGTGTTTATGGCCATTCCGAGATTCGTTTCTGGAAGGAATTCGACCGATTTCGGAACTGAATTTACCGCAAACGTAATCTATCGCACCCATGCGAGTAGAGAACACCGCGATAAACCCGACCAAATTCTCTTATGTTTCAGGTTTACACACGTCACCCGAGAAAAAACTCGAAAACAAGCCTTCAAAATTTTTACTAGCCGAGAGGAACATGATCCGTACGCAATGCGTTGCGAGATAACTGGACCTTTCCGCGATGTCCAGAATGAGAAAATAACGGTGTTAGGACGTGATTCGGATAATAGGGCGATCCCAATTCAAAAGCCTTTGAATCAATTAAAAGTAAATAAGCTACGCAAATACAGAGCACAATTTTGTTTAATGTATTAACAAATAATTTCAATTTAATGAATATGTAAACAATCTTACAATACAATATATCACGATTTAAAGGTAACAATTGCCTTAAGGATAAATAATAAAATTAAATATGTATATAAATAGCACAGAAGATAAAATAACACTATATGGCTTCTATTTCATTTTATATAAATTTATATAATTTGTCATTAATTTTTGAGACTACGCCTGCCTGTCTCATTCAAACTTTTATTATTTTTAATCATCGGAAAAAACTTCAAAATTCATATTAAATTTAAACACATAATATAATGGTACTGATTGTTTTAACGTCAAGGCTGTTTTGTTTGTCTGATCATACAAAATTTATTTCGAAACATTCTTTCTACATGTGCATTATGTGCCTGAAACGCAAACCGACAGAGAGACAATTTCTTCATCTCTGTGTTCTGATCTTGAATTTCAACGCCGAAAATAGGAATACCACCGATCGTAACAAAATTTAATAAGCAATTTTTGTATTTTCCGATATAACGTGATTCCGAATAAACACATTTAAGAAATGCTTGTGGCAAGGAGATTTTGAAAGGCAGAAACAAAAAATCCGGGACAAATAGGTGTCCCGAAGAACTTTATCGGGACAACGGGACGTCAAGTCAAAACCCGGGACAGTCCCGGAATTTCCGAGACGTCTGGTCACCCTACAGTAGGGAGGCGATGCGTATCCATCCCCTTCTCCCATTCCACTTCTTTGTTTATCTCCCCCTCCTCTCCTCCGCCAATCCCATATCTCCCTTTTTAACCTTTCGCATCCAATGACCTCCAATTCTCCTCTCTCTCTCTCTCCTTTTTCCTCTCTCCGCCAAGTTGAATTCAGGATCGATTCGGGGGAATGGGGCGAGGATGGACGTCTTCACGCTCCTTCTGACCCTAATAAAATCTTTAAGGCCTATATCATAGGTTGCTCCTCTTGAAATCTTAAAACAGACCTGATGATCTAACTGAGGTGTCCTCGCCATATTGCCCTCGAGATGATTTCGAGCGGCCTTCGGCCACAGACCAAAAGTAGGGTAAACAAAGTGTCCTGACTGATAATTTCGAAAGGAGGCATTTTCACTCATATTGATCGAGACTCGTTAAACCAGATAAAAGCTGCAGCAAATTTGCGTCCATCCGAGATATGAAAAAGAATCTAGCATACGGAATATGATGAGGTGATTATTAATAGGCAAGACTCGGGAGGAGTAACGGGGTTTATCCTTGATAAGTGAATTCTCGCTCTCATCCTCCCTCAAGCGTTACTCCTCGTTGTTGGCACTAACTTGAACACTTCTTCGTGTAAGTTTTCAGTTTTTATTTTATTAAACGAAATCATTATGCGCACCGATTATATACCTATATGCATCAAATATAATTTTGATTACTTAAATGCGATTATCATGGGCAATTCACGAAGGGGAAGTCACATCTCTATTTCGTTCCATAAAACACATGACTGGTTATTAAGATTTGATATGTGAGATCTACATGTAAAGCTGTCTAGCAAAATTCATTTTGGTCCAGTAGTTAAATCAATGACAAAAATACCATAACCCCTTTCCACATCGTTGTCGCATGACAAATTGGATCATACTTCCCACCTCCAAAATGTATAAAAGCCGATCGTGTCTCAACAAAAATTATAGCAGTAAATCACAGTCATTAATATCATAAATATTTAATTGTAATATTAACGTCTTTCAAACGATTTCATGAAAAATAAACATTTAACGCTCCGTCGTAACAACGGCGGCTCCAGGTTTCAGTCTTGGGGGACGAAGGGGGAGTAATCAAAGATGAAAAAATAAACTATTTGAAAATATCTTCAAAACCATACAGATATTCATTTGTAAAAAGGAAACAGATATCATTCTGTGCAACAAATAACATTTCTCCGATGTTATTTTTTATTATTTTATTATTTTTATTGTTGCTCTGAAATATTGTTAATTTGTTCGGAATTTCTATCAACAACTTGGATTATTGTATCTACTACTCCTTCCACACCGAACACACACACAAGCGAGGAGGGAAACCCAATGCCGGTATTATCTTACTCTTTATTAATTGTAAGAGCACCAAGGGAGCCAACTGCTTAACATCCCTTCCCTTGCGCGATCTCCTCAAATCATTTAAGTAGGGGACGGGATGATCCCAGGTTGAAAAATCCGACCTCCGCCGGATTCGAACCTGGGAGCGCTGTGTGGAACGCCAACACTCTGACCACTCCGCCACCGCCATCCCTACTCTGAAATATTGTATTGTATTTAACCCACCCCCCTGGATCCGCGCTTAGGTCGTAAATCTAAACCAGAGGTGGGCAACCTTTCCTACATGGTGGGCCGCATTGGTGCTAGCCAATGCTTAGGCGGGCGAGATTAGAGTTTAAGTCGGAAATTACCCAGAGCTTCTGCGCTATCATACGTGTGAAAATCAAATCTAAATCGGTTTTCTAGAGTTAACAATTCAAAATTAAAGGATTTGTTATAATTATGTTAACAAAAAATATGAATTTGTGAGTTAAAGTTCACAGATCGCTATTTCATCAAAGCTTTTCGGGCCGCAGAAAATTTTCTCGAGGGCCGCATGAGGTCCACGGACCGCAGATTGCCCACCCGTTTTAAACCGATAAAAGGAGTTTGCATTTAATTGGCAAATAAGAGCAACATGGACCATTCAGGATTACCAAATCGCATAAATATATATAGAAACTATGAACCCTGGCGTAGAGTAAACCTTTCCACGATTATTATAAACGTATTACATTCTTTGCAATAAGAAGTGCACCCCAAACGTGCCGCAAAAACTGTAATGTGTCCTTCAACATCCCACGAAAACCGTAATGCGGCCCTCGAGTATTTACCAGTCGGAGACCTATGAACTGACACTTTTTCCGAAGTTTCTGTCTCCCGATTCGCACTTCAATGCAAAAATTATATTTTTGTCGTTGCGTATAACGATAAAGAATATGATGTTTCTTTCCCAAATACTTCCCGCGGTTCTTAAAATCGATGCCTCATAAGAGTTAAATAAAATGTCTAGGAGGTCACGATTTCATGAATCACAGCGTTTTTACATAGATATCTTTCTTATGTTGCCAATTTCGGACTCTCTGACCGTAAAGATATTCTTCGGAAAAATAAAGATTTTTCTTTACTATTTATATTTTTGTAATCATTATTGTTCTTGTTATTATTATTATAAAAAATATGCTGCAAGTTGGTCATGAGGCCAGGTGTAAACAATATAATATGAGAAAAAATACAAAGTAATATTCGCAATTTAACAAACATATATTCTTGAACAAAATATATTTTCTCTCTTATTGTATTAACAGAATACCCATTTACAAACCAAGCGAACGAAGAAGACAAAGAGTAACATCGACTTTGAATTTTTATATTGTTAATTAAGTCTAATGTAAGGATTTTCAGGGTTTCTGGAAAGTCTTCATGGCTAACACGAGTCCTCTCCGTGCAGCCCATAAGAACAGGCTTAATTGTCAGATTTTCGTAGCTGTATATCTAATCTATCATCACTTAATATTTTTCAAAATTCTTGCCTTGAAGAGGCCTACTTCTGAAGGTAAAGGCTCTATGATTCCTATCTTCTATCTCCCTTTTTAAGATTGAATATTTCTCCCGTTACTTTTCTGCCTTAATGGCCTTCATTTTATTTTTGTCATCCCACCAACCTAATTAAATCGGCTTTTCCATCCTGTCACTAATGTCCTTCCAAGCTGGTTTGTTTACATAGGCGGTATATATCCCAAATAACCTAGCTATTATTCTCCGAGATTGTCATGTCACCAACCCAATTTATCTCCAATATCTGTAACACTCGCGTCCCTCTTAAAATTATCTAGCATGAATCGAGAATCTTCGCGTCATCTCAAGCTTTTAAATCCATCCTACCTAACGACAAAATTAAACCATTGCCTCATATTCTAACATTGGCCGCATTAAGGCATTGTGTCTAATCCGCGGGCAACATTTCATGTTACTGGCTTTCTAAGTCCTCGAATCGTTTCTTATTCTCTGGAAATTCACTCTCCCCTTCCAATAATGGCGAAGATCGTCCTCGACTCTCTTCGATGCACTCTTAAAACCATTCATTACGAAAATACCAGTCTTGGCGTATTGGATTTGGTCCTTCGGACACGCAAGATACACGCTGGCAGTGGGATGGACATTCTTATGTACCTCAACTGTTTGTTTGTATTTCTGGCTAATCAGCCTTTACAAGAGCACCAAGGGGGCCAACGTACCCTAACTGTGAGGGTGCTCTAAATGGGAACGAGGGACAAACTGCAGATATTTTGCAAGTGCTGATTTGATACAATTCTTAACTTTCTTAAATTATTCACAAAGATTTATAGGAAATAGTTGACAAGAAATACATTTAATCTTGGGTCGTATCATTGTATAAAGTAACTTACTTTACGGACCACGTGTTTGAGATATTTGTATTATATAGTCGTCTGCGAATAACCTAACCTCGAATTTAAGACATTTTGCAAAGTCATTTATGAAAGTTAGTAATAACAAAGGCCCTAATGCATTTCCTTGTGGAACTCCCGATGCTATTAACTCGTCTTTGGTGAATTTGTCTCCTACTTTAACTATAAGTTTACGATCTAAAATGAACTCCCTAATCCAATGAATCACTCCCCTATCTATTCCCACTTCCGCTATTTTTCCCACTAAGCTATGATTTACCCTGCCAAAGACCATAGAAGATTTATTTTTCGAAATGAAAAACATTGTTATCTTCTGGAACCGTCGACCTACTTTTCATACATTGAGGCACAAAAGGTGCGTTTCCTTCATACGATAATCGCCAAAAAAATCGTCTTATTGCGAGTGACGAGGGGGAATGGGAAGTCGAAAAGAGGTGAGCAACTGCTTCCCACGAGAGCGGTCCTGGCGATGCCGGATTTTCAAGTCGGGACTGCTCTACTTGGACGAGAGTGAGAAAGGAACAGATGTACCACATCCTATAACGGAATGCACGCGTGGAGTCGTGCGACCCGCGAAGGCTCGTTTCGTAAGGGTAGGCCAATGACGGCACTTGGTTTACCCTCTCCTTGAATGAGATTAATCCACGGGAAATCATGAATGGTCGCGTGTGTGGTCGGTGCCGCACTGGAAGCCCTATAGACGAAATAAAGAAAAGAAGTTGTTGTGAATGAAAACCATAACGTGACAAGGAATCAAAGAGTAGAGAAAGAAGAAAGCTGGTCGAATTTCTCACCGCTGAATGCCCATTTTAATTCAAACTGGATGACTCGGCATCCCGCATTGCGCAAAATGAATTTCAAAGTAAAATGGCAAAAAAATTCTTTTGAATAAGAAGTTACTTTCAATTACAGTTTAAACAAAGAGGTCAGAAAAATATACCGATTACTCTCCATCGGCTGATCCTAGATCCACCAAATTTTGAGCATTTTTACCCCTCGTATTGACCATCCTATTCTGAAGATTTGGTTTCTCCAATTTGCAGGATTTCAGAGATATTTCCGAAACAGGCAGACGGACAGACAAACCAAATACATAAGCAATATTTTTCGGAAACAAGCGAGAGAAGAATTGCGGAGCAAATTACATAAAGAGCTTTTTTCTTGTTTTAGGATTATGACATTATCATAAGATTACACCTTTGGTTGAGCTCGACGATCTCTTATATAATTTATAGACTCTCTTAAAAAGCATTATATCAATGCCATGTAATGATATGTTTCTCATTTAAAAGCAGTGGACTCGTTGCCACGATAGTCGCGATTTCCCATCTTCAAAAACAGGAAAATTTTCCCTCTCTCTTGGATTGAAAACAAATGTTAGCTCTCACTCGACGTGGATTTGAATTCTGCCTTCAAAAAATATAAACCCCAGTATTTAAACTACGGAACTGTTCACTTCCCGAGCTCCTATCTTAATTTTAACTGATTCAAAAAAGCAAATTTATAATGCCCTGCGTCGATTTCACGCTTTTCTTATGTGAGTAGATGTGAGACTAAGGAATTGGAAAAAGACATCGATCACTTCCAAGCAGCTGATCCTAGATCCACAAAATTTATGCCACGTGTAGTCCTCGTATAGACCAATCTACCCTGAAAATTTGGCTTCTCCAAATTGCAGGATTCCAATGCTATTGCTCGAAAAGACGGACGGATGCACAGACAAACCGAATAAATAAGCTATTTTTTTGCGACGAAAACAAATCTTTTTTGATTTTGGAGTTCCTTTCCCTAGGTGCAAAGATATTTAAAATTAACACTTGTATTGTCATCCAGTAGTTCATATTTTTTATTTTTTCATTGAAAAAATTAATGTCACATTTTTATATAAATGAGCACCTAATTTGCGTCCTTGCTACTTTCAAGGGGTGTATTTTCCACATAGACAAATATTTATGGGACATTTTGAAAATTTATGTTACGTTTATGCTGCAAGTATTAAACATAGAGTTGCAGCATTACGTCACCTTTTCAAAAGTTCCACCTTAAAAAATAATTTTAATTATTTATTGATTTGAATTTTTTGTATAGCGTCAATGCAACAAAACGAGGAAGTTTTTTGTATTTACCCTATGAAACCATATTTCCCATACCTTCTTAAATATCTCCAGAAAATTATTGCCGCAACCTTTTCCTTCCATAGCATTTAAAGAAAAAAATATTTGGAGATACTTCTATCTTTAGGAGCACCCTTAGTCCATTGGGCTCAGAAAAAAAACTTGCTCTTTAACATCGTAACAATTAAAGCTACCCCAAAAATGATTCCACTTTCTGAAACCACTGACGAAATTTCTTATCTTAAAATTGGCCGCAAGATAGGAAAGAGTTTCCAGGAAGCCGAGGCAGAATTCGAAAAGTAGAATGAAATGGTGAGGTAGGAGAGGAAACGGAGAAGACATCGGCGAAAGGAGATCTCGAGCCGAAATAGACGCAAAAGTAGGTGAAAGGGCACATCATCGTTAAATTTCGATAAAGTCGCAGGCAAAAAATTTTATGAACGGTATTTCAATGCCGGAAGTATATTCTATTAATTATTCGCGAGAAAAATTGACTACCGATGTCATCCTGACGATACGTAGCTGTTATTTTTATGGAGGCCATTATTATTTAAAAAACAGATAAAGAATAAAAATACGTAATTAAGCGCCTGCTAATATCAATTACGATTCTTTTGAAGTTTTTATAACGTTTGACTACCGATGTCATCCTGATGATACGTAGCTGTTATTTTTATGGAGGCCATTATTATTTAAAAACAATTAAAGAACAAAAATTCGTAATTAAGCGCCTGCTAATATCAATTACGATTCTTTTGAAGTTTTTATTACGTTTGGAAACATACTTATCCTCAAGGAAAACGTATCTTATTAGGGCTTTGATCCCTTTTTCAAGAAAGCGATATTTTTCCATTGCCCCAAAAAAGTGGCCCTCTCCTCGACTGTTGAACACAAGATACTCTTTCTAATCCTTTTTATTGCTTGTGCTTAAATCGCACAGTTTCGTGATAAAAGTGAACCTTGACCTTTGGAACGCTTAGAAAGTCGTAAAAACCTGGCCTTGCCATTTTCTATTCCTATTCGGAAAGAAAATTAGTTCTTCCGGTGGCAACCTCCGGCTAAGACTTAAATAATAGAGTTAATTCGCGGTGTAACATTAACAATTCCGAGCATACGAAGCTCATCGAATCAATGAGCGGGAGAAGAGGGATAAGTAGGCTCCAACGTCTGATGCGACTATACTTCTCGCGTTTATTATCTAAAAGCATTGTTATTGAACGTCGAAAATGAAGGTTGAATATGAATTAAGTATTAAATCGAAATAAAATTTATATAAAAAGTTAATGAAAGTACCCTATAAATGCACTTATTTAGTGAAAAATGATTATAAAATTCACCTAATTATATGATTCAGAAAGTAAGAATTGTTTTGGGAATATAAAATTTGTGGCAAAGAAAATTTAGTGATGATTTATTTATTAAAGTTTACGCCACACAACTTTTATATGACCAAGCCTCTTTTTACTTTCTGGAAGATTTATTATTATGTGAATTGTATACTTATTTTTTGTACATTTTAGCGCACATAAATGTTTGTTTCATTATTTGTAATTATATTTTTGTTTTTAGAAACAGGTTTATTATTCTACTCTGAATTTTTCATTGTATTTGTTGGTGTTCATTTATGAAATCAAATTTTCTACCCACATTTATTACAATAAGTGTGCCAAAAGTAAAAGAAAATAAGGAGAAAAAGCCCAACCATCCAAACCCAATCCTAATAATGTTATGAATGTTGAATGGGTAACTAATTTCACATAAAAAACAATGAAACATTAAGATTATAGGCTTTTGTTCTGTATCTATCATTAATGGTACTCAAATATACTGTTATCAGTTCAAATATGAGAACAGATTTTATATCTGATATTAGCCCAATTTTTTTGCATTGGTTTTTCCCACATTTTTTATGTTGGCTCACGTTTTAATAAATTTTGAATGGAAAGCAAATTTAATTTGAAAACAACAACAATCTATCAAAAAATAAACAGATTAAGGAAGTGAACCTCCACCAAAACTTATTCAGCTATCGCATAAAATGTGCTCAAAAAGAAAATTTTTTTGTTCAGCAAACATAAAAGCACTTACAAGCATGATGTCAATGAATAATGTGATATATATTTATTTTTGCTCATGTCGTATTGTATACCAATACGTATTGTTCAAAATTCAAAATAGTGTCGAAATATCGTGAATATGTGGACAGATGCGACGAAAATTAATAATCTTATGTTAGTCAATCATTCGCAATTAGATGAAACCGGCAAAAATGCAAATCACCTTGATAACGAAAGATTTTCACGTGAAAATGCGTAAAATTTTCGCGTTAAAACTGTTTGAACTCGTATTCGAAAATCAAGAAAAACCAGGAAAGTGGAATTTCGTTCTTTTAGGCGTTCTTTGGTTCAAGTCCCGAACTCGTACGATGTTTCTAAGTAATTTTAAAATGCAAACGGTTAATATGAGACACTCATATCACAGCGTGGCGAATTTCCAAAGTAAGCGTTTTATTAATATAGATTCCCATTCGCGCATGATACCGATTCATGAAAATAACGTATCCCGTTAACCAGGAGAGGAAATTCTGTGATGCAGTAGGGAGTTTTTGTTTACTTCTCGGCCCGTAGTTTGACTTTTTTGTTCAGTACGTTGGTTTGAAGGCTATCCACATCAGCGACATAAGGCTGCAGTAGATATTTGTTTATTCACCAATGGCAAAATATCGGTTGTTAAGACTATTGTAGCGACGTCAACAACGAATCTACCCATTTCTATATGCCATGTATTAAGTCTTCAAAAGACACAAGTAAGGAAAGGGCTGCTGAATCAGACAGTAAATAGCGTTTTAAAAATAATTTGGACAAAATGTGCACAGCGAGACGGAACACAGAATCGATTGGCGAAAAAATAAGTCTCTAGTTGCTTTCGTTTAGGGGGTTAGCGTGACAGACAAACGAACCGAACGCATAAACGGATTTTAAAAAAACGCAAAAATAGAAAAATATGTTTATCTAAAATATATTCTCAGATAATTTTCTACTCTTAAATGATATCATCACAGAAAATGAGCTAAAATAAATCGATAACCACAAAGTGCGCATTTGGAAATATTTAACATGTACGACACATTAGACGATTTTTAACAAAAATTAGTATGCATTGAGAATTTACAACAAACTCCTAAACCGTACGAATAAGGACGGTTTAGGAGTTAGTTGTAAATTCTCAATTTTTCGCCGTAGTCTCCTTTCTCTCATATAAAAATTAGTATTGTTTTCTTGCCCCAAAGAAATTTTACGGACGCAAGATGTGTAAATGGTGTGAAATTTTTATATCAGCTTTATGGGTCGTCGCGGTGGTGCCTTGAAATATAATTATTCTTTGAGGATATGCGAAATAAATGCAAAAACCTCGACAGTAATTGCAGCTCGGAGTCACTGCTTCTCCAGAGTACCCCTTAAATGAATATTTGTAATTTTTTAAATAATGAAAAATCGCATTCATGTTTCTTATTATATCATCTCTTCCGAGTATCCTAACTGGCAAAAGTTGTTTTGTGCGGGATGAGAATCACAAAGCCCGTCATAATTATAACAAAATCTGATGTGGCCACCACATGACTTTCTCCATACCTGTAATATTCCTAAAAATTCCAAATAGGCTACATAGAATAAATATTTTAAGAAACTGCGAGAAAATTTTAGACTTTACAAAGAAGATGCAAACTCAAACCATAGCCTTCTGATATTTGATATAGCCACAAAGCTCCGACAATTAAGAAAAGAAAAGGAGCGTTACTAACAATAAGACGTAACTAAGCGTCAATTGTTAACAATAGTCGTCGGTAGGTGGCGTGGTGGTGGCAGCTAAAAATATACGATATCTCTTAAACAATGCATTATATGGAAAAATGTTTCAAACAAAGGTTGTAGAAAATTAAATTTTCTACAACTTTTATTCCAATACATCTTTTTATTTAACAAATATTAAAGCAAATATTTCAAAATAACGGGTGTGACAAGAGTAAACACTCACTTCCGGTTAACCTATTTTTACCAAAAACTAATCAATTCTTGTGACTTTCATAAAAATGTTAAATATAAAATTTTGCGTTGACTCTATTAATAGTTTTTGAGTTAGAGCACCCACAAAAAAGCTACCACATACACACACACACACACACAGACATCATTGACAAAATGTTCAAAACGTGTCCAGGAGACCTCAAAACGTGTATTTCCGCTGAAATGTCGAAGTCGATTTTTTTCATTAAAACAATTCCGAGAAAGGACGAATAAATTACTGTAATATTATTTTGTTGAGTAATTTTGCTAATTCATCTTTTATTTGTCTGACTTATGAATGGAGTAAGAAATTCAAATTTACAAATGGAAAATGAAATTTGAAATACTGACGTAGATTCACAGCTTCAGTAATTACATCCAATTCTTAATTACTTCTGGATGGTTTTTATCAAATATAAATTGTATTGTATATAAGCTCAATAATAAATATAAATTGAATTGAGTTATTCTGTGCCAAGATAAAACTGTTACAATGCTCTCATGATAGCTCTAAGCTGGAAACTTGTACGGACTCTGCAGTTTTAGTCTTCGAATGATTGCATATATTACACCACATTAAAAATCCTACGTTTTTTGCAGTGACATAAAACAATGTCTCTGCGTTGAAGGGTAAAATTTAGAGACATCACATATAAATATACGAATAAACAGCATAGAGATTTTCATATTGCTGCTCTTGTTAAACTGGCGTGATAATTTAACATTTACAAAAAGGCAAGAAAGCAAGCAAAGTTTCATAAAACATATATGTGATTGAGAAAAGGTAAGACTCTAAATCAGAAGTCGGCAACCTTTTCTAATTACTGAGTTCCTGATTCTTAGGCGATATAAGAATGAAAGTATATATCACATGTTACCTAGAGATTCTGTGGCATAATAAAAGTGAAAATCAAGTCATTAAGAACCTTTTCGCGAGAAGAAGAAACAAGAATCCATGGCCATAATTTTAATTTAAAAGTTTGAAATTGTCTTGTTAAATTTCATAAATTGGCACACGTACCAAAAAAAACGTTCCTGAGGGCCGTATATTGCCAACACCCGCTTAAAACGATTATCAGTGATAAGAATGATTACACTTTCTCCACAGCCACAGACGTCTCTTTTATAACGGGCCAAAGCCGGAATGGAAGAGTTGAAAATTACGGTGAGAAGATTCCTTCAAAAAATTTAAAATAGAGCCGAAATCGTGGAATCAAGACGTATTCTTTCAACCTCTATCAGAAAAAGTTGTTGATAGCTATGAAATTGCCGAAGCGCTTCAATTTTCACCCCGAATTAGAGCCGAAATCTATGAAAAATGTTTTTTTTATTGAAAGAGCCATGTGTTCCGAAATAAATTTTCGATGCTAGGTCAGTTTCGTGAGCGTTCCAACCTATATAGCATCGTAAGAAGTTTCTCTCCGCCGCTTTGATTCCTACTTTTCCGACAACACTCACGCGATGCCCCTCGAAAAGAATACCAGATCTCGCAAAAGTGTTGCATGACCCCGGTTAGGCAAAAGAACGCCCGTGCACGTTTATTCGATTATCTTGTAGACAATTTAATTTAATTTTAAAACAATTTCGTAGCGCATTCGTTCAAATGATTGTTTATATATTCTGTAAAATAAAGATGTTTAAAAACTAACTTTTAAATTTGCGATGAAAATAAAAGTTTAAGCATATAATCCTTACTTATTCATAAATAATAACTATGAAATGCGCGACCATAACAAAGTCAATTGCGACATTAAACTGTTAATTTAAAAGTGAACAATCATTAAAACATATATTCATGTTTTGAGGCATGATTAAAAACTGAAAAAGAAGTGAAATTGTACATTCAATTTCTCGTTTTAAAAGTCTGAATTAGAGTTTTATTAGTTTTATCACGTACCTGGGGGTTATTCTTAGAACTATAAATGCAAAGTTGAGAAATACGTGAATGACGACAAAGAACTACAGCATGTACCATGTAGCCATTGCCATAGCCAGGGTATGGCAAAGGTGGTATTTGCCATAGACGCCACCTCCTAAAGGCGCCAAACGTTCCCGCAAAAAATGCTAGAAGCTTCTTTTTTCACAAATGGCTATTGACTAAACACTCAAATATTAAAGTTATTTTAAATAAAATGCAACTATTCTGTATTAAAATGCAGTAAAAATAATATTCTACATAACTAAAAAGTGTTTCTTAAAATTTTTCCATAGGTGTCATATCTCCTAGCTGTCCCTGGGCATAGAACAACTGTAAATAAAGTTATTATATCTAGATGAAAATATTTTAATAAACAGGTCAAATCATACATTGAAATGACTACGCGAGTATGTGTTGATTTTCATTAGAATTTGGAAAACTAAAACTTCTTAAGGTATGTACAACTGTTGTGAATATTTATTAATTAGTGCATTTACAATTTTTTATTTTTACTACTTTCAAACCCTCATTAATGAAGATTGAGAACGCATGTTTAGTAATTTCTGATGGCAGGTTAACAGTGGAGAAAAGTTGAATTTGAATGGCAAAGTTCGGGTAGAATTATATATGTATTTGTTTATGAATTTTAGTCTGCACTTTTTTCCAAGACCTGCACTTTCGCTGTTGATATGTAGAAAGATACAAATTTGAAAAAAAAAAATGAATCAAGCATACTATATGACTGAGATCATCACAATGTTCTGTGAAAAAATGGGCTATTTTGCTGCACGTTAGAGGTATAATGTTCCCCTATCTCTATTTAAATACGGGAATAATAAAAATTTAAGTCCAGAACAGCCAGTCAGTATCACTTTTGGAGGGAAATGTGGAATACGGTGTGACAAGAGTTCCACTTTTGGCGTCAGAGGATTCCGAACTCGACTCTGCCATGCTAGCGGGAGAACACAGCACTCCGCCTTTTAAAAAGGAAACGGAACAGTTTGTCTCGCTCTTCATTGCACAACATCTAATGCCCTCCCAGCTTTTCACCCCAATTTTTCCGTGTTTGAATCGCCGCACTGGGTTAGTGGCAGGAAGGGCATTCATCCGTAAAAAAATTACCGTAAGAAACGTAGCTGGAATGAGTCTACAACCTGACTGAAAACGGAAAGCTGGAATGCATACGTCGTTTCGACATCGAATGACGCCAACGCTGGCAATAATTGGAGTATTTCACAGGGCTCATTTCGTTTCGGTATGTAATTGATTGCGGACAAAAGAGTCCATAATGAATCCACGGATACCACAAACGCCGGTAAATGCAGCATTGTCTAATATTATTAGAACAGGTACGTCGAGGATGGGCAAATTCCGCGCTTATTCAGGGCGAAAAATGAAAAAGTGCTGAATTATATGAAATTAAGATATTCAGCTATTTTTATGATAAATCATAACTGATTACGACCTATATACAGGATGAGTCACAATTAAGTCCCGATTTAAAAAAAATGAAAACTCCGAAATGAACAAAGCTGCAGATTTAGAAATTTCAAGTTTTCACATTTAAAGTTTAAGTTTTCATATTTCCCGGTTCAGGTTTCCAATATCCCCTGTATGATGGCGCTGGTCGTCACAGAGTAAATATGGCGGATTACGCCGGTAGTGAGAGTGCAGCATGTATGTTGTGGTTTAGTGAATGTCAGTCTGCGACCGCTGTGCAACGTCGTGTTCGACGAGAATATGGAAAACAACCTCCCGTGCGTAAGTCAATCGTATCCTGGCACTCACGTTTCCTTGCAACTGGGTGCGTGGTGCACCGCCAACCTGCCCAGTGGCAAGTGTCGCATGCGTGCGGGAAGTTTACGGGAGGAGTCCGAGAAAATCCACCAGGCGTGCAAGCAAGCAGCTAGGGATCCCTCAAAAAACGGTGGCGTATCTTGCGGAAAAGACAATGAAACCATACAAACTCCAGTTGCTGCAGGCAGTATCCGATGAAGACAAAACCAAACGATATGACTTCTGCAAGGAGACGTGCGAGCGCATGGAGATGGAAGACAATTTTCTTTCAAGGATTGTTTTTAGTAATGAGGCCACCTTCCACATTAGTGGCAAGGTGAATAAGTACAACACCCGCTTTTGGGGAACACAAAATCCAAATGTTATTGTGGAGCACGAACGGGACAATTTTTAACAGAAGGTCGTGAAACAATCGGCGGCTAGCCGATTAATTTTTTAATGGGATTTCCATTTGATAATTCATTTCTTAATATTCGTTATGAATCAATGAGTAGCCAAAAAATAACAATCTGATAACCTATGAGTTTGCAATATATCGTGGAAAAGTGCAGGTGCCACAAAAGGATTTTTACCTCGTGTACTCTAAACAATGGAAGCTGTTGAGGGATTCAAAGAAAATTATGTGAATGTTATGCCGCAACTTAAATAACTCAATTGTCAGCCCCTCATTGTATGGCACCTCGTCCATCTTACGCCCTTTCTAAAAGTTATCACGGCCTGTTTTCCTGCTATCCCACAGCAAATATCATTTCGCTTATATCTTTAATTTGTGAAAAGCATTCAATCGAGGAATTCTTAAGTTTATTCCTTGTATAGTAAACAACATCGGCGTTGAATGCGCAGGATTTCAGACTTCTTCAGTGCCATTATGTTTCGTCTATTTCATATGTTCCAACAAAAAAACTAAAAACGCATCCTATCTCAATGTACTAGAGAGCAATATCAAACATGATTTTTTCCGTCGTCTCCACACGAACCATAAAAATAAAACCGCATTTGTGGAGGTAATCGTGAGGAATGTAGCAGAAAAAATTGTTCCTATCATGAGAAAACTGTATCTCTATTTATGCGACAATAGAATAAATTTGAAGAATTTGTGTAACATTATGAAAAGTGTTATGGTTTTAACAAACGTAGATAAAAATACGAATTGAAGAAAGAAAGCAGGAGACGAAGACAACTTACCCACTAACTAAATTCAGTTTAAATCCAATGTTTTACGAGCGGCATACAACAGAATGAGGAGCGTTGTATTTTCTGGTAGGGACGTTGTAATTATACGCCTAATTATTCCATTTTTTTTGGAAACTACAGCAGAAAAGGTAGCCTTAAATCCGGTATGATTTTAAACTGTTTCAACAACTGTTAACGTATCTGAGAGGCGTTCTGGTCAGACTGCCTGACAACAAACACATTCCTTAAGACAGGCGATTGGTAAACTCACTTTATATAATGGAGTCTCTTTATAATGATATTGTACCATATTTGGCTGCTCGAGTCCAAGGGAGAGTTGTTTAAACGTCCTGACTGCAACTGCTGTAAGTTAAAGAACATCGGACAAAATTGCAAGTAAGCTACGATTGCGAATATGATCAAAGATACAATTATATTCATGCCAAAAAAACATTTGCACATCTCGGTATAAAAACTCATATCTTTTGAAAGCAAAATAACGGTGAATTGAATTAATTATCAATAACAAGGACTGTTAGATACTATTACCGCGCCTATGGAAGGAAGTCAACTTTTGATTTGAGTTATTCAGTCTATTTTGATCGCATTAAAACAGAAGGTATAAGCAATGACTCGGGCAGTAATTAAGTGAAATGAATACGAGCCAAAAAAATCTGTCTGAACGTTAGAAGAAAAGACTCCAAGGATAACACATAAAGGATAATTGATGATTCGTGTGTGTGCCAGCAAAAAAGATCCCATGGCAAGTAACTCATTGCAGCCTCAGATTGCCCTTTTGATAGAAATAAATTTGACTATTTTCAACAAGAAAAGCTAACTATAGTAGATAAAGAACACAGCTGAAACTGTTAGTCTTTGTTTTCATTTAAATTTGTAGATTAATGAATGAGGAAATTTAATATTTAGAAATTAACTAGATATTCACTGAAGGAAACCGCACAATAAAGGCTTGCCTGAAACGTTATCCACCGAGTTCACGAGGTGTGAATTCTCTCTTAATGTAAACAATGACCCGAGAGATTACGTTCACTGAATACTATTCAGGGTGAGAAACGGGCGAGGAAGCGGAAACCTTATTGAATACTGAGATTGATGATTAAATTTGAAGCACGTAATAGTTGACTTAACTTGGAGCAATATGAGACTGTGTAAATATGTGGAATTTAGACAATAATTTAACGTAAATCTGTTTAGTTCTACATGAGATATTTACCTTAGACATCACCCTTAGTCTATTCCTCTTTGCAAAGGACTCATAACCAAAGAGCCAGTGGCCGATTTTTTATCACATTATCACCCTTAAGCTATAAAATCCATCAATCCTTTTCTAATGGTTATGTCTGAGCTATCATTTGTGTAGTGTAGGTACGCGAGGAAATCAATTTGTCTGTCCGCAGTAGTTACGTCGGCGAGTGATTTTCCCTTTTGTCTCTTGTATTTAAATTTAATTAGAACTCTTGGATGCCTGGCAGAGTTACATTTTTATACTACTGAGGAATACCGTAAATCCAAACTGCTTGAGGCAAAGCGTTGAAATTTTTAAAATCTCGGATTTTGGACATAAAGAACCGCAATATATTTTTCTAAGCGTAAGTGCGATGAATGTAAATAAATTACCGGAAAATCTCGTAACCAACTTAACCCAATTTATATTATATGTTAAATAAAACCAACTTAGTATCAAGTAAGGATATACGCGACAATGCCTATTATCAATATTTAATTCTGTGTTATCGAAAATTTCTGCGCTGTTCAGGAGAATATTTCTTTACATGAAGCCTCGGATATACGTTTAGGCGCCATAAAAGATCTGATATGGAGACAAGTAATAAAATGAAAAAATACTCACCATACACTCGAAACACGCACACACTTAGGTTTATGGGCAGTTACACAGCTCCAGGGATCACATCACACACGTGCAGGCTTAATGGCTGCTACTGCAAACCAGGAGCCTAGACGTTACATGCACGCAGTTATACTACTAATGCTCGCTCCTCCAAAACCACTAATTGCACCAAGATGCGCATTTTCACAAACCATAACATCATCTTCAGAAGGTAACCACATGAAAGATGAAGTAATTCATTGGTAAAACTGAATAAAATGCCAAATTACATACAACCAAAAACCCATTACTAGATTTACTTACTTAAAAATATTTAATTTCTGATCTTCAAAAGATACTCGAGTTGGAGAGCGATTGAGTGCTAGAGGCGTGGAATTCGAATAATAACAAATATATCACTCAGTTGATGTGTAAAAATATATCACCATTCATTTGGACAGAGTGACACCGAAATGGTACGTAAGCTCAGGCAGCTCCGAGTAAACGTAGTGGCTACGTTCAGAACCTTCACGCTCGAATAGGAACTCGGCACTTCAGACTATGTTCAACCAAAAGAATGAAGGTATTTGATCCTTCAAAACAGTGATAACAGAACTTTTCACTGAATGGGTCGCATACGACATTTCAAATAACTGATTGGTCTCTGTTCAAATCTCAAAGATTTAGTTTTGAGAATTTTTAAATCGTGTATTGTGCCTATATTAAAAAAAATGTATTGGATTCACGTTCTCGAAACATATCCTTTAGATTTCATAAATGAAATCTAATGACACCTCCTTCTGGCATATAGTATATGCAGAATACGCATGTTTCCAAGAATGTATGAGGTACGGCGAGCAGGATGAAATCACTGCGCGGGTCGGATATGGCCCGCGGTCCGTAGTTTGGAGACCCCTTCGTTATCAAATCACGTAATACGATAGGTTACAAACGTCGTGCCTAGTGCGAAAAACGCGTAGTTTCATTCCTCCTACAATATTAAATTAAACTGTCATTATTACTTCACGTACTGTTCTCACATTGTATCACTCAATTATAACAATTTTTAAATTAAGTTGACCATGTATACTCGTTGGTGGTTATACAATTTATCTTCGGCTCTACAGTTTGGGGCGGGGTGTCGGTGGTGTAGTGGTTAGGACGCTGGCTGCTACTCGCCTGCTGCTTGAAAAGGCAGCGGGTACGAATCCTGCGCAGGTAGGATTTTTCCAAGGTCGCTCGGCCCCCTGTTTGTCTGGTTTGAGGAGACCGCGCAAATTCAGCTGTTCCCTCCTTCGGAAGGGACATTAAGCCGTGTTCTTCGTAAGAGCAGGCAAATGCCGGCACCGGGTTTCCCTCCTTCCTTCCACGGCTATTCACTGCACTACCTCTGAGATACCCATTTATGCTGTAAGAGAGGCGAATTGGCTGGGCACTCAAACAACAAACAAACAAACAGTTTGGGGCGTTGTAAAATGAAACTTATTTATATGATCGCGACCTTTTATGTAGGGTAAAGCGAGGAGAGATGATAGGGGTAGGAGAAATGACGCATCTCTAGTTTCCATAGTCATAGACAGGGGGCAGCAACGACGGTCAGTGCAGTGTGAACAATGAAGGAGAAAGTACACGTTGACAAATTCATTCTTTAATGTGCAGTTTTTTTGCGTGATTTACAAACGAATTTCATTCGCAGCTGTTGTTGGTAAGTAAGTATCTCGTGAACTATTGATAGTATAATAATTAAATAAAAAGTATCTTCTTGCAGAAGCAATCTGCTGCTAACATTACCGATTCAGCGTACATCGCAGAAAAGAAGAAGAAAAATAGTATCCAAGCATAGGAGAATGATGACGAAAGCAAGAAGAAAAATTGCTGTCGGAGGTACAGGAATGCTTAAAACGAGAAAAAGACGCTGAAAAGGTAAAACAGAAGAAAATCAATAAAAACAAAATGGATCATCTAAGAAAACCGTTAAGCGGAGAAAGAGGTCAAGACGCCGTTTGTATTTTCTGTCGTCATCGTCATAAGATGATGAAGAAACAATACTGTATGATGATCAATCTAAAGACTACAACGTAGATGAATGTGTTGAGTGCCTTGAGCTTGACTCTTAACACTCAGCCTACATCAGACTGGATCCGGTGTAAAGTGTGTGGCAGATGGTTACACGAAACCTGTTCTATCTACTCTGGCATGTGCGCTTTGTGTGGTGGAAATGAAAATAGAAAATAAAAATAAGTCCATTTTATTGCTTAAGTTTGTTACGTTTTCTCCTTGAACCTTTCAATTTTTGTAACCAATATTCACTATATTTCATTCTCATTATTTTGTTTTCCAGAGATTACTACTTTTCAACGTCTTTTACATTCTTGCTCTTATTAATTTGAATTTTTGTTCATTTTTGTGTATTTTCTGATGTTTGAAGGAACTGTGTTGGTCCTCGCTGGTAACAATCAAGGGGGCCAATTTCTTTAAAGTTGCCTCTCATTTTTACACTTCTTGAAGTTGTTATTTACGCCCATGTCGATACTTTTGTAATAAATATGAAACATAAAAAATTGTGGTATCCTAAGTAGATCTTGCTTTTCGATTTACCAACACGTATATTCCCATAAGCCATCTCTCCTACCCATAGTGCGTCGTCTTACCTACCCTAGGAGGAGAGATGGCAAAAAAAAGGGGGTTTTGAAAAATCGCTTATAATCATAATTGAAGCCTTTTTAAAAATCTATTTCTATTTTCCTAATATAACTAATAACCGTAGAATGCATTATTATCAGCGATCTCATGATTTCTCACCTATTCTAAAATCTACGTATTTTTTGTTGAATTGTGCGTCATCTCTCCTCGCTTTACCCTACTTGTTTATACATTATCATTTGTTATTGGGGCATTGAATAAAGGGTTATGCAGGACAGTGACACATAGATGCTATTAATAGCATAATATCAGACTTCTGGTAATTTTATTGATCTATAAAACGAAAAATCTGATTTGGCCACCACATGACTTTTTCCATGCCTGTAATATTTCTTATAATTCCAAATACGTTAAATGATAATATATATTTTAAGGAACTGTGAGAAAAATTTAAAGACTTGACAGAAAAATCTGATGTGGCCACCACATCATTTTCTTCATATCTGTAATATTTTTAAAAATTCCAAATAGATTACATAATAAAAAATATTTTAAGAAACTGCGAGAAAATTTTAGACTACAAAGAACAGAAATAAACTCAAACCATAGCCTTCTCATATTGGATAGAGCCACAGGGCTCCAACAATTAAGAAAATAAAAAGGAGCGTTACTAAGATGTAACTAAGCATCAATTGTTAATAATAGTCGTCGGTAGGTGGCGTGGTGGTGGCAGCTAAAAAATTTAGTTTTTAAGATATCTCTTAAACAATGCATTATATGGTAAAATATTTCGAACAAAGTTTGTAGAAAATTAAATTTCCTACAACTTTTATTCCAGTATGCTTTTAAATATATCAAATATTAAAGCAAATATCTCAAAATGACGGATAAGTGACAAGAGTAAACACCCACTTCCGATTGACCGAATTTTACTAAAAACTAATCAGTTCTTGTGACTTTCGCAAAAATGTTAAATATAAAATTTTGCGTTGACCTGATTAATAGTTTTTGAGTTAGAGCACCCAAAAAAAAGCTGTCGCATACACACACACATCGAGAAAATGGTCAATACGTGTTCAGGGGACCTCAAAACGTGTATTTCCGTTGAAATCTCGAAATCGATTTTTTCATGTAAACAATACTTTTCCCTATTATTACGTATGGAGAAAGTAAAAATCTCAGCGACGAGAATAATCCAGCAATAAAACAACCTTAATCCTAGCAAGAATACGACGATAAATTCCAAGAAAACCACATTTAAAATTTAGTCTGAAAAATAGTATCTAGTACGTACAGATGCATGATGTTAAACGTTAACACAATATACTCTCCATTAGCCATAAAAATGTAAGGAAAAAAAGAATCATCTCATCATTATTATAGAATGATAAGTTTTTAAGCGCTCAATATGGGTTACATACCAGTTTTTTACGAAGCATTTGGTAGTATAATCAAATATGCATTAAGCGACCTCAAAATTCCGGAAAAAATCCTAGTGGCCGGAAGGGAGTTTTACAGCCGACAACTTTATCCGGTAGCCACTTTACTTAACGAGAGTTACTCAACACATTTCGTAACCTTAACTGTCGCATACACACCTGTACCGCAATTGTTTGTTTCGGCGGTGGGAATTTGGAAACCGCTTAAGAGTTCTCGTGTAACCACAGCGGGCTACACTAAGGTGACCAGATTCTTAGGAGGGAAAACCAAGAAAATCCGGGACATAATCGGGAAAAAATCCGGGATAACCTGAATTTTGTATCTTTTTTATTATTTGTACAGTAGAACCCCGATTATCCGACATGACAAATATAAGAATTTTTAAGAATGAATACCCAAAAAACTACGGGACTTAAAAAATATAGCTCCTACAGCACTGCCAGTTTGGCATTACAGCCAAAAAAATCCACGGATAAGCTCTTAAAATTTTCGAAGCTGGATTTTTTGTCAAGTAACAAATACCAATCACTCGCTACTTTAAAAAATAAACTCTTTTATTCGCAAAATTATTATAAATGCTATTTATGATTGTGATATAATTATGTATTTGATGGTCATATTGTGTTTTCGTTGGAATTAGAAATAGACCGAGTTTATAGATATTTGTACCTGTTTTTTCATTAGTATTCCGTATTATCCGACATTTCCGTTATCCGACCATCCCTCGGTCCCGTTTCGGATGGACATATAGGGTTCTATCGTACTTAAATTAAAAGTAAATAAGCTTCGCAAATACAGAGCACAATTTTGTTCAATGTATTAACAAATAATTTCAATTTAATGAATATGTAAAAACTCTTACAATACAATATATCACGATTTAAAGGTAACAATTGCCTTAAGGATATATAATAAAATATATATAAATAGCACAGAAGATAAAATAACACTATATGGCTTCTATTTCATTTTATATAAATTTATATAATTTGTCATTAATTTTTTAGACTACGCCTGCCTGTCTCATTCAAATTTTTATTATTTTTAATCATCGGAAAAAAACTTCAAAATTCATATTAAATTTAAACACATAATATAATGGTACTGATTGTTTTAACGTCAAGGCTGTTTTGTTTGTCTGATCATACAAAATTTATTTCGAAACATTCTTTCTACATGTGCATTATGTGCCTGAAACGCAAACCGACAGAGAGACAATTTCTTCATCTCTGTGTTCTGATCTTGAATTTCAACGCCGAAAATAGGAATACCACCGATCGTAACAAAATTTAATAAGCAATTTTTGTATTTTCCGATATGACGTGATTCCGATTAAACACATTTAAGAAATGCTTGTGGCAAGGAGATTTTGTAAGGCAGAGACAAAAAATCCGGAACAAATGGGTGTTCCGAAGAACTTTATCGGGACAACGGGACATTAAATCAAAATACGGGACATTAAATCAAAATCCGGGACAATCCCGGAATTTCCGGGACGTTTGGTCACCCTAGGCTAAATTCGAAAATCTTTGGAATATTTTCTCAATAAAGCATCTTGAAAAAAGAAAATTTTATAATGTATGCTTGCCATAACTGGTTAACCATTTACAAATTGCGTATAGTATATTATGATTTGTGGAATGCTACATCTATATTTACCAATGCTACGTATCAACTCTCTCGTGTCATTTGGCTCCGTGGAAGGCCATCAAAAGCGTAACTATTGATTGGTTGACGCCATGACGATGGAGTTTTCCGAGGACATCGAAACACAATATGACTCCCAGGTTCCAATCAAAAGGTTGAATTCATTTATCATTTACGGACGATAATTCCTCTTCTGGAAACACGCAGCAAAAATCCAGTGGTGCGTGAGAGTGTTTCTCAGCAACAAAGAACGGCTGATCACCCTTTCTTGTTCATCGAATCTATAAATATAATTCTATCATTAATTTTTAATTTACTCGCTTCTCTGTACGTGCGCCTCAGCCGCACAACGGAACGGATACTTAACAGTCTGACACGGTACAGCCATTACATAAATTACAATCGCTGAAATGACCTAGCGAACTGAGCCGGGAGCGTCATTTGCCAGCTGATATCCCCCCCCTCAAAGTCACTAACAACAGGGCCGATACGTAGATTGAATAACTCAGTCGAACATTTGTCGCTTTTGCTCTCTCAAAAGAAGTGGATGACAATCTTCGGGAACAAATGCTCCAAAGTTGTGTCAAGAAAACTCTTAACCATAAAAGAATTGGCTACATTTCCACTTTCAAAGAAAGTATAAATTTACAAAAAAACAACAAATATCTTGGTCGATTTTCCTGATGTACTAGGTAGGTAAACTCGTTTGTGAAAAGTGTGAAAATTGATACAGCCCACCGGTTTCGGATATATCTATTTGTCCATTCCTAACGTAAACCATTTCTGTATACCCTGGCGAAATGTTTTGATTCTGACACTTCTTCCCAAAAATGTTCAATTGCGTTCGCGGGCTGAAATGTTTGTTTCCCAACAATAAAACATACTAAGTCAGACTGCAAGACAAGAACGCTGAGCTGATCAAACATTCCGTTTCTCATTAGACCTACAGTCAGCACAAAAGATGTAAATAAGATTGACATCTGAAAGCTCTTTCAGCACGCTCCAACCTCAATTCAAGAAATTTAATGTAATTCTACCGAGTGAATGCGATTTAAAAGCAAAAGTGAATTAGAAAAATCTCACGTGATAGGAAATTCAATGCCGAACCATTCACTTGGTGACAGGAGTCCAATGGCTTACATGTGGCTTCAGAACCAACAATTGGTGAATTGCCATCGAGGTTGGCACAATGTTGGCAAAATATACAGGATTTATACTGAATGTTGATTAGATTCAAAATGATATTGATACGTAATTCAATTTATACGTTGTTCATTTTTCAATGCTGCTAGTGTGGTAAGTTATTTATTCGAAAATTGAATCAAGTTTTTATTGTAAGAAGAAAGTTTACGTGCTAGTTGATTATGCAGTTAATCTAAACGCTAGTGGGATTCAAATACGCCGTTTTCCGAGATATTAAGTGAAATCAGCAATCGTTGCAGAGATATTTTCGTCTTAACGCGTGAATACCTACGTAATTAAGCATTAATGAAAGTAAAATACGAATGTAAAACTCATTAGATGCGTGTATCCGGTAGTGTTACTTGATATTTTTATTGTAAATAAAATGCAATTTTTGCTGCACTCTTGGAGAATAATCTCTAATAAATATATTAATCATAGAAAATTAACGCATTTACTGCGTTTTATCTCAATCCGGCAGGCGCAATGCAACAAATGTGAGATTAATCGAAGAATAGCTTTTATATTGGTTATAGAATAGTTTCCGCGCTGTTTTCGTTATTTTTCCGCTAATTTTGATTAAAATCTTTCGCGACGTTGCGGTTAATTTAACCCAGTAAGTTTTAACTCACACCTTCCAAAAAAAAGTCTATCGTAAGCTTTATGCATTTAAAGTTATCTTCTTCTCGATTAATAAACATGTCTTCACACATATCACAGCGGTCACCTCTTGAATACAGAAAATGTGTATAATTTAACCTTTATGTTCTGACTGCACTCATCAAAAAGACATTAATGTTATATTAATATCTAGCTAGTACTATTTATCTTTCAGCCATGTAGTGTGCGAAAAATGTCCGCTGGTTTGAGTAATAAATTTTCAGAATATTCACCCTACCAAATAACAGCTCATTCTCGCAGTAACATAATACACATTACTTAAAGGTTACAGGTACAACAAGAAAGTTGTCTGAGCAAAATAACAGTGGCTAAATGACACAGCTAAAATTTTCGAGTTATTTCTTATATTACAGAATTCATCCAAAACCACTCGAAAGCCGCAAATAAAACCGTTTTTATAAAGGTCGCACGTAACATCAACAAATCTTTCTCGTTAAATTCTTGAAAATGGAGATTCGCAATTAATCTAGAAATTTAAAGATCCATTTACGACATCCTCGTAAAGATTGCGATCTTATCTGATTCAGCTAATGGTATACATGACGCTTAGAGACCTTTCATAACACGATCGCACTTCCCCCGTCGGTCCGTCAAAGCATTGTTGAAAGCTTTCTACTTCGCTATCCGCATATTACGCACTCTTACTACATCCACCTGCTAAGCTCGGAAAATGCTTTCCCCGGCAGAGAGGCTATACAGTTGACCGAGCACGAATAACGTAATATGTCGCGTTTAATCGACTATCAAGGAGGATTAAAAAATACCGAGTCAAGTCTCTGTAAACCTAACGTCCATTTCCGATTACTCGAAAAACGAAATTTCTTTCATCATTTGTACGTTTCACTTAAGTTGTATCAATCGAATTTTTAATATTTCCAAATGTTCTTAATTCTGAATTAAAATTTTATTGTCATGAAACGTTTCCTTTTATTTCTTTATTTCATTTATGAAACTTTCGACCCTAATTTGTCAACGAATACAATGATAAATTTATTTTTGTAAACTGGTTAGATAGTCAAGCCATAACATCGAATCGAATCATACATAAAAAACAAATTTTTACTTGAAAGAGGATACAGAGTGTACGTAAAATCATTACTAAATGCAGTGGCATACCCAAGGGTGGGAGGAGGGGGAGGGGTTCATGTCCGGACTTCCCCTCCCCATGAGAATGTCTCTTTTGCATAAACTCACATGCAAAATCCAGTCCAGACATGAATTTCAATTATGAATGTCTCTCAGTGATATACAACAAATCTACGCTATAAACAAACGAGAAATAAATAAATTGAAAAAATTATTTACATTTTTTTAACAGATCCCCATTTCCAAATTCCTGGGTATGCCTTTGACTGTATCGATTTCTTTTTCTAATTCAACAATATATTAAGTACAAACTCTAATTATTTCTTTCATATTTGATTGATTATCGAGATGAAATAATAATTTATTGATAAGAGGTCTTTTAGTCAACTTAAATCATTATTTTAAATGTAAAAAAGAAACTAAGCAATTATAGTGTTATTAGAATATTGGAATAAAAATGAAAGCCAGAAAAGAACTTGTAATGCTAAGAATAAACTGGATTTTGCTGGCCTTAACTAGTGAATAGTTAGACAAATAATCTTTGCGAAAAAGGGCAGTCTTGTAGTAGCCAAAGGGATCCGAGCCTGTACAGATCAAGTGAAGATTCTGTACGTCACAGCATTTCGTTCATAAATTAATTAATATCTACAGTAAAACATGAGATTATGTCAAAATAAGAGGTTATATGAAAATCGGTGCTATAGTTATGATGCAAATTTAAACTCGTGATATATGATTGATTTTCATTTGTATCATGAGTAAATTCCACAAAGTGGAGACTGAACTTATTAATCATATTCACACTTGTGGTTGCAGCGTGAAGGTTCAGCATTAACTACAGCAAACGTAGGGCGATAGAAAAGATTTTTTTTAAACCGATGCATTAATTCAATGCGGAAAACATTTTGTAGGCCCAAAGAAGGACACTACAAAGAAATATAAGAGGAAGTGGTGGTCTTTGTAGAAGAGAAACATAAAAAGAGACTGCCAGTTACACAAGAAACTACCGTATTAGCCCGAATATAATGTGACCACAAGTATTTTGAAAGGAATTTTAGAAAAAGACGAAAAACATTTAATTTTCTCTATTTTGCACATTTAAATTACCTGTAAACTCATGAATTATGTACTAAAGGGGGGTAATGGGGGTAATACGCAGTTATTTTTTAATGATACAAGTATTCGAATATAGTAAGAATGATCTCCTCAGACCCCTACCGAGTATATTTGTACGATGTAGCATCGTAACATGAACGTCCAATTCACTTACAATGTAGCAATTATAAAAATATGCGCTGAAACACGCGTCATGAAACGCGCCGATACGCAGTTATTTTTTAAAGATACAAGTATTCGAATATAGTACGAATGCAACAAGTACTCGAATATAGTACGAATGCGACTTTCAAAGGTACATATTGAGGAAAAAAAACATCGCACTATATTCGGGTCAATACGGTATATGACATACAAATGAACTCAAAGAATTATCGTCTTATTGCTAAGATCAAACTGATAAATCAGGAATCTCTAAAAGCCTTAAAATGGTTCTGAAAACCAAATAGATTAGAATCTACTGTCAGTGAATTACCACGGATGATGGCAACCTTCTACGCATATTTGGTTTTCACACCAATTTATGGATTTTGGAAAATATATATAATCAGCTTACACAAATGATGATCTACATATACCTGTTACCCGCCAATTCACCAAGTAGTGGGTGGCAGGAGGTGCAATGAACCAAAGCATACCTAAAAACAACATCTTCAAAGTAGAAACATCATTTAAGATACCAAAATGGAATTTGAAGTCAATTGTTGATTGGATTACCAGGTTACACAAGGTGAAATGGCTTAGCTCTCTTTTCCACAAGTTATACTGAAAAAATAATTAAATATCAGCAGCATATTATCCATATGTGGCATGAGCATAACTATATGTTAGGTACAATGGACAATGCAAGCAAAATGCATTTTTTGACGTGTCTACAAATACTACGTTAATTAAAGGAAATGCAAAATCTGTCGCTTATAACTATTGATAATGACAAGTTGAATATAACAGCTATGTTATCACCAATGACTGATGGGAACAAATTGTTACCTGTTGTACTAAAGAGAAAAAATCTGCCTAAGGAGTAACTACCAGTAGGCATCATCTTTAAACGTAATGAGTAAAGCTAGATGAGCAATGAATTTATGATCCAGTGGCTCAATAAAGTTTTGAGCAAATGGTAAAGTGCCCTTTTGAAAAAAAACATGAAATGCTAATAAACATTTGCAATGGATGAATTTTGAGGACATCTTATGAACAATGTGAAATTCTGATTTTTTCAACTTAACCTATATCTCATGTTTGTACCTGAAGAAATGACCTCTCAACTACAAGTACTTGATGAGCTGATTACAATCAATTCAAAAAGAGCCTATGCCATCTTTATGGCGAAAGATTTTTGTCAACGACTGGACACACCAGCAGAGAAAATTAAAAAATCATCATATTTTACTAGGACATTGAGTAAAATTGGATAGGACAGCATCTCATCAGCATCTACTGCAGTGGCGGCTCGTGTATAGGCACTGCGGAACTGCAGCACCCCCTATTTCCACTTGATATTATCAATAACATTTAATATAATGAGTCCTTTTTTCTTTAATTATTTCTTTATTTTTGTAGTACAATATATATTCCTTAAGCTTAATGTCAGTACTTCAGTAGCCATCCCCCAGTTTATGAAAAAGATACAAAAATCTTTGTATGGAACTGTGCGCTTCACAATGCCAGTGACGTGGTGTTTGACTGTTGTGCACATGCGCACATAGGAGGGGGGTGGGGAGGAAGGCGGGACTGCCAGGTAGAGAGAGCACTGTTGCTCTCGCAGTGCCGGCTCTGGCGTGATGGTGGAAGGAAGTTTTTTTTTACTCAGCATGTGTTGTGCTTAAAAACCGTGTACCATATTCTTGAATGTGATAAAGTGTAGAATTAGATTATTATTCTGCTTCCAGCTATTCTATTTGATTCATTTTTTTCGGTTCTTTTATGTATTTCATTTTTAAATGAATAGATCAAGCTTGAACTGTAACAATTTAAGTTAAAGTAAGTAAAAAATGTTTGGTTTTTTTTGTTAAGATTTTATCAAGTTCCTGAATAAATTTTCTTTTTATACATGTTTTTTCCTTTTACAAAATTTTAAAACAAAGGTTTAAAATTTTCTGGAGCAGCACCCCCACTAATTTTAGCTACGAGCCGCCACTGATCTACTGTTCAGGAATTTAAGAAGCCCATTCAGATAAATTGGCGAGAGATGGTCGAGTGGCTTTCGTGCTGGCCTTCCACATAGACTTCTAGTATAGTCTTTGAGGTAAACATGATGATGTTTAGAAAAATATTAATGGAATGAACGATGCTTATGAGGATAAGGAGAGATGAAGCACCTGTTCTTGCAAAGAATGAATTAAAGAAAACGATGAATAGATGTGGATTGAATGAGTATAATAGTTTGCGAAGAAAAATTATAAAACTATAAATATTTTTTTAATCACAAAAATGGCATATAGTACTGTACCACAAAAATTTTTTATTAATGAAATCACGACCCAGGTTTTAATGCATAGCAACGAAACCCAGGTTGTGTTTATCAGTAATAAAAAATGTTTGTGGTACAGTACTATGTCATTTATGTGATTTTTTAAGATGGAATATCACCAAGTAAAAGCCAATACAGTGAAGTTTTTATAAATATAATATAAATTTCTTTCACAAGCACCAACTAGAACAGGGGTCTCAAACTCACATCAGTGCATGGGCAGCATGAAGGCCCAGCACTGAACCTGCAGACTGCATTAAGACACTGTACCAAGTCCACGGATCACATACTTTCCTAGTCCTCATGCCGGTTCATATTCCTTGGACATTCACCCTCCCCTTCCACAAGAAAGAAATCATCCAAAGCCTTTGATGCGGCCTTAAACCCAATCATTCCAAATATAGTAAGAGATTCGGCGTCGAGGGTTAGGTTCTTCAGGCATGCAAGAAACACGCTTGCAGCGTGAAGAACATACTTAGTACTCCACCTGTATAGAATTGTTGTAAATTGGAATGAGCAGTTAACTGCATATATTTTAAAAGAGCTGATTTAACATACTTCTTAAATTTCTTACATTTACGAGAAACATTTTATAAGAAATACATCAAGTTTTGGCCATCTACTGTAAACTAGCTTACTTAGCAGGCTGCAGAAATGTACCACAGGGGACGCATGTGGCCTGCGAGTTTGAGACTCCTGGACTATGAGGATTGTCTTATAATCAGTAAACATGGTAATAATTAATTATGCCATTATTCTTAAATAATAATAAATAATTTAAATGAAATGTGTTAATTTCAAGTAATTTAAATAAATTAAGTAATAAAATTACAATAAATATCTTTTAATGGAAATGAAGTTGTGGCATATAATAAGAATTATTAGTTTAAAAGTTAAACAAAAATATTTTTATTAAAGATAAAAGTATTTCCTTTGAAGATTTACAAATAATTATATAAACATTTCCATTTCCATTGGACAAAAAATGTCTAACATTTTTCTATAAAAACATATTTACATTACATTTGGTGACTTGCATAAAGAACTCTTTGAAATAGAAAGTTTTGTAAATAAATGAAAAATTTATACTTACAAATAATCACAGCATTTTTGCTTAATGCAAATTTGCAACAATAAGTTCATGACAGCATAATACCATTTCAACTATTGTGTTGAAGTCAGGCAATGTTCTCCACGGTGTATACTGAATGCTTGGCTATTTTAGTATATAATGACTCCTATCTGAGGAAACTTCATTTTTTTTACTTTTTATCATTCTCACAATATTGTAGTCTATGTAAGTTTGGTACTTAAAATATTAACATATAAATTACAACTTTTAATGTAAAAATAAATAAGTTATAATAAATCCTAAGTTGTTTAAAATATGCCAGATAAACAACATAATACTTGAAACACATAATAACTGCTTATGCCCAAAAAAGTCTGAAATAATAAAACTCATAAGTTGCATGACTTACAGCAAAATTTGTCATAACCATTGTTTCTTCAAAATGTTTAAATCTCCATTTACAACAATATATTGCAACATTTCTCAACTAGTTTTAAAATAATAACATAAAGATCATCCTAAACTTACAGAAATAAACCAGAGCAAATTTAAAAACAGGGAATACATCTTTGAAATTAAAAATAAAATAAAGGAAGCAGATAAAAACGTTTAGAGACGAGAATGAGCAAAACAGTATCACATTTTTAGAAAAACAGCAATGCTCATTATAAAGAATTTACCTTTCCAATACTTCATTACCAAATGAACCCGTATAAAGATTACTCTTGGCCCAATAACCTTTAAGATTTAGCCAAATTTCGTTCTTTTTACTAAACAGCATTTTACAGGCCTTCGTAATGATTTAATAGTACCTGAGAACCTAAATGCTGAATATAGGCATTTATCACTCACTACAAATGATTCCTACAGGATCTTTAGGTCTGTTATCATCCTTCTCTAATTCATCAAACGACAGGCTATCAAGATATTGGACATAATCAGAATTTTCTGCAATCACCTTTAATACCTCCTCTTGCAGCTGTTTTACCTGCAAGAGATTCTTCCCGAGAACCAAATTCAATTTAGGACTTTCATCTCGATGTGTCTCACTTTCCTTTGTTGCCTTTTGAGATGATTGGTCAGTCTCTAAATGCAAAGATCCATCGCTCATAGCTACAGTACTCATTCCTGAAATAGATTTGATCCAATAGAGTTACACTCTGTCCACCTACATTTTATGAAAAACAATACTAAAAATATGTTTCACATATGACAGCAAATATTTACTTCATGATTAACCAGTTGTGGAAAATGTAACACGAAGGGCTTTCTCTGTGGAGGTACATGATTAAATTATTAACACAATGTGAATATTTTAGGTAAAACTTTTATTAATAAAATTAAATCCATCTTATTCACAAAAATACTCAGCCTATTTTAATCTTTGGATGTACTTTAGTAAGAACAGCCACTTGATTTTAAGTCAAATTTGCATTATTATGTTGGAATTAGCATAGCTGCACCCAAAATACACAAATTGACACACAACAATCAATGACTAAATTAATTGAGCAAACTCTAACCCATAGGCAGGATCAGGCACATCACAGGCATTTTCTGTCTTTATCTCATAAAAATAAATAATTCTTAAATAATTTTGAGTTTCTGTGAAGCTAACCATTGGTCAGATCTGCACACAACATCACTGTTAATATTTTATCTAGGATTCAACTGGTCCTACAAACTTTATTTTTCATCTTTACCCACAGAGATTTTGATGTTTCCTGATGTCGCCTCCGATCAGAAATTACACACAGGGTTTGGTTAGTCTCAGACTCACCTTCACCACCTACTGAGGGAGAAACATCTACACTGGCCTCATTGTCTGCTGGTGCCAAAGCAGGCAATGGAGATGCTCTGCTGGCAACCTCTTCCCTAAGTATTTCTTCAAGGGTTGAAGAACGACGGACAACAACTCCTAACTCAGCACGACACCCTTCTAAATCTCTTCTGAGAATTCCAGCCTAAGTCAAAAAAGGAAGAAAGTGAATTTATTAGATGGGCCATAAAAATATTTGAAAACTACGATAACAAAGTTCCATAATGCGCTATCTGAGGTGTTTTTATATGTTCATTTTATCATTATAGAACTTTTTGCAATTTACAATGAAAGGTAAAATATTAAAAAATTACATTACCTTTTTAGTGAAATAAAGGACAAAACAAAGAAAAACGAACAATGTTTATGTTCTAAAAAATCAACTGACGATTTGTACAGTAGGCACCAGATATTTTTTAATCCCCCTTCTACAAATATTATATTAGCATACATAAACCTTTATACCACAGATGCATTTTGGGGTATTTCTGCTTGTTTTATGGAAAAACTATTGTTAATAAAATGTTCAAATAAAAAGCATTTTATAGTAAAAATAATGAGGAAAGGTTACGTAAAGTATATCGCAATCGCATTTTACATGCCTGTGCGGTCATGTTCGTCGTTTAAAGGTTAAATTAATCCTAGATACTGTGAAATCCCGTGTTGGGCTAGAATAATTTTCTTTGCACATAAAATTATATTTCGCTACAGTTTAACATTTTAACGACATTTTTCAATTATATTTTTCGCTGCACTTGATGTCGCCCGAGGAGATTGCCGTTGGTTTGTCAAAATCATTCAGTGTGTTTTAACGCGCTCACTCGTAAATTCGCTCATTCACGACCAACCCCATCACGGTAACCGAAAGTGGACGGCCTCGAACGCACAGTGCGATGTTTTACGGGTAACGGAAAATATTTACATATTTATGACCGTAATTGAAAAAAAATAAGTGCCTATAAACTTTGGATCATGAAAAAGGTAACCGAATGACCTCTCAAGTTTGTGTACAAAATCAGTTCGAAAAATTCAAGAAGTAACGCTGGCGCATATTTTATTCGGCATACGTTCTCTCAGTTCCGGCTTAAACTATCATCATGTATTAATCGTGATAATAAACAAACTTTATGACTGTTCCAAAATGGAAAATTAACCTACACGCCGCGTAGCGGTCCACGCAATAAATTATATAAAAATATTTTACAGCAGACTAAATTTTTAATATTATGTATCATGTCTCCTTAAGCCATAAAAGTTTATAATAACCCAATACATTTCGTCCACTAAGTGGGCATCTTCAAGGACGTACTTCACACGACAGTGACTGAAAGTCACTGACTTTCAGTCACTGTCGTGTTTAGTACGCCCTTGAAGATGCATAAGTTAATCAAGCCACCAACCTTTATCCTCCATATAATTCCAACTGCATGACAGCAAAATCAATGTCGCTATATAAAGACGAAAAAGTTCATATCAATGTAAACTAAATGTTCCGAATGCTCGCCGTCCTGAAGATGCATTGTGATCAGTTTTTGCACAATATGCTTTTTTTAATTGAATTAATAAGTAAACGAATATTATAAAATTATTGGACCACTCCACACAAGTTGTCACGCTCAATTTCATACGCATTCACCGTGGAAGCGTATTTAGGCTAACAAGTAAGTCGAATAATAAAGTACAGCTATATATTTCAAATGCGAGAGAAAGTCACGCTATGTAGTGCACCGGTCTCATTGTCAGACAGAAATTAGCGTTGAAGCCTCGTTTTGCAACGGCATTTGGGGGAGGCGAGCGAAAGATAAGAAGTACCAATTAAAAATTTTTTAATTCCAACAAAGAAATTTCAGAAAAATACACAATGTTACAAGTTGACTTACGCATCAGGCAGTTACTACATTTTATTTATAGTCGTATCTTCGAAGGAATTTTCGGTAATTATAATAATAAATTTATGGGGTAGTCTACGGCAGTGGTTCTCAAACTTTTAATTGTCGCGGCCCCCTTGAATTTCATGTGGCCCTCTTTGAATTGAAAATAGTAAAAATAAGAAACTTTATTGCAAATGTCTTCATTTTATGTAACTATCAATAATTTTTATCACATCGTCTTCCAAAAATAAAAATAAAATGTTCTTATTCATGAAAACTTTATATTTCGACATTTCACCTTGCATCCAAAATAATTTTGCGGCCCCATGAGGGGCCTCGACCCACAGTTTGAGAAACACTGGTCTACGGTAAAAGATGAACTGTCCAATTTATTCAATAACATACGCAGCTGGTTAAGGGAAATGGAATATTCTCATCAAAAACAGCAGATTAAATGGAACTGTGATGCAATTTTGGGGTTTTTCGCGAGTAAAAATGGAAAATATACCGATTTGAAAAGTGAAATCATTCGGTATTTGTTACGATGGGGAAATGAGGGCGCCATATTCACACTTTGCCTGAGGCGAAAAAATACTTTAACCCGAAACTACCTTGTGGTTTATCACATCTATTTCCAAAAGACAATTAAAATAAAATCTTATTCTCAAAATTTCGTCTTTTTTAAAGTGATGGTACACGGCAGTGAAATATAAAATTTTTAGGATGAATTTTATGCAATAGTGAAGATTTTTGACTAATATGGAGACGATAGAAGAATAAGCCCCATCAAGATGGGAAATTTCAGGAAAACCTTATCGTTATATTTTGAAACAATTGAAAACGAATAACATCATTCTTTCACTCAAGGTATATTCTAGCTCAGAATCTACTAGTGGCTAATCACTGCTGATGAAGGCTGCTTTGTATTTGCATACTGCATTAAACTGTTTTAAGCACTTGAACAGAAAATTAGTTAAATAAACACAAATAGTAAAATACTGAATTTCCACATGATTTAAATCATGCTTGAAAGGTTAAATCATCTTACCATAAATCTACCAATATAAGCACTCAGAAATTAAAAGGTATACGCTACATATAATGTGGATAACATGTGGCATTGTCAAATTAAAAACAAAATTTAAACAACACATAGCTGTAATAACACTTATTCTGCATAACACTATATAACAATGATGGTTTCGAGAAATAATCACCATCATCAGGTAACAAACATTAAAAAAATAGGATTTTATACCAATGGGAGAGAGAGGAGGAAGAAAGAACTCATTGAAACCGGTCATTGTTATATAGTGTTATGTGGAATAAGTTGAAATGTTATTAAAACTGTATGTTGTTTTAATTTTTGTTTTTAATTTTAACAATGCCACATTTCATCCACATTAAGGAATTCTTGGAAGTCTTGGCCGGGTCTACTAATTTTACATATAATTTACTTACTGATCACATATTTTCAAATCCATAAAACTGAACAATATGCATAATTAAAAAAATGAAAACTACTTTAGGTCTTATTCAAACTTATAAACACCAAAAAGTTGTTTTTCTCTTTTAATTATTTACTTTTCATTCAATCTATAGTAATCAAAGATAAACTAGAATTGACGGCTCATAAGGGTTTCATATAAATTAAGTATGAATTCTCATAATCTTGTGACAAAACTTTTTAAAAATGGATTACATTTTACAGCAAAAAATACTTATTCCAAACATTTTTATGGCCATTGGGTCTACCCAAATCAATTATGCTTTCCACTCAACAATATACTGTATTATCGTACTAACCCAAAAAGGAAGACAAAATTTTTTTCCAAAAATTTCTGCAATGAAATCAGGGATCATTCAAAAATCAAGTACGAAGTTTTAAAAACCACACAGAAAACCCTGATGGATTTATTTATACCTACACAACACATTACATTTAATTTATTAATACAATACATTAGTCGTATTCTTGAAGTTCACAATGTGCAAATGAGTGGCTTTTCACCTCACAGATACTGGTGAAAGGTGTTGACAAACCTACTTCTTGTAATCAGGTGAGTAGGAAATTTGATACATATGGTGGTAAAAACAGTTACACTAATATTGTCGGCATTTTACGCGTCTTGTTGCAATTTAAACATTTTTGTTACTTTTCGATTGGTGCACCAGCGGCAGATGACAAATACACCTGCAGTTTGAAGACTATAAACCTCTATGAGTCCACGCAAGTGGTGCAAACTTCACTAAGTTTTAACATGAAGTATAATAATAATGATAATAATAATAATAATATTTATTTTAACAATGAGGAATAGCTATTATTTTAAGCAGTTTTAAATTAGTTACCCTAATTTGTAGGACTGATAGAGACTGATAAAAAAGGCACCTCTGTATAAGGGAACGTAACACATGCTCAGGGCCAGCCAAGTACTTTCAGGGACCCAGATGTAAGCAAGTCAAGTCTAAAAAAACCCTGCCATTTTATACACATCTATGTTACAGCTTAGAGAGAACATGTACTTATAATTATAAAGTAACTATAATGATAATTAATTTAATAAAAAAGCAAAACTTTGTTTGAAGATGTAAATATATTATTTATACTCAACATTTGAGAGCCCCTAAAAATCGGGGGCCCGGATGCCTTGCATCCGCTGCACCCCCCACTTGGCCGGCCCTGAACACACTATAAGATGAAGTTTTGACAGAAATTTTAAGCTAATGGTGGTGCATTATACTGAAGAAACTAACAATTGTGCGATCCGAAGGAAATATAATGTGACAGAGGTAAATGTGCGAAGGTAGAAGCAAACAAAACAGAAACTTGAAGGTGCTAACTCAACAAGGAAATCATTTAGTGGATGCAAATGAGGTTGATTTCATGAATTAGAATAAGAAAACAAAATTTGTGTATACTCAAAGAACGGATGGAAAACCTATGTCGCTAAAAATCATTAAACTGAAAGCTTATGTTATATGAGATTGTAAATTTGAAAGGTTAGTAGTTTTTGACATTTATTTTTCTTAAAATTTGATGATTAAAATCAGTTTATTTTTCCTAAAAATCGGCGATTAACATTATCATTTATTTTAATACATTTTTATCAATTTTTATCAATAAAAATGATATAAATTGGATTCTTCCAATTAAATTTTACTAAAACCTTATATATAATAAAAATAAGATTTCTTGCATACTGGATTTTTTATTGCTCTCTAAACTTTGTTGAATATGTTGTTGTTGGTTTTGCCCACCAACTCGGAACAGCTAATTTTTCCGAATAAATCACAAGTAAATTTTACTTGTTGTATCGCCCCTCTTATTCAAGAAATCATGACAATTATATATATATATATATATACCAATGGACCAACATAGCCTTTAACCCTTCAGCGACAGGCTCTGTGCATGGCATGGACCTCGGTTTCTTACTGTATTGCCAGCCTCTGTGAGTGGTATGGACCCATGCCACGTTGCTTTTTATTTGCTATATAGAGATTAAATTTTAAATTTTTTTTGATTGGCTTTAACATTATTATATATAAAGGTTTTCACCTTAAGAAGACATTGAATACAATATTTTTCTAAATGTTTTACTATGCAAAACTAAATTCCGTCTGCTGTGACAATGTCTGCTCAGCTGGTTGACACGAGTAAAAATTATTTGCACTATTTTTTCACCCTTAATCTCTAGCAAAGATTAATTTATGTCTCTAAATCACTCAGAAATTAGCTCATTCTTTATGTAAGGAAATAATTTGAAAAAAAAGACGATACTTTTCATCAGAAAATCCTGTCTTCAGAAAGAATACAATCAAAGATACAGAACACATGGCGAGTGTTTGCAATCAATAGCAATTAGTGGCCAAGATCACTAAGGACCATGAGAAGAAGGGGAATAGGAGATGATTCACTCTCGTTTTTATAAATAGCATCCATGCGATGTTATTTGTAAACTGTTCTTGAGTGCCACGTCTGTGTTTGGAAGAGATAAAAAAAGTGGGAAGAGGCTCTCAACAACTGCATTGTTATGAGATTGGAGCAACTTGCTGCTATATACAGAGAACTCGAGCACATCATTTGAATGAATGAAAACAAATATAGCATATAAAGCAATGAGTAAATGTTCAACATTTGTGTGGAATAAACTTTTATTATTCTTCCTGTGATAATACACAATCTTATTGTAATAGAATTATATAAAACATATGGTATAATAAACGAGCTATAACGTAAATATTCCAAAAATTCCACGTAAATCCGATTATTAGGTAAAACTTTATGAATGTTTTAATGAAGTACATCAAAATCTGCCTTTTCAATTAAATACCCATAAGGTAGAGTGGTATTTAAATCTAGCCCGTCGCTGAAGGGTTAATTATAGGGGGGATATATATACATATATGGTTGGTCTATGGTATGCTCTTAAAATGCAAATAACTCGATCAAATATGCAGATATAAACTTGAATTTTTGGCAAAAATAATCTATTCAGGTATAAAAAAGCTGACGAAGGAAAATTTACAAAAAACATCCATTAAAACCCAAAATCACTCAAAACTAGTTTTCTCAACTACTCTTTCTTGGAACCAGTTTTGACAAGGCAGAACTAGAATAAACGAATGCCACATAATAAAACTAGAATTAACTGCATTTCATTTAAGGAAAACTAGAATTAACCGCACTGATATATATAAAGATGAACGCTACCCAAACCAACCCGAAGGGGGGGAACAGTGAACATGGGAAGGAACCCAATACACTTCACCTAACTTACTCAACCCAGTCAGGCCAAGTACAATGTTCCTTCATGTTCAAATTTCCCTTCCCTCATCCAACCGAGTTCCAATGGAGTAGTAGTTACATTTTTTGTCACTGTCAGTGCTGGCAACATTGTTGTGACCTTTTCCCGTTATTGTGAAAGTACCCAAACTTCCCCTCAAATGGAGAAACAGTATATAACAAAAGTTTAAGTCAGTTCTAGTTTTCCCTAAATGAAATGCAGTTAATTCTATTTTATCATGTGGCATTCATTAATTCTAGTTTGGTCTATTCAAAATTGGTTCCAACAAAGAGCAGTTGAGAAAACTAGTTTTGACTGTTTTGGGGTTTTAATGGTAACATAAACATAGTTTGTTTTATTTATTCTTAAATATAATGGAATTCCACACAGTTAAGGGTTCCATAGTGGATTATATATTGTGAAATCTTAAGTAGAGCTGCACTAAAGATTAGGCAACTTGACACAAACAGAGAACGACAGTATAAATTGTGAGAAAATAAAGAAAGAAGCACCAATTAAGCGCATACTAACTTCTGAGATTCCATCATAATAAATTACAAAAAAATTAAATTCCTTCATCAATTACATAACTTATAGGTATTTTTTATATTGAATGGATGAAAAATAGAACTTATTCATAAACACCTGTAACTATGTATTTGTAAAAAACATGAAAATTTCTGACATGTACTGACAAATCTCAAAACTTTTTTACAAAATTTAAGAGAGGGATAGAATTTTGGATTTCAAATAAATCTAATTGCCTTAACATTCCAATAGATAAATTTACCGATTACTTTGGTGAATTGAAACAATTCATTAATTTTTAGTAGAATACATCCTACCTGCAGAAGAGCTGTTAGTGATACTTTTAGCTGGTCAGAGAGACGCTCAGAAGACAGAGAGCCAGCAGCTTCAGCTCCTGATCCAAGGGTAGCTATTGCTGAAGCAGCTCGCCTCGCTTTGACCCGTTCAAGCCAGTGGAATGTCTCATCATTGTGAGAAAGTGTTCGAGCAGCGCAATCCCTTAAAAGTTGAGCCCAAGCTTCCCTAAGGCGACCAACCAGTGATGCTGCTCTTGCTGCCACTGTACCATTCTCCAAAGCAGAGAGGGCAGCTCCACTTCCTCCAGAGAATTCTGCTGCTAGCACAGTTCCATGGCCACCAACACCAACTCTTGCTCTGAGGTTGGCAGAAGCAGCGCATAAACCACGGACCTGTTTTAAAATTACATTTTAAATCCCCAAATTTTTATAAAAGAACAACTTTATCTATTTAAAAAATGCTCCTAGGATGTTGGATCAATTTCAACAATAAATAAGATTCCTATACTGTATGTTTATTTATTTCTCAATCATGTTTCAGATTGGAATTAAACCCTGGTAAATAATTGTTTAGCATAATTTATTACCAATATAATTACAATCATACAGTAGTTCGTCCATATTCATGGACTTTATGTTTCTGGAAAATTGTGTGAACATAGAAACCAGGAATATAGATACTTAAAGCTTATTGGAAAAATGGGATTACGGGAATGAACTTTTTTCACTCCTCTCACACTTTACTCTGAATTACTTTTAATTCCTTTGCATTTTGGGGTCATAGTTTAATTATAGTATTGTTGATAAATGCAAAAAGATTATAGAAACTATGGTTAATTACACAAATGCAAACAGAGAGGGAAACAAAAAAATACTTGAAGTATGGCATCGTGTGGTTATCTTACTTACTACTCCACCTATTGACATGCATTTCACACAATGTTTACAATGTATTTGTATTATGTTCTTGTTTTTGCCAAGAGAAAATCACGCTGTCTTATGGGCTTTAGTGAATGAGCAGTATGTGCTGCAGTCAGAAGGTCAGAATAAGTGAAATTCACTTTCTACCATTGAAAATTGCTAGAATAATTTCTGGGAGAATGTGTGAAACTATGAGCATAAAACCTGTGAAAATTGAGAAACTACAATACAAATTTACATGTTGCTCTTTTCAAAAGCTCTGTTGAATGTGAGCTGCTCCAAGCACGCATCACAGAACTCGAGAGGATTGTGGCGGAGCTCCTCTCTAAGGTTAGGGAGTTGGATGCTGCTCCGAAGGGGGGTGAAGATGCGGGGACCTCCGAGTCGCCTTGCCGTACCAAGGTGGTACCTCGAGCTAGCTCGAGAGCGAAGGCTGGCTGGGTCGTCGAAGAGAGAGCCGTAGCCGACACTAACCCGGAAAGGGTGGCTTCATCTTCCGAGCCCGACAGGTGGAAGGTGGCTACCAAAGGTCGCGGGAGAGTAGGGCGGCCATGGCGGGGAGACGGGAAGGCGGAAGCTGACTCTATCCCCGTCAAAAACAGATTCGAAGCGCTATCGGAGGACGGTACGACGAATTCTGTGGCCGCATCCGCTCCTCCCGATTCGAGGGATGCCGCACCTAGGGGAGGTCGGGTTGGGAGGGGGGGAATCTTAGTGATAGGTAGCTCAAACGTCCGGCGTTTAGTGGCACCGTTGAGGGAAAGGGCCCGCCGGGAGGGAGATGAGCGGGTGTTCTCCTGGTGTATTCCAGGCGGAACAGTGCCACAGGTGACGAAGGTGGTTCGGGCGGCGGTAAGTGGCACGGGATGCTCCAAGCTGCGGATAGTGGCGCATGTAGGCACCAATGACGCTGAGGATCGGGGTTCTGAGGAGATATTGGATTCCTTCGGGGATCTGTGCTCTGAGGTTCACCGACTCCGACGGGTCATGGGTATCGACATGCGCCTGACCGTATGCAGCATGGTCCCGCGGACCGACCGGGGTTCGACGGTTTGGAGCCGAGTGATCGGCTTGAATCGGAGACTCTGGAAGTTTTGCGAGAACATGGGAGTAGATTTCGTGGAACTCGGGCCGGTTCTCGAATCGTGTAGGGTGCCCCTGAACCGATCGGGAGTTCACTATACTGCCGTGGCAGCCCAGAAGGTAGGTGGTAGAATCTATGAGCATTGTAGAGCTTTTTTAGATTAGGGAGTAGGCCAGTGCGTAGGTCAATCTCGGGGTCATCAAATAACTGTGATAGTAGGTCAATACCTAGGTCGACGTTGGGACTCAATAAACTCTGCGCTAACAATAGCAATGATAACGCCTCTCTTAGAAGTCGCACCATCCATAACACAGAAAAAATTCAGAAGCGGCCCGAAAGCGACTCATTAACAATTTTAAATATAAACTGCCGTAGTATCAGGAATAAGACAGCAGAATTTCAGAATTTATTAGAGGAAACTGAGGCAGATATAGTGATAGGCACAGAGAGCTGGCTAACTTCGGATATACACGACCGAGAAATTTTCCCCTTAAGATATAATATTCACAGACGAGATAGGGTAAATAGGAATGGAGGTGGAGTTTTTATAGCGGTGAAGGACACGCTTATCAGTTCGCCAATTGAGTTTATGGAAAACAGAATAGAAAGCATTTGGTGTACAATCAACAGGGGAGGTTTAGGAAACATCCATGTATGTGCATGCTATAGGCCGCCAGGTGCAGACGCAGAAGACATTTATGAGCTAGAGGCCCAAATCAACTCAATACAGATGAAAAATAGTAAAAGTCTTACTATAGTAGGGGGAGACTTTAATCTACCCTCGATAAATTGGCGCAGTTGCAGCTTCACACCACCCGGTAGAAATCGTGAGTCATGCGAAGCACTAATAGACATCTTCAATAAACATTCCCTTATTCAGGTAGTCAGAGAACCCACGAGAGAGGACAATATATTAGACTTAATAGCACTTAATATCCTTGAACGTGTTTCTGAAGTAGTCATTGAAGAAGGAATCAGCGATCACCGAGTAGTCCGAGTTATCTTGAACATAGCATTCGTAAAGTATCGCAAGCCTAAGCGAAAAGTGTACATATTTAAAAATGCTAACTTTGCGGACTTTAAAGAGAAACTTATTAAAGATTACGCAACTTTCAGAAAATTAGCAAGCACGAAGAACGTTGAGGAAACTTGGAAAGCTTTCTTATCAGTAATTAGAACAGGTATAAATACGTACATACCAAGTAAATATATTACCGATAATGGAGAACCTAGGTGGTATAATCGGCAGGTTAGATGTGCTCTCAGGAGACAAAGAAAGCTTCACTCAAAACTTAAATGCGCCAAAAATAATATGTCACAGGAGGTAATAAATACAATTTCAAACAAGTACAGAAATTGTCGGACTTGGACTAAAAAGATTATGCGCAAGGCATTAATGAACTTTAAGAAAAAGATTCTCTGTGAACATCTAAACGAAAATCCCAAAATCTTTTGGTCTTATGTTAGAGAAGTTCAAGATCGACGCCCAACCGTAGCACCATTAAGAAACGACAAAGGAGAGGTAGTTTACGATAGCATTGATAAAGGAAACTTGTTAAACTCATTTTTTCAAAGCGTATTTACGACCGAAGTGGAGAAAAGGAAGGTCGATCCACCCGAACCAAGCGAAGAGAAGATGAACGATATACTTATATCAGCGAAAGGTATAGCAGAACAGCTCAAAATCATAAATGCAAATAAATCCCCGGGACCGGAAGAGATACCAGCTAGAGTATTAAAGGAATTAGCGTTAGAAATAGCACCTTATCTCGAAACAGTTTTCAGTAAGTCACTTAGTCATGGCGTTATACCTAAGGAATGGAAATTAGCGTATATAACTCCGCTTCATAAAGGCGGGAAAAAAGACGACCGAGAAAACTACAGGCCGATTTCGCTAACCTCAATATCTTGCAAGATTCTAGAGCACATCATCGTTAGTTCTGTGATGGACTTCTTAGATAGCCAGGACTTGCTCAGTAAATATCAGCACGGTTTTAGGAAGGCAAGATCTTGTGAAACACAGCTCGCTCTGTTTGCACATGATATACTACGATCCGGTGATCGAAAGACCCAGCTAGATGCGGTTTTTCTTGACTTCAAGATGGCATTCGATAAAGTCCCTCATATTAAGTTATTGAAAAAATTACAAGCCTGTGGAATAAATCGAAAGATAATCGAGTGGATCAGGGACTTTCTCAATGATCGGGAACAAATGGTAGTCATAAATGGATTTAAATCAGATTCGGTCAGCGTGTCCTCCGGCGTTCCACAGGGAAGTGTCATCGGTCCCCTATTATTCCTTATATACATAAATGACTTAGATAATGTTATTACAAGTAAAATCAAGTTATTCGCGGATGATACGGTAGTTTACAGAGAGATTAACAGTCCTGCTGATCAAGCATTACTTTCTAACGACCTACACGCAATTCTCGAGTGGTGTAAAGAGTGGCAATTAGAGCTGAACTTAGGTAAGTGTTCCGTCATGAGATTCTGGAGAAACAAAGAAATTGAGGCGATGAATTACAGTATAGAAGGCGTACATCTAAAATTATCCGAATCCGTCAAATACTTAGGTGTCATTTTAACAAGTAACCTCTCGTGGGACACACACATACGAAATATATCCGGGAAAGCTAAGCAAAAACTAGGATTCATCAAACGGATAGTAGGTAAAAGTGAAGAAAAAGTCAAAGAGACATGTTACTTTTCTTTAGTTAGACCGCTGCTAGAGTATGCGTCGAGCATATGGGATCCGTACGAGAAAGGTTTAATCACCGAGTTAGAGAAAGTGCAGCGAAAAGCTGCTAGATTCGTCAAAAATTGTTATGATAGAAATATAAGCGTTACAGGCTTGATACAGGACTTAGGATGGGAATCACTAGCTGAGCGTCGATCACGTGCTAGGTTAAAACTTCTTGAAAGATTTAGAACGAGTACTTTCTCCAGCGACGTCAAAGAAATAATAAGAACTCCCACCTATATCGGTAGAATGGACCATCCTCGTAAAATAAGAGAGATAGCCTGTAGGACAGAGAGATACAAAGGCTCATTTTTCCCTAGAACGATAGCTGAGCAGAATAAAACTTGCGATCAAAAGTAACCTCGCGTAGGGGCGTAAACCAAGGCCTAATTTTGGAGTTTTCCCCTTGGTGTTAATACACCCCCTGCCACACACCCTTGCGGTGGCTTGCAGGGTAAACTGTAGATGTAGATGTAGATGTGCAAATGATTTTTTCTAGCGAATTTCTAACTTTTTAATTCAATATTATAGTCATGAAAATAAATTCCACAGTACTTTAGCTTTACAGAGAAAGCATGGCAGATCACACTGTTTTAAGGTGATGACTATGACCCAGTGTACCAGAGAAAATAAAGTGAATTTTTATCAAACTTCTAATTACATGACAAATATCTCTAGGAGTGTAATATAGTTTCATTCACTCACACCATTCCAGCAGTATACACAGTTAAAAACACACACCTTGCGTTCTAGCTCCCTTGCTTTTTCTTCTCCCCTTCCAGCGCGCAAGTCTTCTCGTTGAAGGGCTGCAGCCCACCCTGCAGCCCCCATAGCTCTCTGGACAGCAACATTTGCATCCTCCAAAGCAGACCGTCCTTCATCCTCTGCTATACTCACAGCCAATGACACCACTGAAGCCAGGGCCTCTGCACCACGTGTGGAACCCCTAGCAACTATCCCAAGAAACTCAACACGGCGGCGCCACTCGTGAGCTGCAACACATGCAGCTTTGGCAATAGAGGCATCAGCATCAACAGCAACTGCAGTGGGAAATGTTGGAAAGCAGAGCCTCTCCTCTAGACCAGACCCTACTGGAAGCTCGCCACCATCTCCACCTGGACCTCCATCACTCCACGGTCCACGTCTACCTGGTTCCACCTCATTATCCTCCTTTGAGAATAGAATGAGGGTACGAGAAGAATCTAGTGCAGTAGGTGGAAGACGAGAAACAGGGGTAACATCACCTTCACGAGGCAGGAACTCTTTGTCTCTGAAATAAGAAAGATTTATTTTTTTAAAACATACCAGTGGATGAGATCAACTTGAGCACAAACATGTAGAATGGTTAAACAAAAAAACTTACAAAAAAGGCCACAAACTATACTAAACAAACAAAAACTTCAATGTGTTATTTTAATTTGAAACTAATACTAGCCTACATTGTCGTAGTTATGTACATAGGTACAAGAAATTTACTATTGGTAATGGGGAAGTAGATAAACTAAAATCAACAGGTCTTCGTGCAGCCAAACGTATTGTTTCTGTATATATAGGACGCTTGGACAAGGAGTCCACCTCTGATGACGTAACTAATCATGTTAAAAGTAATTTTAATGTCATATGTGAATCTTGCGAAAAAATTGAAGGAAAAAGTGTAAATGGAGCTTTTAAAATTGGTATTGATTATGCTGATTTTAGTAAACTAAAAAATTTTTCACTGTGGCCTCAAGGTGTAATAGTGAATAAATTTATTAAACCTAAAAGTGTCGAGAGTAGTGTAATCAATGATGAAGGTGCTGTTAACAAAATAACAGGTGTAACTACTAGATCTAAGGCTGGAAACTTGAATGGTAAGTCTTTTTGACTAAACTCTCGGCTGGTTTCTAGTGATAACAAGATTGCATTGCCTACCAAATCTGAAGCTATTAGTAAACTAAAAATTTTTCATTTGAATATACAATGTCTAAGACACAAACTTGATGAACTTGAACTGGTGTTGAGATCTCTAGACCCCCATGTTATATGCCTATCTGAGCACTGGCTGAATGAGTTGGAACTGCCTAGTATTAAAATTCCAGGCTATTTTACTGCAAGTGCCTATTGCAGGTCTAGTGCCAAAAATGGTGGTGTGTTGATCCTCATCAAAGAGGGTACAAAAATTGGTGAGCTTAAAATTGCGGGAAATCTCTGTAGTGATATTATTTTAGAATGCTGTGGTACTGTGACTACTATAGGTGATCGTAAGGTTGCCATTGTTTGTGTTTATAGATCACCTAATGGTGACATTTCTATTTTTATTAACAATTTGGTATGTATTCTTGACTCTATTGTATGTAAATATGATAATATTATTGTCTGTGGTGATTTTAATGTGGATCTAAGCAAGAATAGCAATGCTAAAAGCCTGCTACTAGACACTTTTAAGGGTTATAACTTGGTACAGACTATTTTTGAGTACACAAGGATAAGTAATAATTCAGCCTCCACAATCGACAATATATTCTCCAATTTGTCGGTCTTAGATAGTTCTGTGATACATACTCAATTGTCTGATCATTATGCCCAAGTAGGAACCCTCCTTTCAAATGAAAGAAACACCTCCTCTGTTGCTGCCTATGTGAGAAAACGTTCCTTCACATATTCAGCTAGAAATAAATTTATTCAACTCCTTCAACATGAGTTGTGGGTAGGTGTATATCAAGCTGAGAAAGTAGAGGGGAAGTTTGAAAATTTCATTAATACCTTCTTAGATTATTTTAACTTGTGCTATCCCCTACGTACTGTTAAAAGGATGACGAGTACTAAAAAGAATTGTTGGATAACCCCCGAAATTAAATATCTGTCAGTACAATTGAAACAACTACATAGTGACTTAAAGTTCAATTGTTCAGCTGATTATCATAATTACTATCGTTCCTGTAAGAATCACTATTCTAAAAGGATTGCTGAAGCTAAAAGAAATAGTAATGTCAACTATATCAGATGACATATTAATCAAACTAAAGCTGCTTGGCATATAATTAAACAGTCTGTGCCAAGTAAAAGTCAATACCCAAGTATTAATATTTTACAAAACACAGGGGAAACATTATCAGACCCTTCCTCTGTTGCTAATATTTTGAATAATCATTTTCTTAATGCTATAACTAATACCCTCATGAACACCCAAAAAGCCAGTAACAAGGCTCAATGCATCGAGCGTGTGTACCATAATACCATCTTTCTTCAACCAACAGATGAAAATGAAATCGCAGCCATAATTAGTAAGGTTAGTGCTAAACACTCATCTGGCTATGATGATATCCCCAGCTCCTTAATTAGAGGAGAGGTCTCATCTTGTATAGTCTGACCTATTACCCATATGGTGAATGCATCATTATACTCAGGAGTATTTCCTCACTTGTTAAAAACTGCTAAAGTCCTACCAGTCTGGAAGGGTGGTGATCCAACTGATGTTGCAAATTATAGGTCAATTTCAGTTCTATCGGTTTTTTCCAAAATTTTTGAACTAGTTATGTACAATAGAATTAGATCATTCTTGCTTAAGTTTAATGTATTGTCCCCTGATCAATATGGATTTTTGAAAGGGAAATCAACTGAAATGGCAATCTATAAATTTCTCAATTCAACCTTACACAGCCTAGATAAGCACATGAACACTATAGGCATTTTCTATGACTTTAAAAAGGCTTTTGACTCAGTTGATCACTGCATTCTTTTAAAAAAACTTGCCCTTTATGGTATCTCTGAGACTGCTAATGAATGGATAAAAAGCTTTCTTACTAATAGAAAGCAATCAGTAAGAGTGATTGCAGAAGGTCAAATATACCATTCTGAGTATCTTAAGATGACCAGAGGAGTGCCACAAGGATCCACCCTAGGCCCTCTGCTCTTTTTGCTGTACATCAACGACCTTCCTACTAGATTTAATCATGGTGAACTGTATATGTATGCTGATGACACCAACCATTTACTATCAAATCAGTTTGATGTTACCAATGAAGCTCAGCTTGAAATTAATAAGATGGTTAACTGGTGTAAATCTAACAATGTTATTCTCAATCTAAGTAAATCATCCTGTATTCAATTCCACCCCTATCAAAGAAAGATTCTAACTTCAGCAGTTTTACATATTGATCAATCAGTCTTGCCCTCCTCCTCTGCTGTTAAATTCCTTGGAGTACACATTCATGAATCACTGAACTGGGTAACTCACATTGATTCACTGTGCACTAAGGTTGCATCTGGCTGCTACTTACTAAGAATGCTAATGAATTTGACTAATCTCAACACTGCTTTGTCAGTTTACTATGCCTTCATCTACAGTAGAATTAAGTACGGTATTGTTGCTTGGGGACATTTCCCCCACATAACACGTTTGTTCAATCCACAGAAGTGGGCTATAAGGATTCTGGTACAGGTCAACAAATACTCCAGTTGTAGGAGCCACTTCAAAAATCTAAAACTGATGACTTTATCTTCGATATATATGTATAATACAATATTGTTGGTAGTTACAAATTCTGACTTGCTACAACTACAGCTTAATAGGGACCAACATAACTATAACACCCGAGGAATGTGTGACTTTAGAATTAATGCTCATGAATTAAATCTTGTGACTGGTAGCCCTGCATATGCAGGTTCAAAATTATTTAATAAACTCCCAATAAAAATAAAAAATATCAGTAATCACAGTTCATTTAAAATTAAATTAAAAGAATTTTTTACTGTAAACTGCTTTTATACTGTAGATGAGTTCCTATCATCTTAATATTGTTCTCTTTTTGTACTTAGTGTATATTTTATATTGTCTTAATAATTTGATTTGCCCTATACTAGCTTGTCTAGTCCCTGGATCTAATTGTAATATATTTGTGCACTTTTGACTTGTCCTATATCATATTGTATGATCCTTGGATTAATAAAATATTATTATTATTATTATTATGAGCTTGTGTGTGTGCTATGAAATACAGTAATAACAGCTAAACAACAGTTATTCATAACCTAACTAAACTAACCATTTTATAAACTTGAAATACTGTTGTATTTGTCCTTAATTCTCAGTTTAATTTTTATTGCATACCACATCAAGCAATGGTTAAATTAAAAAACTAGCCTAAAAAGATCTCTAGAAAAATTGTTAGATTAGAATTTAATTTACACCAAGAAGGGAGCTTATCAGGTTTCATAGATGGTAAGAAAATGTTTTTCGGTTGACAACTTTCTCTGTTTTTCTACTAACACTGTATTCACTAAGTTCGGAGGATAACCATTTAGAATGTAAGCTATTTAATTTTGTTTTGCCCTTCCTGCCTTACATTCAGGGAACTGAACCAGAGAATTTATGGATTCAGTTCGGGTTCAGGTTCAAACAATTTCAAATTTTCTGGGTTCGGGTTCAGTTCAGTAATATAAATCTTGTTTCACATTTATGTAATTGCTCATCAAAAATTATGGGTATGCATGAACATACACCCACTCCCTGCTTAATGCTGTCCCGATTAACGCTGTTCCACATTAACACTGAAAATAATTTAATACCTTTTTCCGAATTGCGCTCGCACATTCCACATTAACGCTCTTCAAAATTTCTGGTGTAATTTACGAAGTCCACTGTGCAGCGCTTCTGTGCATTTACAACACACAAGATGTCAGTATTTGCAGTTGCTTGATGGTCTGTGTACACTTGTCAATGTTTTTATAGGTCAAAATATAGAGTAAACTTTGTTTAAATTATATTTTCCCTTTAAATAAAATGACTATGAGTGATAACCAGCGGTCAGAGGAGAAAGAGAGGAAAAACTTAACTCTAGAGGTTAAATTCGAGGTTTTACGGCGACTAAAAGCTGGAGAGCAACAACATGTGTTTCTTTTTTGTTTAGTGCTACCTTTTTGATTGTTCAGTTTTTTTAATGTAATACCAAGATATTTGACTTTTTCTTTTATTTGGTCTCATTCCATGTTCCTTTATTTATCAAGCACATGATAATTCTTTTATGAATCGATATTTCTTTATTGAAACGTAGTAAGGTTTCAATCGTTTCAATATACGATTTTGTTTTTGTCTTATTGGTTGCCTTCTCTTAATTTAACAGTACCTTCAGTCATGATGCTTATGTTATTATATTCCAATTTCCTTTGTGTTAATAAAATTGTGGCTGTATAGTGATTCTAATTCCTATTCCTTAATGCTCCTGCATGATTTATTCAGCATGAGATCAACATATGTTCCGTAAATGCATTCTGTTCTTCATTTATATTTAAGTTTTACTGTTCAATTTTAAACATGCAATGCAAATGACTACCTATTCTATGCTATTTAATATAGTTAACAAAGAACACTTTGGTGTATTATTTATATAATACTACCTATTTTCATTTCCATTAATAGAATCTCGGGAACACATTAAATCTTATAACATCATTTCTTATTATTATTATTATATTTAGTACGTGTTCTGAATGGCACTGTTTCAGTTAGCACTTGATTTTCCTGGCACCAATTAAAAGCATGTGTATATTATTATTAAAATAAAAATAATTCTCCTTCTCCCTCCCTCCTTTTTTCCCATTTCCTCCCTTCTATTCCATTCTCTTCCTCCCTTCCATTTTCTTCCTACCTCCCATTCTCTTCCTACCTCACATTCTCTAACTCCCTCCCATTCTCCATTCCTTTCCTATTCTACCTCCCCAGGATTATACAAAAATTTTACATAAAGAATGAATATTTATTTGATAAGCATTACGCTAGACAACTTTAATATGCCCAAAACTATTTCAACTTTCTTACACATACTATTATGTGAATTGTATATTTTTAGTGCATATAAAACAATACTTCATTAAAATAAATTATAAAATTTATTTTTCTGTTTTTTTGTCAAATATTAAGAACTTACTCAAAGAATAATGGAATATTTATTTATTCTTGTTACTATAGTATTGTTTATCATTACTAATGTATTGTTTCAACTTCAAAATAGTATCGAAGTTTTGTGAATATGTGGACAGATGCAACAGGAAATTATAATCCCAGTCAATCAAGAACAATTACAATAAACCGGCAACCATGCAAATCACCTTTACAACAAAAGATTTCCACATAAAAATGTCAAATTTTTAAATTAAAACTAATTTGTGGACCAATTTGATTCGTATTCGAAATTAGATGGCAGGAAAATTAAATTTTATTTGTTTAGGCATTCGTTGTTTGAAGCCTTGAATTCCTACAATGTTTCTAAGTAATTTTAACATGCAAATGATTAATGTGCTACACTCATCCGTGTGTTAATCAAATGGAGAAAATAAACACTCCTAAAATCAAACCCATGGCTTCAATGTTGATGGCAAGCTGTTTAAAGTATAAAAGTTGTGTTGCCATGTAATTCCTGAAAGTTTGATCGAAAAAGAATGAAAATTTTTCGAGTTATAAGCAATTTTCTCAATCTACTATTTAACTCCATAGACATATGACTGAACAGGGGCAGCTCTTACCCTGGGGATAGTGGGGTCCATCCCCACCAGAACTTTAAAAGCCAAAAATCATTCTTTTTCATCTTAATTGTGACATGCAACAAGTCTCCATAGATATATATTATAACTGATTATAACCACTGTCTGCCTGTTTTGAAGCCTCCTCAAGGTCGCTTTCTCTCTCCCTGCCTCTCCTCCCCCTACTGCCTTCATGCACGCTCGTCGTCTTCCCGAGCCTTCCTGACGGGCTGATGGGGATGTCTGAGAGCCATCCCCAAGAATACGAAGATTTGGACGACGTTGTTTGCGTTTCACCAATCAAGACTCCTCGGCAGCCATGAAGTATGCATAAATGCGCATGTGCAGAATACATCAGTGGGGATACCACTGGCTATCCCTTCGCTCGCAGAGAGAGGCACGTGGACGAAGTACCATTTCTAGGTGCTAGGTGGTGTTCTGTCGCTCGCTCGCTCTCTCTCTCTCTCCCTTCCTCCCCCCTCCCGCTCTCTCTCAGGACAAAGTACCATTTCTAGGTACTTCGAGGTGTTACTGTTGCTCTCTCTCTCTCATCGAAGAGCCTGTCCTGTGATTTAGCTAGTGAAGTGAGTGTTTATAGCATAACTGTGTGATTAAACCCTCATTTTTAAGATGAACGAAGTATATTTTTTATTGAAAAACAAGTTCAGTGCAATGACTTTGGAACAAAAATTGGAAGTGAAACATTTAGGACCACATAAACCTGTTGACTTTGTTCTTGTCAACAATAAACACGAACTGGACAAACCTAAAGGCAAGTTGACATTTCAACATGAATGGTTTCGTAGAAAAACGTGGTTGACTGCCAGCGTGTCCATGAAAAGTCTGTACTGTTTTCCGTGTTTGCTTTTTGGTGGTGATACTGTGTGGACAAATTCAGAGTACAGAGACTTCAAGCATTTGTCTGAAAGACTCACAAAACACGAAAGCTCAGTATCTTATATGCGAAATGCTGTTTCGCTGTAACTTCTTGGAAAATCCAATATCATTGAAAAGTTGGATACTGCATACCAACATGAACTTCAACATCACAACCAAGAAGTTGATAAGAACAGGTACGTTTTATCAAAGATTGTTTCAGTGCTAAAACTGTGTGGTTCGTGTGAAGTAGGTATCCAAGGACATGACGAGTCATCTGAATCTTTAAAGCTGGGAGCTTTCCGGTCAATATTTGAAATGTTATGTGAGGAAGATCTAGCACTGAGAAATCATTATGATAACTTACCTGCATTTGAGGGGACTTCAAAAACTATACAGAATGATCTACTGACTTGCATGTACACTATTTATAGAGGCCATATCAAGGGTGAAATTGAAAGAGCTAACTATGTTTCAATTCAGGCTGACGAAATGACTAACATGTCTTGTAAATCACAATTGGTCACAATATTGCACTATATGTTAGAGAACGGCATTATTGTTGAATGCTTCGTGAAGTACCCAGAAGTGAAAGAAAAACGGCTGTATGTTTGGCAACAACAATTAAATCTTTTCTTCATGAATGTGAAGTGCATAAACATAAACTAATTGCTCAAACGTATGATGGCGCAGCAGTAATGAAGGGTAGATTGAATGGAGTACAGGCACTGATAAAAGAAGAATTCCCTCTCGCACATTTTGTGCACTGTTACGCTCACCAATTAAACCTCATAATGCAGCAACTTTGTTCCATGACACACAAACAATTGAAAGTATTTTTTGCACATTTGTCTGCATTCCCATCGTTTTTTTTCTGCTTCACCTAAGTGTACTGCTCACCTTGACAAAGTAGTGAAGAGGAGGATGCCGAGACCCAGTGCAAGACAGTGGAATTTCAAAGGAAGAACTGTAAATAGTGTTTATGAAAACTTGAATGAGTTAAGAGAGAGTATGGAAAATTTTCAGGAAGAATCGGGGTGGGATTCAGTAACCATTAATGAGTCATATGGACAACATAATATTTTGAATGATGGACAGTTTTGTTGTTTTCTTTGTCCTCATTATGCCAGAAGTGGATATATTGTACAAAAGACTACAGAAGAGAAGTATAGACAGTACAACTGTGAACTCTGCAATAGCAGCTTTCAAAAATGCAATATCAACTATCCGGGAGCGGGCTGATGACTTGGCAACTCTTTACAAAGACAACACAACAGGCCCTTCAGCCAAGAAAAGAAAAGTTACACAAACAGACCTGAGACGAGTTATGAAGGAAGCTTGTGATACAATAGTTGTCCACCTTAAAGACAGATTTTCATGCAGTGACCACCTAATTGCTGCCAAACTGGTTGATACAGAGTCATTTAAAGAATATGAGTGGCTTTTTCCTGATGATAAATTAAATACAGCAGTCGAATATTACCTGATTTTAGAAAAAAATAAACTGAAGACAGAGCTCGGTATTTTGTACGGACACAAAGATCTCATAAGTGGTTAACGTCAGCAACATCACTGATGCATTGGAACAAAACAATGTAAAAGAAATTTTTATTGAAATGACGAAACTCCTTGAAATTATTATCATAACACCCATGACAACATCTGAATCAGAAAGGTGTTTCTCTACTTTGAAGCATGTGAAAACTTACTTGAGGAACACGATAAGCGAAGAACGATTCAACGCTCTATCGATGCTATCAATAGAGAAGGAACTAGTAAAATCTATCCCAGACTTCAACACCAAAGTCATTGAGCTTTTTGCAAGGTTGAAGAACAGGAGGGCACATTTTTCTTACAAGATGCTGTCAGATGCTGGAAAGAAAATGGCACCACTGCAAAAGGTAATTTACTACAAGTAATTATGAATTTCAGATGATTTGTCATTTTTTCTGTTTTTCAACGTATAGCAACTAAATATTCTTGTATTGTTAGTGTCACCTTGATGATGAATAACCAATACTGTTCTTGTTATGTCTGATATTGTTGTCTTAAACCCTCATTGTGTTATATGCACGCGCATAGAAACACTCGAGTCTACTACAAATTTTTCTGTAGATATCCCCACCAGCTAAAAAGCATTAGAGCCACCATTGTGACTGAAAGACCAAAATCCAATTTTATATAGTAACATGGTAAGTATTTATAAGAACTGAACATCACTGCAGAGATATACCTTAACCAAAATAATTAAACATACTACAATAGTTAAGCAGTTTTCTCAGGAGTTACAAAGCTACAAGTGATATTTCTAAGATAGTAATTAAGTTGACTTTGCTTAAATTTCCCTTAAGATTTGCAAAATAATGAGCAATTTACGCGCAGTATAAAGAAAATTTATTTGAGAATCTAATGAACAAATATTGTCACCTATAAAGCAGCAATTGCGCACTTGGAAGGATTCCAGTCTCTTCTGTAAGAGCAGCACGCAGATCCGCCATAGTTGAGTCAGACCGAAGATACAATCGAATCTCCTGTGCTCCATTACCATAGAATACATGGACACACTGATGGGAGAGCAGTGCTGTAACCTATAAAGATATGATTTATATTTTTATAAGGTAAGCCAGCGGTTTCCAAACATTACAAAGCCACCCCCCCCTCACCTAAGAAAACTATCTTCACACCCCCCTCTATATCATGTTCAATTACAGTTCATAAACAATATCTACTGGACATACAATTACCACCTTAACCCTTGTATTACTGAACTTTGTTTCACCTGTTTTCTACCAATAGGGGGTACAAAAAGTACCCTATGAGAATTAATGTTCTTTTTTATTTGTTAGATGAAATTGAACCTCTAGTAGACCTAAAATGAATTTTCAAGCATAAAAACAGTGCATGATGTATTTGTTAATTTTATTTTCATTAACAAATCCATTTTTAGCAATACATTTTGATTGTAATTCAACTAAAAATTCCATTAAAAATGTGTAAAATTTTCAAAAATTTTGAACATATTAAATAAGAAAACTAACCTTCTTTACATTCTTTGCATGTTATTTTTATCGATTTTGTGCAATGTAATGTTGGGGTACATTTTGGACCACAATCTCTTTTTTTATTTTTTTACTAATCTGAAATGAAAATAAATAAATCCACATCATTGGAACGCTCCTAAATAAGTTTTCAGAAAATCCATAAATCAAGAGCCAAGTTGAATGCAAATTAAGCAAATGATGAGCAAAATATATGCGTGGGGTCCAAAATGGGCCCCCATTGGTAAAGGAAGGGTTGAGGAAAAACATGGACACAAATGATGCGCCCTAGCCTATTGAGGGCTAGAATTCACCTGCTACATATTGTAGGTCTCAAGATTAGGATGGTTAAACAAACAGTAAATATATGATAAATCCTTTGCACCCCCCCCCCCCCGACCTACCCATTTGGTAACCACTGAGGTGAGACTTTATATGCTTTAAAATAATGACAGCAATGAAACATTAAATCATCTCTAATTATAATGTATATACAGGTATGCCTTGCTTAGTGCTAGTGATGTACTCCAGGTCTTTGCACTAACCAAATTTGCACTAAACAAACAGTTTAGAATGTAGTACTTAACTCAATTGATTTTTACTAGTCAAAAATTTTACAATTTTTATCTTGCAACTTATATAATGATATGGCTTTATTATACGTATACTGTTGTAGAGCAAAGAAAAAACTTATAGGATGTTTAGTTTAAAATGATTATTTATTATGAACATAATGGTGTGCAACATGTTGAAAAAACTAATTCTATAAGACATAAAATGACAATTTTCTAATAACATTTGCTATGAAACGTTATAAAAAGCAAGATATACAAATTGTTTATAGTATATAGGAGGTAAAATATCCTTATATTATAATACCTTGAAAGATTCATAAAATATTTATTAATAGAAAAGCTTAACCAACACATTTCTTCACATTAACTAACAGCCAACAAAGCCAAACAGTAGAAGAATAAAAATGCTAAGCATAGCTTACGTATCCTCTAGGATCTTAAATAGTAGCATGTAAAAATAGAGATTAAATGACTTCATAAGTATTGACAAACTGACACTTGCCATTAGAGGGGGTAGCCTAAAAAAATCAACAGAGGCTGCTTCTAGGCTTAATAGGAACCAGTTCACAATAGGACATGATTCGCTGCTTTCAAATAAAATTAATAAATGTTTAAATATATATGAATATTATTGAAAATAATATTAGTTTATTAATATTTACTTAATATTAATTATTATCACTAACGATTAAATTACTTTCACCTTATTTACTGTTAAATATATATTTGGCATTAGAAATGAAGCAAAGTGACTATCAACAATAATAATCTATAGATATTAATAAAAGGCAATGTGTGTGGGGACAGTAGGGTGTTCCTAAATAGGAGGTAAAATTCATATTGCGCCTGGAAAAAAATTCACCCTGGCAAAACATGCTATCTTAAGAAAAAACACTTTGGGTAACATTTGAGTCATGTAGACAGACATTTAATACTAGCACAAGAGGTTCAAATTCTCTTATTTCCGTATTTTTACCATTTCATAGAAGCAGCACTCTTCCCTCTCATTATCTATTTTGGAGTGATTATTATGTCTTAATTGATAATGTAAAGGGAACAAATTAAACAATAAATGTGGTTGTCTACTGATTTATTAATATTACAATGGCACATATATTTGAAGAACAAAACAATAAATGCAATCATATTCATGAACTAGTTCAATTTACTTATGTTTCTTAACAAGAGTATACTTTTTGGCATTGGGGACGCTGCGACAGTGACTGCAGTTAGACAGCAGCAAATTTTGAAGCTGGTCTTCCTTGTAGGTCACTGATTTATTAAATTGCTTAATATGGGCATTACCTCTTTCAGCATAGTCATTCACCACCCTTAGGTTACGCACCACATTCATGCCCTTACCAGTCTTCCCTCTGCTCCTATGGTCCAGGGTCGAAATCCAGGAACTCGGTTGAGATATCGAGCATCTTAAAAAAGGTCTTAGTTCTTGTGGTTACCAAATCTGTGAGTGTCAAGGTTGCGACTTGAAGATTAATGTCGTGGCACTTGTTGGGCTCCATTGATCCTTCCCTGGAGCGTAGGGCTTCCACGAGTTTTCACTTCTCATTAACAGCGAGATCAGAATCAAAGAAAGCTAGTCCTATTACCTCTTCACTAAGGTACCAAAAATGTTTGCTAAAATTCTTCAGACATAACTTCCCAATAGTATTGTCTATCTCCTCAAACTTCTTAAGGCTGATCACAAAACTGAGATCATTGCAAAGTGCCAAGGCTGGGTTCAATGCAGTGTACCAGGGTTGCAGATAGGTGCAAAGAACGAAGATGCAGAACCCGCGCAAATCTTTATCCTCCTCAGAGGTTAAGGAAAACTCTTTCTGAAACAACCATATCTTGAAGGCATAAATTGCTCAAGCCATCCACCTTGCTCGATGGTGAGTGCCAGGCAGGAGGAATCTTACTCCCTTTGGAGGAACTCCACCGAGGAAGATGACCGTGAGCTCAAGAAGCTCAGGGTCGAGTCATGCCTGGGTTGGCGTCTCTGCGGAAGAGATTGGATGTTTGCAATCTATGGACTTTAGTATACCTCCTAAATTTACTAACATTTTCCTATGGAAAGAAATATTTTCTATGAACCATACCTGGATTTGAGTCAGTGCAAACTGTAGGATGTCATCAGCATCTGCCCCAGCGCAGATGTCACTTCCTCACAGCTCACTTCAATGTTATATCGTGACTGGTTTATAGATAACCAACTCTGCTGAAAATTGCTGTCTGGTCCTGAAGAAGGCCCCAGATAATGCTTAAAGGTAGTCTCAAGAATTATCTCAAAAATATGGTGTGTGCACGGCAAGTATAACATATTCTTTCCTAGCTTCCTTTCAATGAGACTGGCAGCCCCAGTCAAACGTCCTGAAAATATTAAATCATAAGTGAATTTTAATATGTCGGTGCCAGAAATCGACATATAGAAAGGAAAAGGGTCTTTTATATTTATTTTGTTACCTGTAATGCTGGCAGTTGTGTCAAAAGACATTGCTTTGATGTAATCGACGATATTCCATTCCTTCAGAAGGGTGACCACCATTTCAGCAATAGATTCTCCTGCCATGTAGGGCACCCCGAGAAGCTGGTTGCTGTTTACCCCAGTCACAACAACGGCAAGACAAAAACATTCTTGTGACCCAGTAAAGATGGAAGAATTTTCCCATCCCAATACACTGTTAGACTAGGGCTAGGCTCAAAACTAAGTTTTATGTTGGCAACAGCCTTTTGACATAGCTGCTCTTGTCAACGACAGATAGCCCTGGGACTTATAATAAGCACATCTACATCCTCAAGATTGTATTGTCGCCTTAGTCCTTATACTATATGCATAAGGAATGCCTGCTTTGAATGCTTTAATATGAGAGACAGAATGAGAAGATGAAAGAAAGAAGAGAGACAGAGAAGGAAAGAGAGGGAAAATTAAATGTTCCATAAATTAAAAATAATTTTGGGTGTATAAGAACAAGACAAGACATCCAATATGGCGTCAGGTCACGATGTTGCTAAATGTGGCTTCTGCCAAATTAGCTCGGAAATTAATGATAAAATAATTTTTTGCTGTCTATGTTTGCAAATATTTCATTTAAATTGCACAGGATTAAACGAAGGAAGTTTCAAAGTGGTGAGTGAAACTCCATTCATCGTATGGATATGTTTATTCTGCCGTGCTGAGAATAACAACAGAATATCCAAGATGGCCACCAATCAAGATCTTAAAGAAGGAACTAAATATTCTCAAAGGAGTCCCAGGTAAGGTTGGGGCAAAAGAACCATCTGATGAAACGAAATATCCACCGGAGACAAGACATTTACTTAAAAAACCGGCATCCAGAAGGCCAGGAAAGATAGAAAATGATGCTCCTACAGTGACGAAAACAATGGCTATGGATCATAATACACTCCCTCGACCAATGCCAGTTTATTCACAGGGAGATTGTGACCAACCCCAGAATTTGAGTGACGGCGCAGAAGCAGCTCCAAGTCCACAAGAAACTTCAACCGACGACGATAATTTCATGGTCGTCAAATATAAGAAAAGGTACCACAGAAATAATGCCAAAATTTATAGTTCAAACGATACTTCAAACAACTTTTCTGGTGTTCCAAGACTTGCCTGGTTTTGTGTTAGCCGTGTTCACCCAACATCTACTTGTAACGACATTCTCGATTACCTAAAAGGCAAATTTGGCGATCAGAACTACTCGTGTGAAAATAACTTTACAAGTGAGTATAGTTCATCCTTTAAAGTTGGTGCAAACTTCTCATTACTGGAAGAATTGAGACAATCCAGCAACTGGCCGAGCGGTGTAAGTGTTAAACGATTTGATTTCCGTATCACAGAGAAATCGGGCTCTTCCAACATAATTGAACAAGAACTTTCTGGCAATCAAACTACCTCAGAAAATAGTGCCTGTGAAGTTTCGAAAACTCACTCAAGTGAATTGAATTGCTTTTGCAAGATCTTGAGGTTGATATTCTATTATTATCTGAGCATTGGCTTATAGAAGATGAGATTTGTCACCTTAATATCAATGGCTTTACTCTGATTTCCCACTTCTGTCGCAACCAACACAAGTGTGGAGGTATGGCAATCTATGGAAGACCAAATGTAAAAATAAAATGTCTAAATTTTAAGGGGAGTAATGAGAAGGTATGTGAATGATCTGCTTCCTTGTTAAGTGCAAATTCTTTATCTTATGGTATACTCTCAATTTATCACCCTCCAAATAGCAAAATATGTGATTTTCTGCATAGTCTCAGTGATACTCTTTTGTTTATATCCCTTAAAAATGTTGATGTTATTATAATATTCAGTGACCTAAATATTGATATGTTAAAAGACTTTGCAGATAAAACAGATCTTGTGAACCTTCTGCTAACTTATGGGCTTCATGTTATTAATAATGAACCAACCAGAATAACGTTTTACTCATACTCTCAAATAGACTATGTAATATCTAATATGAATCTCCCTCTTAATTTCTGTAAAACTATTAATACTGGTCTCTCTGACCATCTTGGCCTGTATTTAACTGCTAGTTTTCAAAAAACACTTGGTTGTCCTAATAATTCTTCTTTATATACATCCAAACGATTTTTTACTTCTGAAGCCATTGACAAATTTCTTTTCCTACTGTCACATGAGTTATGGTCTGATGTTTTTGATGCTGTTTATGTTGATGGTAAATTCAATGCATTTTTGAACAGTTTTTTTATGTACTTGAACCATACTTTTCCTCTAAAAACCATCAAACAGAGAATATATAATTTTAAAAGTAAATTGTATTCCCAGGAACTAAGTGCGAAGGCTGACTATCTACATAAACTTAATTTTAGAAGTAAGTTTATAGACCCTGATCTCCTCCCCCTTTATAAGATAGCTCATAAAGAGTTTAAGTCATGTTTACTACAGGAAAGGCGAGCCGCTATAGAGGCATATTTAAACAAATCTGCAAATATAATCAAATCCTCATGGGACATCATCAAACAGAACACAACTGCCACCACCTGTAATATAAGTCCAGCACATATAAATTTTGGCGACAGTGACATTTCTGATCCTGAAGAAATAGCTGAGAGTTTCAATATCCAATTTTGTACCTTGCCAAACGTTATTCCTAATGCTCCTACCTACACTTCTAAAACCAGCAGCCAGTGTCCCTCTTCTCGTTCTATCTTTTTATTCCCTACTGATGCTGCTGAAATCATATCCACTATTAAATCATTTGATAACTTCTATTCCTCTGGTCCTGATAATATCCCGATGCCTGTTATCAAAACTTGCTCCACTCTTATTGCACCTTGCTTATCTGACATAATAAACCTATCTTTCCTAACTGGTCAATTTCCATCTGTTCTTAAATATGCATGGGTGATTCCAGTCCCTAAAAAATCTTGTCTTTCCAATTCTGAAAACTATCGACCTATTTCTATCCTTTCAGCCTTCTCAAAAATAATTGAAAAGATATTTTATAAACGCCTAACTGACTATCTTAAATCGTATAAACTTTTAACCAATAATCAACATGGTTTCAAGCAAGGAATGTCAACTTCCACTGCTGCCTTCCAACTCATTAACCATATTCATCTTGCCTTCAACAAGAAACAGCTTGCTATGGGAATATTTTATGACCTTAATAAAGCATTTGATAGCATTAACCATAACATACTTCACCACAAATTAAATAGCATTGGCATCACAGGCAACACACTAAACTGGATCGATTCTTACTTGGCAAATCGACATCAAATTGTAAGTTATTCTCAAAAGACAACTGTTGGAACAACAACCGTACAATCTAAACCCAGGAAAATAATATGTAGGGTTTCTCAGGGATCAATCCTTGGGCCCCTACTTTTCATTGTTTTTATTGACGATCTGTCAAACCATTTCTCTAGAAGTTTCCCAATTCTATACACCGACGACACTTCTTGTTTAGTAACTGCAGACAATCCTACTGAGCTTATTAACTATGCCATAGTATCTGTAAAAGAAATGGCTGAATGGTGTGATTCCAACAATCTAAAGATAAACTGTAGTAAAACCTTATATTTACAATTTCATCCATGGAATTCTTCGCCATCCGGCAGTCCTCTGCTTAAACTGAATAACTCCAGCATATGCAAATCAGAGGTCACAAAGTTTCTTGGCCTAAATATCACCGAAAGACTTGATTGGTCAAATCACATTAATGCCATAGTAAAGAAAGCTGCAATTAGCATTTTCATGATTAGAAAACTAGCACCCATAGTATCAATTTCCATTCTGAAATCAATTTATTATGCTAAAGTAAATTCATACCTAGCATATGCAATAATATGTTGGGGTAATTCTGGTATGTTTAAAAAAGCTTTCTCCACACAAAAACGAGCCATCAAGGCAATACTTAGAGTTTCTTACTGCACTCCTGGTAGGCCTCTATTTCGCTCACTCAATATACTTACCCTTCCCTCGGTGTACATATTACAATGTGCTACTTTTGTAAAAAATAACCATAACCAATTCCTCACAAATACTGAATACCACAACTATGGTACTCGCTCAAGGGATAATGTTCATATCAATGGCTACTCCTACTCCTCATGCCAAAAAGGCCCCCACCACTCGGCATCTGTAATTTTTAATCATCTGCCCACTGACATTAAATCACTTTCCTCTACAAACACCTTCAAAAACAAGGTGAAAAATCTATTACTGGCTAAATGCTATTACAGTGTGGATGAATTTATGGCCGACTAGCTGATCCAGCTGAAATTTTGTAATGAAATTTGTGTACATAATTTTGATATTTGTTAGTATTTCTGTGAAAATTTGTCTGTGTAGTGAAATTTCATTATCTCGAACATTGTATTTTGACTGACGACTTCCATGTCATTATTTGTGACCTCAATGGAACAATAAATATATTATTATTTGTAAATAACATATAAGCTCAACAAAGTAAGACAGAATTTCACCTATTATAATATTCTTACATAGCAAATACATCACTAGCTTTACACTTCATCCCAATGATAAAAAAATTTGTTTCTGATTAAAAGTAACCTTGTTTCTCAAATACCTGGGAGAAGTATCTTTCAAAAGTCCACATTCTCTGAGGGCTGGCCTCTAGGAGACCTGCAAGAAGTGGAGTGAGCAGTCGTCTAAGTCCTCTGCAACATGGGCAATGAGGTGGCAAGGAGCGACCCCACTCAACTGGGCCACCCTTAGTTGACTGAGCACCCCAAACAACACCTGATGCTTTGCGTGTGGTGATGTAGTGCATTGTTTCTCGATTTCGACGCCCACCCCATGGTCTAAATGGCAGTTGACCTGTTGCAACATGGTAAAGGGTTACACCCATTGACCATAGATCAACCTGAATTCAGTAAAAGAAAAACTATTAAAACATATACAAATCTGAATTGAAACAGGCTGAAATGTAAAAATGTAACTGCAAAAAATGTTTCTGAATGAGAGGATGATAAAATCCCACAGATACCAGCAATGAGAGAGTGTTACTGTATTATAAATATGTTCTTATAACTACAGTGCAGTCATGATCAATCAAATTAATAGGGCGGTTGGGCTATTTGAAACTTGTGAGAATTTCGTAACACATGACTTTTGCATCCAGTTGCCATAATGCATGGACAATCATAAACAAGTTCATAAAATACCTTTAAAAGACTAAAATACACCCTAAATAACTAACGCAGCATAATACACAGTTAATGTAAGCTATATTAATGAATCTTTAACCAACATTTGAGATAAATAACCTTTGCAAATTGTAGGAAACATAAAATGTACAATGTACCAAACTCTACCAAACTGCATGTTTGAATACCAATGCACTTATGGAATGCTGTTGACAATGAACAATGGTGTGTGAGATAGAAAAAGCTTGTGTGATGAAATAACTAACCAAATTAAATTAAATTAGTTTCTATGAAGCAGTTCGAAACTTCGTGACTGTACTGTAGTAACATTTATGATGAAATAATTGATTATCAAAATAAATTTTGTTAAAATGTTCAACTAAATGGCTGAGACAGAACTAAATTTAATATGGCTTACTGTAGCTCCAAATGCTTTCCTTGATGATGATGAAGATGAACCAGATGAAGAACCCAGTGGTCCACGACTAGAACCAACGCCATGAGCCTGTGGCCCACCTTGCTGTTGCCACCTTAGTACTGCACGCTCATACATGTCAGGATGTAAGTATTCCTCTGTGCCATAGAGAGAAACAAATTGCTGGCCCTCTTCTAATTCTCTGGCTGCACCAAAGTCTGTCAATTTGTAAACAGCTTTTCCCTCTTCCGTAATAAACCTGTTAAACAATAGATTAAATAATAATCCATATGACCATAAAGCTCAAAATTTTTATTACCAAACTTAGAACTATATTATTTTTAGTTATATCAATGACTAAAGGGCAAATTCTAATAAAATTTATGAAGTCATTGATAGCAGACAATTTCCAATTTTTCACATTCTAAACAAATGAAATCTTATTCATGCTTATGATAGAAGGAGGTCAGTTTGCTTTAGAAACTTTGAGATAACATCTATTGATATTGGTAATTGTTACCAAATATTTCTTTTTGTAGATATAAAAATGTAAATAGAAATTGAAGAATAATAATTATAAAATTAAAGTTAAAAATTAAAATATGACAAAACACCTCATAATGTTCCCTGGTTTCAAATCTCGATGGACAAGATTGTGATCTCTTAAATGTTTCATTCCAGCAGTGACATGCTCCAAGACAAGTAAAAATTCATCTTCTGGTAGACCATAAGCATTTTCTGGATCATCCAACATGTTGAACAAACTGCCGCCCGTGCATAATTCCATTACAATTACCTGGATATAAACAAAACACACACATAGATTAAACTTCACAGAAAGTTTGTAACTGTTCATGAAATAAATATTTTCAATTCATAAAATAAAATGCAATAAATTTTACATATGCCAAAGACTGAACAATTAAAAAATGTTCACTATAAATGAATTCATTGTATGAAATTTTTAAAAGAAACTAACTAACTAATAATCTAATATTAGGTCACCTTTTATCTAGATATAAAAAGAATTCATCTTCAATACGTTAAACTAATATACTGAAATGTTAAATTTCGATGAATAATAAATTAATAGTTTCTCACCTTTGACACTGGTTCCCCTTCTTCCTCTTCGATAGCCAGAAGACGAACAACATTTTCATGATCAACTTTTCGCAAAACTTCAAATTCTCGTGCTTGCACTGCTGCTGGTCGAAGTTGTGATAACGCATTGAAGGCTTTCACCGCTACAGCCTCACCTGTCCGCCTGTCAACTCCTTGGTAGACAGCTCCAGTAGCACCCTTACCAAGTACACTTGTGGTGCACCATACGTAGTTTGCAGATCCTCTTAAAAATGACCCCATTGTCAATCTTCTATTTAAAATTCAGGTGCAAAAGTTACACTGCCAAATTTAAAAGAAGATAATACACTATTGTCACTTAAGGGTCTCAATTTTGTCCAAAACAATATTTTCAGACAAATAGAGCATTCTGGTTGGATCCTTACACATAATCGAAAGAATAGCTAAGTTTCACTTTACTGTGAGAGCTGTTCCTCTTTCGATTCAAAGGTAGATAGGAATGACAGGCACCGTGACGAAATGATCCTTGATGCATGACCGCATCGAGTTTCTTATAACGGTAGAAAAGGATACTTTCTTTGCAGTTACGATATTTTAACCTCATTGGTTAAACGTTATTATAAGTAATAATTCTTCTATGTTTACAAGGAAAAGGTGAAAACATTAGGTAGCGACTAAGTACTGACGTCAATGTCAACAAAGTTTGATATTTTCTACATTTACTAAATCATACACTCAAAACAAATTACCGTCAACCGTGAACAGAAAACGGGCAGGCCTACTAAAACAAGCAGACAGTTAACATAAGGAACCGGATTGAATCCTTTGAACCTCGCAACGATACTTATTCCTTGACGATACGACGATACTATCGAAACTGCGATATAACTATAGGAACTTGGCGGAAGCCTGTCGCAAATACGCGGAATTTGTAAATGTTAATTTAACCCGTAACCACCGTCATCGGTCTCTCAGACTGCACGAAAAATTTCAATAGTCTCATTTAGGGTTCGTGAATCATCTACGCCTTTGAGATTTTATCTTCGTATCCTACAAGTGTCTTTGTTTACTGTACGGCAGTTGCCTTCTAGCATTGGGACCTATTCGTACTAGTGAGTTTAGTGTCAGTGCCTTCCTGAGAGGTTGTATGCCTCTGTTCGCGTTATTTTTGCGGGACAGTTGTTTTTCACGATTTCGGAAATATCTGAAGATATTTATTAGCATTATGTCATGTCGGTGCACTTTGCCTTTTTCATTGCCCGCTAATTTATGGAATTCGTCTCTTTACAAAAAAAAGGCAGTAAGACTAATTTCTGGTGTATCCCCATGGGATCATTGCAAACCTTTGTTTGTCCACCATAAAATATTAGCAGTCTATGGCTGTTACATCTATGCCAACCTTTTACAATTGAAAGTTAACCTACTAAAAAAATAGATAGCTATGCCACTTGTTCTTATATACATTCCCATGGCACTAGATGCAGAAGTAAAATTGAAATTCCTCGAGTTAGGTTAGCAACCTCACCAAACAGTTACAACACCTCCTGCTTACGTTTCTTTAATAGACTGCCGGGAAATGCCAGAAGAATCACTAAAGAAAGCCTTCTACTCTGTCAATGAATATTTTGAAAGTGATGTTGATATTGTTTTTAGATGTCATATTGCTATCTGTAATTGAATATCTTAATAATCTTGTGTATTATACTGCCCATTGTTTTGTGTTATGTTTCTAATTTGACGATATATTCCAGCCATGTAAATTACCGGTTAATGGAGAAAATAAATTATGATGATAATGTTATGGTGAAAAAGCGGCTTCAGGGAAATTTTAATTTCTAGGCAGTATTGATAATACTACTAATATTGATTGAAGTTCATTATACAGAAATAGTTTTAAATTCATATTATACAATGCTTTAGAATAAAAATGCAACACCTTAGAGAATGCATGTTTTTTTATTGGAGTTTTGAAAGAACACTGCATTCAAATAATCCTCATAGAATGGTAGAGCTACAGATCAACATTTAGCATATAGTAGATAAGATATCTAAAGGGACATTTAAACAAGTGTTTAATAACATGAGTTATCATATATGCTTATGTAAAAATCATAATATCTGGCACATTCAACATATTTGGTAGCTTACTAGTAAACATGCATGCTCTTCATATTGGGATTTGAACTATATCAGATAAAAGGTGAACAACATTATAAAAATAAAAAATAATACTAAAGCATGAACATGAGATCTATTTTAATACAAGTACTATTTTATCATCCCTTTATAATATACTAGGGGATGTGTGACTACTTAAAAGTGCTCCAAGTACACCAGTAAATAAATGTTGAAGAATCCTGCTCTAGAAGGAGTCTGCTTTACACTTTCTATTATACCCAGTTGTTGCTCTATTAATTACTTTCTCTGTAACTCTTCCCAAAACTAGGGGCTGGATTAGCTATGTTTTGAGTCACTGAACTTAAGTTAAATCATGAGCATAAAACTGCAGAGGGAGTGTCTCATTCATATGGATATAAAAAGTTGTATGAGAAATTGCAATAATCTTTGGTGGCCGCTACATGAGCCACCTTTTGACAAAGCAAAAAAAGTTGAGTGACTGGAATTATTGGATAAGTGGAAGTCAGATACATGGAGTTCTACTACATGTTATTAAGAGATTTTACTGTTATCTTAAGAATAGTATTGGGTCAATAAAGATTAATCACATAGCTGAAACCTTCCTAATCATTAACACTTCTTATTTAGAAGATCAATTACAAATGATAAAGCACAAACAAATAAAGTTTATATGAATTTTATTTATGTAGGTATAACAATTATAAATCATATCTGTCCAAATTAAGAGCATCATGAGCCAACATTTAACAAATTCTTGCATGAAGTGAAAATAATTTCTATGTATAACAAAAATATGAGCATTAACATAGATCAGTGGTTCTCAACTGGTGTGTTGTGACACAATGTTGCATCATGAAGAGCCGAAAGGTTTTTTTGACAGCTTGTAAAAAGTAAAGAAAATTTTGTCAAGCATAGTTTTTGTCTTTCTCTTGCATCATTTTTAACAACAATAATAACAATGTTTAGCCTTAAACTCTTTGTTATTACATACTACTCCTTTTTTTAGTTTGGCAGATTGTAATTTGCAGTGTGTCTTGCATGTGAGCATCGACCATCATGTGTGTCGCAACAAAAAATAGGTAGAGAACCGCTGACAGATCACTAGCTTGAGATCTGAACTAGGTCTTTTATTACAACAAAAGTTCAAAATCTTCAATATTTAGAATCATGGAGATTATAGATTTATTTTGAGATTTTAGGTATGACAGCTGCAGGTAGCTCAACAACATAATGCAGGTTTAGAATGTTATCTGCTAATAACTTATGTTACTTTATTCTATAAAGAACCTTTTGTTGTGGTGGTCTTAAAAAATTGATTTAACTTATAATCTCATTTAATACATACATCAACTTTACTCTATATCTGAATTTTTTTAAAAGGTTTAATATTCATTTACTGACTACTGGTATCTCTTCATTTTGGATGTAGTTTTGAACATTTGTACTGAACTGTGGATTTAGGGTATTTCTGAGTTTTAGATCTATCAATTTTCAATCTTTTGCTCTATTTTTAGGTGATGGATATTATAGTCTTATTGTAATAGCCATAATAGATGAATAGCAGTTAAATTGAATAATTGTTGGTACATTATATCTTCTACAAATTAAAATTATCAAATTAGAATAAATACAAGTGTGACTAACAGTTATTACACCATCCTCAGTTGACCATTTTCTTCTATTAAGAAAGCATTTATAAGTTTTCTGTGAGTAATATTAATCATAATTCATAATGTTTTTAAAATTCAAAATAATATTCAAATTGAAAAAGCTGCACATGCTTTAATAGTTATTGCATGTTATTCTCTTCACTCAGGGCTTGCTTGAGCAAAGCTGCTCGGTCCAATAATATGCATCTTCTTAAGGGCAGGTGACTCACAAACTTAACTCCTCCATGTAGCCCCTTGTGGGAGACCATTCTCTCTGCAAAAATTTAGATATGAGGAAATTACCATATCCTTCCTTTTATATATCTAGCTTAAGGTTAAATTGGCTTATATCAGAAACTTTGACAAAATAATGCATGTTCTAACATTATCGGTTAATTGACAATTTACCTTTAACAAATGTGATCAACTCATCAGCAGTTACTGTTTGGTGCTCATCTCCTGGTTTCAAAACAACGTATGCTCGAGCAAGGTTTGTAGCCTCAGCATTAGGTATACCAATCACACAGGAATTTAGAATTGATGGGTGCTGTGCAAGGACAGACTCTATTTCCATGGGTACTATCTGGTAAAAAGAAAAGCCATTTTAACAAACTGAAACAAGTGAGGAAAGAGCAGATGAAGCAGATAGTAAATAGCATTTTTTTATTTTAGAAAGACAGACAAACTGAGAAAACATGCACAGCTAGACAGAATACTGAATTGATTAGCAAAAAACTAAGTCTCTAGCTAAATGCCTTGTGGACAGGCAGTGTACATGTAGAGATTTCAAAGTTAAAAGAAAAATTACAGTGCCAATCATTCAAACGTGAGTCGTTTCACAAATGCATCACCAGGCTGTGAAACCAGTCATAACTATAAATTAAAGATGCAAAATATTCAGAAAAATATTTAAATTAATATATTTACCTACTTTAACATAATTTATTGGAATGAAAACAACAATACAGCCCATTAAAATTGCCAATTAAAATTAAGTGTGATTGTTGTAGAGCACCACATATTTACAAAGTATGTCAAGCAAAAAATTTATAAGAATTTAATGTGTGTCCATGGGTAGATTGGCCCAGGCATTTCATTCTAACTGGCTATAGCATTTGACTGAATCACCTGGTCCAATCGTCCATGAAAGAATCAACCAACCAGGCAATTACATAGATACCTGGCTGGCCAGTCCATCCCTGTATGTGCCAATAGTAATAACTGTGTAATTTCATTATATATATATAGTAATCATGAAATGGCTGACTGGGATAGATGGAGACATGAATCATCAGCCTGCCAGAGAATAGGTTAATATATCATTTAAAAGAAAAATTGCTGAAAAGTCTTTCTTTTCATAGTATAGGAAATTAACAAAAACTCCTTCACCGTAAACAGGGAGAGAGTACATTCATGCTGCAGGTTGCTGGCAAATACTGTCACAGGACCTAAGTCAAAAGGAGACACACACATGCAGAAATATACAGCTCCGCTGAAAGGCACTCACACAGTACATGCTAACCAAAATTTCAGTTGTGTTTAGAATACTAAAGATGACAGCTTAACTGTCGAAACATTGCTGTCTAGTTTAAGTTTTGGTTAGAATATACTGTGTGAGTGCCTTTTGGTGGAGTTGTATGTTTCTGTGTGTGTGTGTCTCCTTTTGACTTAGGTCCTGCAACAGTGTTTACCAGCAACCTGCAGTGAGAATATATTCTCTCCCTGTTTATGGTGGAGTTTTTATTTACTATTGTATTTTTCACCGTGTCTCATAAAGCCCCCTTTTTTCATATTTTAGATAGTATGTTAAAACTGACATACTTAAGATATAACCCCTAGTTTGACACCATTAACTGGTGTAAACTCAGGAAAAATACCTGATGTCCAAAGTATCTGAAGACATGTGCTGTGCGATCTAATGGGTAAAGATTTCCTGCGCTGTCAAAGGAAACATAATCTCCAGTGTGGAACCAACCATCAGAATCAATGGCTGATTTATATCTTTCCTGAAAAAATAAAAGTTAATAAATGTTAAATATCCATAACGTTTTTAAATGTCAGCTTTGAAAGATTTCATCTCCCATTAACCCTTAATTAGTCGCGTGGGGTCAATATGACCCCAAGCAATGTTTTTTCGTCAATATCTAAAGAAATGTATTAACAATCTAACCCAAACTTGTTCTACCTTCGAAACTGACATTCTAGAAGAGAAATTTGCATTTTTGTTTTTTTATTAATTTGTTATTTTTGATATTTTTATATTTATAGTATAAATATTGTAAATATTGAGAAAATTAAACTATTCTAATGTGCTATTTTGGTGTGTATCCATTTGTTATGTATATATGAGGTTAAAAATGTTGCTTTTATTTTGACATCTCTCTACCTGTTGCTTTTTTCTCTATTGGTCTAGAAGGGTTAAACGCAATACAGATTATTATTATCACATCAGAAATACAAATAATTTTCTGATAAGCAGTATTTCATTGTTTTAACACTAGTTCTCTTATGATACATTTCTACTTCACTAATTTTCACTATAGGTTGGTTACCCCTCTTCCTCCCATCTCCCCCCCTCTCCCCCCTCCAATGTACCCTTTTTCCTCTTTTCGGAATTCTCCGGGTGTTTTCTTACTTCGGCCGCACACATGCAACCGTTTTCTTCCCATAGTTTTCTACCCGCAATAAAAGTCACAAACAAACGCACGTGGTCTCTCTAAAAGAAAGCTGTTTGCCTTTTATTACCGCTCACCCTTTTTAGCACGAGTTTCTCCCTTATTTTTCGGAATAAGCACGAACACGTATGAGATCGGCAATCTTCAAAGTTTTTGGATCTCCTACCGGCCGCATGACGGTCACGGTTGCGACGTTTTAGACCAAAATATGAAAATCCTATTTTCAACCGGGTTTCTATGGAGAAGTCCCAAGTACGTTCACACTTATAGGGGAGGACGCGGTTGAACCTCGGCACGAACCCCTTGGGTCGCTCGAGGAGGCAACTTTTGTCCCAAGCCCCATCGAGGGCAATCTTCGGTGACAGCAGAAGTGAGCTTGAATCTTTCTGCTAGTTGGGGGCAGCCATAAACTACTTCATGCTGTAGGTGGGGGCCGGAAAGCGACCGTGCCGCGACCGATGTCTAACCCACAAGTGTGAGTGATCTCCGCAAAAATAGTCCTATCCCTAATAAAGCCCTCAACGCGACCTTCATGCGACAATGCAACAAAAGGTGGCGTAGATACATGCGATCAGCTCTGCGCTGCTTATAATGTTGGCAGAAGAACGAAAAGATGGCAGTTAGTTGTGTTTTTTCATTTGCTGAACGTTTCTGCCATAAATGCCTTTATTGTTCATAAACAAAACGTTCAAAAGGAAATGACAAGGCGAAATTTCTTGAAATCATTATCGAAGGAATTAATAAAGGATCTACAGATTTTGAGGTCTCAGAGTCAGTTTATATCTAGGCATCTCCGAAAGCGCATATGCACTCAACAGGGACTTGCGGAGGAAGGTCCAACCGGGATCGGGACTATCAAGGGGAAGATGCGAACATTGCCCAAGAAATAAGGACAATAAAGTGTCCACTAGATGTGGAAATTGTGGAGCTTTTACTTTCAAAGACCATATGATAATGAAGTGCATTGAATGTGGGGAGAGGGAAAGTGATTAGAAAATACAAAAAATATTTTAATTTATTTTAATCAATGTTTATTGTAAAAATTATTAATAAATAATTGTATTATAATGTAAGATTGATTTTATTTCCAGTAAAATATAAATAAATTAATATATTATTGCTTATCTTTAGAAATCATTTTGGGGTCATATTGACCCCACGCGACTAATTACGGAACTTTTTTTCACGTGACTAACTAAGGGTTAAGCATTTAAACTTAATGTACAAAGACCATACTCATACCTTAGAGTCAGATGTAATGTAGCCTTTCATTAAATAATTATTTCGTATGAGCATCTCCCCTTTTTCTAAAGGTCCAACTTCCATTCCTGTATGGATATCCATTACCTAAACAAAACAATGATTTTGTTCATAAATGGAATGGTTATATCAACAACATATATTTGAAAAGTAAATATTACGTTAATATTTTTATCTAAGTAATTTTACCTTAGCTTCTACGCAGGGTAGTAATTTTCCAGCTGTTAAACAATAATCTGTTATGGTAAAAGTATAGAACAATTATTATCTTTTCAGGTGGTGGTGAAATAATTTGATTTAATGGCTTATTAATCATATTTACTAATACATACCCCCATCAACTTCAACTGCTTTAATTTCACTCACTAAAATTGCTTTCTCGGAACCTTCACCTGCATTCTCAGCACCTTCTGCAACTTCAGTACTAGCAATATAAAGAGCCTCAGAGATCCCAAACAACTAAAGATAATGGAAAAATGGAAATATAATGGCTGGTTTTGAAAACACTTCATATCAGGATATTTTATCAAAAATAAAACTAACATTACAAATAAAATAGGATTTAATATATCATACAGAAAATACATTAAAATTAATTAAAATGCATATAGTTAACCTGAATTATCTTTGCTTGAGGAAAACTGGCCACAAGTGCTTTGGTAGAAGCTACATCCAAAAATGATCCTCCAATGGTAATTCTCTCAATAAAGCTAAGATCCCGTGATTTTCCCTCTGGAGAGTGTGCAAACCAGCCAACCATAAACCCAAACAAAAATATCGATCCTGGCTGTAAATAAAAAAATAACCATATTCAATTTCTGAAGTATTGCCATAACCATAATAGAAATTATGAAAAATAGTAAGCCAACTCATTCTGCAACTTACTCACTTGAAAGCAAGGGCACTCATTACTGTACTGTTTAACTTATTTTCCAAATTTCATTCCACAAAAAAATCTTTCATGTCACAAATAAACATAAATTAATTGGTGATATCAATTCATTTAAAACTTTTATAAGAAGTTATAAGTCAACAAGTTTGAATTAAGAACATTATATTAGAATATTTTTATTGAAATTATCTTTACCTTGTATTTATCAAGGTAATCAAAGAATGTGTCATGGGTGAACTTGGACAGAGATAAATAGCTGTAACCCATCCACACGCAATGTGCGATGCACAATAGAGTTCCGGCAGCAAAATTGGGCATCTGTGTGAATAAGGCACCTCTGCCCATCAGACCCCTGAGGAAAGTAAAATATTTTTTTTTATATTTTAATCAACCTTCTAACATTTTTCCTTAATCTAAATTGTATTAAATGCAGAAAATGAAACAACCTGTAATGTAAAATATGGTTTTTGATAATTTTATTCCAACATGAGCTTATCAGATATGAGAAAAACGCAAGATAAGCCCTTATTCAAATACAGCAGACCCCCAACTTACGACTGCTCGACTTACGACCCCCCATTCATACATCCTCTCTTAAAGTAAATAAGATCCACACATGCCCAAACTCGATATATGACTGCCTAAAGGCCAACTCACACCGAAACCTAAGCCACGCGTGCAAGCTTTCTAAGTGATGTCTTTGAATCACCACAATAGATTTCCTGATGTAGCCTCACACTGAACGCGAGCCATATAGCATGTAACAGACGTGGCGGACGCCATATTGCCAACGATCGCCGGGTAGGCGATTTCTCTTCACATAGCTGTGCTGCGCAGTTCGGATGGCTGTTCCATCATTGCCTTACTCTTTCTGCCAAAGGAACAAGTGAGTGGTCTCACAATGTCATGTGGTCTCATAATGCCATAGCACAGCCGGTATATCGAACACGTGGTCTGAGCTGACTCAGTCTCGAGACCATGCAAATTCAGCTGTTCCGTCCTTCGGAAGGGACATTAAGCCATTGGCCCTCTTGGTGTTCTTCGTTAAGAGTAAGCTAATGTCAGCACCAGGTTTCTCTTCTCCCTTGCTATCCAGCTATTCATTGCACTACCTCTTAGATACCCATTGCATGTAGGCAAGAGGTGAATCAGCTGGGAACATACATTAATGACTCAGTCTGCAGCCTACGCTTGAAGCAAACGCATCTCTTTTGCAAAGCTCTTTAATGTTTTGTCAGTTTTCTTCAAATTTAGAGTTCAATTTTGGTATATTGTGATGTAAAATGTGATTCCAGGAACGAAACCCCAATTTATAACATTGCGCCTATGGGAAATAAGGGTTCGACTTAACGACGTCTTGACTTATGACCATTGTACAGGAACCAATTAGGTCATAAGTCGGGGGTCTGTTGTATGTTATTGATTCATTATTACTACATCCCTGTAAGAGTAGAAGAAAAGTTCTTATTTGCAGCAAAATATTTATTTATTTATGGTCAAAATTAATTTTTTGATACTTGATTTATATTAAATGAAACAAGTGTTTTCATACTTGGCATTGCATAGCAGACAGATGATGTTGTATTGAGTGTGAGCTGCTCCTTTAGGTGAACCTGTGCAACCACTTGTGTTGAAAATGGATGCAACATCCTCTTTTGGTGAAATACCAATGTCATCTGGTAATGCTATATAAAAATGAAATTATCAGTTTAAGCAAGCAAGGGAAAATATTAAAAATTAAATTAATTGAAACTGTAGATACACTATTAGTATAATAATAACAATAATACTAATACTTTGACAGGCATTATCAATGGAGGGGGTTATTAGCAAATCTTATCTGAATTTCAAAAGAAGCTGTATGAATCTAATAAATCAACAAATCTGAGCTCTTATATTTCAGTTAAAATTTATCTAACGTGAATCTGTGATTTCTAGCAATAATTTGTCATCATGATAGAGAATTCAATCAGCATCAAAGGGAGCTGAACAATGAGCATAAATATACTCCTCAGGCAACATAAGAGAGCAAATTTGCATATGTGAAGCAATCTGTTGATATGTGTGTATAAGTATGAATAGTATTATATATTGTTTTCCCACCAGGAGCATTGTCCTTTTCCATAATATCTTCTACTGATTCAGCTCCTTCAACATGGCCACCCAAGGAGAGCAGCTTGATATGTGACATGTCCAAATTGGGGAGGATGGGGAGAATGGTAAGAGCTGTCTCGGGATCACAAAGCACTATTTGAGGCAGGCTTTCCTTCAATTGGCGCTCCATTTCCTCTATCATAGGAAAAACAGCAAATAAAAATTGGAGAAAATTTTTTTGATGATGATGATTACTTCTAGACCTCTAGACCAGAGGCATACCAGAAATGTGGGGGAGGGGGTGCAGAGAATAATATGCCCTCCCCCATGAGTATCTTAGAAATTGCCCAAGTTGAATTCTGTATAATTGCCGATATATTAAAAAGGAATTCTCTCCACACAACTGATATGTTACAACTATAAATGTATTTAACGTTAATTAACCCAATTCAAAAGTACAAATAAAAATTAGATAAACAGTTCACAAGTTCATAATAATAAAACAACACTAGACAGAAAAAAATCACAATTCAAAGGAATTGCATTGAATGTCAATCGCAGAATTACGCTTCTATATCATTATCATTTCAAATATCACATAATAAATGTACACGATCTTTCACTAGTCACTAATAAAATCATTTTCACATACTTCCACTGCGATTTTGTCCTTTCTCAAACCATGTATTTCGCCAACATGAATTTTCGTCCAATATAATGTCTTCTTTTCTACAACATACACAGTTGACAATCTGATCCACATAGAAAATAAGCCCATTTCTATTCTAAGTGTCCTTAAACAACAAAAAAACAACTTTGTCAATCTACAGAGCATGGATGCTTTTAAGACTTCAAACTTCTCAGTGCAATTTTCTTATTAGGGGCATAGTTAGCAAAGCTTTGGGGCCCGCAATATGGAGAACTCATCGGTGCACTGCACCGGCAGCACCAAAGTTAAAAGTACTCCTGCTACAGAGGCTACTAAGAGTACACAAAATATATAAATGCTTTGTGGGGTTTTAGCCGGGAGTGACTATTTCATCTTGAACGCTTTCAAGTGCTTTGGCCAGGAGGGTTAACAAAATTTAGGGATAATGAAAACATTCTGGCATGATTGTAGCACAGTTCATGATAGAACTAATAAAAAGCAATCTTAATAAATTGTAAATCGTACAGGAAACATATGTTTTTAAATACATAAATAAAGATTGCACCTTTGTCAATTAAAATATTAAAAGAAATTGAAAATAATTAAACCTCTCCTCACAAGAGCAATTTAAAAGAAGTGCAGCATGAGTTTATTAAGGCAAGCATCGTTATGAAAGCTAAGTTGGTACTAAATACAGAGTTTGTCAATGAGGGGTTAAATATTTTAAAGTTTTGACATGAAATTATAATTACAAAATATATCTATAATAATAAAAGAAGCTGTCTGTGTGTAGATGTGTGTGTCTGTGGCAGTTGTAACTCTTCAGAAAATAAACGTAGGAGCTTCAAAATTTAGCAGCAGCTTCAGGTTGATCCTTAGAGTTGCAGTGCCAAAAATAATTCAAATCGGCCCATAAGGGACCCAAGAGGCCTCATGGAACGGTTGGTCAAAATTTAGGTTTTTTAATGATATCTCAGCAGCCAATTGGCCGATTTTGATGAATCCTTCACCATTATCAATGTTTTGATAAGATACTTTTGAGCCAAAAATGGATAAATGGTTGATCGTGAGATTTGCAGCGCCAAAAATAATTCAAATCAATCCACAGTGTCTAGGGCATGGGTGTCCAAATTGCGGCCACTTTCACGTTTTTGTGCGGCCACTTGCGGCTCACTAGTTTTTAATGTACTTGCGGCCACTTTTGAGGGAAGAAATTCCAAAATATTTTCAATTTTCGTAATTGTATTGGCTGTTTAAGTATATATAATTATTGTTTTAGCAATATGATCAATTAAAGTTTATTAATTCTTAATTCCCTTTGGTAAGGGTGAATGTGTTTTCGGCATTTTATTTCTGGGACTTGTTTGGTAGTTTTTTCCTCGCTTGTTATTTTTGTTCCCAGGATGAATAAAAATGTACCTATCGTCAGAGTTGGCCTTTTTATGTTTATCGACTTTTTTGTGCTTTAGTGAATAGTTATATTAATTATTATTTAAAAATAATTTGCAAATATTATTTAAAAATACTTTTTAGCGATATTTTTTTGAGTTTAGTTATATTTTAGCACCTTTCTTTTATCAATTTAGGTCCAGTATTACAATGTTCAGAATGAAGGTATAATACCAATGTAATATCTTATAAGTGAACTTGAAATGAAATCAATGAATTTCGTTTTTAAATGGTAACCTCCTACCTTAAAATTACCTTTTTCATTAAAGTCTTTGATGCAATAGTGTTACCATATTAAGAATTTTATGATTACAGTGATTGCTAGCGTTTGCTTGCACGTTACGATTTTGTGCGGACCTCTAAATAAGTTCTTACATATGGTAGTACTAAACATGAAAGTAAAAGGGCTTTTTATTTTTCAAGAATGGAGGAAATTGCTGATTTATTCCCCGCAAGAGTTGAGCTGCGCTGAGCGAGGGCGGCATATCACTTCACTTCAAAGCTGTGTGATGTCATTCCAAAGAGAGAAAACTGTAACATAATAATTGTGGCGTTGACGCATTTTCTCCCTTACTCTTCGAAAATTCGAAAATTTATTTGAATGCTCAGTTACCCTACGATGTTATGCTGTTATGTTCGTGGAAATTAAAAAGTTTATTAAAAAGCAGAGACGGCCGGTGGCTGCTTTACAATACCCACGTTTTCCTAAACGAAAGTAAACTTTAATATTTTTTCCTTTATTCAGGCGTCCCCAAACTTGATACTCCTGGAAATAAAACTAGAATAGTAAATTCTATTATAATTATAATCCTTACAAAATGTAAAAAAAACTTTATATTTACTAAATTTAGATAACTTCAAATTCTATAACCCCAGAAATGACTCATCAGAAAAAAAGAAGACTTTTTGATGAAATCGGCAATTTAGGAGCTCATGGATAACTGAATACTTCGTTATAGATAATTCTATTGATGATAAATCCCATGTTTTATGTCTACTCTGCCGTAAATCAATTGTTCTGAAAACTGACAACCAGTGGCGGCTCGTAGCTAAAATTAGTGGGGGTGCTGCTCCAGAAAATTTTTAGCCTTTGTTTTAAAATTGTGTAAAAGGAAAAAAACATGTATAAAAAGAAAATTTATTCAGGAACTTGATAAAATCTTAACAAAAAAACCAAACATTTTTTACTTACTTTAACTTAAATTGTTACAGTTCAAGCTTGATCTATTCATTTAAAAATGAAATCCATAAAAGAACCGAAAAAAAATGAATCAAATAGAATAGCTGGAAGCAGAATAATAATCTAATTCTACACTTTATCACATTCAAGAATATGGTACACGGTTTTTAAGCACAACACATGCTGAGTAAAAAAAAACTTCCTTCCACCATCACGCCAGAGCCGGCACTGCGAGAGCAACAGTGCTCTCTCTACCTGGCAGTCCCGCCTTCCTCCCCACCCCCCCCTCCTATGTGCGCATGCACACAACAGTCAAACACCACGTCGCTGGCACTGTGAAGCGCACAGTTCCATACAAAGATTTTTGTATCTTTTTCATAAACTGGGGGATGGCTACTGAAGTACTGACATTAAGCTTAAGGAATATATATTGTACTACAAAAATAAAGAAAGAATTAAAGAAAAAAGGACTCATTATATTAAATGTTAGCGATAATATCAAGTGGAAATAGGGGGTGCTGCAGTTCCGCAGTGCCTATACACGAGCCGCCACTGCTGACAACATAAAACGACACTATGAGACACAAGGATCGAGTTGGAGAGCTAACAGCACCGCAGAGAGAGGCAAGGGTTGGGAAACTAAAAGATGAGCGTGATAAACAGCAAAATCTTTTTAGAAAAGCTAATGATCAAAATTCAAAGCTTGAAAAAGCAAGCCTTGTGATGGCAAAAATAATTGGTGAGCATTTGAAGCCGCATACGAATGTAGAGTATGTGAAAAAATGTATGGTGGCTGTGGCAGAGATTCTTGCATCAGAGAAAAAACAGTTATTTGAAAAAATAGCCACCACTAGACAGACAATTTGTATAAAAATAGTAAACATTTCTGCAAAATACAGTGAAATTTTTAATTCTAAAATCAAGAATTTTGCCGGGTATTCATTGTGTATTGATGAAAGTACGGACATCACTGATACTGCTCAATTGGCAATTTTTATTCGAGGTATAATTGAGAGTTTTGAGGTTGTGGAGGAACTGTTGAATATAGTTTCTTTGAATGACTCTACAAGTGGAAAAAATATTTGTGATGCGGTTCTAAATGAAATGCAGCTACACAAAATCGACTTATCCAAGCTTGTTCAAATTGTGACTGATGGGGCACCGTCAATTCAAGGCTCTAAAAATGGTGCAGTATCGTTGCTGAAAAAAAACATTATACAAAAATTCCCTTGTGCTGAAGTCAGTGATTTTCATTGTCTTATTCACGTACAAAATTTATGTTCTAAGTGCATTAATATGGAGCATATCATGAATATTATCATCGAAACAGTTAATTACATCAGAGGCAGTGCTTTGAAACACCGAAAATTTAAGGAAATGATTAAGGATGTGGAGGAAGCCAAAGGGACTGATGTTATTTATTTCACTAATATTCGCTGGTTAAGCAGAGGAAAAGCGCTGAAAAGATTTTTCGAGCTACGAGAGGAAATTAATTTTTTCATGCAAGCAGAAGGGAAACCCATCAATCAATTCGGAGACGAAAAGTTTCTCTTGGAACTTGCCTTTTTTGTTGATGTAATGCTTCAAATCAATAATTTAAATGTGAAGCTTCAGGGAAAAGACACAAAAATACCTGAAATGTATCGTTTGATAAACGCATTTATTGGAAAGTTGAATTTATTTAAAAATCAGCTAAAGGTAAACAAATATGATAATTTTGAATCTATAAAGTCAATCATATTAACCGAGAAAGATACTAAAAGATTTGTGAAGGACATTGATATTTTAATTCTTGAGTTCAAAGAACGCTTTTCCGTACTTCCGAAAATAAAAAATGAAATTAAAATTTTCTCAAACCCATTTATTGTGAACTATAATTCTGCACCAGATCATTTGCAAAGTGAGCTTATTGAATTGCAGTCTGATATTGAAGCCCATTGTGCTTTCAAAGAAAAACAAGAAGGTTTTCATAACATTTATATTACCCGAGAAAAATATCCACGTCTCAGAGATCATTCCTTAAAAATGATATCGCTTTTTGGAAGTACTTATCTTTGTGAACAACTTTTCACCCAAATGAAATTCACAAAAAATAGATACCGGTATAATTTGACAGATGAAAATCTGACCCATCAGCTTAGATTATCATTCTCAAAATTAAAGGATTTACAAATTGATGATATTTAAATTAAACTACTTTAAAATACTTTGTAAAAAATTATACTTTATTAAAGAACGGTCGATCCAAATTTCGGTAATGTCCTTCAGGTGTCAGGAAAGAACAGAGAACTACATTCTGTGTTTTTTTAAGGGAAACATGCCTCAAAATTGTAAAAGTCACCCAAAGAATTTTTGCTATATTTGTGGTGAGTTAACTTTTAAGGTACAGAGGCGAAATATTACCCCTCTAGTTAGTAAATCATATGAGCTTTATTTTGGATGCAAAGTAGATGATCAGGACAAATCTTGGGTCCCTCACATCTGTTGTACTTCATGTGTAACACTACTGACTGACTGGCTTAAAAGATCCCATCACATGCCATTTGCAGTTCCCATGGTTTGGAGAGAACCTAAGGACCATTCATCAGATTACTATTTTTGCTTGACTAACATATCTGGAAATTATTCCCAACTTTACAGCTTATGCCTGTCTGCATACGATCTTCAGATCACTTTATTCCATCAATTTCTTGCTTGGCAATCTCACCATTTGAGAGGGAGGAGTTTTCTTCGATGTATCTCTTCAAGAACATTCGTTGGGGCAGTTTGATACTAGCTTGGCTAGTTCCATCCCAACCAAGAAAATATCCGTGCTCAGAAACGAGAAAAATTGATCTGCTACAATAGTTCAGTGGTAGAATATCCGCCCGGCAAGTGGAAGACCCGGGTTCAATTCCTGGTCATAGCAGACTTTTTTCTCATTTCAAAATTATTCCCAACATATCTGGAATTACATCTAAGTCTAAACATACTTTAAAATATCCAAATCTTCCATCAGCTATCAGACCTGTGCCCCACGGTCCAGAGCTTCCTGTACCTAAGCCACCAGAAACATGGACCTTAGATGAAGAAGATGATGGTGATGTCGAGACCCGGAGTGACTCAGGAGATGAAATACAGAATGACTCAGCATTTATGGAAAGCCTGACTTCTTCTAACCCTCACTTGATAACTCAGTCTGAACTCAATGATTTGGTTCGTGATCTAAATTTATCTAAAAGTCAAGCAGAACTTTTAGCTTCAAGATGAAAAGGATGGAATCTTCTTGATCAGGGCACTAAAATATGTTTTTTCCATAAATGTCAACAGCAATTTGAATATCTATTTTCTAAAGAGGGAGATCTAGTTTATTGCAATGATGTTGATTCTCTACTGGAGGCCTTGGGGCAGCAGCACAATCCTCAGGAATGGTGTTTGTTCATAGATTCCTCAAAGGTGAGTTTAAAAGCAGTTCTGCTTCACAATGGAAACAAGTACCCATCTGTTCCACTAGCCCATGCTGCTCACATGAAGGAATCATATGAAAACATGAAACTTCTGTTAACCAGTATCCAGTAGGAAAAGTATTCTTGGCATGTCTGTGGAGATCTAAAAGTGCTCTGTTACTTGGGTTACAGCTTGGATACACCAAATTCTGTTGCTTCTTGTGTGAATGGGATAGCAGAGATAGACAAAACCACTATATCAAAAAGCAATGGCAAATAAGAGAAACACCCACTCCAGGAAAGAAAAATGTAGTTAGTCAGCAACTGGTTAGTTCTGAAAAAATCTATTTACCACCATTCCACATTAAACTAGGCTTGATGAAAATTTTTATAAAAGTGATGGATCGTAATGGACGCAGATTTCTCTTCTTGAAAAATAAATTTCCGAGAATTAGTGAGGCAAAAATCAAAGAAGGAATATTTATGGGTCCTCAAATAAGGGAACTGATGAAGGATGCTTTGTTTGAAAGCCAACTGAATGAAACTGAAGCAGCTGCATGGGCATCTTTCAAAAAAAGTAGTCACTAACTTTCTGGGAAACTACAAGGCAGAAAACTACAGGCAACTTTTGAGTGTGTTTCTTGTGGCCTACAGAGCAATGGGATGTAATGTGTCTCTAAAAATACACTTTTTTCCTGAAAACCTCGAGGCTGTGAGCAATGAACATGGAGAACACTTTCATCAGGACATCTCTGCTATGGAAAACCACTACCAGGGAAAATGGAGCCCAAAAATGTTGGCCGACTACTGCTGGACACTTAAAAGGGATGTTCTTCAACCAAAGTTCAGCAGACAATCCACATCAACCACATTTTAGATTAGTAAATATATACTAAATTTTTTTGCATATAATAAAAATACCTTTAATTTGAGTGACATACATCTTTTGATTACTTAAAAACCCTGGGTGATAGAAAAATTTAGTAAACAGATTTGAAATCAGTGCAAAAAAATCTATAAGAATCACCATCTTCTTACATGTAACAAAAAAGTTTTCTTTTGTTATCCAGTGTAATTATTTGTAAAGATTCACTTCTCTTAAATGAATACCTTTTCCACAATCATTCTCCTCCATTAAGCTTATCTAATATTTTGTAAATACTTTGTATCTTTATTGTCTTTTCCTGATTTACGTCAATGATCTCCCTCAGAGAATATGCAAATCAATTGGGACAAAACCCACACTTTATACTGATGACACCAACGTCATTGTTTCCTCCAACTCTTTTCAGAATTTACACCATACTTGTAATCTTGTCACTCACCGCCTAAATACTTGGTGTCATAACAACTTTTTTAAATTAAATATTGATAAATCACAAGTAATTTACTTTACAAATAAAAATAAAACAACTTTGTCTATTCCATTTTTATTGGGATATCTATATAGATAAACTTGCCAGCAGACTTAGCTCTGTGTGCTACTTGATTAGATACATTCGTTCTACAATTTCCTCAGAGGTTTTACTATCACTATTATGGAGAATTTTATTCCCATATTGTTTACAGTATCTTGCTGTGGGATTCCTCGCCTCATGCCACCAGAATTTTTTACAATCCAAAAAAAATTATGATTATTGGCGAATGCAAATCTTGATGCCCCAAGTCGTCCAATTTTTAAGCATTTTAATGTCTTACCTCTGGCCTGTATCTATATACTAATAGCTGTAGTATGCACCAAAAAGAATTTAAATGAATACCTGGTCAATGCAGACATTTATCAGTACGCTACTCGTGGTGCAAGTAAGTTACACACACCATTTATTCGCACCAAACCTGCATCTCAGGGTCCTAACTATATGGGACTCACTTTTTATAACAAGCTACCTCAAAATTTAAAGTGTGTTATGTCTTCCTTTCAGTATAAGGTTAAATCTTTTTTGCTTGACAAAATGTATTATAGTATTGATGAATTTTTTACTGACTGACATCCTATATACTTTTATACTTGTAATTATGATGATTTAATTTTATTCGGATTACACCTGTCATACTTAATGTTTCTGACAAATCCTATATCTGTACACAGATCTCCGGAGGAATAAATTATTATTATTAATTAAAAAGTATAAAAATTTTTATTTACAATGTTTTAAAGGTTAACGCTTTATGATATAGTATGATGATGATATAATAAGGAAGACAATACAATCTTGAGGTTTAACAATGACACGGTCAGCAAGGCAACATATCCTTAAAAAGCTTGAATTTTCAAATAAATGTGGTTTAAACGTATAACTTGAGTGGTTTCGAATCGTAGATAAAATTTGACGATAAAAATAAGAAACTTTATTTATTTTTCTTTTAAATGGTCCAGGTTCTAAGATCGCAGGTCAATTACTTCTAATTTAATTTTACAAAAGAAAAAAGCCTGTAAGTGAAAAAAAGAGATTTTTAAGTGTTCTCTTAAGGGTATTTCTATAGAGCATTCCAGCGGACCAACAGACAGATGGACAGAATAAGGATATTATGTATATAATATAACCATAATAACATATTTGTATCGGATCAACTAAACAGTGGTGCCACAATTACAAATTAAACTCTTTCAGTAATTATGGATTTGGAAAGAATTGGCTGAACGGATGTCAACTAAATTTTATATGTAAGATTTGTACAACATACCATAATAAAATCAAGATGTTTAAGGTGAAGTTTAAGAGCATGAGTACCACAATCAAAGGTAAAAGAATATTTCTTTTACATGTATTTCTAGAAAACTTACCTCATGGATTTTAACCCATTATGGTATATATAATCTTCATAAAAATAAATAACCAAAATAGCATATTTTAACCAGATCCACTAAACAGGCCTACCACAATATCAAGGTTAGAATTTTTCTGTAATTATGAATTTCTAAAGTAATAGCTGAACCAATTTCAATAAGAAATTTCGTTTTTACACAAAATGAGCAATATGGCCTACAAGACCATATTGGGGAGACTTGGACTAGTAAAACATATTCCGTTGTAACCGCAAGACATCTCAATGAATTGCCAAACCAATCACACCACCAATAGTAATTATCTTGTAGAATGCCTAAGGTCAAATTAATTTATTAACTTTTACCTGTACAAACAATGACTTAACCAACGTCTTGAAATTAGATGCACGTAACCACAAACGCTGGTCTCAAACAAATCACTACAGTAAATTAAGCCAACTGAGCACGTTCAGTGGAATTCCATATAAACACAGTTGTTAGCAGTCTACCGATATACTGCAACTACCATCTATCAATTTTGTCACGTAATACGTTCGATACGGCGATTAGGCCATATTGGGGAACAGGCCATATTGAGTCGAGTTACCTTACATTGGTATAGGATTATACTACTGCGAATTTGACGAAAAGCTTAAGGTGACCAGACGTCCCGATTTTTTATAATATGTCCCACTGCCCACTCCGATCCCCAAAATGTCCCATTTTCTAGCAATCACGAAAGTATGTACAGTAGGCCCTCAATAACCGTCGCCATCGATAAATGTTGTTTCGCTCCACCATCGCTTGGGGCCAAGGGGTTTCTGTCCGCCGGTACCATGTGCAGACATACTGTCAGTGGCAATCAGAGACGAAGATATGACAATTGCAAACACTTCACTGCAATTCTCAACCCGTCACGACAAGAGTATATGAAGGTAAGGGTATTTGTGTACGATCTACCTGCGAATTTTTCCCGTAGAGAGTGGCACCGTTGGTGACGAGAAATGGAACTACGTGGAGGTTACGTTTTCTGTTTATTCCAATTTCTTTCGTTTACCATAGCTTTATTTATCTTTCGCCCGGTAGTGGAAACGGAATCAATTTTTTTTGGAGTGGGTTCGGGGGAGTATATATCATTGGTTCTCGAAGCATTAACAGATTGGAGACCTGAGTTGCGCATACTGACGTCATATCGGCTCGAGTGTAGAAAAAAATGCTCACGTAGGGAAAATTGCCTAAACGCCAGGGGCAAACAGAGTTTGTCCGATCGTAAATCTTGTCACCTTAGAAAAGCACTTTGTTTGAAGATATCTCAGAAATCAATTCACCGACTTTGATGAATCAATCAATCAATATCAATGTTGAACTAAGAAACGTAGAGGCTTAAAACTTGGTTCACATACTAAAGAGACATTGAGGATATGCACCTTGGTGTCAGAATTTTAATTTCGTGGTGGGGGGGTGAGAGGGAGGTATCAAATTTGAGTCTATATTCAATTTGTTCATAAAACTTATAGGGAAATACTGGTCACTTACCTTGAGAGTACCTTGAGTCTGGATGGAAATAATACCGAGTGATATGTGCATGAAAATTCGAAATTCGAATTATTTAGTCCAGGGGTCGGCAACCTGCGGCTCCGGAGCCGCATATGGCTCCTTGTATACATACTTACGGCTCTTTAGAAGTTAGATAAGCGCCCTAACCTTTATCAATTATGAAATATTCTTATTGCAATCATTCAAATTTCATTTAAAAAAAAAGGTCACACGGGTCTTCAATGTGCGGCTCCCAAGTATTTTGGAACGAGACAAAAAACAAACTTTGAAAGACTGCCGACCCCTGATCTAGTCTATAATAATAAAAGAAGCTGTGGGTGTGTGTGTGTGTGTCTATGGCAGTCGTAACTCTTCGGAAAATAAACGTAGTAGTTTTAGGTTGATCCTGAAAGTTGCAGTGCCAAAAATAATTTTAATGGGCCCAAGGGTCTCCAAGGGTCCAATTTTCGGTTTTTTAAAGATATCTCAGCAACCAATTGATCGATTTTGATGAATTTTCCACCAACATCAATGTTTTGATGAGACACGTGTTTGAGCAGAAAATCGGTCCACGGGGTCAAGGATTGTATTGTAAAGGCCGGTTCAAATTTCACGTGGTCGAGAGGCCCCCATGCAACGGTTGATCCCAATTTCTGTTTTTTAAGATATCTCACCAACCGAATAACCGATTCTAGTTAATGCACCTCCAATATCAATGTTTTGATGAGACAGATTTTCAGGTCGAAAATGAACAAAATCTTTCCAGAGGGTCGACAACGAATTGACCGATTTCGTTGAAACCTTCACTAATATCAATGTTTTGGTGAGATACATTTTCGAGCCATAAATAAAAGGCGCGACGAGTTTTACTTTTTCTTCACCATCGAGTGATAATTAGAAGTTTATCCATTTTTCATAATTTTATTTACAAGTACCTAACATTCTAAATAGATCTTCCAGATTATCTCCAGAAGTATTATGCAGCTTCAGGTTTATCATGAGAGTTGCAGTGCCAAATATAATTTAAATCGGCCCACAAGGTCGAGGGGTTCCCATGGAGCTATCGGTCCGAATTTCAGATTTTTTTTAAGATTTCTCAGTAACCAATTGACCGATTTTGATGAATCCTCCACCAATATCAATGTTGAGCCAGGAAACGTAAAGACCTAAAACTTGGTACACATACTAAGGAGACGTTGAGGATATGCACCTCGATGCGAGAACTTCGATTTCTTGGGAGGGAGGGAGGTATCAAATTTGAGTCTATATTTAATTTGTTCATACCGATTACAGGGGAATATTAATCTTTTACCTTGAGTTTGATACTTGCATGAAAAATTCAAAACTCTAAATCCGGGGTAAAGCCCGGGTAATTATCTGGCAATTCATAAAGAGTTGTTTACTTACAGTAAACTGCTCTGTAGTCTTAGGATCAAGCATGTGTAACATGGATAGCACCACAAACCACAACCATAACCTCTACTGTTCCGAGAGACTGACGATCAGTTTTACGTGCTCTGAATAATCGTCATAACACAAATAAACGAAGTTGATTTCGATTGGCTAATGCTCCTAGGAACAGAGATCTGAAAACGTTCCCATGGGAAAGTAAATAAGGAATCCCCGAGATTTATCATCTGGGTCTGATGTTTGGAGCGAATCAAACTATTAAATTCTGGTCAAGGGTTCTGAATGTTTTTCGTCAAGATAGTCTATGGATACACCAAAAAAATCACATTGTTTTCCACACTCTCATGGAAATAGTTCGTAATTAGAAGTTATGCATCCTTTGTGTTATGGACCTGGCAGATACCAAAAATATAAAGATTTCTTAAAATATATAAGGAATTTACGTTATTTTTTCATGCACAAAAAATGAAGGAGGCCAGGGGAGCTCTGAACGTGGGGCCTATCTGTACGCCTCTGCTTTAGACCTACCGGAGTCCTCCCATGGAAAGCACCCTCGAACAGCAGCACCACACATCCAGCATGCTATCTGCACAACATATACTAGGGCAGATTCGTAAGTTGAGAAGAACAGGAGATTGCCTCTCCTCAACCCTCGTTGCCATAGGGAAGCTGCCAGGGATGTGCAAATCTCCTCTAATTTGGAAAATGGAACTTCTTTGCCAGTGACAACATCAACCTAGCAGAAACATCATTCAGGCAAATGTGTTAATTAAAATGTTGAATATAATATGCAAGTTAAAAATTAAAATTTTCCTAGAGGTAAGGATAATTAATAAAAATCACAACTTCAATGGTAACATTTTACTTGTCAAAAACTTCTAAATAAAATGTTTAGAGATGAATTTTGGGTATCTCTAGTACTCTCTTCAATTCAAAGCTATTAAACAACAGCACAAATAATATAGAGACTCTATCCTTATCAAGGAAAATACATTGAAGGAGATATCATAAGTAAAAATAAAGTTATTGGATATGTTATTAATATATCTATGATCATAATGAATCTATTGGACTTCGGTTAATCATAAGTTTTAATTTGTTAAATTTCTCCATGGGTTAATAAACTCATCCCAATGCCTATAAGACATGAATCTCCAAGAAATATGAAACAAGATGAGAAGACATTTATCAGATATGACTGATGCAGAGCGAAAGAAAAATATATTTAACAACACAGTGTAACATATAGCTCTTTTACTACATAAAAGAGAAACTCAACATTGCCTAACATATATTTAAGAAAAATTTTGTTTTTTAAATTATTAACAATTCAGATTATCTGAAAATAAAGAAGTCCTCTAATATTTCTAAATTTCTCTATTGGAAATTTTTCCAATGAAATGAGCTTTTAATTAATAAAGCAACCTCTTTAAATTTAAAAAGCGTCTATACCGTTAAACTGTATTTTTGAAAATGAATCACTTTTATTCACTAGCATGATTTGTCTACCTATAGAACACTGAAAGGTTTTTAACACTGAAAACTGTTTTTAATCAATTCTTAAACTAAAAAGTCATAGGTAAAATTAAATTTCAGCATCTAAACATGAAATTCTCTGAAAATTTAAAATCCAAAAAGGGTAAGACGGAGACTTCAACGCTTGTCTCCCACCCGGTATTAATATTACATTATATTCATCTTCTATACGCGGTGTGGCATTATATATTATTTTTAGCAAAGTCCATCATGAAATTTCTTATGAAAAATTTACAAAATAGCCGTGGTTGAATAACCGTGAGTTTTAATAAGTAAAGCTAATTGTCCAGGACATAAATGTAGAGAATTCAACTTTTGATCGAAGTCAAATTAACACGAGCCAAATAACCGGCATTGGCCGAATCAGATGAGAATAATTTCAAGACGTTACTCCCCTGAATAATTAAAAAGTAAAAATGAATGAAAGCACTCACGACAAATGGGAGGTCTCCGATTGTTGGCAATTTCTCTCTGAGAGAGCTGAAGATGAACTCCGGAAGGGTGACATCGCATGGCACCTCTATTTCTTTCTTAGCCCAAGGAGAGGTGATCACTTTGTCTGAAGAATCCGCCATAGCTATATTCCTTGGCTATCAGGATCCTTTGATGAGAATATAATCTGAAAACAATATACATATATACATGTGTGTGTAAATCTAAGGACAAACTGTAATCTATATGTCTAATTCTGTTTTAATATGGTTTTTGTTCCTCGCAGAAGACATCTCTGAGAAAAAATACGTGAAAAATTCGGTGTACTTACATAATACGCACACTGTTTTACTCCCATAAGTTTTGGAAAAAGTATATCCCGTTTGCAGGTAGTACTGGTATTTAAGAAATTTGTTAGTATTTTAAACTGCCGTATTTTCCGGTAGATAACATGCAAACAAATTCTAAATCTAGAAAAAACAACTGTGCGTGTTATACATAGGAAAACGTGTGTATACTTAAAAAGTGACTAAAAAATTATTTACCCCTATTGTACGCTTCACGTCGTCCGTGCACTACGTGTTCTTACGGGAGAATCACTATCCCATGTTATTTCCCTATACTGCTAATTCTCGGCGTTGCCAAATAGTGCAAAATCCAGATTTTCGTCATTTTTGGCATAATTACTCTCTTAAACACCTAACGAAGGATGGAAAATTAAAAAAATGTGTAATAAAATAAACTAAATACTTTTTAAACTGAAAAATCGCCATTTTTGCATGGTTAAACAATAGTTCCCGCGTGTTCATTGAAACTTCCGAGTTTCTTCCGCCGCATTCATATTTGAACGGCCAAATCTCGCTGTCTATTCGCCGAAATCACATGAAAATTTTTCTGTAGCTTTCGCAAGTGTTCCATAAGCCACATATACCATTAAAAGGAACATATAAAGCAATAAGTTGTTGTTAAAAATTAAATAAAACCGATAGGCTCTAACATTCTGCATCAGTGCACGAAATTTTCACTCTTGTTAACTTACATACTGTTAGGAATAGGTGAGTATTGTGAGTAGATGAAATGATGAGAAAAGATTAAAGTTATTTTTGAAAGTGAAATGAACTCAATATCTTCATTGGTATTCGAGATATGGAATTTATATTTGAGCGCGAGAAACTTGTGCCGCCTCGTCGGAACTTTTTCGCGTGCCACGAAACGTACGCCAAAGAGACTTAAATTTCTCTTTTCGCATCTTCTGTTTGGGGATTCACGTTCTTCGATTCCTACGTCCTTTAGCTGACAAATTCATGATATTTCCTTATATTCTGTTTAAAAACCTAAATGTACGTAATTCTGCTAAATCGAATGATGACTAAAGATTTTTCATTGCTAAAAAACATTTTCAATTTTTAAAAACATTTATAGGCAGATTTAACGCGTAATCAACAAGACGGAAAAGTATACTCCATAAATGGAATACACAGAGATTTCAAAGACGTTCTTCATGGGAAATATGTTTGAAACGGCATCGAAAGATTGGGAGATTATCGAATTTTGATCTCCGAAATTATAACTCGTAATTATGTGTTCTCGTGGACTTTTATGAGGTAAATGAAGTCCTCTATCCGAATATTTTTTTAAATCTATACCTCACAGTTCATATACGAGAGAAAAATATGGATTTTTAATTCTTGTTTGCCGAGAGAACCTTCTTAGCGATCAACGTAAACAAAATATGCGATGTTTAGCTTGGGATTTTCTCGAATTTTTATATCCGAAACTAACTCGTAATTATGTGGTCTCGCGAACCTTTTGTAGTAAATGCTGTTCTATATCCTTATTAAATTTTTAATCTATATCTTACGGATCTTATAAGAGCTACGAAGAGAAAAATACTGCATTTAATTGTTGCTTGACGAATGCCATTTAACGATAAATGAGTATAAGTTTATTAAAGTATTTATATAAAATGCTATGTATGGAGTATAGCTTTGTACGGGGCAGAAACATGGACGCTAAAGAAAAATTACACCAAATACTTCGAAAGCTTTGAAATGTGGACTTAGAGGAGAATGCTAAAGTTAAAATGGACAGATAGGATGAAAAACGATGAAGTGTTACGAAGAGTAGGAGAGAGGCGAATGATTATACAGACTATTAGAAAGAGGAAGGCAAACTGGGTTGGACATCACCTGAGGAGAGAAAGAGTATGATTAAAGACGTGTTATAAGGAAAACTAGATGGAAAAAGGGAAAGAGGTAGGAAAAGGTTTCAGCTGACAGACGATTGGAAAGGGAAAGAGAGTTATTAAGATATAAAGAGGAAAGCGGAAAATAGGAGTACATGGAGAACCAGGTTTAACCATGAATAATCACGAACCTGTCTACGGACAGACTACCTATGATGTTGATGATAAAATGAAAGTTGTAATTGATGGATGCAGTTCAAAATCACAATTGGGCGATAAATTTTAATAAATATCACTCGATCTTAATTTAATTAAAAACCGTCCAGAGTTTTAGGAGATGAAAGTTAAGACAGACGGACGGACGAGACCTGCCTTTAAGGTAAAGAACGCCTAAAAATCAGCTGTTGGCAAAAGAAAGTGTTATCCTTTAGGCAGTCTTTCATTTAAGTCCCGAGGAGTGAAACGCTTCTGTACTCGAACCCAGTCAATTTCTGCACATGGTAATTAGCTATAAGCCTCTTTAGGCGTAGATCTCAAAATCTGAAATAATGGTTAAAATAAATACGCCGTTCTCTAGTTAATCAACATTCTTTGGGAGATGATACATATATATAGTGGTCTTGACCAATCAAACAGAAAATTTTCGACTGCGCGTTATATATACATATTAATGAGCGTTAACAAGATTAAGATGCGCGTTATCGATGGGAAAATACGGTATTTTCTGCTTAATAGTTAATTCCTATTTGCATAATTTTCACCGACTTCAAATTTTCTTACCCATCTCCTTTAATTTCTATAGCACTCTTCATTCTTTCCTTTCATGAGACCTTAGCAACACATCCATTTGTATATAACTAACATAATGTACTCTTAGACAGTTTATTTAAGTAAACAGAAAAAAATGTTACAACTATTACGCTTCAACATGGAATTAATGGTTAGCATTTTTGCAAAACCTTGCTGTTAGACCATATTAGGAACATATGATCTCAATATGGCCTTTTGGGTTATTGTTCAAAAAATAAGACAACAAGAATCTGAAATATTTATCAAATATTTGTATCAAAATTCTAATGCTTGATTCCTCAAAAATTGTTACAATAAATTGTCAGTAGGCAAAAATAACTAAAATATGAGAGAATAAAAGTCAAGATTCTTATTTCACAAGTTGAAAATCGTAAAATTGCACCACCAAAGATTTGGGCACATGAGGTCAAAATTTAATTTAAATAAAGAAATGAACAACAAAATGAGATTTAAAATCTTTCAAAAAATTCATTGCCATTATTTAAGGCTCACAAAATGGGCAATATGGCCTACAAGACCGTATTGGGGAGACTTGGACTAGTAAAACATATTCCGTTGGAACCGCAAGACATCTCAATTAATTGCCAAACCAATCACACCACTAATAGTAGAGGCAATTATTTTGTAGAATGCCTAAGGTCAAATTAATTTATTAACTTTTACCTGTACAAACAATGACTTAACCAACGTCTTGAAATTAGATGCACGAAACTACAAACGCTGATCTCAAACAAAACACTCCAGCAAATTCAGCCAACTGAGCGCGTTCAGCGGAATTCCATATGAACACAGTTGTTTGCAGTCTACCGATATACTGCAACCACCATCTATCAATTTTGTCACGTAATACGTTCGATACGGCGATTAAGCCATATTGGGGAACAGGCCATATTGGGTTGAGTTACCTTAATTAATCCAAATCGTTGTTTAAAGCTCTACGATTAATTCCACCGGATTGCTAATAACCCCTTTTTGTCTGTCCTCCACCTCCGTAGTACCAAAATTATTCTTTAATATCAAGGTCTAATAATTGCAATCGCCCAATCCTGCTCTATCATAGAGATTCTACTATCAAATAATGTCTTGCCATTGAGTGTGTTCTGAGTCGTATCTGGAGGAATCGGCGCCCATGGCGCAGAGTTTAAGCTAGCACCTTTCAAAAAATATCAGTTTTCCTCCTTTGAAATTAATAAATAATTCATTCTAGTTAAAGCGATTGTGATATTTGAGGATAAAAATAAAAAAATTTTGCACGAAAAGATATCATTTCGCATGTTATCGGGAATCATAGTGCCCCTTTTGCAAACGGTGCCTATGGCAAATGTCATTATCGCCACACCCTAATTTCGGCTCTCGGTGTGCTACTGTGTTTTGTATGATGCGTCAGCGCGACGAATTTCCATTTATTATAAGAATCAGATATATAAAAGGAATATTTAAGAAAGCGTTTTACTATTTTCCATTTGACAAATTCAGAATATGATATATGATCGTCTGCTGAACGTAATCTGCAGCCATTTTTAAGTCAAGCGTAACGTTTTATAAATAAAGTACAAGTGCTAATGTTTTACGGATCGTAGTGTCACAGATTCTTTCCCTAGATGAGGCGAATTTTTTAAGCATGCTTAAAATCATATACACTTTAATTATTATTTTTTCAAAGAGAGCTGAGCATGAAGATCGCATGAAAAAGATAAACCAATATGAAATAACTTATTCTATGTGTTTTTATATATATGTTCATCATAATGAATATTTTTTATCATTTTGTTTATGTATATAAGTGTAAGTCATATGGTTAGTTGAAGAACGTCGCAATAATTGAAAACCTTACGATGTAGTGCTAGGTGCAAAAATACTGAAAACAAATAATGGCAAATTATTTTGTCTATAAATAAAATAAAATTAAAGAGCAAAAAGTTCATAAAAATATGTAAAAATAAACGTAAATTTACGGAATCAATAATAAAACATTCAATTAATTTTATTTGAAATTAAAATATCTTTTTAAATACTGTTAAATATCGATCCAAAATATAAATTTAAAATTATAAATACTACAAATACTAAATACTATAAATTAGCGAGTCAGCAATAGTTACAACGTCTAATTGTAAAAATCATCTACAATCTGTGCATCACGGTTAACCTCAAGTCATAGCTGCGTATTAATGATTACGTTTTGCGCAAAAGAAAATATTTCATTTATTTATGGACTTTATCTTCGTAATTTTTTTTTAATTATCGGTTATTGTTGGAAAGAGTCATATAATTTTATTTCACTGATATAAACATACGTAAGTATCTGAATGCATTCGGTTGTTGCGACAGAATACACTTTTTGGCAGGAATGAAGCTATTCAGTATGCTATATGGATTCATTGCAAATGAAGCACCAAATCTATAATTCTAGAACACACCATCTGAAAACTGAACTTTTAAAATGGCGTCAGAGTGTACGAAGACCCCACGGAAGCAAGAAAACAAGGAACGAAATTTACTACAGTTTTAAAAAACATCCTATTTTCTCGTAGGTCCGCTGCGGACTTTTTTTGGGCTTGATTTTTTCGGAACACACGCATAATAATACATTTAAGTGTGATTCCACGAGGTATTGGGAGCTCCTGGCCAGTTAAAAGTACTGGTTCTCACCTTAGTGGTTCGGTCTTGGTAGCCTGCTGGAGGTGCGGCTGGAAGGTACACCGGGTGCTGCTGCCTGGTAGAGCGGGCAAGAGGCGAATGGCGCTGGTGAGCGGAGAACAGGAGTTAAAGCGCTTCGTGTAGGAAATGGAAGGGGGAATCAGACGACGGATGGGGTGTCGTGAGAAAGGCGTCAACGGTATCGGCGGCCGCCATGAGTTCCAAAAAGAATGAGTGCACCAAGGAAGGGTGGGGGCGGGTGTGTAGGTGGGTGGGGGACACTCCAGGGATTATGGTAATAAAAAGAAGACAGTGAGTGGAAGAGTGAATGAAGGTTTCTTCATCCGACCAATCATCGCTCGACTCGATGTTGGCGGACGAATTCCGGCAACAACCCATGAGTGGAGGGACTAACGTTTATAAAACGTTTCTTTTGCAGAAACAACTGTTTGTTATGCTGAAAAACGCATGAGAAATTTCACCCGCATGCCATGATACTATAGCAAATAATCAATATCGCCGAAAAGCATAGATTTAGCAGTGACATTACCGTACTCAAGTACAAAATCAGACTCCAATTGACATTTAAGCGAGCAAATGCACTCTTGCAACTCAGATTATTAGTTCCTTGGTTTACAAATTATTATTTGCAAATTTCGTTCGCAACCGCAGAAAATTGAAAATACAACTATACTTACGGCCTAGGAATTTGGCATCAAGGAATCTCACATATATGAATGTAGTGGAAGTAACATGATATCGAGAACTGTATGGGTATTTCTCCGGTGTTTTTATACTGGAATTGGAAACAGAAAGACGAAAATCTATCTCATAAAATAAAAAATAATATTTTTATGGTGAATATCGTCTTTCTACTCTATTGCAAAAGGTTATGTGGTAGGTTGAGTCACTGATTCGTCAACGCGGTTAACCATTTTTACGCCCTTGAATATAATGTAGGTTAGAGATCTCAATTATTTAGATCTTCTCATTATAATTTTACCACTGCTATTAAACGTAAGAAATCTGTCACTTAGCAAATAGTAGAATGCTAAAGTTATTAACGCTCATGGGCGTCCGCTGGGACCTTTCCAGAGGAGGGGGAGGGGGAGGAGAGGATATCCAAGCTTCCACAGTCGGTTGTTTTCCTTTGACACAGGCCTGACAACTGCCTCCTTTGCCCCCTCCTCCCTCCAGCGGTCGCCCATGCTCAAATTCGTCGTTTTATATGATAACTTCAATTATTACCAGGATAAGAATGTTTTGAGTAACCTCAGATAAGTAAATAAACAACACATTTTAAATTTGATTTTGTAATTACTAGTCAATTATTTATATCGGACTGGCTTTGGCTTCATTAAATTCTCAACTATGAAGGCGATACTTTTGTACGCAAGTTCATGTGGTAAATTCTGCAAATACAGATAAGAAATACTTAAAGAAATCTTGTCCAGGAAATGTTTGGATTTTCCTAGTTTGAGGTATGTTTTCTCATTAGAAATTTATTAGCAACAAATATTTTTCCCCCATACTTTCGAAATAATTAATTTGGCTTCTTAAGCACTAGACCAGGGATTGGAAACCTATCGAATATTTGTCAAAGGTGGCACGCGAGGAGATTTTACGTACCTCGCTAATTATCAGAAGAATTAGGAAAAATATTTTTTCGGAGAAATTACTTTTATTTTAGTTATGTTCCGTTGTGTAATCAACCGGAATCATATTAAGGATGCCAAACGTTAAAATAATCACTCCCAAATGGTTACGGGAAAAATCATTATTTTGAAGATGACATGCGCGGAGGATTACAAATTTTGAATATTGGTAAAGCGTGGCACCCAACAGGAAGACGTTGACGACTCTCTTGCTGTAGGCAGTGGAAGACAGTAGCAGATTGGCTTACATTGAAATCAATGTATATTTTTCGATAAATAATATTCATTTTAATACGAGCGTAAATTGAACGACATAAGACAAAAAGAAAATATTTTTAAATGCCAACTGGTTGAAACATTGCCCAATAATGTTATAATTTAAGTGTTAATGGTCTATTCTTCGGCCGTTTTAAAAGTTTTAAACGAAGTAGTAAAATTAAATTCGCACTTTTTGGGGTTGGTTATTTTCTCCAATCGATGCTCCGCTCGCCCCCTTTCCTGGAATAAGAATAAATGAGCCAAATATGGAAGGCAAAAGAAAGTGAGGCAAACTCTTTCATCAGTTGGCAGTCGAACGAAAGGGATAAGCGGTTGTTACAGGAATGGTTCTTTAAAATGGATTAATCAACAGAGCATACGTGAGAGCCAGATGTCCTCCCGCCATTTCCACCCACCCTCTCCCCCTCTCGCCAAACTATCCTTCCTCTTGATTGAGAGTGGTCATGTGAGGAGGATCAGAGGATACACAAGTGGGGTCGGGAGGAATAAGGCGGGACGGGACGTGGACGGAGCGAGGTAGAACGCCAGCGCGCTGGGAAGAGATACTCTGCGGCCTACCGCAATCTCGAGCAGACAGAAAAAAATGAGGGATTGGCCGCACCCTGTGCAAGGAGAAGGGACTGAGTTGGTCGGGATCAGAGAATGTGAGAGACGCCCGCACAATATCGTAGCGGGAAAGTGTGGTGCCCGGGGCAAGATCGACAAATGCCAGCACCATGCTCTCATAGTTATAAAAACAATAATAAAAAAACATGTCTTAATACTTATAATAAAATACAGCAGTTCCTCGCTAACCGCGGGGATTACGTTCCTGAATTAACCCTCACTTGGCTTATGGAAAATCGGTGGTTCGGGGGATTGATCCCTGATCATTAAGTCAACGATTTCAAAACATTGCAAAGCCGCGCCCCAACTCCCCTATGATAATTATCTTCGCCCCCCCCTCTCTACCATGTTCAACCACAGTTCTTAAACAATACCTACTGGACATATAATTGCCATTAATTTAAGAAAAAATCGGATGTGGCCACCACATGTCTTTCTCCATATCTGTAATATTTCTAAAAAATCCGAAATAGGTTGCATAACAAAAATTTTATGAAACCGAAAAAATTTTGGACTTGACAAAGAACAGAAATAAACTCAAACCATGGCCTTCTGATATTGGATATAGCCACGAAGCTCCAACAATTGAGAAAAGAAAAAGGAGCGTTACTAACAATAAGACATAACTAAGCGACAATTGTTAACAATAGTCACCGGTAGGTGGCGTGGTGGTGGCAGCTAAGAATATAAGATATCTCTTAAAAAATGCATTATATGGAAAGATGTTTCAAACAAATGTTGTAGAAAATTAAATTTCCTACAACTTTTATTCTGATACATTTTAACATTTATCGAATATTAAAGCAAATATTTCAGAATAACGGATAAGTGACAACAGTAAACACCCACTTTCGGTTGACCGATTTTTATCAAAACCTAATCAGTTCTTGTGACTTATATAAAAAATGTTAAATATAAAATTTCGTGTTGATCTGATTAATAGTTTTTGAGTTAGAGCACCCACAAAAAGCTTTCACACACACACACATCATTGAGACCTTTGCATATTGTAGGTCTCAAGATTATGATGGTTAACCCATTAAAGCCCAGGAACATTTTTTTTAATTCGTTATTTTCTTTAGTTAGTTTGCATTATATACGTTAAATGACCTAGGAAAAAATTTTTTTTAATTCTCCTTAGTCCATATGCATCTTTTTTCCATACGTATCTTAAGATACATCTGGGCACTCAAGGGACTAAAATGTATTGAGGATTAATTTCAGAATAAATGCTTTATTATCGTTAAACAATTTATTTGTAATCATTATTTACCTAAAGAACAGTTCAACATTATGAAAATATAACCAACAAATTAAACGCTTCTTCACTTCTTGTTGAATATTAGTTATCAAATTAAAAATATATATTATTATTCACTTATACCAATTGTGTTAAATAGTTGCATACATTAAATGATCAACAAAATCTCTTAGAGAAATAGATACATATTCACAAGAAAAGTATAGGCCTCACTAATACAAATTTCTAAAAATATTTTAAAGTATAAAAAGAGTAGAATTTCACTTATACATAATGCATATATATTTAAATAATATGTAGAAACTTTGATAGAAATTTCTATGGTTATTTACATAATAGGGCCAAAATGCTACACACTGTTATTTGTGAAAAGCAACAAAGCAATTAGGATGCAAAGAAACTTTGCATTTGTTGCACATATATAGAGTTCGCCCTTTGCACACAACACAGACTTTACTTTTTACTTCTCCCCTTGCAATAAGATGGTCTAATAAAACAGTGTGTTTACTCTTAGTTTAAATCATTAACTATTGATTTATATTTATATTGATTTCTATATATTCAATATACTTCTTTTGCACAAAAATTTCTTATCCACCATCGACGTTTCTTCCTTTTTGCTACTTTGTTGTTAATTACATAAATTGCAGCAGCACAAATGAACAGATATTCCTCATTCGAAGACTTATTTTCTATTGACTTGTCTAACCAAATGCAAACGCTTAAAAATTTATACTTGTATAAGATTTGTATATACTAAAACGTCTACAAAAATCTAGGACGTCTCATACTTTTATTTAGATTTGTCATATACATGTATATAGTGTGAACGTACCTTTATGTACCTATATAGCAAAAGGATTGAGACGACAATAAAATCTCATTAAAAAGCTTAAAAAATTTTGCAATAAATATGATTTAAACGTAGAACTTGAGCGATTTCGAATCGTAGACGAAATGTGACGATAAGATAAGAAACGTTATTTATTTTTCTTTAAAACGGTCAGTCCGAAGATCGTAGGCCAATTCTTTCTAATTTTAATTTGCAAAAGAGTAAAAGCCTGTAAGTCGAAAAATCGATTTTTACGTGTTATCTTATGGGAAATGGCACCCCCTCCACATCAACCAAAATCACAAACATCACAAAATCAAAATTCTGGCCCCGAAGTGCACATCCTCATGGTCCCATTAGTAAGTGTACCGAGTTTAAAGTATCTACACACACGCACACAGATACACACCGCCTCTGGTAGTTCCTCATTGTCAGATCTTTTAAGTATTATTATTACCAGTGGCGTATCGGACACCCCCGGAACCCCCGCGTGGCAGGGGGGCCCATGGCCAAAGCGGACACATTTTTTTCGTGAGGCCTTTAAGGTTTTTTCTGGGACTTCAATTTTGTTTTGACGGGGGGAGGGTGGAGGGCTACACATTTTCCGCTACGCCACTGATTATTACCGATCCTATTTTAGGGGTTAAAATTATAAATTTGGCACTTTTCATTTTCCTTCATACCAATGCGCCGCCAGTAAAAATGAAATGATATATAATTTATTTCGTGACTATTAATTTTGCCAATATTAGCTAATCGTTAACTAAATGTTATTTTTCAGAATCTGATCCACATTTGAGCATACATATTTAAATAACAATGGAAATACAATGAGCATACTCTGGGCCAGCGGTTCTCAAGCTTTTTTACGTCACGACACATGTCGGTCGATGGTAACGTGCACAACAGACTGCACACTACAATCCGCTGAACTAAAAAAGGAGCCATTTGTTTTAATGAAGAGTTTAAGCCTAAACATTGTTTTTAGTATAGTTAAAAATGACAAAAGAGAAAAACTCTGCTTAACGAAATTTATTTTTTACAAGCCGTTATTAAAATTGTCAACGACAAATCGCTTCACTTGGCCAAGGGTGCGCAATCTGGGGGCGCGATCGGTTCTTGTGTCAAAGTGGAACGTGATTCTTAGCAAGTTTACTCGACCGAGACCGATCTGGTGCCTATTTGGTTTTTCTTTATCAGAGAATACCGAATTTTTACGCTTTTACAATTCTCATATTTATAAGAATTTATTACAAACAACAGAAAAATGAGATAATATTCAATAAAAATGGGGGCGTCACGGTTTTCAGTGATGAAAAGGGGAGCTTGGTTTGAAATGTTTGCGCACCGTTGCTCTAGACAACCAAGTTGTTCCGTTTTAAAATTCTTCGGCTTTTAAACTTGCCATTTATTTTTACAATATAATTAAGTGCTGGAACAGATTTTAAATAAAAATTTTCAGTTTAAATTATGCATTCAATCTTACAAATTCACTTTTTGGAGGTGTTGTGCTACTTAATATTGGTTTATCTGTAAACATATAAATACTTAATACTTAATTTTTTTAATTACATGAGGCGCAGTGTTTGTGCAACTAATGTTGGAACCACACTGGTTACGATATATATCAGAGAAAGCTGGATGGAATGTGCGCCGGTATCTCGTCCCGCGTGCCAGCAGCGATTTTGATCTCGAGCACACGCTTTTCTCAATCTAGACCAGGGGTGTTCAACCTTTTGGCTTATGCGTCATTTGAGGCGCCTCGGCCTATCAAAAGTAGCGCATGCTGCTTAACACAATTTATATAAGCATTTATTTTTTTCCTTAGTTAAAATACATTATTTCAAAATTTGATTGTATTTTACATACCTCTATAGGCTGTGTTTGTGAATCAGAGGTACGATTTATTATAACAACATATACAATTATTGCATTACAAGAATAAAGAAGCGCATCAAGGCTCTACCACTGGGAAAATGACTCATGATAGGTAAAGGTTTGAGCACCATTGTTCTAAACGATTGTGGTTCACCTAATGTCAAAATCGGTCCCTAAATTTTCGTGCAAAATTTGCGGATATGGTCATTAAACGAATATATCACCACTATTTTATAATCTCCATAAACTGGAACATTTGTTTTTGAAAATTTCGTTTTACCTCAAATTTCCACACACCATGATTTCGTCATTCACAGCGCTGTCGAAATTATAATAAATTAATATGAATTCTTTCTCGGAACATTTTCATAACCTAAGTTTTCTCTATTTGAACATATTAGGTTTTGCGCATATTCTCTAACACAAACCCACTACAACTAAAATCGTCTCACGCAGTTGTTCCTAAATTCATTTATATTAAAATAATACAAACATCCGTTTTACTTTAATAAATAGCTACTGATCAAGCAACATTATAATAAGGTTTCAAATATATTTTAGCGTTTTTGTATGAGGATTCGTTCAAAGGGAAAATAGAGACTTGAAAGCTTCAATATTCCTTAAACAGCTATGACCCTTAAATTCCTTAGACTACGGATATGTATGTGGAATGACACCAGGCTCTACAGAAAATTCCAAGTTTTAGGATCGCCGAATCAACCTTTGAACGCGTAGTTTACAGCGAAACCGGATGTTCGTCTTACACTACACATCCCCTTTTCCCAAAGTGTCTTAACAACTAAGGGGCAAACTTGTCAGATGCCTCCTGTGCGGCCCGGAAGGGCACGCTAAATGAGACAGATACCAGTGGCGTAATTAGGAACGGAAGGGCCCGCGGTATTGATGTCCCCTCTCCTTCCTTTCCCAACAAATACATGTTCATTTAAAACTGAAACCCATTTTAAAGCCTACCAATTTGCACTTATTAATCAATTATCAGGAATTTGCTGAAAACGTTACGTTTTTAAATTATTCTGTCAAAAATAATGATTAACTGGAAAGTCATTCAGAAATTAGGGTAAAAAATAAATCGCTAAAATTTTTTTCCTATAATCGGAAAAAGTTGAGGTCCCCGCCACCTTATTGTTACACCACTGCTTCACACCCCGTCCTAATGACGCATTTAGAGATCGCAGTCGGGGTTTCTCATAGGGGAGACCAGGAGGGGCATTCGACCTGGTCCTCAAGTTCAAGGGGGCCCAAATTTGCGTTTGAATGTACTTGCGAGGGAAGGTTGAAAAGTTACTTACCTGACAATGAAAAAGTTTGCATACGTTGTTGGTGTTTATGCCATTACTCTTGCATTATCTTCTAAGCAATTTAAAAACATAATTATCCCAGCCAAACCATAAGCTCAGTCTTAGTGAAAGGTTGATGTCGTTAAGGTCGTTGAGTCCAGTGAAAATGTCCAAGTTGGAGTATAGAGCAGTCATTAAATTCTTCACCAAGGAGAAAAGTAGATCGCAAATTCTTGACCGTATGCTCTGGGTCTATAGGGAGACTGCTCCGTCTGAATGTGTCATCAAATTTTGGCCCAAGCAGTTTAAGCATGACCGGGAGTCTCTTGAAGATGATCCTTGGTCTGGTCGATCCATTTCTGCAGTTGCTGAAGAAAACTGCAAGAAAGTTGAACGTCTAATCCTCGAAGACTGTTGAATCAAGTCATGGGAGCTAGCGAGGGAAGTGGGCATAATCAAGGAAAGTTTTAAATATTATTCATGAACTATTGGAGATGTCCAAAGTGAGTGCAAGGTGGATACCTCGAATGCTGACGCCGTTGCATAAACAGAGACAAGTAGAAACTTCGAAGCAATTTTTGGATTTGTACCAGGGACGCGAGATGGAAATTATTAATAGAATGGTTATGGGGGATGAGATATGGATCCATCACTATGACCCCAAAAGTAAACAAGAGTCAATGAAGTGGAAAGGCAAAGGTTCTCCGACTTCAAAGAAGTTTAAGGTGAAACCATCGGCCGGTAAGATTTTGGCCATAGTTTCTGGGATTCCAAAGGAATTATTTTAATTGTCTATTCGCCTAGAAAAAGTACAATTAAAGGTGCCTATTATGCCAACATTTTGGAAAAGTTGAAAGATTCCATCAAGGAGAATCGGCATGGGAAGTTGTCTAGGGGCATTCTCCTGTTGCACGACAACGCACTCGTTCACAAGGCTCTAATTTGTAGGCAGACTATGGAGAAATTAGTTCCAACAAACAGCCCTGTCTTGGCCCCCAGTGACTACTTCCTGTTCAGAAATTTGAAAAAGCCGATCAGGGACAAACGATTTTCAAACGAAGAAGGGTAGAAGTCAGTTGTTCAAGACTACTTTGAAGGACAAGAAAATATATTTTATTTTAATGGCTTGTTTTCATTATTTTCAAAATATCAGCCCTCCACCGATCTTGGTGGAGATTATATAAAAAAAATAATGCACTTGTTTTTATTTCTATACCCATTCATAGTCGGGTAAAAAAACTTTTCAACCTTCCATCGTATCATGATTAATATCAACTGTGAATATGAACGAAAATTAGACATTTCCTCAATAAATGGTATTTACATGGAAAAAGGATAGAATCACATTTTATAACTACACAAGTTACATTTCACTGTTTTAGCTAATGGTTGTTTTAGTTTATTTTCATGTGTATTAATTTTATCATGGCCATCATCTGCAAGTGGCTCGGGCCTCTCTGAACCTCCGAGAAGGTCTGATCGCAGTTGATGAAACCTTCCGAGGGAGAAAAATCGTCCGCGTATGTACATTACCAAACCTTGCATTGAATGTGCAAGCTCGACGTTTGGCCTCCTTCGCGAACGGCTGCCGATACGATTTAATGAGACGGAGGAAATGCATCGAAGAGATGGTATTTCTCTCGAGTTGAGTTGAAGGTAGGGAGGAAATTATGCGCCATCTTGCGACACGTAGACGATTCTCTCCTGCCCCGCACGTCTCTTTTCTTGTCGGCAGGAATAGAGAGATCTGTGGCTGGGAGATGGACTTACTGTGGTCAGTCGCCACTCCACGAGTAAACATGGGAAGGTATTACCTCGTGGAGTGGTAGGCCTTGGAGATGAAGACGGCGGACTTAGGAGGGACAAGGAAAAAGGTCATGGTGGGAGGGAGGCGAAACTGGAAGGGGGACTATTGAAAAAGAGAGGGGTAGGTGTCGAAAACATAAAGCGAAACGCGATGATATGACGGAAAGGAGTAAAATAAAAATGGCTGGGGCACCTGTTATTACAGAGAGAAGTTTTGGAGTAAAGGCATTTAATGAACTTACGACCTGTTGCTTTTATAAATGGAAAAATAATGTACATAACCTCGAAGAACTGACATTACCAGCATACCAGTGGCTTCAGGGATTAGTCAAATTGGCTAGAGCATGGGTCACCAATCTTTTTAGCCATATGAGGCTTTAATATCCCACCGTGCAGGCCACATATGACCTTTCAAATTACTGATTGGCCATGTGTAAATTTCAAGGAACTAGATTTGCGAATTTTATTGATTGTGTAATGCAGTGGTGCCACATCAGTGGTTGCGAATCTCTTGGCGGGCTCCATTGGAAGCTGCCAATTCTTCGGCGAGCCGGATTAGAGTTTAATCGGACGTTTTCTATATATTCTAAGGTGCCATATAAGTGAAAATCAAGTCTAAATAAGGTTTTCATGGCTAACACTTCAATATTTAAAGTTTTATTATCAAGATTTTTAAAAAATTAATGAATCTGTATTAAATTTCTTTGCTTTTTCGCCATAGCTTCGCGGGCCGTAGTTTGGGCACCACTGGTGTAATGTATCATATGCCGGTATGTATGTATGTTGCACCCACGTACTCGAAAAATGTCGTTTAGATTTCCTAAATGTTATGTAATGAATTATCCTACTGGCAAATTAATACATAAGTCAGAAAGAAATTTATGAGTTAAGGCGAGACGAATAAGTGTGAGAGCCGGATATGGCCTGCAGGCCATGGTTAGGGTACCCCTAGGCTAGAGGATTTATCAAAAGTTATAAACGAAATTCTTTCATTAAAAATTTGAATCGATTTGAGTTTTATAAATATGAATTCAACAGTAATCGCAGAACTTAACTGCCAACACTAATGATGTAAATATGGATTGCATTAATGATTTAAAATTAAAAAGAAATGTGGTGTAGCTTCAGTCACAGAACATCATTTCAACAGTCAAGCACACATTATTACCAACACAGAGCTGTACTAGAACTTTGTAAAATCATAAGACAACCAAGGATGTTTTTCTTGGGGTTCATCAAATGAACACAAGGTGCTGATGAATAATTTATAAATATGTTACAGACAAAGTTCAATATCTGCACAGTATTCATTATGGCCAGCCATTATCAATATTGCCCATGTGGTATGGCCAATGTACAAAATAACTATAAAAATAAAGGAGTTTGGGCTTTGACTAAATGATATTAATATTGACCAGACAGAGCTAGCCTAAGCTTGAAACCATGGGTGTTGGCAGGGGGGGCAAGAGGGGCACTTGCCCCCCCCCCCCCACCCCTGGAAATATGAAAAACGTAAATATTTCATTAAAATTTACTTTTAAATGGGAATAAACTGGAAATGCCTAATAAATTAACACGTTAACTATGGATGGCGAGAATTTTTACCATTCAAACATCTATATCTACAAGTTACCCTGCAATTCACCAAGTTGGTGGGTGGCAGGGGGTGCAATGCACCAAATTCTACCTAAAGATTTTCTAACGCAATTCGAAATTTCCTCTTGTGATCTCGTATTGTCCTCGGAAAGAACGAGCCTAGATAACGCTCCATCCTACAATCGATCTCACGTATTTTATCGTCTCGATCATTTCTACCTATATACGTTGGTGCCACAATTATTCCCACTACCTCCTCATTTAGACTTTCCGACCCAAATTTCTCCAGAAGTTTCAACCTTGAGTCCAATCTACGGTCCTCCAGTAATACCCAGTTCAAATCGTTCAATAAAGAGGTGACGCTTTCCTTATGTTCGTACTTTTGTTTTACAAATCTGGCTGCTCTACGCTGTACTCTTTATAGTTGAATTATGTGTCCCTTCTCGTACGGATCCCATATGCTCGCTGCGTATTCCACTTGCGGTCTTACCAGTGATAAGTAGCATGTTTAACGTACTTTCTCTGTAGTGTTTCGTACTATTCTACCTATGAATGCGTTTCTTGTTAGCCGCACCTATAACTCGACGAATGTGCATGTCCCACGAAAGATCTCGACAAATGGTTACTCCTAAATATTTTACATACTCAGCTTGTCGAATGCTCATTTCATCTATTTTATATTCGAAATCTAAATCTTTGTTCTTACTTTTCCAAAACGTGACTGCGGCACATTTAGTATAATTAATTTCAATTTGCCATTCTTTGCACCACGCTGAAATGGCTCTAAGTCTTCACGCAGTGACTGGTGATCCTCCTGGTTGTTTATTTATTTATACAGAACGGTGTCATAGGCGAAAAGCCTAATTTTACTACGAACGAAACATGTCACTTTATTGTAACAAATATCTTTTTTATTAACAAAATCTTAGGTTTCGTTTATCTATTACTAAATACAAAGCTTGCGAGCACGTTATAAAAGATTTTTTAAAATAAGTAATATTTATTAAGAACTTCTATGAATTATTGAAATCAACTCCACTAGGTAGGGTCACAGAGAGGACATGGATGCTGGGGCAACATCCCCGGGGCGCAGTACTCTGGGAATACGGGGATCAGGAAGGCCCAAAATTAGGAGCAGTCAAAAAAAATTCCTATCTTAATAAACAGATGCACGCGAGATAGCAGAACAAAACGATAAAATCTGTCATTCGGAACAGTGCAGAGGGGCCTTTAAGTTTGTTTTTAAAATTTTCCAACGTCCGAACAGTGGCAGATTTCCCTCCCCTCAAGAGGATGAGTGGATGTTCAGGACCGACGGTGAAAGTACATTTTTCTTTTAAAATACATGCATTTTAGCATAGGATTTCCAGTCTAATAAAATTTATCAAAAAAATCTATGTTCAAGATATAGACCAAGAAATATTGGTTAATAAGCTAAAATTATCAATTTTTCATTCACTTTTATCATTCTACTAATTGAAGATTTTCTAAGCACAACAAAGTATAATAATGACATATGTATTCCTTAATTACTCAATAAAACTCAAAGGTGCAGTTTGCAAATATTGCATATTATTTCCACAGGCTGTTCATCGAGACGCGCAAGGAGCTTTCATCAATAAGCCATTCAAAAAATACAAAGATTTTCATCAGAGTGCTAAAACTCATCTTTGGAGTTCCTGGCACAAATATGCCCAAATATATGAGTAATTTTTTTAAAATAAAGAAAAACCCAGAACAGAATATTGCTTGTCAAATTGATGGTTCATCAAGGCTAAAAGTTGAAGAAAATAGAAAGATGCTGTTTCCCATATTATCCACTCTCATATTTTGTGGCACACACGACATTGCACTTTGTGCAAAACCCAGCAATATTGGGAATGTGCAAAGCCTTTACGAATTTCGGATCAAAGCAGGGGATGACACACTCCGTAAACATTTAGAAAATTCTCCAACTAATGCTCGATACACATCGGTGCAAATAGAACATCAGCTGATTGGACTCTGTGAAGAACACATTAGGCAGAAAATCGTTGCAGAAGTCATAAATCAGTCGGATTTTCCATATTGGCAGATGAAAGCACTGACATATCAGGTAAAGAACAATTGTCTCTTTGTGTGCGATTTGTAGACAGTAAGGACATGATACGAGAAGAATTTTTGGGGTTTGCAACCCTTACTAGTTTTGATGCTAAGTCTATTGCTCGGTGGTGGCAGGGTAACGTCCTCGCCTGCCAATCCGAAGGTCGTGGGTTCGAATCCCGCCTAGGTGGGTTTTTCTTCACCTAGGGTATGGATGTTTGTGATAGTACTTGTTATTATGTTAATGAGCCCCTTGTAAAAGGCCGATTACGGCTGTTTAGGGGCCGCATGGAAATAAATAAAATAAAAATAAATAAATAAACTATAATGAATAAATGTACATAATTCCGGCTGCGCCTTGAAAACTTAATTGGACAAGGGTATGATGGGTGTGCAACAATGGCTGGGAAGGAGCGAGGAGTGCAGAGCATTATTAAAGAAATATGTCCTAAAGCCATTTTCGTGCATTGTTTTGCACACAGACAAAATCTAGTTGCACATGATTTAAATGCAGTGCCAGAAATAAGGAACACCATTGGCTCAGTCAAAGCCATTATAAACTATTTTCGTGGCAATCCTAAAAGAAGATCTTTGATTCCGTCTATACCAATCCTAGGCGAAACTCGTCGGAGTGCTAAGTACAAAAGTATTAGGATTTTCACGCCTATCTTTTTGAAAATTCATGAAAAATTAAACCAAATAGCTGAAATAGAGTTTGGTAAAGCATCCCAAGAGGCGCATCAACTAGTCAATGTCACAAACACAACAAGTTTTTTGCCCAGTCTCATTATTATTTTGACCTATTCATCAATACTAGAACCAGTAACACAAGCTCTTCAGGCCATTCAGTTGGATATTTTGAAAGTTCATGAGCATATACTAAAGCTTTTAATAGTGCTCCGAAATCACAGACAAAATGTTGATAGTCATTTTAACGACATTTTTTGGAAGTTAAGGATCTAGCCGAAAAACTGAACATTAATCTAATGCTACCAAGAACATGTGCACACCAGACCTATCGATCCAATTTCAAAGATTTGCCTGTGGAGGATTATTATCATCGTTCTGTTTTTATTCCATATTTAGACTCGATTATCTCATCGCTTGAATGCCGATTTTCTCCAGAAAATGAGAAGCATTTCAATCTTTTTATACTCTGTTCAAAACAAATGAGTCAATTGGGATGACAGGAGTATAAAAACAGAATTTTGAATCTTAACATAATTTATGAAATCGATAATTTGGAAAATGAAGCGATGACATGGTATGATATGTGGTCAAGTAAGGCGGATTCTGAGTTGGAGAATGGCATAACTGATTTGATTGATCACACAGACCTTTACCCGGCTATTAGGAAAGCAGTTTAAATTGTATTAACTTTGCCTGTTTCTACTTGTACGATAGAACAAAGTTTTAGTACAATGAAGAGAGTAAAGACTTGGTTAAGGTCAAATATGGGTGATGATCGTTTGTCTGGGCTATGCATGTTAAGCATACATAGGAAATATGTAAATGAAAACAAAAAAATATTTATGGACCAAGAAGCAGAAAAGTTTGGTGCTGCCACAAGGTGTTTGCAATTTTTGTTTAAAAATTAATTCTTTGATTTTGAGAACGACTATTCTGTTTTTGTTAATAGTTTTTTAAATAAATGAATTTGTACAAATTTTATTAGTTGTTTTCTCATTATGTATTTTAACCTGAAAAATGTTCTGCCAATGCAAATGTACACATTCATGGTTGTTCGTTAAAGGTGGGTATTTTAAATATATTATAAACATGCAATATTTATATTCGACGTTAATCGTTCCGTGAAAATTAGGCAAATCAAAGATTAATACATATTTTTTATTTGCATCAAAGCAAAGCCTATCGGAGTACATTTTACCGTGCTTCAAGAGAAAAGCAATCATCATTCACAAAGTGAAAAACTCAAGACAAACGTACCCTAAGCTAATTTCAATAGAATTTGGTTCTTTGGTGTAGATTTGTCGTCACCTGGAGGCTGGTTAAGTAAAATTTTCACGGGTTTGAAAAATCGTGTCTGCCCCTGTATGTTAGGCATTTTTGTGTTTTGCCCCCCCTGAAAAATTTTCTGCCGACGTCCATGCTTGAAACCCAAATCAATTCATCACCAATGTTACACGACTTGGAATTCTTGGGTTGTCAGTCTTTTTTTGGACACACTGGCAGATTAACTCTTTGGAGCCCCTGGTGGTACAAAATCTGTGGCCATATACTCTCATAAAAAAACAATAAATTTTAATCTAAATCACTGCATGCAGCCCATATTGCATGTTACTGATCTGTGGTTGCTACTTGTAACAAGCGCTGTCAGAGAGTAAACTAAAATCATCAAAAATTCAAATTCACTCTGATATGTAAATAATGCATGTTCCCAACAAAAAAACTCTTGATAAATTTCATCAACAAATTCGTTGCATTTACGATTAGAGGCCCCTAATGGGCTCCCGCCAGGTCTGACCCACCTTAAATCCACCAGTGTTCAGATATGGCCTCATTATCAGAACATGGTTTCTTGAGAGGAATTTTGAGGAATGGTTTCCAGTGAGCCGCACCAGTAAACAGTGTACCCAATCCAGGTGTGTTGCATAGTGCCACATTTTGTAAACTGCATTCAGTAAAATATGAACAATTTTGAAGAAAATTGAGATGATGTCCAACTAACACATTAAAGTGCACAACAGGTTAAATTCAGTTAGGCACTGTTGTCTCACAGATTTTAGCTGCATTGCATGAAATTTTTGACAGCACAATGTACCCAAATGTCACCTTCTTGGTACCCAGAAATGATAAAACTTATCTTGGCCATATATTCTTCAAGAATTACTTCATATTGCACATATTACAGTAAGTTTTACATCATGACATAATACTGTTAAACCTATAGCTAGCAAACCTCTCTATAAAGTTAACCTCTGTATTTCACATTACCAACCTTGGTACCTAACAGACAGCATAATTACACAGCAAAAACCTCTTTATTTCATAACCTCCAAATTTTCAAAATGTCATATGTAACAAAACATTACCTCAGCATACAGAAATTGCATATCATCCTAACTTACTCGTGAAGCTAATTAAAAGGAGTTTAAATAAGGTATTTGTCTAAACGTAGCCCTGCTGTAGTTATGGGTATGCTTGAGAAATTCACAATGCATTAGAACCCAGAATGATTAAAGATGAGTGGAGAGAAAGCATCAGTGACTTCAAGAAGCACTCCATAAGATTGGAAGTACTTTGTTGACATTTCTAAGAGGGTAAGAATAAAATTATATTCAACATCTTATTTTTTCAATTTATTGCCAAATAGAGCACTTGAGGTGAAAGGTGAATCCTGCTATGGAGGAAAGAAGAGTGAAGAGAGGTTTACCATTCTTTTCTGTACTAATTCAGATGGCAGTGAAAAATTGGAACCCCTTGTAATTGGCAAATTCAAAAAACCTATGCTTTAATAATATTAAGAAACCCCCATTTCTATAAATCAAAAAAATTCTCAGATCACATTTGGCTGACCACTCGACTCAAAAATGGGCATGTATAAAAGATAAATATCATTTTGTTCCACGTTTGATTCACTGCTCATAAAAGTTAAGGTAAGGTGCTTCCCAAAAAATTGCAGTAGTAAATTATATCCATTGGACCAAAGGATAATTTCTCAAGTTAAGTGTTATGCGGGGGTTGCATTCCAGGAAAGTGCCACATAAAGCGAATTCGCATAAACAGAACCCATATTTACATGTAAAAGATAGGGATACATTCCACAAGCAATCCTAACTCCCCTCCAAGATGCTCTTCTTTCGCTCCATAACATATTATGTGCTATTTACAAAATTAAAACAACACTGTAAATTATACTTGCCAATAAAAGGAAGCAGACGAGCACAAATGGTGGCTGTTGTGAGTGACATAACAGTGGAGGTTTAAAGTGTTGGAGGGTTGTCTTGGCCCAATGCAAGTTCTGCGGGTAAGGAGACAAAACCTCTCGAAAACAGTATCACAAGAAATCTCCATCTCATCTCCACTCTACAATATCCTCTCCTCTCTATTCTCTTTAACTGTAGTACTAATACTCTAAGCTTAAGAGACAATGAGAGACTGAATGCTCGCCTTGTGGTGTAGTGGAGAACTTTCTTGCATTTGTATTGACCTGGCCGCATAACCACATAAGAGCAAATCAAAGATGCCTAAAAAGAAATTTTGGTAGCAATAAGTTTGTCGCATAATAGCAAATTCGCATAAAGCGAACCCGTATAAAGAGAGGGAAACCTGTACAGACATCAGTTTAAAAGGCAGGCTGAAGCATCTCTTGTTGAGTTTGTAATAGCTGATAATGTTCTGATTACTTGTCCTCCAACAAAATTGAAAATATTGTTTCCAAAGAATTCACTAGACAGATGAAAAAAAAAGACATTACTAGATATGTACTTCTAAAAAAATACCTTTAATGTTTTCTTGCTTTATTAAAAATGTTGATACGGTGATGCAATAAAATTATTTCCCATTGCTGTTGAATTCCTTAGTTTTGTGATTATAAACTGCTAAACTTGTCACAATCTTCTTTATAGTGAATCTCTACATATCAAAATGCCAAAATATTTGGTCCCTTCCATTTCGATATACAGGCAGCATCTGCTTCAAGATTTTTATATGAAGAGTTGGTGTTTTTAGATATTTTATCACTAATTATGATTGAAAATTTCATTCAGATTGTTTATAATATACAAGCATAAGCAAAATCCAAGAAGTCAAGATCGCCAACCACACATCACACAGCAACAACACACGTGGCAACAAGCCAAAAAATATAGTCAACCTGAACACAATGTAAGTATCAGCTGACAATATGTATGGACATACAGTGTCATGATACAATGTACACATTGGCTAATGTACATTAACCGGACATATGTCAAGCAGATGCTGCCTGTACAGAGGTCTTACTGTACATGGAATTACAAAACAACACCAAACTTGGGCATTCAATTGTCAGTGCAATGTTTGCTTTTGTCCATGCCATTAAACACAATGAAGCCTTCGCGAAACAATTCTTACTCAAATACATTACTTTTTTTCAATTAACATTGCAACCTTCTCAAGAAAGATGCAAGATTTTTAATATGATATTATACGTATGAAGTCATCGAGGAAGTTTTGAATATGATGTATCAATGCTTTGGATGTAAATATATGAAAGGATGAGTGGAAGGAGTTCCTGAAAACATTTACGCTTATGATTAAAATCTCCAACCATTGATATCAATGGCACTTATAGGATCTGTAAGATAAAAGTACTTTATGGGAAGGTAAATAGTTTAAAAATCAATTTTACAACAGATACTTACAAATCTGGTCCATGACTGAAGCAGGAAATGGATAGCTCATTATGATTGACAGACAAAAATTAATTCGAAAAGTGTCTTGTTTCAGCTGATTATAACAGATCAAGTATTCATTTTAAACAATAAAAACAAGAATGGTATATTGACATTTAGCTTACACAAAAGAGTAAAATGATAATTATTAAATGTAAATTACTGAAAAGTAAAATTCAAATTCACTAATCATATGGATACACAATTTATGGGGACATTTTTTTCAAAATTTTTCAAAGAAAACCTTGAACACTTAATTTTTCTTAACTAATAAAACAATATCATATTGGAACCTAAAATATATCAGAACAAATGAAAAGATCTCAAACAATTAAAGTGATGTTTTTAAGATGTAAAATATCTAACCAATACTTCACAACAAAGGTAGTTGTATAATGTTAAGAAATTTGGAACATTCCAGCTTATGCCTGTATCATAAGGATCATATGATCCATTAATTCCATCTATTTCTATTCATATAGTGGCAAATCAATTTTGGTGGAATTACAGCAATGAAAAAAGGACAGTTTTTCAAAGGGAGAAATTGTGTGAGTAAATAAGAGTGAGACAGTTCTCTTAATGATAGCATACATATATTTTAAATTATATTGATTTCTTTTTTGCAATATGCAATACAAAAGCTCTTGTTGTTCTTTTATATACATATGTACAGGATGTTCCAAAAGTAATGCAACAGTTTAACTTTTAAAACTTTATTTTCAATGTATATTATCAATGATTGTTTGGCCATAGATTGCTTTATTATTGATTGATTAACAACAGTATAACTTAAGTTTTTAGTCATAAATGTACTTTTACAAATCAATATTTGTTTATTATTATGAATTTTTAGCTTAAAATGCCCTTAAGACTTACAAAGAAACAGCACACTATGGCTATAGAACCTTGTTATGAGACAAAAAATGCACACAAAGTAGAGAGATGAAGTTTGGAGTTTCAAGAGTATGGCCCATAGCCTCTAAAATTAAGAGATTAGGGCATAAGGTAAAAAAATGACTCTGTTTATGATTAAAAATGATCAGTGCAGACTTGAGTTGTTAAAAAATAAGTGGAGTTTAAGTTCAAGTAGTGATTGATAAATTTAAACAAGGTGTTGATAAATCTAATCACAGAATTTCAAATCAATCAGGTGTTAGTCAATAGCCTGAACATACAGTTAACAACCTAACTGTTGCATTAATTTTGGAAAACCCTGTAGGCAGGCTTTAGGATTTCTCATCAGACTTAAAAGCTAAAACATTGCTTTTATTTTGGATTCGCAGCAATCCCCATCAAATATAAGTCAAACTTTCTAATTCCGTCAATAAATTATTTTATCATTATTCAATTTATAATCTAAAATAAGCTACCATAAATATCCTCTCTGAAATATACAACATAAATATCTACAAAATATATGAAGAAGATATATTTTGATATTGTTATAGAATCTGAAAAAGTATTTTCAACTCGCAATGCTTATGCTAACATAAATAACAAATATCAATGTTATTGACACTTTTTCTATGATGAATTGTGATTGAGTCAATGTTCCATACCTCAAACTTTCATAACAATGAATCACTCCCCAGTCTTCATGTAAAATTGATCACATTCAACATAGAACCAGTACTATATAAAATATGTCACGATATTTTAGTCACAAATATATGATAATTTTGAATGAAATGATTGGGGTAGAGCCACAAAAAAAGTTTGAAGCAGTCACACTCCAACATTATTATTATTTGAGATAGTATATAATGTATACAAAAACAATGATAGATGCAATGTCTTTTCTTTCATGTAAAAGATAAATTTACAGTAATATTACAAAGAACCAACACATGAAAAACATGAATTAGGGCATTAAATAGCATATTTGATTTCAAAAAGTTAATCACAGGAACAAATATATAGCTATATTACCAGACTACAATTAATATAGTTATATTCCAGAAAATCTCTTAAAATCGAAACATTAAAAAGATATATGCAGAAAACAGTTTCTGCTAACTATGTATTTGACTCATTAATTATCATGGAGTCTAAAATCACACAATGAGTATAAATCATATCCACTAGTACTATTAAAACATGGACAATAAAATACCACATAAAACAATCTTTGGAATAAAAGCCACTCACAAAAAATCACATTTTGTCATCATATATCATTGATCATTTCTCAGTTGCTGTCACTATTACCTAAGACTATTAAAGCCTGATCTATGAACAAGTGGAGGAAATTACAAAGATATTATGTTCATAAAATGTGACTTCATTTTTACCATAGAAATAGCACATTACATATAAACCCCACTGAAAATGAAATCCTAAACACTGTCATTTGTAATGCTTTAACATGTATAAGTAGAAAAGGATAAACAATTTCTCTCTCATATATATGACATATTACTACAAAATTACTAGTATATTTCTCAAAACCCTATTACGAGGCAAGATATGATTCAGAAAATTCATATATATATACACACACACATATATATCACTAAGATTGTTTAGCGATACTCAAAATTTCTTCAGAAAAACAAATTAAAATCAATCTATTTAAACTTTGGAAGTTGAATGTTTACTTTTGAACATTTTCAATTGAATTGAATTTAAGCAAATGCAATCAAAAACTTCTGTGGGCTGATTCGAGGCTCTTTAAATATTTCCTGATAATTGTTTTCACTAATAGACAACTACTATATATATATTCATAATAGTATGCATATATCAAGATAAAAAAATTAAGGCAAAAAAATTTAAATATTATTTGTGCAAATGCTAATTTAGCCTAAATAAAACTTATAATTTTGACTTTTCTTCTCTGCAATAACTTTTTAATTGATGTTCATTAGTATTTGTGTTTTAATCAGTGCAATCAAAGAAGTCCAAAAACAATCAAAAATTGTTTTCTTTTAAATGCCTGTACAACGATTTGAGCAAGTTTAGCTTCTCTGGGTGCTAAAATGAAGCTTTTTAAACGCTTGTCCATTATTATACCAATGACACATTTACATAAACATTTTAATGTATGCAATGTACTAATTCAGAATAAGGAATTTGATATCAATAAGATATATCAAGAAAATCTGCCACAATATTACAACCGCTTCTAATTCATTCTTCTTGTTCTAGATATCTTAATTTATATAATAATGCTTAATATGGAAGGCAGCTGATAGTTCAATGACTTATCATCTTATAAAAACTATTAAGAAAATTTAATAAATTGGCCATTCAATAAAATAAAATGATTTTTAGAATTTTGAGATATAATTATAAAACAAATTTAAATTACAACTAGCAAATTAGCAACACACTCATATAAATATCTCCATCAAAAAAGTTTGAAAATACAATACACTCAAGAGGTGAATAGATACAATCTAGATTAATCTATATTCCAATGACAAATAACAGTTAAACATGTACTTGTGAGATTCTGATCGTCACATTTTCTTAAATGACAAGCTATTGTCAATTTCCATGAAAGCATATCATGAAATGAAGACGTTACTAGCATACATGATAATAAGCTTGTATTGAGAGGCAAAATATGGAAGAGAAATTGAAGCAGTTGCAAGTGCAGATGAAGCTAATAAGAGTAAATACAGCCACTGGAACCTAAGCAATTTCATGTGGACGGTTTACTAAGTAGCAATGAGGTTTCAGTGGCAAACAGGTACCACAACATTAGTGACTACAATATAAGTTGAATTTATTTTGAGCACAATATTAATCATTTATGCTAATAACATACAGATAGGACTAGAGAATAGACTTAGTATAGAAAATAAAAAGTGTTTAAAACTTGACACTAAAAGATTCTATCCTCTATTCATTATGCTACTTTATAAAAACCAGCCAGCAAAAATTTATTTAAGCAATCTTAAAGGTAAAGTTACAGAGAATATCATTTATCACAGGTGACTTAAAATTTCAAGTAAACTTCCTGTTTAGCGAAAATTCAATATTATAAATAGCAAAGAAATCGTAAATCAAAATGTGCTGATTTGACAGCATGCATATGTCATCTTTAGAACTATATGAATAAAATCACATCAAGCAAAATTGTAAATGAACAAATTCAGCATTTCAGAGAATAAACTACTCATAATTTTAACTATAAAGATGAGTTTTGATTTGATTCCTCAAAACAGTATAAGTTTCATCTCTTAGGCTCATGGCTTCTCCTATTTGGACACCAAGAACATGATGAGTCTGAAATATAAAAAATGGAGAAGAAACTTACACAGACTTCTGAGGAAAGAGTATCTGAGAGATTAAAATTCAGGGCATACCAAAAATCATGTCCTGAAGAAAAATTTTTTGGCCACTATGATAACTGGGTCTTAACTCCTAATGGATGTTAGGGAGACAAGGCTTTGGTTTATTGCTTGTATAAAAAAATTACACCACCTACACTTTAGCAGTGATGCATGGTGAGCTTCTAAGCTCCAGGGATAATGTTATTTGGGGCCATTTATATAAAAAAAACAAACAAAACATGAGGGAAAAAAGACGTACATGGCAATGGTTCCTAAACTTTATGCATGCATGACCCATCTTAAGGCAGCCAACCTTTAAGCATCCCCCTTAAGCCCGTCCATATAACAATAAATATAAAATGCAGTGTTAATTTTAAAATATTATAAATATTTATTTTATTTGCAAAAAAGGTTATCATAATTCTAAATACATCTATACATGAAATTAAAAAATAGTACAAAAAAATTCCACCTTTGCAACCTCCTCAAAACTTTTCATGGTCCCAAGCTTGAGAACTGCTGCTGTTCAGTATGGCCATTTATATTAAATTTAAAATAAATAAATAAATAAAATGATATAGGAACAATAAAAATAAGTAAAATAGCAATCAAATTTTATTACTAAATATCATTAGCATTCTACTACACAAAAGATGAAAAAATCTGTTAAAAAATAATTATTCTTACTATGATTTTGTTCTGCAACTTTTGCATACAAGAATGAAATTACATACCTTACTATAATAAAAAACAAACAGCAGCCCATAAAAATGTTCCAAACACTAATTTCTTACTTGCCTAATGTCTTTAAAAATTTTTATCTAATAGCCAAGAGTGTATAATTTCAAAGGCATCAAAAACTTCATTGACAATTTATCCAGCAAACTAGAATGGTACCTGAAGTTGATGGCTTTAGACGCAAGGAGTCGGTTGCATTCAGCAGCATCTGCCAGAGGCAACTGCACTTCGGGACTTTCACTGTCTTGATCTGAGAAGTCAAAGCGGTTGATGCGATGAATCACTCGAGCATCACCAAAAGGGCCATGTACTACCAGATGGTGAACGCTCATAGGCACAGCTGTCTTAGTTTTCAGTATCAGCTAAACCAGAGAATTCAAGGAGTAAAGTTGACAGTATACTGCCAAATTAGCAACGGGGGAAATACCTACAGTGCAGTATCTTAAAAAAGCATAAAATTCTGCTCAAACATTTAAAATAATCTTAAAATAGAAAATTTTATTTAACTCAAGGATTCAGAAAGAAAAAAACAAAATTGTTGTTCAAAAACAATAATTTCAACTACCTATTAATTTAAATCTTAAAAAAAAAACAAAATGACACATTCCATGTTCTCGGGTTGCATAATTATACAATCAAGGAAACAACTCTTGATTCCAAACATGAAAATAAAGCTTGCTGTAGCATTTGAATTTCTCATGAGAACAAAACATTTCAGAGATCTCATTTACCTGGTATGTGATCTCCCTGTGAGAACTCTGTGTTGGGTCCCTCTGACTTCCAGTGACACGAGCTTTCACCACCCATTGATTGTTGAATGCAGAGAACCTACTAGTCTCATAGAAGAGCTTGTGTACTAGTTCATCTGATCGGTACGGCTTCATCTGCAAATCTTTAGAACCAATTTGTCGAAAAAGATACACAATTTGGCAAATGGCATGCTTTTATATAAAAATGTCATTTCAAAAAATAACATGGACAAATAATTAAGGATATAAACAATGGAAAAAGAAGTAAACCTATTTGGTTTGTCTAAAACACTGACAGAAGATTTTGGAATGCCCTGACAACTGAAAACTTCCTTAAAACATTAAGTATGATTGATTTATATGGTTTATATTCCAAATTTGTTCTGGCTTTCTATATCCTACCCGCCTAAGTTTTAAACCATATTGTTCACAAATCAAACAAAAATATCCATTTATTTTCTCATGTCAATTTTATAAATAAAACTATTATCAAAATTTAAAATCTCTACACACTTATGTTTTATATTTCAAAGATGTTAGAGATTATATTCAAATTAATGATGAAGATTTATACTGAAATTCTAAGGACTGATTACATTAACAGGAAAATTCCCAAAATATTTGAGACATTTAAAAATTATATATCTCAAAACAAATATATTAAGGAGGCAAAAGTGAACAATTGATACATAAATATATTTTTAAAATAGATGGTATATTCCAACCATGTAAAAAATATTTCAAGTCAATCTAAAAGCAGGAAATTCGCACAATTTGTGTTATTGTAAAAAGGGCTATTTAATGAAAATGGGTAAAGAATATAAAAGATTAATATAAAACAGATGAACACATCATTACCACAAATAAGGTAGAAATAATACCTTTAATCAATGTTATCACAGTGAAAATGCAAAGCTAAATGAGGCACCAACTCAATTAATTCAAATATATCCTATTGCATTTATTTATTCATTGCACAATACACTTATTACGAACAATAGGAATTTTTTTCTTTGTTGCCCTGGCCTAATCTAAAATTTGGTTGGTGGCTATTTATTTGTAGGAATATTGTGGGCCTTGCCTAATACGAAGTTAGAGGAGAATTGCATTTATAGTATTGTATAAAAATTACTTGGTTTTAGAAATCTTAGTTTACACACTAAATGATAAGTAAAAGGAAAACATTTTCACATAATTTATACAACAATAAAAAGGCATCCACAAAGAAAAAATTCCACCAAAATTGGCCTGTAAGCTACTTGATGCAAAAATTGAAAGTTTGCTTTCATCAAAAGTTTACCTACGTTTAGTTTAAGCCATCATTCTAAGATGGTAATTTACAGTTTTTACCGTGATGGACATTGCCAAAATAACTTGATGAATACATTCACATATACAAAAAATACAAACATTGAGAAATATATTAACCTATTTAACTGTAATATAGAATATAGTAATATATAGTAGTATAATAATAGAGTAAAATATATATCATTATGATAATGATATATATTTTACTCTATTGTGTTGTTCTTTGAAGTAAACATTCATAATTATATAATTTTTAATTAATTTTAACATTCCTTACAATGAAAATAAAAACTGTATATTTCGCATAATATTTGTGGAATTTACGTTTTTATTTTCATTGCCATGAAGCAGTTCCACCAAGTTATGCCAGAAACTATTACATTAACATTCCTTGTTAATAAGAAAGCAGTTCCACCAAGTTACGCCAGAAACTATTGCATTAACACTCCTTGTTAATAAGAAAGCTCTGCAGTAAATTTGTCAGTATTAGTATCGACTCTTGAAAAACCAGTCAATTGGATAATGGCTGAAAATACTAAGCGGTCGCCATCTTATTCTAATAAGAGATTAATTACAAAAATTATACTTGGATCATTAATTTCTTCAAATGCATATAAATACCGAGTATTGGTAAATTATGTCCATTGAAATATATTTCTAATATTTTATACCCTTGTGAGGAGATACTTACTTTATTTAGTCATTGGCTCAATCCTTTTATTTTAGAAACCATGGTGCTTAGATCAAAGATAATAGATGCCATTATGGATGAAAAATTACCATAACTATATAGCAGGAGAAACTCAAAGCAAATCTGAGTGTCTTGCGTTGTTTACCCCAAAAGAATACTTACTGGAAACTATCTGATATTTCCAACAAGTTGTTAAAGGTATAAGTGTGCATTATGTATACCACTCTTAACATATTTTAAATTATGATTATTCTGGCTTAAATATAACCTTCAACCCTCCTTTCCTTCTTATATTTCACCACTATTGCGTATTTACATTTTGTGCTGTGAGTGAAATTAATGTTCCTCCTGCAGCAGCACTCAAACACCCTTACCATTGAACGTTATCTTCTCGTATGAAAGCAACTCAAAGATTGAGTCATAGAGACGACGTTCTCGCTCCTCGACGAGGCTGGCAGCCTGCAGAGCCTCCATCACTTCAAGTCCTGAACGTGTAGGGTGGGCACAGGCAGCCTCATGACTGCTAGCCTCATGCCATGGCCCTCTCCAAGGACAGCCAATGCGTGCAAATCTGCATATGGTGATCCTATATCCACCAGTATGCCAGGGACCCAAAGCCCAAGTGAGTGTTTCTCAACAATTTAAAGGGAGGATTTCAAGGATGTTCTTAGGGATTGTATATCAAATTATTTCACTTTCTAGTTACACAATGAAAATATATTACAGCCAAACACCTATCTCAAACAATTTATCACAGTAATTCACCCATTATTCGACCCCGGCAGGACCTGTTGCAGGTTGGAAAACAGGATAACACGATGTGGACAGCTAATTTAAATCCAACTGAACCCCCTAGAAACTACTTCTTTTAAACATGCACATTCAAATAGGAGACTTACATTAAAAAAATGTTCATTTTGAATCAAGTCTGCAATTTGTACCAACTGTAGGTGCTAATATGTGCACATTGTTTGATATCGCTGGAAACATTTTCCTATATATAATGGCACCAAGTGACCAAAGAAATATTTGATAATATTAAATAGCATGCTATAGTACATGCAGCATGCCTCAGACTATCTCGAATTAAGGAGCTGTTTATTTCATGTGAGTGCTCAAACATCCTCGACTCCCACTCCCCTTTTGAATGAAAGCTATATAGAAGCATATTTACTAACCAGCACTTAGCATAGCTGCCAAAGGTATTTAGGTGCTTTGGGCAAGGATCCACAAAAGTGCACCTTTTACTTCAGAAAATTTTCATGAAAATATCTTTAACATAGGCATTCCTTCATTTTTTGAAAAAATAACAAAGACAAACTTAAAGAAATACCATAGATGTGCTCAGCCTTTCAGCAATTGGGAGTTAACATTCCTCTATTTGCAAATTATTTATAGATAGGCCATCGGGAGAGTGCCCCCGGCAACCAATCATTGCCAAGAGCCAGTCCTGCTCCTCAGTTGTATGGTTTTTCTTTTCTATCTCCTCTACCCAACTTTGGAAGTGGAGTGCATAGCACGTCCGGTTCCCAATAGGATCACAGGTCTGAATCCTGCAGTGGGAATGGCTATATTCATCTTTGTTATCACTGACATGCTCATTGTAAAAGACAGTGAAGTGCTGTTTATAAGCAACTTAATAAAAACATGAATAAAATCATTTCTTAAAATCTGATACCCAGAAGGTTACTTACGTGTTGTACTTCAATGCAAGATAAACCCCAATGAATAACCGTTTCATTTGTCCATCTTAAATAAAGATATTCTTCCCTCTAGTACATGCATTCTCTGCCCTTACAATATTCTATCTTACTGTATGTAAAGTATCAGTCTTTATCTTGAAGGGAAAAAGGAGACGCAATGTTCTTTGTGTTTGCAAAAAATTAATCCAAAGTGAAAATATTTCTGAGCTACCACACTGAAATATGTTTAAATCATTCTAACATTATGTATTTTAAATAAAAAAATTCTGTTAAACATTTCATCTTCCTAGGCAATAATATCTCTTAAAGAAGTCCAAAAGTATAAAAATGAATAAAAAAATATCCAAGGCCAATCAACTCTGCTACCTAGCAAAAGTCTGTCAATTGAAATAGATAGTTGGAGGTTAGATAATAGATGAATTACTGTGTTTAAAATTGCAACAATGGAATAACATCCACAAGGAAACTTCTGTTGAAATCAATAATCATAAATTTTCCCTTCAACTTTATAAGAACTTAAAAAAGAAATTTCAAAGTAATCATTCTGATGTAATCATAAAAAGTAATTTATCTTCAATTGCCCGACCAAATATTGGTAACGGATTCAAAATTTTTGTGTTGCAAGAAATAAGCAACAAATACTTTGGTTATTATCGCAGCATACAAAAATGATTATTAAATAGTATGCTAGAGTAAACCAAGTTTATATGTGATTCAATTTTAAAAGTTAGAAAATAGCTAATTATTCAAAGGCACAATGTGATTTAATTTATAAACAAATAAATGAAAAATCCCTCTACAGTTTTTTTTCATTAACCGTTGTATGCATCAAGTACGTTGAAATAAATTATAAAAGAAATAAAATGGATAATGATAGTTTTTTTAAGCTATTCGAGGAAGCATAAAAATTTACCCTTTGAATAACAACACAGAGACTAAATGGTTGCATACTTAATAACAACAGACACAATGTGACAAACATTTTTCTAAAAACTTTTACTGAACTTCAATTGGTACTCATTGTGGATGTTACCAACCTCTTCTGGAACATTTCTATTTGAATCTCAAAAACTACTAATAGTTGCAACCATTATTTTTAGTCTACTTTCCAGAATGGAAATACACAAAGTTTTGTTGTTGTGTCTGTCTGTTCATCCCTCCCTATTAACTTTTGAACCAATTGATCAATTTTCATGAAACTTGGTGGAAATCTCTTGCTACATGGGTCGAGCTCCCAAGGATAGTTTTTGTTGCAAAGATCGAAGTCCCGGGTTCGATTCCAGGAACTTTTCTTCCCATTTCATTTACATGGGAAATCTGAAATCCATCGTGCAAGGTAATTTTCTCTTGCACATTAAATAACTTAGAATTGTAATATCGGTGCGGGATTTGTACTAACCTCTAAGGAAAGGAATGAAGATTCTAATTTTTATCGTAGAATTTTGCTTATCGATTGTATTCCTTAGAATTTTGCGTAAATACTGGCAATTTTGCAGTTTTTATCACTCATTACAAGTGTTGCCATAGCAACAACTATTGTTGGACTCAGATTCGGTATATTCTAATAAGTACATGCATTATTTTTGCTGCACAAATACGCGTGATCAATTTAATATTCCGTTCGAATGTATTTTTAGTATTTTATAATGTTAAATTATGAAATTTGGGAACACACATCTGTGAAAACTTTAAAGCTATTAAAGCCAATATAAGTATTAAATAATGATTAAATAGAAAGTAGGCATCATAAGTTCTGTTTGGATCATCTTGTTAAGTATTGCTCATTATTACATTTATTTGAAATTTGTCCAAAAATCTTAGATACTATCCTGGACAGGATCCTTTCTCACATAAGGTATACATGGAACCATTGTAGGATGTTTCAAAGCGGAATTTTAAATCAAGTTAGACTTGGCGCTCGCACACAGTACTTATGTGTATCTACCTTAATATCCAAGTACATTTTGACTTCTGAGTATGTTTAAATCCAATTCAAATACTCTGAAATGGTGGGTGATACTTAAAATAACATATACTTTTCCTAATTAAAGCAATTAGAAATGCATTAATCAGGTCTATCTAAAACATTGTGACTGCATTACAACAAATCAAAAAAGTAGAATTACACGAATTAATAGTTAGGATTTTAAACTATACAAACAATTTTTAACTTTCTTTTTGCAATACGTTTTTTTTCCGTTTCTAGTGCCATTCCATCTCACTATCACATTAGTCTTCATGAACATAATCATTCAACTTAATCTCCTTCCAAGTTAAAACAAGTATAAAGAAGTTAAGACAGTACTGTTCAACAGATAATTTTTTTATATCTAGTTATGCCAATAATGAGAGAACCTCATCCTTTGACTGTGTAGTCCTAAAAGAGTGCATATGAAAGCAAGGTATAAATCTTAGCCCAGAGGTGCATGTTTAAAACACACAGCTCTCTTTATTTTCATTCAACTGCAAGTAGCATGACCAAGAGAGTTATGGAATGACTGAGACAAAACTTACCAAATAATGAAAAATAGTTCATTTTTAGGTGTTCTTTACAATAAGTAAAAAATGGTCAAGTGGTATAAGTCTGCATGTTTCATCTGTGAAACTACTAGGCAGATGCTCATTAAATTTGGTATTTAGGACATAAGGGCAAAGAAAATAAGATTATAAAAATGGTTTATGTAGCCTAATCAGGAGTAGCACTTTACTAGTTACAAAAAATGAACTTTTCTATATCTCGTAAAATATTATTTATAACAAAAAAGTCTTCAAACAAAGTTTGTAGAATTAATCAAATACCCTATGTTTTGTTAAGTACATAGGAGGACTACCTGATTTCAAGAAAATCATACAAGCAAGTCTTAATTCACTTTGAGCTTAGATAATTTTTCCTGTGTTTTTCATTGTTGACAATGAAAACAATCTTCGCAGCAACTGAAGTAAACAACTACTATAAATAAGTTTAATTTTCCTTTTGTGCGATGACAGCCTATACAGTAAATAAAAGGAAGTGGATTATCCATGATAAAAAATGAACTTAAAAACGTTTATTTTCTTTACGAATACACAACTTTTGTAAGAGAAAAGAGATGGATAATTTATGACGAAAGAATGAACGTAAAAATAACTACTACTACTACCAATGAGGTAGGTTTTTAATAATTTTCAATTGTTTTGTCGATTCTGACTGATTATAAAACAAATCGGTAAATCACAAATTCAATATTTCGTTTACATCACTTCTGATACACCATTTTGCATTGCTTAGACATTTGACAAAGCCATTAATATTCATCTTTTTTGACATGAAAACATAAATCTTAAGAAATGCCTTTAGAAACTCTATGTACTCCGAAATACGTTTTGTAAAATTTCATACTGTTGAAAGTAGTGTGTGACTCTTTAGCTGACATAGAATGAGCTATCACTGTTGTGGCAGTGAAGCATCACAAGACGAATGATGACCTTCATGTCAATCAAAGTGGCCATAGGACTCGGAAACATCCCTCTGTACATCACCTCACCAAGTTATCCAACTCTTTTCCCAAACAGGCTTATGTGCGACATTTACAAAAGTTTCCATTTAGACATATCTGGGATATGATAATATCAGCTCTACAGTGCTTGCATACTCCAGCAACATGTTGTCACAGCTGTGATTTTTCTAAGACTTTCATCCTCCTGTCCTTCCATATACCTTCCTATAATGTTGTTTTGCATCTAAAGTTCAAGTTTCATCTCATAATTCATCAATTTCAATGTATATTTGCATGAATGTGCAGTAGATTGATCAGTGAAAATGCATATTATTTCCCTTTTGCAAATTTACATTGCACTGATGTTGGAAGTTATTTTCACTTCTTTGGATGATTTTTAATACTGCCTTCATTGCTATAGCAACAATTCATATTTCATATAATTTGACAAAGTGAATAAAAAAGATATCTCAATTATCTTGAATGTAGCTCATCATATTAAAAAAATTTATATACTTAACAGAAACTAAAAGCTGTAGCAACTAAAAGGTAAAATGTAAGTGTTAATACTGTGGTATTATGAACTTTTTTATGCTCAGAGGTATATTTACTTTGCACAAACTCATCAAACGCCAAGCAAACACTGCTGGGTTAAGTAAGACATCACACCATAAATATGCATAAATGTAAACTCATGAAAATTTAGTAATTAAAGCTGCATGGGAGAAGTGGAGGATAGTCCGCCATGGTGATGAATGATGAGGATTTGTGTGCTCCGCTATCACTTCAGTAGCCATAAAGTCCTTACAGGAACTCTGAAAATCCTTACTTTAGATATTCAAAAGATGCAAATCAATGCGAACCTGTTGTTTAGTTTCTGTGAATAATTTTGGACATTAAATGGGGAAAAACATAATTCATATAAGAATGTTAACCCTAATAATAAGTTTGTGTTATTGTAAGCATTATTTTCTGTTAGGCATCATATTTTTTTATATTGCTGCCACCTGGTTTTATGGCCAACTTGTATTGTATCTCTAATAACAATAATAAATGTATATATCATAACTAACTTCACACATATAATGTTTACTCTCCTAGACGGCATATAATGATGTTATCATTTGAATACCACAATTTTGCAGTTTCATATAATTCTAATAATGGTTTTTCACCATTTCAATAACTGGGACCGGAGTTTGGTGACCAAAGGGTTGTCTCAGGAAAAATACTACTTATTGTAACATGCAACACAACTTATATTTTGGAATATTCTATTTAGCCTCCGTGCCATTTGAGTTTGAGATTCCTGCTCTAACCTTAAAATGGACTTTATAATTCCAGTTCCTTCTTTTATGAAACTTGAATGTCTGGGAACAATCTCCAAAATAATTTTATTTTCTAAAAATTCAGTCTATTTTTCTATTAGGGATAATTTGTCTCATACACTTTCAAGATTATTATTAGCATGATATTCAACAAATTAAATGCAGAATATAGTTAATCTACAAATAAAACCTATAAATGATGACCAACACATTTTAATATGCTTGAATGAGATTGAGGCTCGACACCCACTCACAGGCTCGAATATACTGGTTCATAGCCTAGAGGATCCAGCATTAGATAGACATCATGCGGAATCCTTAGGCGAGCGTTTGATGCTCTAAACATCTCAGAAGGCAGCCGCAAGAAGACTCACCTCTCCTCACAGAGAGACTCCTGGTGGCGATCAAGTGAATTTCTAGGAAACTCTCGATTGCAGAATGTACACTCTGCTGGAAGTTCGCTGACTGCCTTCTCAACTGCGAGATTGCGGGAGGCTGAAGTCCTCCCAATCTCTACCCGACAATTCGGGCATGTGGCCACCTCATCACGGAGACGAGCATCAGCTAGCAGGTGGGTGAAGCAACCAGCACACATGAGATGACCATTGGTGCACTGGACATGTGCCAGCACCAGTTGTAAAATGAGAGGCACCAAGAACCAAGAAGGCCGCACCAAGGAAAGCATTGAAAACAAGTATTCAAATGGGTAAGAGGCCTCATTACTGTCACTGACAATGGGTAGGTGACCAATGGAGAAGAGCATCATGAAAATAAATACCCAATTAATTTTTATGGAATTTTATGCCAATGAATGTGCTTTCTTATTTTTTTTAGTTTGATATTAACTTTGAAAATCAATAATTTTATAATGCCTTCTTATATACTAACCTGGTCTTATATAGGAATACATACTTTTAATTCACCATCATCTTGATATATAGGCCTCTCATAAATATTCGGTCCTAAATTCCATTTGCCAAAAAATCCATTTATTCTCTACTTCTTCAAGATGACTACTACAAGATGCAGCCAAATTTCCGAATAAATAGAAATTTTTTTGCCCAAATGGCTTTTCTTCAATTTCCAAAATTGTAATAGTCTTCCTCGAATGTATCATTTTTACATTCTATAATTTTTAAAAATGGCTTCTTATTTGGTAATACCAGAGTTAGGAAGAACATGATTCCCTAATCTATTTTTAAAACTTCAATTCAACTTGCTTGTAACCACAAATAGGTTATTGAAATTTGCTGAAAATCATAGTTTTGTGCTAATCGCCAATCTACAATCAAGTGCCAATACGACAGTAACTTTAGGAAATGATTGTAAGTTGCACTTTTAAAAATCTACCCAACTATAATGGTTACAGACAGTTGTTGATGCAGGCTTATTTTATGTACAAATGAAATAATCTATGAAGACGTTGAACTCATTTGCATGTAACGATGTTGGCCGGTCTAAGATTTTAATACTTTACCTTCATACAATCAAAAAACCGTATTTAATATACAAAATACGATATAAATATATCGTTGGTTAAAATTTATTTTTTAAATATGATGGTCTCAACTTTTCCGCTGGTCTTGTGACCCTGAGGATAAAAATGATGAAGGATAAGGCTTATAGAGAGGACAGAATAACATGTATACTTTCCATTTACTTTATTATGCTCATTTCTTATATGACAGATACAATTAACAATGACGATTAAAAGCCTTTTCCACAATCTAATTGAACACCAAATGGAATCATTACAATAAATTGGCTGAAAGGAAATGGATTACTTGAAACATAATAAACATACAAACACATTTTCATAACATCCATAAAACATTATAGAAAATTTTGTCGTAATAACACCCAAACTACTATAAAAACATGAGAATGAAGACTTATAATCACCTAGGAGAGACAACAAATATTTGAATTTTCATTTCCGAGATTGTTAAACAAATAACAAAACGGCAATAAATGAGACAAATGAACACTTCTGAAAAATATCAATCTAATTTAATTGTTAACAAGAGGAAATTTATCAATGATTGCAAACACTTAGTCAATTTAAATGTTGGCATGCAAACTCACTGAAAAAAATGACATGTAAAAATATATATTGCGGTAGACATTCAAAAATCAATACCAATTATTATTTCATCATGAAGAAAATAGTTCTCCACTTTTCAAGTGGAACTTCGTTTTTAATTAAAATAGCTGAAGGCGAGTGAAAGATTAATTGAGAATTTGATATGAAATATAAATATCCACCATAATAAATCCAAAATAATCGAGAATTTATAGTTACGACGTGACTAACCTGGTATACTGCAGCACGGGGAAGATCTAAACAAACGGCGCAGCAAAGGATTCCTCCCAATCTCTGTTCTAGTTTCTCGGTTATTGCCTCAGAGCTCTTTTCAGTTTTTTTGCGTTTCGCCTCAGGCTCATAAATCTCTTCATTATTTTCTTGTTCTTCGGGAGGATTGCTCGATGGTTCTCCAGCAAAATAAGCAGAGTTTGGTTCAGCATTCGAGGATGTAGCTTCAGCATCAGCCATTTTGATTGTTTTGGTTTCTTAATACCAGCTGGCACCTGAACGATATGTAAGACGTCACAAGGGTCACGGGACAGACAGCAGACAACACATTTCGGTGTTGCCAAATATCACTATAAGTTATTTGTATTCCAATTTATCTGCAATACGCATTTTCATTTGTAATTTCTCCATAAATTGCATACATTTTTATTTCGTGTGAATATTTATCTATAAATAAAAATAAAAACAAATGCATCTTTTTTTCTTACGGAACACGATCCAATCAATAATTTGTGTAATAATTATTCCGAAGAATATATCGTTATATGACTTATTAGCAATCCTTAGATTTAATTAGCGTATATTTTCCAATTTTAATTATATCCCGGAAACGAAATTAATAGTAGGTTAACATTTACAAATGTCAATAAATCTGACGCGTAATATGCGTTAGAAATCACTTATGAGTAATCACAATCAAGGACTAAAGGTGAAGCAACCATATGACCTCGAAACAACACATGGCGATGTGATAGGTGTGCCAGCTCTATTTAGAAAAAATAGTAACCTAAGTCGTATGATTTACCTTTATTTATTTTTTGCTGATAGTTACAATTTTATCTTGGAAAGTTTCAATATGTCGCATTTCAGACTATAAATAGGTACATATTAAATCGTGCAAGGATGTTTTCTTTAATACATTAAAATATTTTTAAATTGTGATATCGGAGCGAGGTTTGCACTGTTCTAAGGGGAAAAGAATATAGAATATAATTCTTATCGCAGAATTGTGACAATTTATCGTATTTTCTTGAATTTATACTAAAACATAGTTTCAAATAGTATTTTATCGGATTGTTGCCATGGAGACGATTATTACCGAACTTGGCTTGAGCATAGACGAGTGAACAAATGGGTTATTTTCTTTTCCGCTCAACTACTCTTCAGCAATGCACAGATCATCCAGACATAGATATAGCGTATAAACAGTATCATTTATTAAATTAGTTTATTTAAAAAACATGCAAAATATAATGTCAGAAAGAGATTTTGACATTGTTTTTAGTATTTTAAACCTGACAATGCTCTAATAATGTTTTCCACTTTTTTCTTTCATTAATAAACTATGAACTAGAAGTGGTATATGGTATGAGAATTCCTTGGAATGACTAACACATACTGAAACATTTCCTGTCCATATAAGTAGGTAATCAATTCGGGACGTCAACGTTGGAAAACCAACCTGCATTCAGGCCCGGACATAGAGACCCAGGGCCCCTAGGCAGTTAACAGAGTCGGGGCCCCCTTTTTGGTAATTTAGCGAAAAACAAACTTTACTTTTATTTATTTAACGTACTTTGACTTTAGAAAATAGACAAGCAGACTTAGAAATGAAGTAGATAAGTACCGACTATACTTTTTTACACATTATAATTTTTACATTTACATATAATTACAAGATTACATTGCCACGCGACGAACTTTCTTCTCTGCAAAGGAACGAATGACCTCACTATAGTCCACAGACTGCGTTATTTCTGACACTATGTACAGCACCGAGAGTGAATTAAGCCTGTTCTCTTCTGTGGTAGATCTTAAATAATTCTTTACTCTCTTTAGCGCTGAAATCGACCGTTCTGCCGAACACTTTGACCCTGGTGTACACAACAGCATCCGGAGCGCTATTCCCACGTTTGGATAAATGTCCAAAAAGCCTTTTTCCAGGATGTACTTGTATAGCTCCAGTGACGATAACCCTTTTCCCCCTGTAGCCTCAGCGGGCAACAAATGAGCTCGCAGGTGCAGACACTCGTTTTCCAAAGTACCGTCCAAATCCCCCGGATAGAAGGCTTCCAGGTTCCGTGCTCCGTCACGGACGTCTTGAGATTCCAAACTATGTAGCTTCGTGAGAAAGTCAAACTTTTTACTTAACTTCTCGTAAACGTCTCTGTAGTTCTGCAATCAACCTGTCGATAATGACGTTGAAGACGGTAACTCTGAATCTGTCCCTGCCGAAGAGTTCGACCTCGTTTTTCTTTACTTCGTCAAACTGGACCTTTCGCTGACGTTTCCTCTTCATATCGTATGCGTAGTGCTGCTCACCGCTTGTTTCCACAGCTTTCGACTCATAATGATCAAAGGTACCGACTTTCCTTATATCTTCTAGGTATGTTACCAAGGACCGATAAAGTTCAGCGATCGTACCCAGTTTGATGTTCACAGATTGCAGAGTTTTGCTCACTTTGTTAAATCTTTCCAGGATGTCATTCCACAGCAGGGTCAGGAAGCACATTTCCAGGGAGTCAATTGAATTAAAAAGACCTGAAGCCTCAGAACGCGTAGATGGTTTTTCACTTGTGTCACTGGCGATTATCTGAAGAGCTGCCATGATCTCATTCAAGGAGCAACAGAGACTTCGGCAGGCGTCACCCCGAGCAGACCATCTTGTCTGAGAAAGGCTCTTCACAACTGTTGAATTTGGCTTTAGTTGAGATAACAAAACTTCCTATCTGTGTGTCGAGACCGAGAAAAAATTGTACAATTCCTGTAAAATACCTCACAACACTCAGCAGCACATGATCCGACAAGATTCAGTGAATGAGCAGAGCAGGGGACGAAAACTACCAGAGGATTCACTTGTTTTATTCTCGCTTGAAGACCGGATTACACACCCGACATGTTGCTTGCGTTGTCATAAGACTGTCCGCGACAGTTGGCGATATCCAAGTCGTGATTTTTCAAAGTCTCGAGAACGACGTTAGCCAGGTCTTCTGCTATATGGCCACAATTTGGTATGAATCTTATAAATCGTTCGACAGGACATCCCTCTGCAGACACATATCGTACTATGAATGAAAGTTGATCCACGTGGGAGATGTCAAGAGTCGAGTCGACAGAGATGGGAAAATACTTGGCAAGCTTTATCTCAGTCACGATCGTGCTTATGACCTTTTCTGCCATGATGTTGATAATTTCTTTGCATATTCTAGACGAGAGGTATGATTTTGTGCCGCATCCTTTGTTTCCGTGGCGTTTTATGTGCGTGTCCATAAAAGGATCGAACTCAGCCAAAAGTTCTAGAGTCATGACATAGTTCCCACTGTTTCTCGATCCAAATCTCTCCTGTGAACCTCTAAACGGCAATCCGCGGGCAGACAGTGACCTCACAACAGCCACATTACTCCTCAAAACCTCATGGCAGTATTTTATTTCTTCTTCCGTTTGAAGAACAAGACTCTTGTCAACTCTACCGCCAACGTTCTTCCTCGCTAACAGCGTCGCACATGCTGACCTGTGATCGTATGAATTTTCATGTTCCATCATCCTCTGACCTGCATTTTTCCAGTCGTTGTACCCTTCATCATCAGCTAGCGACCCCGATTTTCCAAACATCTTACAAGGGGCGCAGAACACGGTACCTTTGCTCTTCAAAAATACTAGCCAAGGCCGAGGTCGTTTTTCACCATTAGGCAATGTTCGGCTAAAGAGTGAAAGGGATAGATACCTGGTTGTATCTGCGTACTGGCGCTTCGAAGAAGATTAATCTGCATCCATATTGTGTTTCACGCCATTTTGTACGAAGTGTTCGAGTGTGGCATCGGCATCGTCCAGTATCCACTTGGCAGGATCGTCACTAACAGATGGGAATGATGGAATCGCAAAACATGTGTTCGCATGCGATTCAGCATGTTCACCAGAATCTTCTTCAATGACTGCTGCGGGGTTTTCGGAAATCTTGTTTTGAGGAATTTGAGGTAGCTCGTCACAGTCAGACACGCTTGCCGGTTGACGGTCGTCACTCCAATCGCCAGAGGCTGATGCACTGGTACTAGTACTAGGTCTGGAAGAGGCAAAGAACGAGTCCAACTTAGGAACATTACGAAGAAGCTCTTTTTCCTTCTGCAATTTCTCCTTATTCCTTTCTCTTTTCTGGAACCTGCTCAGTTTTTTGTTGACGACAGACATCAGTAATTTCTAAAAAATAAGAGGATAATGAGTAATAGTCACGTGATCATTTAGCTTAAATAGTATCTCACACACAACTCTTTAACACTCTACGAGAATCAACTTTCGCTATTGCAGGTCGCTCTGATTTCTTTTCGCTTGATCTCTTCTCTTGATCTTACTTAAAACTGTCCTTGCGGGCTGAGCCCTCTACTTATATAGTCCCAGGATAGTGGAAGTTGGTGGGGGTTCGACCAATCAGAATACATGGTAGTATCTACAATATTCCAGAACGTTCCCTAATCGAACATTCTAGAATACAGGTCCATGACATTCTAGAACATTCTTGAATGTTCCATTGTCTTCCACAGAGTTCTAGAACATTCGACACTTTTCCAGAGTTTTCCAGGACTTTCGAGAACTTTCTATACGCATACAATATCGAAATATCTAGAACCTTCAAGAATGTTCCTGTACTACCATTCACTAATCATTTCCGGAATATTCTATCTTATGGGATTATTCTATAAAATCTTAAGACACTATACACTAGAAAATTCTATCGCGTTATTTAGCTTCCGTCGCCAACACTACTCGTATCGTAACCTTAACTAACCTCAGCAAATTCGCGTGGAAGATAAAACCTTTGAGCAGCAAAATTGAAATTGATACAACTTTCTAACACACACTTTCAACGCGAACTGACAAGTTATAGAATGAAGTCAGGTGCGATGCAAAACAAACAAAGAACACAAACACAGTGTTGCCACTTGACTTGTCAAAAAATTAACTATGGTCAATTATTTTCTATTTCGTTCGGAAAAATTGACATATTATTTTCCGTGTCCTGTGTCCTCAATGTGTACCATTTCGGCCCCTGGTCGGGGCCCCCGCCGAGGTTGGGGCCCTAGGCAGCTGCCTAGTTAGCCTAGGCAGAAGTTCGCCGCTGCCTGCATTAGTCCTGGTTTGGACTTCTATTAATAAAAGGCTATGTTTGTCCGTTGATTGGTTGGTCCATGTCACGCTCTTAAAACGCGAATAACTAAATTAAATATGCCAATACACACTTTATATTTGGCAGAGATAATCTATTCATATATAAAAATACTGTGCCAAAGGAAAATCTACGAAAAACGTCCAGGGTTCGACCTCAGTGGATGATATCCATCCCCCATAAGATTACACGTAAAATTCGACGTGCAGGCTTTTTTCTAATGGAAATTAAAATTAGAAAGAACTAACTACGATCTTCGGATCTAATCCATTTTAAATTTTAATTATAAGGTCTTATTCTGTTCATCTTTTCCCGCCTACAGTTTGAAATCTCTCATGTTAAACGTTTAATTCACATATTTTGCCATTTTAACGGGACTAGAGAGCCTGTGACGCTTCGCTGTCACGTGAAGTTGATTTTCATTTTTATAAATAATTAATTTGATAAGACATTTATTTGACAAAAGATGTAAACTTCTTTCTTCGTAAATAGAATAGAAGTTTCTATTTATTATTAGCCTGTATTAGGATTAAGGATAAGTATAATTAAGTTTTTATTTCATTTAATTTTTTAATTTTCCAAGTGATGTGATAAATAAAAATAACTGACCTTGCTAAGTTCTTTTATACTTCTTTCTTCGAAAATATTACATAATAAACAGGCTCAACATAAAGACATAAATCAACATAAATGTAAACAAACAAAATGACGTAATGTCGTCAAGGAGCTCTATTTTAATCTTATAACTGTTTAAAATGTTTTTCGCTTGGCTTAAAGAAATTAATTTAATTAATTTTTTAAACGATGCTACAATAACGAATAAATGCTACTTTAATTCAAAGGGGAAAAGTTCACTTATTCTTCAAAATGTTCGAAACCCATGTAAACAAACAAAATGACCTAATATCGTCAAGGGGCTTGCGAGTATACACCCAATATTACGGATGGATGGATGGATATCATGCCACCCCTGCCAGGGCGCGAAGAGCAGTTCCCAGCGCTGCCGCGCTGTTGCCTGCTAGGAATCCTGAAGTGTAGAATCACGGTGCTTGAGTCACGGCACAATGAAAAGGGAGGTAATTTAATTTAGGTAACGGAAAGGGATAATTTTGGTTTTTTATGTGGGCCTGCTGCTGGCAATTCATAATCCCAGAGAGAGGAAAAGAGGGGGTTCGTGCATATTTGCATTTGGAGCAGATATTTATTGTTTAGGCGCCGTAGGAAGTCGGGAAGGGGAGGGATTTTAAGGTCTTTATGTTGATCATCGTTTCTTTGAAACCATCTGGTGCCAGTTATTAACCGTAGCATTTTATTTTGGAAGACTGTTAATTTCTTGATTTTGGTTTTACCGCAATAAGACCATACAGGAGAAGCATAGGTCAGTATCGGGCGGATCATTGACGTGTAGAGGATGCATTTGGTCTTGACATTGGGGAGCTTCTGCTGAGTATGCTATATAGACCTTTCTTGATTCCGGTTGCTTTCTGGAGTGTTTTCTGAAAGTGGGAATTCCATGTTAATTTTTTATCCATGGTGACCCCTAAAAAAGTTGCTTCATTCTTGCGAGGTATAATGGAGTTGTACAGTTGGAGGAGGGCGCCTTCGCCTTTTTTGGGGTGACGGGAGAAGACAACATTTATACATTTGCTGGGGTTAACTTTCAGTTTCCATACAGTCATCCAATCCTCAATTTGGCGCAAGTGGTCCTGGAGTTGATCGCTGGCGGAGTTTGCATCCCAGTGGCGGGCAGCGATGGTGGTGTCATCCGCATACAGGTAAAGTTGGGTGTTGTCTGAGCGCAGGAGGTCGTTGACAAAGACATTAAATAGATTTGGGGAGATAACGGACCCTTGGGGTACTCCGGCAAGGCATGGAAAGGTGGGGGATGAGGAACTGTTGATATTAACAAAGAATTTACGGTTCTTGAGGAAGGATTGCAGGATTTTGAGGAGGTAAAGCGGAGGTTCATAGGCAGACAGCTTGAAGAGGAGGGCCTGTGGCCAAACTTTATCAAATGCCTTTTCTAAGTCAAGAAAGGCGGCAGTTGTCAATTGGTTAGAGTTAAACCCATCTGTGATGTATTCGACGAGTCGTAAAATCTGGTGGGAAGTGGAGGTGCGTGATTGAAACCCGGCTTGTTCATTAATAATGAGGCGATTGGAGCGAAGGAATTGTTGAAGTCGGTTGTTGATTATCTTCTCAAAGACTTTGGCGAGCGTGGGAAGGAGACTAATGGGACGGTAAGAAGAAGGGTTGGTGGGATCCTTTTGTGGTTTTAGTATCATGCGGATCATGGCGATTTTCCAAGCTGAAGGAAAGTAGGAGCAGAGGAGGCAGGAGTTGAAAAGGTTAGATAAAAAGGATAAGAATTCATTGGGAAGGTTTTTCAGGACTTTGTTTGAGATCTTGTCCGAACCTGGTGCTGATTTTTTCTTGCTGGTTTTGATGATTTCAGCCACTTCTCCAGGGTAAGTGGAGAACGGGTCAGAAGTAGGGGAATATTGCAGGTTTTCAATAAAAATATTAACGTCATCCTGATGCAGGGATGGTGAGGTGTTTTGGAAGGATTGCTGGAGATGTTCCGCAAATAGGGAGCATTTTTGTTGGTCAGTTGTGGCGGTCACTCCATTTTGATGCAGGGGGGAGGTGATGTCCGTTTTTCTTTCAGACTTCGGGCAAGTTTCCAGACAGAGTTGTCTTCGCTGGATAAGTTGCAGATGAGGTTGTTCCACGATTGTTGGCGATGGGTTTTTACCAAGGAACGGACTCGGTTTCTTAGGGCTTTAAAGAAGTTCCTGTCAACTTGGTCTCTGGTCTGTTGCCATGTTTTGCGCGCTGCATTGCGTCTTCTCATAACTGAAATTATCTCAGGGGGAAGATGTTCTGGAGATTTGATGGAAACATGGTAAGAGGCGGATTTCAAGGAGGAATGTATGGCTTGGGTCAGAGTTTCTACTGCATGGTCGATTGAATCAGGTGAGGACAATGGAAGGGACACAAGAATGGGTAGGTGGGAAAGGATTGTGCGTTTGAAGTAGTCCCAGTTGATAGCAGATGATTGGATATCAGATAAGGACGGTGAGAGGTCACAGATGGAGAGGATTGGAAGGTGATCAGATGCAGAGTTATCTAGTACAGTGAAGGAGGGAGGCTGGGGAAGATTAGATGTAAGGATGATGTCCAGGATATCAGTTGATAGGTCGGTGATATGCGTTGGCTGCAATGGAGAGAAGATTGAGAAGTTATATTGGTGTTGCAGTTGCTGAAGCCTAAGTCCTCTACGGTTCGATACCGAACATCCCCAGGCAGTGTGCTTTGCATTAAAGTCCCCTGTCAAAATGCTACGTTGCTTGAGAAGATGGAGCAAAGCTTTTCGATCCTTATGGGGATAGGTGGCGCCTGGTGGGTGGTAAATGGACCATACAGAAAAATGTCCTCTGTTGGTTCGTATGTTAACACCCACTAGCTCAAGGGATTTGGTAGCAGGATTGGGGATTTGGAGGCATTGAAGGCCTTTTCTTACCAGAAGAAGGACTCCACCTCCACGAATGTCAGAGACGCGGTCAACCCTGAATTGGTGAAAGTTGGGAATGTAGAAGGAGTGGTGGGGTTTGAGCCTGGTTTCCTGGAGGGCGACGATATCGGGATGGTTCGCGTCGATGATTGCCAGCAGCTCCTCACGCTTGGTTTTAATGCCGTTACAATTCCATTGCAGAATCTTTAGCCGATTGACGTTGCAATTAAGGGCCATTGAAGTACGTTAGAAGAATTTGCCAGATTTCCTCCAGGATCACCTCTAACTTCGTTTTCCCAGGGGGAGGAGGAGTAAGGAACTTGGAAAAAACTCTTTTCAGAGCATCCATGAAAAAATTTTGGATATCACCATCGAGAGAGCAGGAAGAGACGTAGGAATGGGATTGTGTGGGATGTGAGGAGGAAGAGGTTGGTTCGGCTGCAGGATTAGGTTGGCGGGATAGTAAAGAAGGGAAAGCAGAATGAGAAGTAATACAAGGAGCAACTGGGGTAGAAGATAATAGCCGTCTTTCTCTCAATTTCTCGGCATAGGTTTTGTAAGCCGGACAGCCTCTGAAATTAGCAGGATGGGGGCCGTTGCAGTTGGCACAGATAGCAGGTTGTGACACATCCAACGGGCAGGTAGAAGCAGCGTGGAAGTCCCCACATCGAACACAGCGCTGTTTTAGCCCGCAGGTCTAGTAAGTGTGACCAAATCTTTGACATTTGGTGCATTGGGGTGGGCCTGGAGATGGTTTGTATGGGGTTATGATTGCGCGGATGGACCCGATGTACGGGTTATTGAGCAGTCGTTGGGCTTCATCGTCGTTGTCAACAATCAGTTGAAAGGTGGCAACAGGACGAAGAGGAAAAGGTTGCAGCAGAGATCCTGGATTTAGAGCCTGTTCTTCCTCGTTTGCGGAGCATGTCAGGAGTTGGGCGGTTGGTTTGAATTTGACGGAGGCTATGAACTGTAATATTTTTAGATTCTACTGCATATTGAAGTTTGGGAAGGGGATAGTCGATTGGGAGTCCTCTTATTGCAATGACAGGCTTTTTGTCCTCCGCTAGCCGGTACGTGAAATATTCAATGCCATTAGATTTTAAGTGTTGTACAACCGCACGGAAATCATTGCTGCAGGAGCACTGAATTTTAATCTGTTTCCCTTGCAGAGAGGTAACAGGCTTCATCGTGCAGGCTTTTAGAATTCCATCTTCTTTAGCATGAAAATTGATGGATTCAGGCAAAAATATTGGCGGAATATTGCCTGTATGTGGGTTTCGGGAAATCTCAGTAGCAGGGGTAGGTTTGGGACGCGTTGACGGAGGTTGAACCGTAGTTGAATGTGAGGTAATTGGGTTGGGAGGGGATGAGGTATCCATAGATTCAGAGGCAGATGCAAGGGCGGCGAAGGAATTACGTAAGGGAATTGTTTCACGTACAACGACTTTTTTAGGCTGAAGGATAAGGGGGGAGGCAGCCTTTCGTTTGGGCTGTACAGTAATAAAATCATTACCCTGATCGCCAACGGATGCATTAGAACCTTGGGTCGGTTTTGAGCAAGAGACTAAGGCCAAGAATTGCGGGTTGTCAAGAAGGTGTTCCGGAATGTTAATATTAACCGTATCAGCAGCACCAGGGGGGAGGGAATCAGGTATGGGAGGTGGACGGGGAGGGAGTGTGCCGTGACTTGCCAAATGATGACTTGGGCAAGACGATACGTCCCTCGGAGGCAGAACGGGAGAAGCTTCGGTTAAGCAAAGGGTAGTGGTTGGTCGTGGAAGCGTCCTTATCTCAGGTTCCGAGGCCGCGTTGCCATCCGGTAAAGTGGGAGAGGGGTCAGATGTAGCGGGCGGGCATTCACTTCCACTCCGAATCCAAGACTCGCAGTCAACAGGGCTTCGGCTTCGGTCCGATGCCAATTCCCGTAGTGGAGGGTGGAAGGATTCCCAATCGGGGTCCATCTCAGCCGAGTCAGTAGAAGATCGGTCCGGGGATCGTGGGCGGGACATGTCCGAGGACATGCCCTAAGAGAGGTCCAGCCAGGCGTAGGTCAAGATATATACAGAGATCCACAAAACACAATCCAAAATCCCAGTCCGAAGCACTCTTAAAAGCGCAAGAAGAAGCAGAACAGGTTGCTCTGGAAGCACGTCCGCTCTCCACCGCGACTCACTTCCTTCCACCCAATATTACCACTCACTCAAATGAGGTGGCCATGGTAACTGATAATTCTCATTGTTTAAAAGTCGCGTTTTTTCGTATTAAATACGAATTTTCCGGGAAATTCGGAACGTAATTGAACTTTAATAGTAATCAAAATGAACTTCTTTCTTTTTCCAACAAAATCGTTTAGGTCCCGACTTCGTATCTTGATTTTAACTAATTTTAAAATGCGATTTTATAATGCCCGAAACTGATTCCAATGCTTTTCTTATGGAGTGCAGGGGTGTCAGAAAACCCCCTTAAAAAAGAAAGTGTTTAACATCTCCGGTTTAATTTAGTACCGTTAAAGAACAGGAGATTTCCGCATCTTTACAAATTATAGATGACGAAAATAGCCCAAACAGCGGTGGGGATATTAGCTTCCCAATAGGCTATAACTAGGCTTGGCAGGATTCGATTTAAATCGAAAAACGTCGTTAAACGTCGATTTTTTTTTATTTTTAAAATCGACGAAAATGAACAGTCGTCGATAAGCGTCGATTTTCCAACAAGATAGAAATGTATACTTCCAAAACCTATTCTAAATTATAATATTAAAGTCGTTTCTGTTTACTTTTTTTGCAATATTATTTGCTACCTACGATTTCGATCCTTTTCTGGGCTTGCATTAACAGTGGGACTGAAAGAAGGGTATTTTCTTACACTCAAATATTGAAAAGCTCACGCTTCTACTTTGGACAATCAGGTAGCTACAAGGTCCTAGGGTAGTTTTGAGAACACGTGTTTCTTAGCCTTTTTGAGATTTTTGAGATTATATTTGCCGATGGTGGGTTATTCCACGTTCCTTTCTATACAGATAAGGTCATGGATATACCCTGCTGAGAATGCCTCGACCCCTGTTAATACTGCCTTAAAGGCCTTAAACGAGGTTCGGAAGAAAAAAACTTCGGTGATCGTTTGCTACCCCTTCCACTCATCAACCCCATGGAGTGTATTCCGGAAACAAATGTTTTTCGATCCTTGCTAGGGTTTTTCCTTGTTGGATGCATTTTCACCCGTTATCCCTATGCACAACTCAATCTTTTGGCAATCTTTTTCTTTAAGTTATCCAGGAAAGATCGTTCCTCTCTCGTGCTTTTGGCTCAGTCGTCTTTTACTACAGGTTAGTAAATTTCAAATTATATACAATGGTTTAAAAAAAGGTGCACATAAATTAGCAATCGTTACTAAAAATTGAAGAGGGATGAAAGATAAATATTTATTTGCTATTGGTTGTAAAATATTTTGCCGATTGGAAAAACACATTATAATCAGGTAAGACTGTTGATCGAGCGCTGAATCATTAAGTCTAATTTTTACTTTCTCCATATACGTAGTATAGGGGCAAGTATTGTATTCATGAAAAAATCGACTTCGAGATTTCGACGGATATACACGTTTTGAGGTCCCCTGAACACGTTTTGACCATTTTCTCGGTGATGTCTGTGTGTGTGTGTGTGTGTGATAGCTTTTTGTGGCTGCTCTAACTCAAAAACCATTATTCAGGTCAACGCGAAAGTTTATATTTAACATTTTTATGAAAGTCAAAAGAACTGATTAGTTTTTGGTAAAAATCGGTCAAACGAAAGTGGGTGTTTACTCTTGTCGCTTATCCGTTATTTTGAAATATTTGCTTTAATATTCGATAAATGTAAAAATGTAATGGAATAAAAGTTGTAGGAAATATAATTTTCTACGAGCTTTGATTGAAACATTTTTCCATAATTTTGGCCAGCTAAGGTTGTCTAGCGTAATGTTTAACAAATAAATTTTCTTTTCGTATATAAGATTTGTATCTACGTATATCACGCTGAGGGAGATAACTATATTTTTTAGAGGAGAATGGGAAGGGGAATGTGAGGGAGAAAGGGAGGAGAATAGGAGGGAGGAAGAGGGAGGATGGAAAGAAGTGAGGGTGAAGAATAGGAGGGAGAGAGAGATGGAGAATAGGAAGAAGGAAAAGAGAGGGAAAATACGAGGAAGAAAGGGAGAATAGGAGGGAGAGGGAGGGAGGCAGAGAGAAAGGGAGGAAGAATGGGAAGTACCTACCTTAATTTTAATACATACGTATTCTGCACATACCCGTCATATCGGACGGGAAATTACGCTAGTATTTAAATAAATATCTTCTAATGCATAAATATAAGTAATCAATAACTCGTAGTTTGCTTCCGTTTTGTTTTTATTTCTCGCCGAAGGCGTCGCTGGAGAAAAACGAGAAGTATTATGTACCCGTGTATAGAACGCAACCTATTCAAATTTTGGGAAAAAGTACGTCCTATACGCGGATATTTATAGTAAAATATATCTTATTTTCCAGTGTATAATACACGGTTTTTCTTCATTAAAACACGTCCTAAAATTATGCTGTCTTATGCAATGAATGTCCAAGGGCCGATAAGGTATTCTACTTATCTACTTAAAATACTTAACATACTTTTCAAAGAATCGTGAGATTGCGTTAGTTAAAGAGGCTGTCTTTTTCATGAAGTGAATTCATCTTTAAAGTACCGTTTAAAAAATATATTATCGTCCCTCATGGTACAAATTTAAATGCCTTATAAAAACCAAAACATATTCATTCGGGAAATATTCGTATATTAAACAATAGTAAAGTTGTCATAAGTAAACAAAAGTATCCTCTTAATAAATTTTTGATATTTAATAATTACATTTTATGATTTTATAAAAATATAGAGAGGAAGCCACAAGAAATAATTTAATAAAAAAATTATTATAAAATTTTTGAAAAACCGGTCTACTATTCGGCATAAATATTTTATGTACCATGCAGGGCCGTGACATAGAGATCAACCACATGAGGTGGAAAAATGCCTCCCCAGTTCACTGCACAATGGTGAATATCAGTGGGTATCGCGGGTATATTCAAGTAAACCCGCCTCCAGGTAGTGCCTCCTGAGGAGGTCGCCTATCCTATATACTTTACACCACGTCCCCGTTTAAGTTTTACTTATATAACTCGCTGTTCAGCCAGGCTTTATCACTCCGCATCTACTGTAAGTTATCAAAAATTGCATCATTTATTATCGTAGGAAAGAACATAGGTATAGTCTTTCGACTGGCTGAGATAGAGAGAAAGGAAGTCGAAGTACTTGAAATATTAATGAGAAAAAATACGTGTTTGATACAAAGGAAATGTTTGTTTAGGATAAGAAATACAACAAATTGCACGTGCGCCAAAAGATGGCACGCGAAGAGATTTTACATAGCACGAAATTTCAGAGAATAATTACAAAAAATATAGATTAAAAAAAATAATTTTACTTTTATTTCAACGGTATTTCGTACTGTAATGATATAGCATTATATTTACGATGTCTTATAATATAATAATCACTTTCTGTAAGTTTTGCGGACAAAATAAATTTAAGAGCGGCACGCGCACACGGTGGCAGATAATGAATATTAACAAAGAGTGACATCAAAGAGATAAATTCCTGATCTACAGTGTGACGAAAGTATTTATTTGGATAAAAGGAGGTGTGAAAGCATTATTCAGTTTAACATGAGGCGGCGCATAGCCGGGACTATAGTCTACTTAAGACCAGGCGGAAATAAACAAGGCGTATATTATAATTAGGCTTGGTAGAATTCGACGTTTATTTTTTTTAATCGACGATTTAAATTGACCTTTATTTTCCCGGGAGATTTTCGACGAATATCGACGCTTAAATAGGCTTGGTAATTTTCGACGTTTATTTTTCTCAAAAATCCACGACTAAAATCGACGGTTATCTTTCCTAAAAATCGACGTTTACTTTATTACATTTTATAGTTTTCGACCTTAATATTTCCTAAAACGCGATAACTACCATAGTTTCTTTTCATAAAATCGACGACCTATATCAACGTTTATTTTTGTACATTTAATTAGGCTTTTTAGTTTTTGAAGTTTGTATTTCTTAAAAAGTGATATCTAATATCGACGTTTGTGTCAAAACATTTTATCAATTTTTATCTAGAAAAGTGTTATAAATTAAATTCCTTCTAATAAATTTAACTAACAGTGTGTAAATAAAAATAAGGCTTGCATGCTGCTTTGTTTATTGTTATCTATATTTTGGTGAATATGCTGTTGGTGACTTCGGCCTTCAACCTGAAACAGCTAATTTTTCGCAATAAATCAAAAAGCATATTCTACACTTTAATTCGCGCCCCTTATTCACGAAATCGTGCTCATTAGTGAGAAAATTAATGTGATGTTCAACTAATGCACAACCTAATATATGAATGAACATTTGACGAAAAATAGCTCACCTTGTTGAGTAACAAACGACTATGAATGCAGAAAAAACCTCCGAGTGTGTATATGGAACGATGAACCTTGGACAGTAATGCAAAAGAAACTAAGAACGGGGGACACACGCGCTCTCTCTCACTCTCCCTCTCTCTTTCAAATGGATTGTATAAATTTCATGACAGGGTGCTTTTGGAAATTCCACAAGGCCATCTGACGATCGGTACTCATTTTTCAGTCCGGGAAAACCTTTCACTACGCCTGTTGGAGAGAGATCGGCAGATATTGTCGCGCAAAAGACGCAATAGAGGTCCCCCGACTTTTCGGTAAATGGAGCCCAAAGTGCGTAGGGATTATCGGATCGGGCTGAAGGAAAAGAAAGAGCGCAATAATCATAATATTTTATCCCTCACCTTTGTGTTCCATGGCAGCTCAGTATGTGCCCTTAAGACAGTGACATAAGCGACATTGGAAAGCAAATTCCGAACGCTGTTTGGCCGTTTGGTATGACATATACAAACTGTCTCTTCCGTTTTGGATGTTTGGTGGTTAAATGCAGGGTGTACATAAACTAAAGTACAATTTGAAAGGCTTATAACTTGTTATTCAAGTCACATAGTGGAAAAAGAATTACTGTAAAACAAAAGCCCAATGTTCAAGTTTTTGTTTACAGGTGCTCAGTGTGACTTCCACGAGAGACACATCCCACCTGAAAGCAATCTCATCTCATACTCTATTTATCATATCTTTATCGACACTCGTTACTGCATCACGATTGTCTCGTAGTTCCTCAAAAGGTGCGTTCACACTATATACATGCATGATATATACAAATCTTATACATGTATAGACAGAAATCTAGAAATGTATAGGATTTATATAAGACAAGTCCAAAATTTCTTCATGTTCTATGCTGTATACGACAAGTCGTATACAAATCTGAAGCTTCCGCACCAAATGGGAAACTTGGATTTATCCACCAACTCGCGCATGCGTTGTAGGATCTAAATCATCTGTCATTGTCACTACGTTTACGTGCGGTAATGTTGTGTTCGTCTATGACATAAAATAGTGTTTTTGATTTTTAGGCGTACTTTACAGAAAGTAAAAAAAAGAACGCCTTATATTCACGTCGTGACCGTTCGTCTGTCCGCATGTTTCATCTCTGAACGTACTGGACGGATATTCATGAAATTTGGTATTTAGGACATAAAGGCAAAGAAAATAAGAAAATGATATAAATGGTTTAAGTAGCATAATCGGGAGTGCCACTTTACAAGTGACAAATAATGAACTTTTCATTACATCTCGCAAAATACCATTTATTACAAAGATTTTTCAACTAAAATTGTAGAACTGACCAAATAGCAACTGTCGTAATTCACTTTGAACTTAGACAAAATTTCCCATGTTTTTTAACCGTTCTCAACGAAAACAGTCTTCGTGACAACTGAAGTAAACAATATCTGTGTAAATACCTAATTAAATTTTCTTTCGTGCGCACGCAACATTTGGTAAATGAAGGGAAATGGATTATCTACGACGAATAAATGAACGTAAATACGCCTATTTTCTTTATGTATACACAGCGTTTGTAAGTGAAAAGAAATGGGTAATTTGCGACTAAAGAATGAACGTGAACATTAAGGTTACACTAGAACCATTTGAGTGAGATATGTTTTAAATAATCGCCGATTGGTTTATTAATTACAACTGATTAGGAAATAAGTCGGTGAATCAAATATTCGTTATTCCCTTGGCATCACTACTGGCCCATCATTTTTCATTTCTTAGACATAATACTAAGCCATTAATATTTATCTATTTTGACATGATTGCATAAAACCTAAAGAACGCCTCTGCCTCGCATGTATGCACGCATGCTGTGTGCATCATTCCTCTCTTGTTAAATCATTCATTATTGATTTATATGCACCGTGGCTACTTCTGTTGCACAAAAAATTTCTTATCCACCATCGACGTTTCTTCTTTTTTTGCTACTTTAATTACATAAATTGCAGCAGCACAAATGAACAGATATTCCTCGTTCAAGGACATATTGTCTACTGACTTGTCTAACCAATGTGAACGCTTCAAAAATTTATACTTGTATTATATTTGTATATACTAAATCGTATACAAATCTAGGACAAGTCTTATACTTGTATATGGATTGGTCATATACATGTACATAGTTTGAACATACCTTAAGGATTGTGGCAGAGGAGGAACAAATTTTGTCCTTAACGTAGACCCAGAAATGAAAATTAAGGGGTGTGAGGTCGGGTAACCACGGCGGCCACCTGATAGGTCCACCTCGACTAACCCAATTGTTGGGGAATATGGCATCAAGGAAAGGTGCCACGCGCCGGTGATAATAGGGCAGAGCGCCCTCCTGTTGGAACAGGATATCTACTACCTCAGTGTCTTGCTGTAACTGGGGTATAAGGAACAGTTCCAGTCACTGTTTTCTCAGCGAAGAAGAATAGTCCGTAAACCTTTGTAACACTCATAGCACAAAAGACATTCACTTTCGGAGAGTTGCGTTTATGTTCAACTGTGACTCTATGCGGTTCGCCTCCCCATATCCGCACGTTATGCCCCACTTAGGTGAAACGTTGCTTAATAACTAATTCAAACGCAAAACAGCAAAACGCACGCTCCTGCCACTGTAATCCGCCATTACTAGGTCATATCTCACCACGCCTCTAGTGGGAGACCTGTAAACATCCAGCTATATGGTGGAAAACTTGAATGTTGGGCCTTTGTTGTACAGCAATTCTTTTTCGAATATGTGACTTGAATAAAAATTTATGAGCCTTTCAAATTGTACTTTAATTTATGTACACCCTGTATGTTAAGTTTAAGAGCGGAAAACAAAATTTTAAAATCATGACGTATAAATTTCGTAGAAAATTTATTGGTGAAAATCGACACTTATCGACGACAATTCGTTTTCGTCGAATTTAATTTGTTTAAATTAGATGTTTATCGGCATTTATCGATTTAAATCGAGTCTTTACAAGCCTAATTATAATCCACTTAAGTCCTGTTGAAGTTCAACTCCAAAGGCACGTGGAATTTCTGTAGAATTCCTCCAATTGAGGTATTTGCCCAGGTAATACCCGTCCATTTTTTGCCAAACAATTTCCCTCGAAATTAAGACTTCGGGCATTACACGGACATAGGTGTTTGAAAAAATCAGCCTTTGCTGCATCATTTGTCCGCGCTAAACATTCCATAGCGTTTACATACGCTCAACGCCTTTTATTTATCACTTTGGCAGGCAACGAACATTGAATGTGTCACAACTTTTTCAGATCAACAAGGTCATACTCGAAGGCCATAAAATCTAAGAGAAGTGGTGGGGCGGGTGGGACTGATGTCCATGCGAATCCAAGAGTGGGAATTTTGCTCTCCCGATTGCATCAGAAAAACGAGGCAATTCTACGTATTAAACCGGCGCGATGTGTTTTTTGCGGGAATCGCTATTTGCGTGTTTTCGCTATAACAGGTTAATAATTGTTACTTTAACTTTTTTAATGTGGTTAAAACAAAAAGAATGTAAACTGCATCTCATAAGCTACAAGACACAGGTTGCCCAGAAAATCATGGCAATAGAGTAGCATAATGTTATTTTCGTTCTTCAACAGAGGAGATGGGCTCATAAAGATGCTCTCACGACCTTCACTAAGATAAAACGAGCACGGCGTCCTGAGTTAGCCGATGTGTTTAACTGGTTAGAAGCACATCGAAAAAAATTACTTTCAATAGTCAACAAAAGCAATTCATGCACACACAAAAACACTAGCTCTTGAGAGCATTGGAAATTTTTTAAATGGATCAACTTGATGCTATTGATAAAGCGTAATGCCCGCAGTATGCGCCTTCAAATAAAACTTGTTCGCTAAAGACTTGTAGAGCTCGTCTTATGGCTGAAAACTAATTCAAGAATAAGTAGTAAATAAACAAATACTCCTTCGCCGTGCAAGTGATTTTTTGGTTGCGAATGAAGTGTTTGGTGATTTTCAAGTGCTGATTATATGCTTGTAATTCAAGTGTGTTGCGCTTACTGTATAAATGTCGGATTTCTAAGTTGAACCACTTTTGTTTTGCGAATAAGAAGACTTTGGAGGCAGATGGATTATTTTTTTGGGAAAAATGTTCATGAAGTTTGGATCAACATTGCGTTTTCTGCATGATTTTAGGAAGTGAATGTGGTTCTGATTTGGAAGTAAATTTTGTATATGCGGTTTAGCTCGCTTGTCTGGAGAGACATTGTAATATATTAAAAGGGAGGGTTGCGAGACACGGTGAAACAATACAATAGTAAATAAAAAAACTCCTTCCCCTTTCAAGTTTTAGTACGCATCGGACCTTCCGATTCCGACTTTTATTGATCACACACTTTTTTTGAAGTTGGCCTGAGCGTCGTTCAACATGGTTGATGCGTTATATCTCTGGGTCCACAAACGCTACAGAGCTGAAATTTTGCACATAATCCACATTCGTTATGCATTTTAATCTATCAAATTTTGGCACGCGTTTCAACAGTTTCATTCGAGAATACATGTAAATAAATATGGACTATGTAAATAAAGAATTAACTTTGAAATTTTTAAAAAGCTCGAAGACTCAAAAGTAGATAATAAAAAATAAAAAACAGGTTTTTCAATAATCCACACTTTTATGATGCACTCAAAAGTAGAAAATAAATTTTTATTACCTCAAAATTTTCATCGAAATTTTCATTTTGTAAATTTGATGTGAACAATAAAACTGGGGCCTTGACATATAAGTAGTTTGCGTACTTGATTTTATTCTTGACCACCCACTTTTATTCTTCACACCAAATTTACAAAATGAAAATTACGATGAAAATTTTGAGGCAATAAAAATTTATTTTCTACTTTTGAATGCATCATAAAATTGTGTGCTATTGAAAAACCTGTTTTTTATTTATTTTGTTGTCCAAGGTAGTTTCGGCGGACTAAAGCCAGTTTTCAGTCCGAGCTCGTGGTGGTGACACATTGAATTTATGCTCGAGTTTTTACTTTTATAAGTTTGAAATGTCGCAAGCTAAAAATTTAAAGCGAAGTATTTCTCTTAATTAATTAAATTGGATACAATAAAACGTTTTGAAAGTGGGCAAGGGCACGCTGCTATAGGTCGTGCTCTTTCTCGAGCTCCGCCGACTGAGAACTATTTCCAGAAGAGCTGGAAAAATTAAAAAATGTGCTCGGGGGCTGTGCTGGGGAGGCATAATCGAAGTGAAAAACTGATAGAAATGAAGCATTTGCTCAACATATGGATCGAAGAACAAAGTATTACACCCGGTTCGTATGTTTGGCGGAAGATGGCACAGTGTAATTTGCATTTGATATTGTAGTGAGTTTACCTAAAAGTTATGTAATGCCCTTCCATAGGGCAAATAGTATGTAAAGATATTTTAAGCCACCAATCTAAATACTTTGATGATAATTAGAGTATTGTATAAAATACGTACGTAATATACATATATATCGCGCGCGCTCTCTTTTCCACTCCTATATTAGACATGGTTTTCAATAGGATTTTTGCATTCGTTTAACATGATTTCGTGCAACAAGTCCCTTTTTAGGAACATATCTGTCGTGCTTATCTGTGATTTTAATCCATTTAGGAAGGCATATCGTTTTTGCTTTCTCCCTATACGAAGTATAGAGAAAGTATTGTTTTCATGAAAAAAATCGAATTCGAGATTTCAATGGAAATACATTTTTTAAGGTCCCCTGAACACGTTTTGGCCATTTTCTCGATGTTGTGTATGTGTTAGATTTTTTTATGGCTGCTCTAACTCAAAAACTATTAATCAGGTCAACGCGAAATTTTATATTTAACGTTTTTATCAAAGTCAAAAGAACAGATTAGTTTTCGCTAAAAATCGGTCAAACGGAAGTGGGTGTTCTCTTGTCACATCCGTAAATTTGAAATATTTGATAAATGTAAAAATGTATTGGAATAAAAGTTGTAGGAAATTAAATATCCTACAATCGTTGTTTGAAATATTTTCCAATAGAATGCATTGTTTAAGAGATATTTTTAAAACTAACCTTTTATCTGCCACCACCTACCGGCGGCTATTGTTAACAATTGACGCTTAGTTACGTCTTACAATTAGTAACGCTCCTTTTTCTTTTCTTAATTGTTGGAGATATCTGGCTATATCCAATTTCATAAGGCTACGGTACGTCTATTTCTGTTCTTTGTAAAGTCTTACATTTTTCTCGCAGTTCCTTAAAATATTGATTATCATTTAACGTTTGGAATTTTTAGAAATATTACAGGTATGGAGAAAGTCGTGTGGTGGCCACAGCAAATTTTTACTTTCTCCATATACGTAGTATAGGTGAAAGTATTGTATTCATGAAAAAAATGGACTTCGAGATTTCAACGGAAATACACGTTTTGAGGTCCCCTGAACAGGTTTTGACCATTTTCTCGATGATGACTGTGTGTGTTAGTGTGCGTGCGTGTCTGTATGTGATAGCTTTTTGTGGGTGCTCTAACTCAAAAACTATTAATCAAGTGAACGCGAAAGTTTATATTTAACATTTTTATGAAAGTCCCAAGAACTAATTAGTTTTTGGTAAAAATCGGTCAAACGGAAGTGGGTGTTTACTATTGTCACTTATCTGTTATTTTGAGATATTTGCTTTAATATTCGATAAATGTAAAAATGTAATGGAATAAAAGTTGTAGGAAATATAATTTTCTACAAGCTTCGATTGAAACATTTTTCCATATAATGCATTGTTTAAGAGATATCTTATATTTTTAGCTGTCACCACCACGCCACCTACCGACGACTATTGTTAACAGTTGACGCTTAGTTACGTCTTAGTAACGCTCCATTTTCTTTTCTTAATTGTTGGAGTTTTGTGGCTATATCAAATATTGGAAGGCTATGGTTTGAGTTTATTTCTGTTGTTTGTAATGTCTAAAATTTTCTCGCAGTTTCATAAAATATTTATTATTATGTAATCTATTTGGAATTTTTAGAAAAATTACAGGTATGGAGAAAGTCATGTGGTGGCCACATCATATTTTTATAATCTACTTTCGGTGAATCACTATTGAAGACGGTAGCATAGTAGCTGAAATCCTCATACGCTTTTTATAGCACTGTTATGGCTAGGACGGAGCGTTATCTAGGCTCGTTCTTTCCGAGGACAATAAGAGATCACAATAGGAAATTTCGAATTGCGTTAGACAATCTTTAGGTAGGATTTGGTGCATTGCACCCCCTGCCACCCACCAACTTGGTGAATTGCAGGGTAACTTGTAGATGTAGATGTAGATAGATTCCCCTATACCTACTAAGTATGGAGAAAGTAAACAAGAGTGAAAAGATGCCCACTTCATGCGTGCATACATGAGAGGCAGAAGCGTTCTTTACTGTTCATGCATTCACGACAAAAAAGATTAATATTAATGGCTTAGTATAATGTCTACGAACCGAAAAATGGTATGCTAGTAGTGATACGAAGGAAATATCGATTTTTGATTCATTGATTTATTTCCTAATCGGTTGTAATTAATAAAACAGTCGACAATTACTTAAAACATACCTCACTCGCATGGCTGCGCCTAGGGTGTTTGGCGCCCGGGTGCAAGATATCTCTGTGGCGCCCCCCTGCTAGCGAAGTTTTTTGGTATGAATAAATGTACGACTTTTTTCATTGATAGAGAGTGAAGACAAGCTGATGAATTTCTGTCGATGTATCCCAGAACGAACTGATTTAAATAATTCGTTGCATAAATATAAAGATAAACATATAATATAATATCTGGTTAAACGAACCTTATAAAACTCGCCGCACATTTGATAAAATGGCAATACTCTGTCCCGTTATCTTAATAATCATTCAAAAATTCCAATATTTTTGGGTTATTTTATTAATTTACAAGCCTAATTAGATGCGATATTTATTTCGACTCTAAGAAAACAAACAGGGCAGGGCCTAGACAGTTTTCCGCCTGGGGCAAGATAAAATATGGCACCCCTTCAATTTTTTACTGAGCTCTTTTAATTAGACGCAGGTTGAGAAAGAAGAAAATACGTAATAAAAATGTATTTATTCATATCATATAATTACTTTTATTAAAAAATAAAAATTTGGTGCATTTTTTCTAATAAATCCCTATTGTATTCGGTTTGTCAGTCCGCCCGGCCATCTCTACGAGCCATATCTCTGGAATCCTGCAATTTAGAAAAACCAAATTTCCAGGATAGATTTTCTATATGAGCGATAAACATGGTATAAACTTAGTGGATGTAGGATTTGCTGCTAGGGATTAACCGGAAAAAATCGTTAAAAAGTACATGCTGCTACAGATGTAGACAACCAATAATGAATCGCATCTGCTATTCTTGACTCCGTTAGAATGACAGCAGTTGAGAGAAAGTGCTCCAGCGCCCCCGTCCGTAAAATTTTCTTTAGATATTTTAAGAACTTGTTCATTTATCCATTGTCCTGTAAAATAATTGATAATGAAAGGAAATAGGAATTTCATGCAGATTTTCGCCTCTTCCGCGATGTACATTTTTTCCAAAATGTATTCACTTTCAAGTAAAATATACATACATGATCGGGTTAGCGCCCCCAATACATTGGCGCCCCTGGGCAGCCGCCCGGCTCGCCCCTACCTCGGGCCGGCCATGATGGTGCTTTACGAAAGGATTGCCGCCTCAGCTGGAGCTCCTCGCTAGGGTAGGAATAGCAATTTTAACAGAGTAGAGCCGCCACCACCTGGCAACTTCTACGGTGAACCCATTTTCGGTCGCCACTGACACGTGTTCTAGCGGCCTTGAGTCATGCGACCGCGTATCGCAAGGGATCGGAAAATTTTTGCGTGGATTATTTCGTGTCATTTTAGAATCTCCAACTTTCCCTTTTCACTCTGACCAAGGAGGAAACATTCCCAAACAGAATTTACAACTCGAATTGCAACAATATATAAATACAAATAGGTACCTTAATGGGAAGGTGCCTCGGCAAGTCGGCGCCCGGGTGCATTACACCCGCTGCACCCCGGAGAAGCGAGCCCCTGCTCACTCGAATAGTGGTAATGTAGTTTTTATGTTCACGTTCGTTCCTTCATCGTAAATTTCACTTACAAACGCTATTTATATGTAAAGAAAATAGACATACATATTTACGTTCATTTCTTCGTCGTGGATTTTCCATTTCCCTTCAATTTCCAAATGTTGCGTGCGCACGAAAGAAAATTAAACTAATTAGGTATTTATAGCAGATATTGTTTACATCAGTTGTCACGAAGATTGTTTTCGTAGCCAACAATTAAAAAACAATTACGACTTTAATGTTTGATTTAAGGCCGATTCACACTATAGGTAACGTCTCCGTTTCGACACGGACCGTATTCGAAAAGTCAAAAATTCCTTGTGTGTATTCAGATGGAGTCTTCGTTTCGACACGGTTTCTCTTGAGGATTATTTTGATGGGACGGTGCCGGTTGAAACGTGCCGATCCAATCCGTTTCTAATAGTGTGGACACCCATGGACACCACGCAAACCGGTTGAAACCAAGATTTCTTTCTAAAATTCAATTTAATTTACGAGACTAATAGATCATAGCCAGAAGTAAATTCCAAATAGCAACTTCAACTCTCGAATACTCGCGTATGGGTCGAATCGACCCGGACCAACTTTAAATGTTCAATCAACTACAACAATGTACTTTTTGATTGTAGTGATATTGTTATTAATAACAATAATATTGACTGATATCACTACAACCAAAAAGTATATTGTTGTAGTTGATTTGATTGCTATGTGTAATGTGTGGGAATTATTGCTTCATTCGTTGTGCAGATTGCGATGAAACATTATGTATTAACCACTTTTTTAGTGACAATTTCTTTCATTACCATTAACTATGTTTAAATCTTTCAGTAATGAAATGAATGCATACTTTTTTGCTTTAATCTCCTGCAAGTAATATATATGAACCCATAACTTTTTACCTCTTTGCTCTCAGCAGCTAGCGTTAATGAATTTTGAAGTTTTTACACTTTCTATGGGAAAAAAATTATAATTATCTGTTAGTGCGAGTTGGGAACCTTCCCTTGTTAGATATGTGTCTAGCTTCATTCTTCTAGCAGCTGAGTTTGATGATGCTTGAAACGTTTTTAATGCTTTCATGGGTCCCGAATAGGGTTACCAACTGTAAGACCTTCTTGACCCAAAGATTTTAGTCTGCAACCCGGAGAACTTGAAGGAATACGCTTTTTTTCTTTTTTACGAGTTTTCAGTTGTTCACTAGTTGTTCATTAATTAGTATGATAAATTGCATCAATTCATTTTCAGATATCAAAGAAATATTATTTATTTAGTTATGCATAAATATAATAAATGATTAATTAATTAATTAATTATTTTGGCATCTTTTTTAGACCAATGGATACGAGTATGTGTACTACAATATGTACTTACGAACTTCAGTCCTTTCTGGTCAGGGAGAAATATGTTTAGGCCCTAAATAAGATTTTTGAAGGGGTAGGGAGGTGGGTTCGTTATAAAAATTATGAACTAAAATAACTTCAATTTTAAATTTTATACACAATACAATACACAAATTTTATAATATTTTTATTGATCACAATAAATGAACTTTTTAAATTTCTGCAAGTAAAATAAAATTAAGAAACATTTATTTCTTAAAATTATACTTATTTTGGCTCTGGGCTTTTTCCACTAAACCCTTTTGTGCTGGCGCTTTTAAATACAAATAAAATTGTTCACAGCTCATGTCAAAATTAATTCTAATCGCCAGCTCAGCTTTAACCAGAGGAACACGCATTTTATTACGATCATTCCTCCATACTGACTCCATAACAGAAAAAACACGGTCTATAAACGCATTACTGGCAGGAACACTCATTACTTTCGAGACAATTTCTTTTAATTCCGAGACATTTTTCTCATTTTTTTAAATTTCAACCCAAATTTTCTCATTTGCGCCATTTTCAACTTTTCTTAATTCTGGTAAATATTTTGTAACTATGTAACACCAGGGGTGTGCTGGAGCCGGCTCGCACCGGCTCGCGCGAGCCGGTTGTTAAATTTTCAAGAATTTTGCGAGCCGGTTGTTAAACACGGCAATGATTATAAACATAAGGTATGAAAATATACAATTAAATAAATTATATTAAAACAAAGGTATTAAAAATTCAAAACTCATCACTTCCTAATTATTTTACTACAATTTACTATTATCTACCCAGATAGCACGAAAATTTTCGTATCCAGCGACAAGGATTGACGATTTGGATACGAAGCATCATCCCATATTAAACGAGCGAGAGTGCGGCCTTGGATAGAATCGCATACGTAAGAAGAAATCGTTTTCTCGGCTCAACATTCTCTCCACATTTCAGGAAAACGAGACCCTGCAGCATTGATGAAAGAAGTCACTCAAACAACTCCTCGTCGAGCTATAAAAGTTAAAAAGGCTTATAAATCATCAACATTACTACCCACACTATACACCGGAGAAGAAGCGCTGACGCTTCTTGTTGAGAACGACCTGACAAAGTCGCAGTACATTAACATTAGAAAAGGTGCAATTTCTTTACGTGTCTCATTATTAATTTCGTCTCTCTTCCCCCTTCCCAATACAAAGTAATGTTCTCCAGCTTTCAACGCACGAGTAAAAGTATTTCGGGACTTTGTTATCTTCTCACCTTCTAAGCTGACACACTGTAACCAACTCGTAATTTTCTATCAAGAAACTGCAATTTGTCATACAATTGCATCGGAGTTCATAGATAAAATGATACATTAAACCAATTGTTCAGAAATGGATACGAAATATTTTTTCCGACTACATTCGGCTTTTCGCCCACAGAACGAACTGTTTTGAGGGGCATTTGAGCGATAAGCTTGTATATGGTGACTGAGTAAATCAGTGTTTTTGTAAGTGTGGTTCCAGTAAGTTGCAATGCTTTTCTGGAAAAGTGTTGCCATGATATCTTGATTTCTTCATATAACGGAAGTTATGGGTGTAAGCTGAAAAATAAGATGTGTTTTGCTCAAAATTTCCGTTATTTTTTTAATTATACAAAGAAATCATTAACAGAAGTTTTGACGTTAAAATAATAATAAAAATAATAATAAAATAATAAATTTTTTGCATATTTGTTAAAATTAGCATAATTAAAATTAGAAGTCGTACTTTTAATTTACAAAATGCTACTGCATCAATCGCATAAAAAAATTGAAATTAGTCATAAATAATTTTTCAGATCCTGATGCCAAAAATGTCAAAACAACATGGTAATCTATTAAGTTTTTTAAATGTGAAGACGGTGAAAACAGACACGGAATATAATGATAGTAACGAAAATCATTGTGGAGCGTCGAAGCTAACGGAACCAAATTTCGAACCAGTTGAACGACTAGACAGTGAAGAAAAACCATTATGTTCGTCAATGAAAGAAATAGATAATCTTGCCCTCCCGGATTGTTGGAACGAAAAACAAACAAGTGTGTTTCTAGAACAGTACAAGTGGCTTCAAGTAAAGAAAGGTAAATTAGGATGTAAGAATTGTTCATCAGTTCAGCATTTAGGAGTGACAGCAGAAAAGCATGTCCATCTGTCGAAGGAATGGAGCGAATATTTAGTAACCCCAAATGGCAGTAATAAAAGTACTAGGCAAGCTTCTCTACGAAAAAAAATTAGGGAACACGATGTTTCTAAAGCCCATATTAAAATTCAAGATTTGTTAAAAGAATCGGCTAATGACTCAATTTCTAATTTAGTACACAAACTAAATAATGAAAATATTGATGCTACCGTAAAAATTTTCAATACTGTTTACAGTTTGGTAAAACGTAACAGGCCTTTATCCGATATCGAGGCGGCATTAGAATTACAAAACAAAAATGGCGTAGATATAGGTGTTTGCATTCACGATACAGTGCAATAAGAATAGCGGCACATATCGCAAAAGAAATTAAAATGAAGTTATTTAAGAATATTATAGAAGAGAATGCCAAAATATGTATCATAATTGACGAAGCATCTACAATTTCGAAAAAAAGCACTAGTGATTTATCACCAGTGCGCAGTTAAATCCGCTTCCGCACCAGTAATGTTATTTGTTGCTTTAAAAGAGTTGGTGTCAACCACAGCAGAGTGTATTTTCAATACATTACTTTCTACTTTAAATGATTGTGGATTTAACAACGAATACATGAAAGCTAATTTAATCGCATTTTGTTCTGATGGTGCTAATACAATGTTGGGAAGAAAGTCTGGAGTAGCTACTAGGTTGTTAGAAGATTTTCCTAAAATCGTTATTTGGCACTGTTTAAATCATCGATTGCAATTATCACTCGACGATTCAGTATCCGAAAAAAAACAAGTTAATCATTTAAAAATATTTTTAGATAGAATTTATAATATTTATCGCCAATCTAATAAAAATCAAACCGAGCTAGAAACTGTAGCTAAAGAACTTGAAATTGAGATTATTAAAATTGGTCGGGTACTCAGACCAAGATGGGCGGCATGTAGTTTACGAGCTGCTACTGCTGTATGGTGCGCATATCCTGTGTTATATATGCGTTTTTCTCGTTCTTCTTCTTATTCTGGTCTGGCAAAGAGGTTAGCTAATTTCTTGCAAGACCTTGCTTTAATGATTGACATTCTTGAAGAATTTTCATTACTTTCAACTGCACTGCAGTCAAGATCAACTAACATTCAGAAAGCGCAAAAATTAATCAAACGCACCATAAGAGCTTTAGAAAATTTAAAGGTTTGTGCTGAAAAGCATGAATCTCAAGTTGAAGATTTAATTAAGTCATATAAGTTTAAAGATATTCCATTTAATAAAAATAATAAATTCATTGCTCTTCCTAGGAATATGTTATAATTCAACACGTGAATTTCCGTCTTTTATCAGACAGAAACAATGATGAAAGCATTTAAAATTATTTAAATTTATTAGAACCATCTACTTGTCCTTATGAAGAACTAACTTCACCATGGATAGCTGGTGAAAAAAATTGCATCATTGAAATTTTAAAATATGAAATTGATTTGAACGATTTTTGGGATTTTGTAGATAATAATCTAGAATCATGCAATGTTTCAATTCCTACAACTATACAAAAAGCTAAAAAGATAGTTAGCACTATTGCAATCAGTAGTGCTGAAGCTGAAAGATGCTTCAGTTTAATGAACATAATTTGTACGAGGGGTAGAAATAGTTTGACAGTAGATCACATATCGGAATTAATGATGATAAATTTATTGAGAAAAGAGTTAGTGGATTGGGATGCAACCCCATTTGTCAAATCATGGTTGAATCACAACCATTGATTGGCTACAGATACAAGAGTTTGGCAAAAATTAACAAAAGTATTCTGTGAGAATCAATTGGCTCTATGGAATTTACAATAAAGAATATTGAATATTTTACTATTGTTTGAAAACTTTGTGCTCCACTTTGTTGTAAATCAGTACAATTTATAAAAAACTTATGTACATATATGCATTCATCGTTGTTAAAAATTTACCAGCACACCACCGGCTATAAATTTATTAAATATACAATATAATAATCGTTAATGTTATTAAAATATTTAAAATAAATATTCAATTTGTATTTACGATATTGTCTTGTTTATATGGAAATATTTTCATATTCTTTCAAAGAACAGATAATGCAAACTCAGGACCATCAGAAACGTCATCAATTAGATGGCAGGTGGGATACATAACTGCCAGAGGTGGCGATACGAGCGAGCCGGTTGTTAAGTATTTGGCAGCACACCGCTGCATATAACCGATCTTCATTGATCTTTATATTTAACATTTTTGCAACTTTCAGTACACCGTCATATTTGAGATATTTCCTAATATTTATCGCAGCCAAATACTTAAAACAACTATTTTCAAAGTCATAATATTTTTTTAAGTAATTTACAGTACGAATATAAACCTCTCTAGCTTCCGCTGCAAACTTATCTTGTTGCAGTTTATTAAAATGTCTTAAAGAAGCTCAAACTTTACTTCCAAAAAACTATCCCTTAATCGGGATTCTAATTTTTCTTTTAGAGATGTCATTATGTCATGCAATTCTGTTGAAGAAATATCATTTTCTTCTAATATTAAAATTGACTCGCTCATAATTAAGAAAATGTGAGACAAAATACAAAAATAATTCAAGAATAGAAGGCACTGTCATGTCATCTTCCATTTCATTTTCTTGCGATTTTACAAATTTCCAAATAAGGGCATCACAATTGTCTTCCCCGTTTTAAAAAGTACTGCTTTATTGCAGGCCAAGATGACAATATTCGGTCTACCGCCTTGGATAATCATTAATTAATTAATTAATAATTCATGTTTGTTGAGAAATGTTAGAATTTTATTTGTTATTGCATCAGAAGATTCAAATTCATCAGTATAAAAATCCAAAATTCTATTTTTTATGTCATGTTCTGGCACAAAGTAGCTGACAATTAACAGATACAATTTCATGTTTCCTTTATTGGACGCGTCAGATGAAATAGAGAAGTATCTAGGCTTTTCAACATCTTTTTGAAGGTCACACAAAACTAATTCAATTGCTTTTGGTCCTAGAATATTTTCCGTTAGACTTGATGCTTTTGTTCATCCGCAGTGTAATTGTTTTGACAACAAAGAATCATGAAAAACAGTACAGTTTAACTTCATACCACAGTCAGTGCTATTGTAACTATGCTGGTGTTTCACTGCATGGTATACCAATGTTAGCTCAGCAATTACAGTTCTTAAATGAGCTGGGCTATTTTCTTGAACGAGAAACTTGGGTAATAATTGATTACTTGTCTGTGCACTTATAGTTTGTCGGTGACGAACACTATTTTCATGAGTTTTAATAGCCTTTTCTCCGTCATGTTTCACAACAAAAGTAACACCACATAATTTACATTTACCAGTATGTTCATTTTCTTTCACTAACCAATTTTTATACTCCGGTCGTTTAAGCCATTCATTATTAAATATGGCAAAATAATATTTTTTTCCTTTTTCATCGGTGTTTCTTCAGAAGCGGATATTTTCACAGTGCTGTAAATCAAATAATATATATAAATTAAAATATTTAAATTTAAATATAATGAATATAAAAAGTAATTTTACTTACAAAATAAAGCTCAATATCAATAAACAAATCACATAAATACTCCCTACACAGAAGCAAAGAACAGCCGCCTATCTTTTATGTAGAACCTGCATTCATGCTGATTCATGCAAAGATCCTACTGAACAGATATGCAAATCGATAAATAAGTCAAATCGATTATCGATAGGTTCTGAAATAGGACATTTAATGCCACGCTATGTCAGGCCGGAACTAATAGCAAATTTTAGAATTAATAGCAGATTTTAGAACCAGCTGCACAGAAGTACCTAACCCGAGAACGGTGCATAAATAAACATTATTTCTTCAAACTCAAAAAAAATTTGTAGAATTTGTAGCTGTAGACCCGAAGAAATTTATTACAAACCCGAAGCCCGAAGAAATGTCGCTAAACCCGAAGTCTTCGGGTCAAAATGACACTGTTGGCAACCCTAGTCCCGAATCAAAAATTTAAAGATGTAGAAGAGCATATAACTTGAAAACCTCCCCAAGACCATCCGATCCAACCAGAGCAAGATAAAACAACATCTTTTCTTAGACCAATGTTTACTGTTATTTTTGCTTTTCTTGGGCCCAATATTGGTGTGAAATAAATATTTCCAAATAAATTGTTGATGAGTTATTTAAAATTAATTAAGGTGTTTGTTATTTTGTATTGAGATATTTTTAGGATTACAAATAATTTTTTAAAATATTCTGGCCTAATCATTCTTTCTTAAGCTTTAAAATACTCAAGTCGATTCGACCCAGCACGAGTACTCACGTCATAATTTACTCGAGGTTTAATAGACAAAACATTAAAACTCTTCAAAGTACGTCAATTTATTGCATTGCAGTGTTAAATAAATTACAGAATTTAACATTGAAAATAATTAATTTAGTTCTTACATAAATCACTCAACGTCACTCACATATTCCAATCAAAACCTGAGCTACGTTCCTCTCATTTATGTTAAATAATCGTGCATTCTTTTTCAGATTCAATGAACTTGATTGTATTGTACCTTTAATTGGAATGAAATCGAAATTTAATATTGTATTTACCGATAATCAAATGAAACTTCAATGCATACAGCATCTGTATTAATTTCATTTAATAACAAGACTATTGTTTAAATACTGAAATTAATAAAACTCCAAATGTAGGGGATCATACTTCAAATTTAACACCTACAGGTTCAAATTCATCCACTACTTCCACGGCCAACTTCTACCAACAGTTTTTGTTAACAGAACTAAATTGACACGATTTTGTGCCTTTTTGCAACAATTTTGTTTTAGCTATACTAACTTTTTGTGTCTTTAATTCATTTCGTATTTTTGACACAAAATTCAAGTTTCTGATATACATATTTACTTTGTGCGTAATGCTTTTATCAATGTATTTTAACGATAATTAATCTCATTGTTACCTACCTTAGACATACAGCCAATTTTTCCTTTGGTGAAATTGCTTCTCTAAATGTATTTTTTTCAGTAAATCCATTTGTATCTTCATAAGCAAATTACTGAATTGGTACTCAGACATTCTGAAATATTGATAAAATTTCAACCTATCGCCTGTCAACCGGTCGAATGTCCAAAATTCTCCTAATTTTGTTCAAATTTCTTTTTTCAGTACCGATAAGTTTACATCAATACTCCTCTTCTTCATCTAAAAGTAGAGCTATTACTCCTAATTTTACCTTAGAAAACATTAAAAACTTGTTCTAACCACAGTCAATACGCTCGAACCAAAACAGAAAAGGTGACAGTCTGTGTTGAAACCTCAACGTACAATGTGAACACTGATGAAAAATGACGTGTCGAAGACGGTGTGTCAAAATGGAGACAATTACGTAATGTGAATCAGCCTTTTCTCTAAACTGGCTACTCAGATAAAAAAGTATTCAACAAAACAAATGCTATTTCATTAGATCTGCAATTTTATTTTAAGACTTTTTTGTTATGATATTTTACTAGGTATAAAGAAAAGTGCATTGTCACCAGTAAAGTGGCACTCCGGTTTAGGCTATCTGAACCATTTATATCATTTCTTTGCCCTTATGACCTAAATACCAAATTTCACGAATATCCACAAATTAGTTTCGGAGATGACCAAGCATTTGCCAATACATAGTAAATCTCTGCTCATTAATTATATAGTTGTCCACTTAAGTAAGAGCTTTTATTTTACATTTCACTCAACTGGTAAATATGATCCTTTCAAAGTTATGATTTTACAAAATTTATATTTAGATCAACGAGTGCTATTCAATACAGGAAAATCATTTTTTCAGCACCATATTCAAATGAAAAGCTGATTTGCTGCAAGTCTCTCTATCATACAGATCTCATAATCACGTCAAAACTACTAATGAGTCATTTTATATGAATTCTTTTACAAAAATAAATGATATTAAGTATATTTTGGTTACATTGTAGCAAAATAATTTTTACACCAAACTTACTTATTGGAAAAAGTCAGTTTTTGGGATAATAATACTAAAAAATATTTCAAAAAGCTTTATTAGTTACTCTCATCATGATTATTAATATTATTGCTTTTTCTTACTTAGCCTGTCAGTGTAGCATGCACCACAAGAGACTATTTAACCTCCTGTCATTGAGCATGTATACTACACCTTTTACACAAACTAAATGTGCTCACCCAAGAAGTTTGGTCATTATTTGCCATCACAAAAGCACATTGTAAACACCCTTTAGAGTGTAGAGATGTATGACACTTTCAACAGGGGCAAGTATTGAGGTTAATGACTAATTATGTGTGTCTGATATTGATGACGGGTAAGGGGAGATAGTCCACACAAATGAAGGAAAGAAGTTGCCTATGAAAAGGTACAGGAAAATGCAAGGAATGCTTAAAATGACCTATTTATAAACAGTTTTCAAGAAATCAGTCCAAGCAAGGGAATGATGGTGGCAAACAAATGAACAATGTAGGAAGGCCAAGGCACAGATGATTGGTTGACAATACTACTATAGAGCTGAAAGAAGGATATTCTTGCAATAAGTGTGTGGTGTGCATGGGAAAGATAGCTGTAATATGATAAGCAAAGTAGAATGAAGGTAATATGATGGCAATGATGCTCTATTGCTGCTATGGAGAGTAATTGGAAACTATTCTGGAAATGCATTCATGCCCACTGAGTTTTGAATAAAAAATATTTGTTCAAGCGTAATCCTTTACATCATTCTCACATCACAAAATCAATTTAATGCTTTTTTGCTTAGCATTTTTTATGCACCAGAAAGTTATTATTAAAATTTTTAATTTTACTTTAACCATTTTACTGCCAATCCTAGAGCTGTATATACCATGCTAGAAATGCCAGGCTGATTTTTTGACAAATGTAATCTATTGATAATTAATGTATTTAACCTATTCTTGAAGCTAAGGGGTTAAAAACCTTGGGAATCATTCAGAATAAATGAAAGCAATCTGTCATCAAAAAAGAAGTTGCATGCAAATGAAAAAAAGCCTACATCTGATTGCTAAATCAGCTCATCACAGTCTTAGCATGGCATACTGGATTGACCCAATCAGCTCTCTGACAGCAAAAGGGTTAAAGGTTGGTTACTTCCATAAGAAGTCCAACTCAGGGCATCTTACCCTTTAAGTTCTGGACCACAATTTTTTTCTTGAAAAAGTAAATCTTACTTCAATTGTTTATAGCAATATCTCTCCCCTCTTTATCCATTCCAACTAATTTTAGATATCTAAGTGTCTGTGAGTGTGTGAAAGCATTCCGTGAGTGTGCAGGTAGTGAGTATTTCTAGGCATACTGTTTATACACATCATGAATGTCAAACATTCAAACATCTTTTCCTACCACATTGGTGGTCAACTAGCACATTCCTTGAAATATTAGATGGGTGCGACCAGAAAATTATTTTAGGTACAACCACATCCCATTTGACCATTTCTATACAAATTATGAGGCATTTCTTGGTTCCTCTTTGAGGAACACTTCTCGCATTTGCAACATTTATGAAGGTTCTCATGATATCAAAATTGCCACCTCTTCAATGCTTCAAGTACATAAACAAAACAAAATAATAAACCGTAAAAATTTGTACACTCACAACCAGTAAAAAAGGACTCATATTAATACAAGAACAGGAGCGCTAGATCTGAAGTGATTGGGGGTCATCTATATCTCCAAAAAACTGAGGAAATCTTTCACTGGAATTGAGGTGCTTCAGGACCCCAATAAAGCTGGGATCGGTCCAAAGTTTCATAGGAGGTTTGTTGCAAGAAGGCAACATCTCACACATGTTACAATTCACATATCACCTTGTAATATTAAGTTCTCTTTTATCTTTATCGATTATAGCTTGAATTATTTTTCTTCTTTTGAGTCAAGGCACCTTGAAAGTTTTTCATCATCACCTTAGAATGCAGGTGGGCACATAAGAAGTGTAGTACACCATAAAACTGCCCTTCCAATTTGTCCTCAAGAGAGGACTCTACACATGTAACTTTGAGGATTTTTTAAATCTCTGCTAAGCATAGAGAGTCTCACTTTTTCTTCATAATACACCATGTGTGTATAAATATATGTATATGTATATATATGTATACATATATACAGATATACATATGCATTTATATCAATCCCACGGTACTTCTTTTGCCATGGAACAGATGGGAACCGCCCCCACGAGGGGAGGCCACGCCACATGCACGGTCTCTCGTCTAGGGGCGGCTTTATCATCACCTTGGCATAGGAAGCAGGAGAAGCGGTCCTATGAGTAACAGGAAAAAGGAGATTGCTGGTTTTGATGCAGAACTCATTTCCATGCATTGGCCTGTGGACAGAGGATAGAAGTTGGTTAATACTGCATCAAGAATCTATGTCCAAAAGAAAAATCCATCATCATGATTAATATTACTCTTGGCAAAAAGAGAATTCATACAAAAAAATCTTCTTCATCTGTAGGAACTGCATAATTCTAATAGCCAATATAAGAGATAGAATCAATGAATTTAACTGAAAGATAAAGTTACACTAATTTTTTTTAAATGGCAATAAGAGCCTTGGAAAAACATTTAAAATACAAGGATCTCCCTAAAAGAAATCATACTAATTTTTCAGAGAAATGCCTGATTAATTGAAAACAAAAATACAGCAACACTTAGAAAGACCATGAGTAAAAATATCTGTACACTGATTTTTCCACAAAGTCACCATTACATTCTACACATTTGTGCCAATGTTTAAGCAATACTGCTATGCTACTGCAAAAGAAAACTTCATTTCTTCTAGATCAAAGATGAACCGTCATCCTAACAAAATCATCAGTTTCAAAATGTTGCCCCCATAGTCTCCTTATGAGGCCCAAACAAAAAAGTTAACAGGAGCAAGGTCTGGGCTATGTGCAGGACGAGAAAGGATGGCCAATCCTATTATTGCAATGCCTTCTGATGTTTGTTGACTTGTGACTGGTGAGTGTGGAAAATAATGAAGACTATGTGGAAAATAAAGTTTACATGCTCTTGTAAATTGTTACTGCATTGTTGGCTTCAGCTGTAATTAAACATAATCAGAAAAAATCAGAATTTTTACTTTTGGGGTGGCCCTCGCATCTTCTATGTTAGAAAACGACTACTTTTACATGTTCTTATTGAGATAATATAACATTTTGCAGGAAAATTATTGAAATAATCCATTTTCCACAGCTTCACAAAATTGGAATTTTTAAAATTTTGCACTTCCATGCTTCTTGGTGAACGTAGGTGAATTTTCTCTTAAGTGACCGATTGGTTCCCAGCTTCATGATAATATTTCATTTCATGTCATAACCAAACTTACCACTGCTAGTGACATTGAAAGCTAGGGCACCCTCTACCCCTGGGAGAACATTGCGTCGACAAGAATCTGGGCTTGAGGAAAAGTGCACAACGCCCCCACTACCAGGTCCCCCTTCTCGATAAATGAAACAAAGTCGGCGAGCCCCATGTGATGAACGAGAGAGGGGTGTTGTGATGAGAAAGTGAGTGCCATTATCTTCCCATCCGCCATGGCATGAGTATGCTAGAAAAACAATTTTTGAATAAATTATCACATTTGCAAAAAACTTTTAATTTCAGTTGACATTCTTTGAAATCACTACAATGTACAAATTTTGAAAACAAAAACAATACAATCTTTTCTATTTGAGACAATCATTAAATTGATTGCAATATTTCAAAAGTGCAATTAGAATTACCTCATCATAAGAAAATACTAGTAGTTGGTGCTTGCATACTGCAAGCATTTCATCTCACCTTGAAAAAACATTCATTTTTCAGGAAGATATTTCATCATTACAAATATTTTTTAATTCTAAAGATTTCACCTCCGCAGCGATTTTCGTTTTTCCCACATGTAAAAATAATAGTTTAAAACAATCCCCAAATGTTGCAATTTTAAAAATTTTACACTTTCTTCATTATGGGGTACTAATGCCACACATTTTAGCCAAATTTTAAAGTTGTAGCACTTCTAGAAGTAAAATAATATTTTTCTAATTGTTTAAATTTAAATAATTTTTAACGGTTGCCGCAATATATATATGGTAAAATTGAAATGTTTATTTGTGCAAATTCACTACTCTGTAAATAATTTGAAAATTGCAGCTTCCTAGCTCATCCCGTAGTACATAAAAAATTATTAAAATTTAATGTTCGAATGGGGTTAAAACAACCCCTAAAATTTACAATTTTAAAATTTTCGACTTTTATAATTGGTTATGACAAATTTTCTATAAACCTGCAAAATTTCAGCTTCCTTAACCTATTAGATTGGTCTACACGCTGGAAAAACCTTTTCCCATGCTAACTTATGGGAGATATTCCGGGGTCTCGGGAGTCGAACCCAAGACACTGTAAGTAAAAGTGACAATAATTCCTAATAGATATTGCGGCCATCTAGCAACACTGAAAATTTCATCTTTCTAGCTTACCGGCAAGTGCCCATAATTAATTTACAAAAATTGCGCAATGCTTTTCTTATGGGAAAAAACGCAACTTTCGGAATTTCTGGAGTCGAACTCATGTCACTTAGGTATAAAGTCTCATTTTATCTGTGGGTTTCTCCAACATATCTACAAAAACTAAAACTTTCAGCTCTCTAGCTCTTGTAGTTTGGGCTGGACATTAGTATCCTCCTATATGTTATATATATCCTCCTCTGTAAGAGTTGTCGATATATAATGATAATAATCCTTCCCTTCAGTATACAATTAGCCCCTCGGCCGGAAAGCCATACTAATAAATAAGTAAAGATGGAGATTACAGCGAAATTGATGTTAAATAGAATTAACTCTTTGACCGTAAAATTCAAAATTAGAGACACACAATGAAAAGGGGGGGGGGGGAGGAGGAAAGGCAGGAAAATGCAAAAGACAATAAAAATTATAAACTTACAGGTTTAGGGGTTGTTACTCCACGCCAGGGACCTGATGTCACTCACACATTCATTCACTCAATCGCACAAGCACTAATCCTAAAGGTGGAAAAGGAAACGGGACCGGATTTGTGAGAAATTACTCTGCGCCAGGGACCCAAAAAATCACACCATTGCCAGAAAGTTTGTGAGTCAGTACGACCACGACAGGGAACTACTAAGCAACCACAAACACACGCCAAGAGGTAAAGGAAAAAAAGGGGGAAGGAACGGGGAAATAATACTAGGTTTACGGGAAATAAAACCATGCCAGGGACATAGCACATTTTAAACACAACAGACTAAACAACTCAAGTGTAGCAACACATATCCAAGAACACCACCATCCAATCAGGATCAAAAACCTAACTCTTGTAAAATCTGTAACCAACCAAAACAAACTAGACGCATATGAAAGCATACACATAAACAAAAACAAAAATTCCGTTATGAATAACGACCGTGGCCCGATCTCCCTTTCACCTCTGTACGTTGTAACGGCTGAACCTCTTTCCCTTCCTTTCACTTCAGTACATAAACACATAAATACCGCCTACAACACTCCCACCCCTCATTACACATCAGCTACTGATGATGAGAACATTGCTCTCGAAATACGTATTTAGTACGTTAACTCATTTTTAGAGATCTTGTGTGCGTGTATTCGAGTGCTTGCGTGTGTGATTGTAACGCTCCTTTTTCTTTTCTTAATTGTTGGAGCTTTGTGGTTATATCCAATATCGGGAGTCTATGGTTTGAGTTTATTTGTTCTTTGTCAAGCCCAAAATTTTCTCACAGTTTCTTAAAATATTTATTATTATGTAACCTATTTGGAATTTTTAGAAACATTACAGGTATGGAGAAAGTCATGTGGTGGCCACATCAGATTTTTACTATCAGTAAGACTCAATTATGTGAATTTTATATTTATAGCTTACTTTTTAGTGCATATAAAAGTCGGTTTCTTTAATTTTTATTTCAATTTGAATTAAATACTTAATTCACGCATACCCATCATATTTGACAGGCAATTACGCTAGTGTTATTTATAAACAACAATGCCACATATAATAATCAATTCAATTAATTTCACATTCCAAAGAACACCATGTTAGTTAATTCTAAATTAAACTGAAATAATAAATAAAGAACTTTTTCCATCTACTGCACTAACAGTCATTTTATTTACACTGACATGGAAAACTGTGCAATGGCACTCACCAGAAATAAGATCAGACCGTGTGCAGGCTGATCGGAATTCCATTGTGTCTGCACTGCTACACCCCACAGCTAAAGAAGTGAAATCTTCATCTTCAGCACAAGTGTTACGTCTCTTTCTGACGCCTCTGCCTCGACTTAAACCCGTAACACTAAAGCGTCCCATATGGGGACACTCCCTAGGTTCTGGGCTTGCAGCTGTGTAGAAATTAAAAAAATAATTATTTATGATAAATAAGATTATGCAATATTAGGAATAAAATTCATTCTTCAAAGATTTTTCCTTCTGCCAATGCAAAACCTCCAGAAGTTATTTCAAACAGAAAACAGTTATGGATATGAGTAAGGTGCTTGATGCTAAATCAACAATTGGCTGAAAAAGTGGTAATTGTAATAATCTAAACTAACAGATTCTACAGAATTACAAAAAATCGTAATTAGTCATAAAATTTAATGCACTTATACAAATATAAAATTTTATCAAAAATATCAAAATGTAAACAAACTAAAATATTTATCTATAGTTAGATGGCAAAGAGTTAGATCAACAAAAATCTCTGAAGATGACATCTTTGGTGGTGGATGCTTTCACAAAACATAAAAATGCCTAGCTTCTTAAGATCCCAACTTATCTATAAAACATAAAATATGAATTATCTCTCTAAGGAAGTGCATAAGATGCAGATTGAATTGGAGAGGTAGGAAATGCACATTTAATCCATATGAACACACAACAGCATTTTACACATTTGGTCTACTAACTTCATTATACTAGTGTTAGATTAGTTATAATATTTTCTTTCTAATTTTTCATACATCCTTTCATGCTCTGCATTACAAAGAACATTTTCACCAATTTTGTTGGAGGTTTTCTCAATTACAGCAGAAAATTTTGTCTCATTAACTATAGCCATTAAAATGTCACTGAATCTCAAGGTTTTATAATGAGTTAATATAAATTTAGAAGCAAGGACTGGAATGACAATATCTAATAAATATGGATATGAAAAAGCACAAACAAACTGTGACTAACAGTATTTACAACAATGCAGGATTAAGTTGCTGCTATAGACAAAATGAACATGAAATAGATTATTTGTGGCTAGTTTTTTGATAAACATATAGCCAACATATTCATTAACTATTTTGCTCCACAAAAGATTACACATATTGAGAATGACTGAGAAATTTTGTAAGTGCTTCCAACATATAAGAGCAAACACATACGTTGTTCATGAACTTGGTAAGCAGGTAAAATATAGCAGCTCTCTTCTGTCAAGACCAAAAAAGTAAGGTTGGACTGATTTGGCCAAACCCTCAACATGTTTAATGTTAATGTGGGGATTTTCAACCATTTTTGCTGGTGTACACCTTAGAGCAATTTTTCATGGTTGCTCACCCCCAAGTACATTTAAAGTAATAACGAAATCAATAACACTTGTATTAAGATCGATAACTTATGTTTTTAATGTTTTAGCATATTTTTGTGTCTTGGCGTTATGCTTAGGAGCCACATTGCAACTTTTGATTTTGAAAACATGCATGAAAGATGAAGAAGTCTTTAACACTTTTATGTACTGCTTCAATATTCTTGACATACCCCTAGAGATACACATATCACTGGTTGAAAACCTCTGTGCCAGTGTATAATAAGATACAAAATAAAACAGGATTTATAAAAAATAAATTTTTAAATAATGTGAAATTAAAATATATAACATCTACATATAAAAGTAACAGATACTCACTGACAAGTGTCACAAAGGGTAAAGAGGCTTCATCAAAGTGGGATGAGAGGCAAGCCTCTTCTGGTCGATGAGTATAGCTCCCTGAAAAAGAAAGTTTATTATATAGTGAAAAATGTAGTTTGTATAATGTTCAAACTTGCTCAGTTAATGTGATAAAAAATAATTAAATATTAAAATACACACCTGTTTGAACTTCAATGACATGGGAGTCACGTTTGTAAAAAGTCATACAGACAAATCCACTGTGGCTGAAATTGTAAAAATATACAGCATTATGCAAAGATATACATTGACTTCACATTTGTACATCAGAAAGTAGCATATAAAACTAACACTTTGTTCCTAAATGTTGTAGTATTTCAAGAGAAAATGAAAAATTATCATAAACTAATAGACATGCTAATACACATAAAATAAACAACAGGCTATCATCAAGTCATTCTATGATGAAAAATATCTAGCACTGCATCGCAGAGCCATTTTTAAGATAAAATTGCTCGACTTACTGAAAATGTAACTTTAAGAAAAGTAATCTAAATAACTTAATAACAATCTGGAAAATGGAACAGAATGAGCTGATGTTGATTTCCAAAGCTGCATAAATTATGACTCAATGTTTTCACATAAAACAAACAAATCTATGTAAATATCACCACAAATAGAGAAATTTATATAATAATTACCATCCCATTGTGACGTGAGTAACTAGACGAGCTACATCCCCTGTCACTTCCACTGCCTCCGAACATACGACCCGCATCTCTGCATCTTGAGGTGAGGATAATGGCGATGCCGAAACCTGTGGTAACAACTGCTGGTGTCTTCCTCTATGATGAGCCCCAGTTCCTCGATGGTGACCTCCAGGACCAGCGCCTCTCTCTCCACCCTCTGTTCCACTTCCCACTGCAGGAGGTGGTGGGGGAGGGAAAGGAGGTGGTGGAGCAGAGTCATCTGGCGTTGATGCATTGGAAATTCTGAGTGTGGTGTTACGTGCATGGAACTGATAGGATCTGCGATAATCCAGGGTATGCCAACGGGCATGTGCAGTTAGCCAAGATGGGAAAGGACACTTGATAGGAGATGGAGCTGTAAAGGAAAAATAGACATTTTGAAAGAATAATTATTAGAAGTCTTGATCGATACAAAAACTTAACTTTAAAATAAATAAAATGAGTATGAATATCCTCTTAAATTACCACAGGCAACATTTTAGTAATTATACATGGATTTATAATTTGAGAGCTGCTTATTTTTACTGTGTACTTAAATTTAAGTGAAAAAAGATTGAAAAAAAGATTTACTAAAACACTGGTTATCACTTGCATGATATTAACATTTTGGCAATTGGACTTATAAAACCTACCCACACTTCTGGGGCCTGGGGTCTTTTGAAGAATCATCTTTATATGACCTTCATACACTTACAATATCATAACTTTTTAAATTTTAAATGCTAGCTGAGGCCCATGCAATTATTGTACAGAGTTTTTTTGATTAATTTATGAACAAGTGATTATATAAAAATTAATTTTTATAACCACTTTTATATAGTTAATATCTTTATTTGCATAAAAATTATGATGCTAAAATGAACCATGCAACTTATAGGACAAAAATTTTAATATTTCCTTATATCACATTAAGTTTCAAAGTCCAAGCCAAGTCTCAAAAGGTTAAGATTTCACATTGATTTTCAATCAATTATCGTTCTTCGTGCATGTTTTTGAGTGAAAGCTAAGTGCAAATGCACTGAAAACATCAAGGACAACAATGCCAGTAACCTTGGTAACCAGTGCTGCCAGCAGCTAAAAGATAAATCTGCTAAATGGTTGTGAAAGATCTCCTAGATTTAGACGAAAATATGCTAGGGATTGAGATTTTATCCACAACACTTTCCTAGAAATTAAGTGCGCATCACTTCACAGAATTTCTGGAGACACAATGTACCTATTAAATACATAAAATATTAACTTTTAGTAGAAGATTGAAATTATTATAGAAGATTTAAACTTTTTTAAATTTTGTAAATACACGTGCAAAAACCTCAAAATTCATTTATAAAATAATCCAGAAAATCCGCTTAGTGATCAATGAAATAAGCTAGATCTAGCAGAAAATATCCCATATTGGCAACACTGTTGGTAACCTCCTTTTGAAATGAGGAAAAAAATCAGAGAAAATTCTATTACAAACCTTAAATTTTTGGTAAATTCGTATTAGATAAGTGAATAGAATAAGAATCCATATTCTTTTCTGTGTAAAATAGTGCAAATTCTGTGATATCTCAATTATGAGATGTAAAAATGTTAAAGACTGAAGGTCTACACATCAGGTTCCAGCTGATTACATGTTAATCAAATGGAAAAAGGAAACGTGTCTAGAATTGAACCAACGAACTTGAGAAAAAATGAACACCCGTTGCATCCTCAGGGGAGTTCATGCTTTCCAACCATGCCATATTTAAAGGGGTTTTGTCTTCCATTTTCATGAAAAAGGGAATCCCACACACAAACAAACCAACCAACACTCGGAAATAATATACAGTGCAACCTCTATAATAAGGCATTAGTAGTGGACATCTGTGCTCGACTTTGTTACAAAATAAAAGCTTCAATTTTCACTTTCCGACACTCACTTCGCTTAACTGACACTTGACACCTTATGGTGAGAAACAGTTCGGATTACCATGGGTTTGGATTATAGAGGTTGCACTGTATAAGATTTTAAAATAAAATTTAATAATTTTACTCATCAATGACACTTACTTTGTTATGGTACACTAGTAATTGAAACATGTCTACTTGTATAACAAGATAATTCGCGTAATCAAATATATTTAGTATCCTTCATAATTTCATTTCTACACATCATTTTTAGATACTTGTTGTGCACTGTATCCAAAATCTTCTTCATCTTGGGCTTCTTCATGTCACCCAAAAGATATTCTGATTCTCTCTTGGGGATCATTTGTTTATTTCCTTTATTTTCAGCATCATAGTTTTTGCTTTTCTCTAGTTTCTCATGTGTCAAACTTTTATTTTCATCCACTAACACCCAAAATTTACTATAGGGCATGAGTGAGATACAAAAGAAAATTAGTGGGTGGCAGCAACATGGACTAATTGAGTCATTGGCTATGACAGCAGCAGTGAGTCAGTGGTGAGCTGCTAGTCAACCAGTAACTAAAGTCAGTATCTCTTAAGGTAGTTCACATTGTTATGTGCAGCAATTAATGTAATTTGAAATATGCTAAGCAGTTTTTAATTTTAATAATTCAGATTTATTTTACTGCTTTTGAGCATGGATCACAGCTGAGGACAGGCAAATTCCCAAATAAAAATAATCAGAAAACAGTAGCTAATGAACCTGTTGAGTGCAACACAACCAGAAGCAACACCTTCATCATCTTGTAACATGCCATGTAAAAAACCTGATGGAGTATGATTGCAATAAGAAGGGAATTTAAATGCAGAGATACAATGAATGCTACATCATATTTGGGCTTACATTCACAGGTGATGCTCTATACCAGGGGTCGGCAACCTTTTCACCTACGTGGGCGCAATTTATATTACTGAGGACATGAAGGGCGCATAAGCAAGATCAGTTGATCTCTCTGTATCAGTGGTCGGCAAACTCTTTATCTATGAAGGCGCAACTTTAATTATTGGGGGCGTGAAGTGAAGTAACAATAGTAGATGTGTACCAATATTTATTAAAATGATATTTTTGTATATGTAAGAGAAAAACTATTAAAGAATTTATTATAAAAACATGAAAATAAATCAATGTGAAACTTGGGACTGCATATCTTCAGCCAACTTGCTATAATTTGGCACATAACTTGAGATATCAGATCTTAGGAAGTTGTCTAAATTGTAATTGGTGAATCTCGATCGGTACTTGGATTTCAAGTGTTTCATGCTTGAAAATATGGACTCGCAAATGTATGTTGAAGCACAGTAAGAATATATTTTCAAAGCACATTTTCTTAATAATGGATAGCGATTTTCGTCAACGAAATTCCAAAAGTTTTCATCATTTTTATGTGACCTTAAAATAATATCATTCTGCATATTTATTATTTCCATTTCTAAGTCCTTGGTGTTAACGATATTAAAGTAAGTTCCAATATTAACAGACATATCATTGTCCATAAAATTGAACAGATTAGCAAAGAATATTATTATGGGTTCTACTTCAGAAAACTGACGAAAGCTAAAATTTAATTCCTTCAGGAGAGTTTCAATGTGTTGTGAAAATGGTTCAGTGGTAAAATTTTCCTCAGTCAGACTCTCAATAATATATTTTAAATTCGGGAAATGTGATAATGAATTTCTCTCTAGGTGAGACTTCCACAATGCCAATTTACATTTGAATGCATCTACTGCACATATCATTTTAGTATTGTGTTGAGTTTTCCCTTGCATCTCCATATTCAGTTCGTTCAATTTTATAGTTATATCAACAAGAAATCCGAAATCCAACCAAGCTTTGTCATCCAACTGTGATTAATTCCTTAACCTCCTTTATGAGATTTATAAACCTCACAAGTATTTTGCCTCTGCTGAGCCATCTAACTTCGGTATGTAAAAGGAGATCATCGAATTCGGCATCTTCACCTTGTAAAAGCAGTTTAAACAATCGGTGTTACATTGGTACGGCTCTTATGGAATTTATTATTTTTGTTACTGTTTTCATGACATGTTGAAAATGAAGAATTTTTGCGTATAACATTTCTTGGTGTATAATGCAATGTTGTGAAATAAATTTTGGAAAGAGAGGGTCTTCTTTACATAGCGCAATAAATCCATTTTTACAACCTGTCATCGAAGGTGCACCATCTGTAGTAATTGCGGTCAACTTCATTAATGGTATTACTTTCTTGGACATTTTTTAAAAGCTGAAAAAATGTATTCACCTCTTGTTTGTCCCTTTAATGGAAGAATTTTAAGAAATTCTTCCTTTCCTGAAAAATCATTAAACACCATCTTCACAACCATAGCCAATTGAGAAGTGTCTGATATGTCTGTTGACTCATCCAGTTGCAACGAGAAGAAAATACATTTTTGTAAATCATGTCAACTCTTTCTCTATATTGGTTGCAATAACTTCAATTCTTCTTGTAACTGTTCTTTCTGATAACTGAATCGTGTTGATTGCTGAGGTAATTTCATTTTTATTTTTTTAAATCTTCGAAAAGCGAGTCACCAATTGCTAACATGGCTTCTTTTACAATCTCGCCATCTTCAAAAGGCTTTTTCTTCTTGGCCAACAAATGCAAAATTTTAAGTAATGCAATCGTTGCTCTTTTATATTGCTGCACTGGTCTGGTAAAAATGCTCTGCTGTTTAGTTAAAATAGATTTCATATCAGAAATTTTATTTTTCCTGATCTCAGAGTTTAACGGATAATTAGTAATAAAATTTCCGTGGACCATATTAAAATGTCTTTCAACATTACTTTTCTTCGAAAGTGCGACACAAGCATTGCACAATAAACAAACACACTTTCCTTTCAAATCAATAAAACAGAATTGTTCTTCCCAATCTACATTGAGGTACTATGTCCTTTGCCTCTTATTACTCATAATGGGGATGAAATTTTTTGTATACCAAGCGAAGAACGAAACTCCGAAACCAACGACTCACAACAATAACTCGAGCCAAGTTATGCTACAAGACGGAGGACAAAACTCCGAAACCAACGACTTATGACAAGAACTTGGGAGTTTCACGCGACATAGGGAAATAGTTTTCTCGTATCGAGCGCCTACCTCCAAATAGCCTGAACCGGCTAATGGAGCTATAGTACATGACGGGTTTAGAACAAGGATCTCAGTTAGCCTTGCACCCGTAATAGCGATTGAAGGCGACAGGACACCTTCACCTAGCATAAACTAGGGGCGGAGAATTCCCTATCTTTTCGTACAGTTCACACGAGAACATTTGTATGAATTGTCAGCACAGGCACGGCAATCACACAAACACGATAGCGGCTTCTCCTACTCTCGGCGAGATATCTCCGAAATAGACTTCGTGCTTTTTGCACACCTGCTATATCTTGCAGGATGTGGATGCAGCTATCCAACAACTATGTTCCTAAGCTGCTGCGCCATTAAATGGAGAGTCCCCCACAAAAGGGGGATATTTGGGCCCACTTCGGCCCTAGGTCCTCCTAATCTTAGGAGGAGGCAGGTCTTCAATATCTCCAGTGGAGGAGCGCAGACGCTTGTGCCTGTCCCACGGCATCGGGTGGGATTCTGCAACCCTGCGGAGGATTTCTGTCAACTTGGTTTCCGCCAGAGCAAAGAACCGCTGCGCACGCTTCTGGAGTTCGCTGTCAAGGGGTCGGATGGGAAGCTCTTCGTATATATCCTCATTACGGTGCCCCCAGTGGCATCCCGTAATTGAGCGAAGGCAGGCGCGTTCTGCCACTTCTAAGCGGTGCTTCCCGATGGTACTGACTATGCCACTCCACGCATGAGACGCATACGCCATGCAGGGAAGAATGATCGCCCTGTAGAGATGCAGCTTCCTTTTCTCCGAGATGTAGCGGCTACGAAGCAGTGGGGCGAGGTGCAGCTTGGAGCCGAGGGCTCTGTGGGCGACCCGCGTTGCGTGTTTTTGGAAGCAAAGTTTCCGATCAAGGATCACTCCAAGGTAGGTGACCTCTTCCTTCCACTCTGCTTCTTCAGCGCCAATAAGGGTAATCTCCGAAAAATGCTGTGAAGGATGTATTTATACTATGGCAGGGTAGGGAGAAGGGAAAGGGACGTGGATAAGCAAGAGAGGGGTAACGGAGGAGTCATTATGAAAAGAACTCTGTTAATGACAACAATGTCTTTATCCAACAATGTATGTCCCCATTCTGTTCGCTTATAAGTCCTGACCTTCACTCGTATGCTCGGTGTGATGTAAGATTAAGATGGTTACAAAGTTCTGTTCTTCATCTTGATCCGCAACTTATTGGTCTTCTGCGAGTTTTCCGTAATTGTTTAACTTGAGTTCTCTTTTTGGCTGGCGGGCGACACACAAATGCCTTGCGGTCGCCGCGTTGCCAACCTCTGCTCTATACCCTCAGCTCCAGTGGGTGTAATGCTTTGAAGTCATATCAAACAACTGTCTTAAATCATCTCCATTGCACTGCGATTTTGAAATAAAACATGAATTTAAAGAAAAAGTTGTATAATTTTTTAAACTCTAGGCTGAAGAACTGAAAGCTAGTCAGAATACTATGCAACCATTTTTTTTAGACCAAAATTAGAGTATTGAAGAAAGGCCTCATATCTTGAGAGTGACAGGGTGGATAAAACAGGAAAACCTCACACAATAGCCAGATTATTAGTTTTACCAGCAGCAAAAGATACAGTGAACTGTATACTTAATGAAAAAGTTGCAAAACAGTTTGATATCATAACTCTTTCAAAAAACAGTGTCTTCCCTCGTTGATGATGTAGCACACAACATTCTTCCTCAACTTATGGGTAGCGTTAAAAAAATGGTTTCTATTCACTGCAGTTGGATGAGTCAACAGAAAACTATTTTTGTTCATGTTTTGCTTTATATTTGTTATGTATATAATTGTAACATTCAGGAAAATTTTGTTTTGTCATTCATTTCCAATGCACACTAGAGGAGAGGAAATATTTTCCTTGATAAATAATTTTAGGAGCCAACATGATATTGAATATGTAGTCTCATTGTGTAGGAATTTGCACAGATGGGGAAAAATCGATGACAGGAAGGAATAGTAGGGTTGTATCTCATATCAGAGCTCTAGCAATAGAAGCTAAATGCTCTGACAATGTGTTAAATGAGAGGAAATTGTAAACTTCATCAAGGCTTGACCTTTAAATGCAAAACTTTTTTCTTCCTATTGTAATGAAATGGATAGAGAACATGTTATACTACCATTAAATAATAAGGATTGATGACTATCCCCATTGAATGTGTTGATGTGATTATTTGAATTCCACAGAGTATAAATGTTCTTTATGGATAGCCTATTCAATCGATCTTCTTTTTTGAATGATTTCATTTGGATTGAGAGGTTAGTCTATTTGGGTGGCATATTTTCTCATATGAATAACCTAAATTTAAGCCTTCAAGTCCTAATGACAACCATTTTAAAGCCAAGAGATAAGATGAATCCATAATTAAAAACATGTTTTGGATTAATAGTTGATTGCTTTGCAATGCTAACAGAATTTCTCTCCATGTATGATATGACAATGGATAAAAAGATCAAAGCTGATATTTGGAAGGACTTATGCAACAATTTCATGAATATTTCTGTGGAATGGAAAATTCAAAAGACTAGGTGTGTAATCAAATTCCACATCTGCCAATATGCAAACAGGAGAACCTTTTGGATATGGCTACTGACTTTTAAGTTCTTATAACTGCCTTTAACAACTTTTTGGACAGAATTATAAATGAGCACAGGGACCTGTGAAAGGAGGCTAAAAAATATGGATGCTTTCCTCCAGAACTTGTTTATGTGAGATTGGATTCTCCTTCAATCATGACCAATAACACCATAGGTTACATGTTGAGACTGATTTGTGACTTAAGCTATCTCTATTTGTTCCAGAAATTGAGTGTTGTGAAAACAGACACATCACTCACATTAATGTTAACATGCTAAATTTTCCAGTTATTCAATAAACAAATCAATTTTTTGCTAATTAATCGAAGTTTTTGTCAATGTTATTTCTTTTTAAGGAGTTACTCTGTATGACTGATTGGTTTCATAGGGGTATGTAACAAAAAGTTTAGGAATCTGTAATTTAGGGAAATTGCTGACAATTTTCAACATTTTCTTTTCAAATCATAAAAATATATATATAATCAAATATTCTTGAATAGAAATCATTAATAGATAAATTGATTAGATAAAAAGTAATAAATAAGAAATGTTCAAAATATGGCAATCTCTGTCACTGATTGGTGTTTCAATATCATACAACTGATAACAGGTGATTTAAGAGACATGATAAATGTAGCATTTGATTTAATTTTTGACGATAATTAACTAGACAATATTGTGACAATGAAAATGCAAACAAAATATAACATACCTTTTCTCAGTGCCATTGTACGTGATCCTTCCATTGGAGAAAAGAGACCATTGCAAGTTGCATCTCCAGACTGAGCTACACGGAAGTCAATTGTAGTTTCAGATGGAACAAGAGTAACACCAGGGGGAGCTGGCACCATTGGACCAAGAGGAGGGTTGGTAAGAGACTTCTCATAGACAAAGCAACGATAACGATCTTCATTGGAAGTGGCATGGCTATGGTGCACTTTTCCAACAAGGTAGCGTGAAGAGCCTTCCTTCCAGGTTGCTAAGCAGAGCAGCTCTTCAACTGGAAGCAAAAACAAAAATAATTTTTTGAAAATGTTGCTTAACCCTCGAGTGGGCACACTGGTGTATTAAGTACGCCAATTTTATGAATTTCAATATGGCAACACTGCTTTGTGTCTGGCATCTAAGACACTTCAGTGTCATTTTGACTTCCAAAGTTTTCGTACCTCAAAGATCTGTAGTAGCTTAATAATCGGAGTGATAATAGTATTCGTCATCCGTGGTGTACTGAATATGCCGTACACCTGGTTGAGTGACTCATTATTTGCTTTACCTCCGTCCTTCGAGCAGACATGGCAGATTGAATATACGAGCGATTGAAAGAGTGATTTTTGTTTATGCTGAATATGCAGCATGGTTTGTCATGTAAGTCATATTCTTTATGTTTATACTTATGTCTGTAAAGTTACAGTTTCAATTTTCATTGTACTTTGAAATGCTAGAGGAATCAAATATTTTGTTTATTGATTATGGAAGAATAAACATCTCTATGATGAAATAGGCTAATCTTGCCTTTATTCTTAGTATATATTTAGGTGTCATTTTACTACATGTTGCTCTATTGTCATCTCTCTGAGAGAGTGATTGAAATAGTGATCTTTGGCATTGAGTATGCCACATGCCTTGTCATGTAAGTTATTTTTTTGATTATATGTAAATCTGTAAAGTTACAGCTTCAATTTTTGCTTTACTTTGAAATGCTCACAAAGTGACATGGTAGATCACCGACTATATGGCGTTTGATTACTCGGCATCCAACGTGCCAAAAAAGAATAAGGCAGTAGTAGTACTATCAACAATGCATCATGAAATAGAAATTGATGAAGAAACCCTCAATTATATTGGTCTACAACATGACTAAGGGTGGAGTAGACACAGTAGATCAAATGTGTAGTACTTACTCTGTAGCTCGTATTACTCGACGGTGGCCATTGGCAATATTCTTCTTGCTAATGAATATAACGGGGATAAATGCGCAAATACTTTATTTTTCTGATGCTGACAATCCGAGGCAACCAAGAAAAAATTTTTTGAAGGTACTATCATTGGCATTGATGAAGCCCTATCTCACTGAGAGAGCAAAAATAAACTCTCTACCATCAGATGTGAAGATACTCCTTCCAAAATATTGAGAACCAGCAGAAAAGGAATTTATATGCCAGCACCAGGAAAGAAAAAAGCATGGACGATCTGTACTATGTGGTAGAAGAAAAAATGTGGACACAACCACTAAATGTGATTCTTGCAATCAATTTTCTTGCAAGAAATATGCCAAAGCAACATACATTTGTCAATCATGTAATGCTAAAGAGAGTAATTCAGATTAATAATGGAAATTTTATAATTGTTACTTAGGTATGTATGTTGATATATAACAATATTTTTAATTGGAATATAATTTGTTTAATCAAGAACTATCATTATAAGTTGTTGTTGTATAACATAAAACATCATTTTGATACAAATAAACCAATAATACCATCAAACACATGAGTTATTTTGTATAAATTACGCCATGGACAAAGTAAGCCGCTTGCCCGATCATGTAACAAACAAGAGCTCGCCCGCTCGAGGGTTAAAGGTGAATCAATGCAGTCATTTGGCAGGCCATAAGTATTAGGAATACATTTACTGCCCTGAAAAGCAATTTTTTAGATTCAGTTGCACAATAATTCTAATGATGAGGATAAGAATAAATGGCTTGCTAAGACTTTTAGAGAGTTATCATGCCTAAAATAATTCAGAAGATACATTTGCAACATTTTAAATGCATTCTTTTTGTCAACATTTTTATTTTGTCTGCAACTAGTCTTTGTGGAAAAATTTCCTTTAAATAAAAATTAACCAGATTCCTACCAAACTGGCAGTAGTGGTAATGAGGGGTAGATAGGTTCATTGAAAAGTCAATTAATCCAGAAGTACACTTTCAGGTTACAGAAATAATAAATTAAAATAACATATAAAATGTGAAGTCCACAATATTGAATCAAGTAGAATAACAAGTGAAAACAATCTGCACTATTAAATGTTAACATTACTCCATGTATAACACAATTCAATTGAGAGAAATTAACTTGTACTGATAACAGAAACAAGTCATTTTCAGTACAAAAATTGAGAAGCAATCGGAAGTACATCCATGGCAACTCGCATGATTATGTAGAATAGTTTTGTCATAAAAAAATGATCATGAAATAAGTATTTTCACACTCCAATATTGAACAATTCAGAACTCTTTAGGGCTTTTATTTGCACATGCATTTTTATATATAAACACAAACAATAATGCAGTACAGAGCCTGATTAAGAGCAGCGCAGGCCCTAGGCACAATGTAATTTTGGGGCCTCACATTAAAAAAAAATACAGATATGTATACAGTGCTGGCCCAAGCTCAAAATGTGGAGTGTGCGGGGAAAAAATTTTGGGCCCTTTTTCAAAATTCAATATTTCTACTATTTTTCATTAGAAAATTTGATTTTTACAAATTCAAATGGCAGATAACAACAATTGTATGACTTTAGGAAAGGTAGGTTTACTGATACTCAGCTCAGTCTTTTTGTGAATTGTATACTGAGAAGCAGAGAAAATAATAGGCAGGTTGATGCCATCTTCTTAGATTTAAGGAAAGCCTTTGATAAGGTGCCTCACAGGAAGTTAATAATGAAATTAGAAACAGGTGTTAATTCCAAAATTATTAGTTGGATCCATGAATTTTTAAATCATAGGAAGCGGTAGGTTGTTATATAGGGTGAGGCGCGAGGATCCGGCGTTTTTCATTGCACTGCTGTAGGAAACTGGATAAGGAATTAGGAAATACATTTTAAGAAACAACAAGAGTAGTGAATGCAGTATAGTATCCACAAAAAAAAGTCTGGAGCTGACAAGTCAGGGGATCTTGCTGGCCAGGGAATGTTTCCAAATCTTGAAATCAGGCGGTCTGGAAATATTCTCCTAAGGACATTCATGCCTTGCCGTGTGAGCCATAATGCCATCCTGTTGGAACCACATGTACCTCCCTCTTTGCAGTTCTTCAACTAAAAAGGTTTCTAGCATCATGCAGTAGCGATCAAAATTCACGGTAACAGCCTTGTTGTTTTCCTCAAAGAAATAAGGCCGATAACATCAAAAGCAGAAACACCACACCAAATGGTTACCTTTTCGCTATGGAGAGGCTTTTTGTGGAGCTGTATAGAATTCCACACCAATATCTGAAATTCTGCTTGTTTACATAGCCTGACAGGTGAAAGTGGGCCTCATCTGACATGAGTAACACATCCAAAACTCCATCATTATCAAAATTTTCCAAGAACTGGTTACAGAAATTGACATTGAGTTTTTCCTGGTCTTTCAGTTCATGGGTTACTTGAATTTTGTATGGATGACACTTTAAGTCTTTAAGTAAAATTCTTCGAAGGGATCTGCTTGAGATTTCCGGAAGACCATCAGTATCTCAAAAATGATCTAGAAGCTATTTCTGCATGGTGTAAGGAATTGCATTTAGAGATCAACCAAAAGAAAAGCTGCGTCATGAATTTCTGGAGAACCAAGAATATCTTGTTGGATGTTAATTATTCTTTGGACGGAATAGAGATTCTAGTTTCAGACTCGATTAAATATCTTGAGTCAGGATTCATCGTGATCTCTCGTGGGACGTCCACATTCACCGATTGATAAGTGCTGCTAACAAAAAGTTGGCCTTTATAGAGAGAATAGTGCGAAGTAACTCCAAAAAATTGAAAGAATTGTTATTTATCCTTGGTTTGACTGCAGGCTAAATATGCATCAGCTGTGTGGGATCCCTATGAAAAGAGACTCACTAACAAGATAGAAAAAGTGCAGCACAGGGCAGCTAGATTTGTAAAGGGAAATTACGATAGTAAACAAAGCATAACATCATTAATAGAAAATCTGAAATGGACATCGTTAGAGGAACTCAGGATGCAGGCTGGATTTAAACTGCTGGAAAAATATGTCGGAGGGACTAGCAAATGAGGTAGTAGTTCTTATCAGAAGCCCGACATATCTCAGAAGGCAGACAGTGAGGAAAAGATTCGTGAGATTAATTGTAGGATGGAGAGATATAGAGGATCATTTTTCCCTAGGATGATAAGAGAACATAATAGGAAAAGATAACCTAAGTGATCTAGTAATGAGACTTAGATCTGTTGCAATGGTTTGCATAATTTAACTACTTATAAAATGTATGTAAAGTATTCTTTTGTTTCTTAAGTTCTTTTTCCTTACAAATTCTTTTGAAATGAAACTTGTGTTCAGATAATTTTTTTCATTTTTGAAGCAGATGGACCATCCATTCTATAAATATAAACAAGATGATCCAAAAGGAACTTATGATGCCTACTTTACACATACCATATCTGCCCGAATAGAAGCTAATCCCCAAAAATTTCCACCATTTTTTGACAAAAAAGTAAATTTCGCATATTTTATGCTGAAGTGTGCCGAGCATGCATGCACAGCCTAGAATACATTATTCGAGATCAAGAAAAAGAGTGGGAAATTTTGAAATATTACTGCAATTAATAATTTCATGTTATTGAATAATGTTTCACATTCAGTGATGATAATTTTATTCATTTTCATTTTCACAAAAGGTCAAATAAAGCAATAGCAACCTTGCCAAGATAACTATCCAAGTCTATTTCCAATGAAATTAGCATTTACATTGCCTTAACCGATTAGGGACAGAATTTAATGGTGGAAAATGGCCAATTTTTTACCTTTTTTAGAAAAGTACATTTGGAAAATTTGATCCTTTCTAATTTTTTCCTGTATTATGATAAGGGTCCATAGTAAATATTTAAAAGCTTAGAAGGCTTCTGGTTTATTCATTACAGGAGATTCATGTGGTATTCTTTGAAGCAAAAGTCAATGCACAAACTTTCCTGCAAATGGAACTGTCAAAAATTGTCCTCTTCCTTATTCCTTTACATATTATACATTATTTTTTATTACTATATTTTTCCTATTTATTTCCACATGATCGGGATAATAGCACTCTTTACAATTATGCATAGTAGAAACATTTGTCCAGTGTCCTTGCACTTTTCTGCTATTGTAGTCGTCAATGAGGTCTCTGATTACACTCAAATAGTATTTTTTTAGAGGCAAAACTGACTTATTAGTAGCTTGTTTGTAGTAGATATAAGAATGTAATATCATCCTAGTTATTAAGTCAATGATCAGTCAATGTCACCACTTTTTTGAAGAAATATCCAAGCTATAGTAGCTACATAGCTGGTCGTTTCTATCCAATCCTCCCATGAATTTGTTGTATACCCTTACAATCTTGGGACAATACACTTCCATCTTTGACCCAACCTTCTGCATCATTTTTACAGAATGTATTGTTAAATAGGTGAGTCATAGACTACTGACAAAAAGAAGATTCATAATTGGATCAGAGATGAGCCACTCGCAGTCCCCTTTGTTTCTTTCTTTCCAGCTGTTTGTGCTTGCTACCAATTCTTTGGAATAGTCTGTTTGGTTAGTGTTTGCAGTCCTTATGCCTCTCAGACCTTTCTTGGAGAGTTCATTAAATAGATTTGGCAACATAAAAAAATCTATCTCAAATTATGATAGAACCTGACCCAAAGAGAGGCTTTGCAAGAAACATCACGACATTTCTATCCAAACACATATTATTATTTTTAATTGTCCCCTTCTCTGTATACAATTCTAAGTAAAAACATATCCCGATGTACCATCTGCTTTTCCCCACCACTTGAATTCCCTTGTGAAGAAATAAATCCTAACCGAGATCCTCTCCCTGTTTTCTTTCGGTCGCCATTGTCAAATATAAAAAGGGTAAAGTTAAAAAAATATACAACAGAAACTGCAGATGAAAAAAACGTGTAACTGTGCAGAACAGAACTTCAAACTATTGGTAAGCTGCTGGGAAAAAAAAGATAGAAGCAAATATCATGCCATCACATTTGACGGCAGAAAAGGTTGATACCCAGGCACCGATATATCGGTGCTCCGTCCCTAATCGGTTAAGAAATTGCATTTTTATAATTATATATGTTCCTTGTAAAGTTTTACTGTTCATTATCAGGTGAGTTTTGCAATTAATGCTGTTGCTCATATGTTCGGAGCAGATGTCTCTTTACTTACCGAAATTCAAACAGTTGAGCATCCAAAGCAGTCATTGTATTTTGCGTAATCGTCTGCATAGTCAATGTAGGCAATTTTAATAGATTCTATGAATGGTATTGTAACATGCAAACAAACATTACAATGGCTACAACAATAACTGCAATATCCAAGTAAAACTAAAAGGAACTTCTTTTAATGGCTAATGAAAAATAATAGAATTTTTTTTTATGACTTGCTTATTCCCTCTTGCCTACAAACAATGGGTATCTAAGAGGTAGTGCAATGAATAGCTGGTCTCGCTAAATCCTTGGTTTGTTTACGGTCGTAGTCGACTCTTCAGGTCAGTTTAAAATTTTTTAGGAAGAAAGGTATTACCTTTCAGAATGTGTGGAGCTATCTTCTGTGTGTTATTAAGCACCAGCACCACGTGATTTCTTTTGGAATTGTGCTGTGAACATCGTATCCGAGATTCTCATGAGTTTTATTCTGCGATATCTGTGCTTATCCTTGTCATTGTGTTTTCTATTCGTATTTGTGTAATTTTAAGTTAATTTCATTTATATTAAGATAAGGCAATGTTCAGAGTATCTACTGTCCAGTATATTAACCCTTTAATGACCAGAACGTCCGTAAACAGACTTGTTTTCTTAGTTTGGATAAAGTGGCTACTACTTAAAACCTAATCTCCCTTATTACATGAAATCTTATGAGAGAAAATTCTCCTTTTTTCGTCACATGAGTGATTTTAGTGATGAATCGGAACATAACCCCTCCTACTTAATGTATTTTTATGGGGAAAAATTTCACGGTATTCGCTGTTTCGGCATTCATGGCCATTTTCTCGTACATAATCCTCATGAATAATGGGGACCAACTGTATATAGAAAGCATGATGGTTGTTCAAGAGATTAATCTCAAGATTTTGACTGATATCCTTGGAACAAGAAAGTTGTTTTTACAACACCGTATCTGTGGTGTGTACTCTGTTCACCGCTCTAGCACCTAAACTGTTCGACAAAATTTGATGATGTATTGTATTTATGATTTTCATCACCCACTGTAGTGTGTTCATGAATATGAACATTATCATGCAATAATAGTTTGTTGTTGTAGATTTTCACAGTATGCTGATTTACTCAAAAATTGCACAAAAGATTTACGTCAAAATCAATTTAGTTATAGAGCTTTATGGCATAAAAATTATTAATAAGACATTAATAGAAAAAATCTGTATAGCTATTTTTTGAGACATGTCCAGTGAGAGACATTAAAATTTTCCAATTTTACGCCTGGATAATGCTACAGGAAGGCATCACTCCCATCATTTGATTTAGCCACCTTAGTAAATCTTCCTTGACCTCTAATGAGAGAATTTCATCATGGAGAAGAAATTTAGAAATTTAGAAATTAATGGTGAAATCCAATCAAAAACATCCTGTTTTTAATTGAATAAAAAAGTAGTGATTCCCCGGATAGAGGGTGGTTAAACTGAAAAGCCAGTTAAGTGAGTGCAGTTTAAAAAATGCAAATTCATTATAGGCATACTATTCATTCTCTATGTTGGCTTTTCAACAACACTTTTTATCAGAAACCAATACTTACCAGTGCTTTCAGAACCATATACATCTGGACAAGCCTGATATCGTAGGAGGAGACGAGAATCTTGCGTACAAGACTCAACAGAGGAAGGTGGTGTGGTGCACTCTCCATGGCCTCGGTTATATGAAAAAGTAAAGGCTCCAGCAAAAGGACATGCAACAGGTGCAGCATCAACTCGGAACATGCTGAAGAGCAGGGCATCTCCAGTAATGAAGGAACAGAGGGATGGTAGAGACTCCCGTGCATGACAGTAAGCTGTAAATGAATAAGAGTACAAAAGATATTTCTTTATGACAAAATTAGTGAAAATGAGTAGCATCTGCTTACTACAAAACCTTGAAGAGAATCTATTAATGATGTTTATAGCATGGACTATCAATCAATATAAAAACTCATTTTAAAATTAAATATGTAATGGCTGTTTTAAAACAACTTCACAGATATCTGTAAAAGTTTTTGATGAATAAATGAAATATTCCTTTCCAGTAAGCAACTAAAAGCTAGATTATTATAAAAATCCTGTTATCAATGTTTCTATTTATAATGTAAAACATTGTTTGTATATTGATGAATTAGCTTCCCTTGTAAAAGCAAATACAGTAAGTCCTCGATTTAACGGACTAATTGGGGGGGGATAAGTTGTCCGTTATTGCTGAAAGTCGGTTAAATCCGAAAGTTCATCATATGACGAAGCAAAATGCATCCACTAAATGGCCACATCTTATGTCAAATGCAGTATGCTAGGAACACTGTTAAACAAGAATAATATATTTATCTAATGCAGTAAAACTTTATTAATTCGAATTCAAAGAGAATGTATAATTACGACTTTGAAATTTCCCATGTGCTTGTCATCCACAGTCTCCCACTCTCGCTGCTTCACTTACGATCAATGTGTTTTTTTTATATTTACGTAAATATTCTATAAACATCACCACATTTTTTTATCAACTTAAAAGCGCAAAAACTAATAGATTGGAACAATTGGCAGTCTGAAGATTTGGAACAAATATGACTATCCAAAATTGCCTGGAAAAGTTTTTTTTTAATTCCTTCTTTCTCGGAGCAATCACTGTATTCAGCTAGTGATTATGCTTTCACCCCTTGAAATTTAAATTAGCATGCCTTAAGTTTCATTCGACATGCCACTCCACAATGTTTTTGTCTCGTAAGTTACTAACACACAGACATGAAAAACATTGCCACGAACTCCTGTGTGAATTCCTGTGGTATCGAGAATCGAACCAATGTATCCCTAAGTGCAACATAACAAATGAATTCGTATTTTCACTGCCTCACTCTGCCTCCTTTTAATTTCATTGCTCGGCGCTCGACACCCTCGTCAAACATACTTTCCCCTAGAAGTTTCATCGACCGTCCGGGCGGGAAGTTCAAAAGCGGTGAAAATTTTATTGCAAAAACTGAAAAGTACAGAAAAACATCAGACAGGAACCAAACGTCAGGCAATACATAATGCTCTTTGCGAACAGACTGCCCTTAGCATCGACGGATGGTGAGTGGCCTGAAATCGCGGACAAAGCGACGATAGGGAGTGGATCCTCAGCAACCGGATGGCCGTGAATCCGTTAAATCCAAAGTCCGTTAAATCGAGGGTTAACTGTTTACCAAAAACAACCAAAACGATGGAAGATAATCATGATACATCCAATGTATAACAAACTTGCACATTTATTTGCCAAATTTATAGATATTTTTGCCGAGTTAAGTAAAGAATTCTTCAGTAATGAGATTTTTCAGAGATCACAAACTAATAATTTTTCTGCATTCCTCCATATAAATGACAATTTTATGCATGCATTTACCTCAACAGATCTACTATTCTAGGAATAATTAGAAAACTTAAGATGAAAATCCCCTTATAAAACACATCAGTCACTCTGCCAATAATCCTATCATTTTTTCTGATATAGACTCATTCATAATAACCGCCGTTATATTTCATTATTTTACAATGGCAGTATAAATATCAACCATAAATTTAATTATCATACAATATGTCTTTTAATATTCAAAACTCAAGAAATAGCATTTCAGACCATCTTTTGTATAATTAGATAATTAATAAGTGTGCCCTCCTACTTTATGTATTTTGGATTATCCCCTTGTCTTAAATCGGCAACAACTGGGCTGCCGTGAGAATGAAAAAATTTCAATTAAAACAACTGGAAATTTTGCCGTTATAAGCTTAATTTTGGACAATTTTGATGGTAAGAAAAAGAAATCTTATTCTTTTCCCCACTCCTAAATTCAAGTTCGGAGTTTCTATGATAATTATAAGTAATTTTAATATAGAAATAAAGAACACTCTAAACTCATTTCCATGTTATTCCAATAAGGAAAATGAAAGCTTCCTGGAATAGAACTTGGTCCCTTGGAATGGGATCCAAACATGCATCTTTCTCTTCCTTTGAATATAAAAGAATGTTATTCCAAGTTTGGTCATTGTAGCCCTTTCTGTTTCAAGTTTTTAGATTAACAGACTGATAAACAAATTAACTTTCGAAAATATATAATAGATTAAAATTTACACTCACTTTCCTTATACTGCAGAACATTAGCATGTTTCTCATATATAACAACACAGCGGAAGCAGGCTCCTTTGCTAAAATATGAAAGAGAAAATTTGTCTTATATTAACAGTTATGAAAAATATTTTAACATATTTTCTCAGAAATTTCGATCATTATTTCAACAATCAAATAAAAAGACTAAGTATTGACCTAATTAATTTTAAAAAGGCAAAGCTGATTATTGGGTATATTTTACTATCTTATATGATTCAAAATGAACTTATATCTGCAATCAAATTAGTGTTTTTCATGCCATTTAGTATGACAGAAAAAATTTCATTATTTAACTTTCCAAGTGCCATACTCATGATGTACGTTACATGATATAAGGGATAATCAACATGATAACTTTGAATCTGGGTCTAGAAAAGTTTTGGAGGAAGTTGATGAGGCAATGACATTAAAGTAGGTATTTGTATGCAGAATAAGCTTTCAAATATCACCTACAGAAAGATACACAAACAATTAGTGAGGATACATGATCAATAATTCTTGATAATTGATTTTGCCAATTTTATCAGTTATTAATGCATATTTTTTATTTTTAAAATCTACAGAAAATCTAATTGACTTATGTTATCTGGAAGTTTGTAGATCATCATGTTGACCACCATAGCCATAAAATGGTTGAGAAATTATGGCTATATGAATAATTTTGACTAATATTCATCCTTCTTTCATTGTTACTTTGAGTGACACCCCAGAAAAGATTCCAACATGCATGTGTTTCACTAAATAACATGCAAAAGGTAAGGTGGGAAGAATGGTGGAGAGGTAGTGTGCTGGCCTTCCACGCAGCATATTGAATTGAATTGAGTATTGGATGGATGTTGATTTTCAATGCAGGCTTGCCATGTTCTTTAGTTGTGTATCATGAAGAGACCATTCGAGGCAGAAGCCCATTGTCTAGCAAGCACAGAGGACATTTAATTAAACACCACTTATGAGTCCGAAGGAGATTTTTAAAATAATTGCAATACTGGTGCAAAATTATTTAAAAATTCATTACTTTTCAGCTTTTTATTGGATTTTTATGAAAATTTTTGAGGATTTACGTAAAAAAAATTACATTTTCTGCTATCACATGTCACAAACAAACTCCTTACTGGAAAGAAAAGATAGCACACCAAACACTTATCTGTCCAGCACATAACCATGCTTTCATATAATTATCAGTATTGTGAAAACTATTCAAGTTATTGATATGCAATAAAAAATATTTCAACTTCTCTAAGCATTTCATTCACTGGATTTACTCTTCTAAACAATATAGACAAAAAGGTTTTGCAGGTCAACTTTTTCATGTCTCAATGTAAATTTGGTATAAATGTTGTTTCTTATTTTTTAAAAGACATTTCATGAGACTTATAAATTTTTGAATTACACAATCTTCATTCATAATTATTAGATACATCATATAGAAAATTTGTGCCATTTTTCATAGAAGCATAGATGTAACATTGTATATATCAGAAAGGATGAGATATGCAGAATACAAAAAAATTTAAAAACGTTTTCTAAACTTTTAAAGGCATTTACCAATTTTTTTAGAAAATTTATACATGCGTAATCAGATTTAGCATGCAATTTATTTCAAGAAAACTTTATAACTTATATTTCTTTCCACTTCCCAATGCCTTCATGCCAAAATAATGCGTCTTGGCGTTATAATTCCAGAAACATGCAGGGGCAAGGGATTGCCTCTGTTTAGTGCAAAGGTTCCTTCCTGACTAACTTCTTTTAGCAAGGCAAGAAACGTTCCCAAAAAATACACTCTCCATCTTTTAGATGACATTGTAAAACTGTGGCCTGTTCACTGAAAAGCAGACTTGATGCAATAATCCAAACTCTGGATTAGCAGACCAAAGACCCATCTTTGCGCAAAGGAGATATATGCAACAGAAACATCATCTCTCATACTCTTCACTTAGTGCCGCAATAAGACACATCTCAGAATTTCTTAGTGATCTTCCAATGGAAGGGACAACCCAGTTCGTGTGGCATAAAAAAATCCATCACAAAATTTAAACGTTTAAAAAAATAAGAAATACAATAAAATTGAAGGAATATAACAAAGTTGGTAAGGCTAAATTTTTCCCTTTTAAAATTTGCCAATGTTGTTGAGATTGAAAAAATTCCAGCATGTCAAAAAAATAAAGAATGTAGCAATGATACGCAATATTCTATTACATAGGACGATGGCATGTGAAGTTTCTGGTCAACATAGTATTACGTATGACGGTTTTGAGGAGTTATGCAGTATAGCTCCTTGGTGCTAAGACCTGAAATGGGTTTCCCTCCTCACATCTGCATTAATGTGTGTGTGTGTGTGTCAGGAATACACAAACTGTGAAAATAGAGGGCTGGAAACCTCTCTACCTATATAGAATACTCTGAAAATGATGTTGCATTAATTCACAAATCATGAGGAATAAAATGTAGCTGAACTCACTCATCAACCACAAGGAACTTGTCTCCACCATCAGAGGCAATGCACCGGCCTTTTGTGGAGAGACGATCTTCTGAAATGATAATTGGTGTACGGACACCAGATTGGAACCATGTTCCTTCCCACCGACTTGGAAAATGACACCACCCCTCTGGAATAAGAGAGAATAAAGAATCCTTTCATTATTTCAAATATAGATCCATAAACTTACTTTTTGCCTGTTCACAGTTGAACATTACCTTCAAAACTTACAAAACATTTAAAAAATTAGTATCCAATCAGGAGAGGCTATTTACATAAGATGGAAAAAATTGCAAACAAATTTATTAAGCCTATTTTTTTCAACTTTTATTATATATCTTGAGATCTCAACAGACACTGTATTTTAAGCAATTCAAATTTCAGTCCTTGATGACAGTAATTTGAGCACTGTCTCAAGATGCTCCTGGGTGATGTTAGCAATAAGTCAGGGATGACAAATAATTTTTGTGTCGCATGCCACGAAAGTAACGTGAACCATCAGAAATTTTTTTATGTACCACTAGTTTACTCTCTCTCTGTGAAGCTTCATATTTTATACAGAAAATACAAGCTTATGTGGGCCAAGTAAAATCACATGCGTTCCACTTCGAGACGTGCCACGTATTTGCCATCCCTGCAATAAGTACAGTCGAACCTCCCTAATCCAGCAACCTTGGCAAATGACTGGAGCTGGATTAGGGAAAATGCCAGATTACAGGAGTTACATAACCTGAGCCTGTCTCTTCATAATATTAAGCATTGCAGCATAGTAGATGTGAAAATAAACAAGTGAACTGCACAAAATGTTAATTAAACATATAATTACAATAATAAAGTAATAAAAAATTTTGGGTAAGAAATGCATTTTATTCTTTGGCAATGCTGCTTTAAATTCTGCTTCAAAAGTTACATGTGTACATATCATATTCCTTCAAAATTTTGAAAACTGACATTAAACAGATATTGCTGAGGATGACATAGAAATCAGAATTTGCTGCATACAGGCATCCCTCATTATGGTGCGCTTCACTTAGTGGTTTCATTATAGTTCTCTTGCTAAGTGCTGAATCATAGACACATTGTTTTGGTTATAGATTACAATCACATAACTTTCTCATAACATTTATTATGCCTAATTAGTGTTTGTAGGTAAGTTACCATTAAATTAAATATCATTCCACTATCCAGTAGCAAAAATGTAATTTCTTCTATAGTTTTTGGTGATATTTTGATGGTAGCTAATCTACATTAGATTTTGTCAACACACTACTCCCCGTTATCCGCGAATTCACGTATCCATGAGTTGGTTTTATCTCCCATTCACGAGCAAGGTCTCACATATCCGCGAATCTCTCCAACATGTTATTTTACGTAACCTCTTTAAGGACTGAGTTTTTTATAAACATTTTGTTTAGTAGCGATTAATAAGTAAAAACTGATCATTTAAGATTATTTATTGTACAAAGAAGAAATGATAAAACAAAAATTGTAAAAACAATTTTGACTTTTAGATTTAAAATCGTTATTATTAAGTTTAGTTTTCCATTTTCTTCTGATTGGCTGCTCGCTTTCACTATTGTTATTTCAGACATTAGAAGGAATAGAATCGCTATTATTAGTAAGAAAATTACTACACAGTTCTTCAAAATCGTATTCACTTCGACTGTAAGAGCTTAATTTTTATAAATTCAAGAATTTCATAACCTTGCCATGTCCGACTCTTATTCAAATGTCCCATGCTATTTACTACATATGCCGTGACTTGGCAATAAATATGTATTAGGAAACCTTTTTACTTTTGATAGCAGTATTTCTCAGATAAGCTATAATCGGTATACATATACTTATAGTATCTGAGTCATATTCTTTTACAGTATATAATATAGTATTTAATATTTTAGTTTTCCTTTTAAAACTACAAATGTAGGTAACAGTTCATAGTTCTCAAAGGAAAGGTAAAAATAACGCAGATACGCAAGGCTATTATTTCTTTTATCCCGAGTAAAATACAATGCTAATAGTAATTTACTCTATGTAATACGATTTCTTTCATAAATAATGGACAAATTCAATTATTCTTCTTTAATTACTGTATGAGGATCCCCATCCTTACTTGAGACAAACCGGAATGAATGTAACTGATGAAATATTCTTCAAATTCATATAGGTGATATTATCTAGTACTATTACTAGTAAAAACAAGCCTAAAGTGCATATAATTTGTTGAAATTACTTCTTTTGTATGGTGACCCTATCCTAAGATATAATGTAAACATAAGGCCCAGTATCCGCGAATTCTGTATCCACGACGTTTTTGCAGAACACATCCCTCGTGGATATCAGGGGAGTAGTGTACCAGGATTAATAGATCTTACTTATCTGATTTCGCTGCGACATGTCAACTTCATTTATTTGTATGTATGTATTTTTAGTTAATCAACCTCTTGGATTATTATAGCTTTCATTTATTTTCTTATCCAAATATTTTATATGTGGCACTTATTAGCTTCTCCATTAACTTCCACTTTGTTATGAATTATTTGATAATAATAACCTTGCATGAAAGGGATTTTTGTTTAGGGTTATTCTGAGGCCAGTTCACATCTAGAACTATATTGCATAGACAACCCATTGAGATGGCAGCACTGAGGGTGCAGCTAGTTCAATCTGCAAGTTGGCCACTCTACCTTAATATGGAAACAAATCCTCACGAGAAACAAACGTAAATTCCCAGCACCCTCATTTAGTCTTCCATCTGATGTGTTATTAGTGTGTCGGTGGAGTTATTTTCTAATTTTTTGATCCCTCATATTATTTGTAATGAATCAAAAGCATGAAAATACATGTGCTAAGGATGTTTTTGAAAAGAAACAAAGAAAAACTTTGCCACTTTCAGTGAAACTTGAAGTAATTCAACAAATTGAGGGTGGAGAATGGTAAGTTGATATTTGCAAAGCCTTGAATTTAGCAGGATTGATGACAAGATAAATACTGTATATTTTTATTTGTTCATAAAAAGCATGTCATTATATGTTTTGTTTCTCTGATTTAAGCATGTAAATGTATCTTATGTTCAGAATTCATTAGGATTGAGAGTAGTTTGGAAGTACCGATTATATCTATTTACATTAGTTTTTATGAGAAAAATCCTCTCGCTTAATGCTGTTTCAGTTAGTGCTGTTTTAAAAACCAATTAAAAGCACTAAATGAGAGATGCTTTATATTGGTTTCTGAATGACTATTTTGACAGTTTTAGCATAATCTCAGTTTATTTAAGCACTGATACTATAAACAATTGAAATTGTAACTGTAAAAGCGGTTCGTCAAAGTAAAGGTAGCAAAAAATAAGTGAGTAACACAAAAATATCTTCCTATACAAATATATAATATTTTTTACAAGAGTTATTCCCCCATACAGTGTATGATGTAACAAGACTCACTTAAGAAGAAATACTCATTCATAAAAGATGATATTAGGATAAATGCGGAACTGAACAGTAGGCACAAAATATATTCAAAATAAAATATTGCTAACCAAAATAACATATTTACATATATATATAGTGAACCAATAGTGCAATTATTGCTATTCCTTATTTTGCGGACTTTCTTTTAGTTTATCTTCCAAAGCATTTAGTGAAATAACATACGCTGCATTCTGTAGCATTTATCATGAAGTAAGTCATGTCTGAATCATGCTAGAGGGGTTAATATTTATTACAACCCAATACATTGAAATTAACAATCAAAGGTTATATTCAAACACAGTTCACAGGAATAACGAACTCAGGGAGTTGCCAGATTATGGAGGCTCGACTGTACTTGGATTCATTTTGATTTTATAGCATAAACACTGCTCTTCACATATCCTTACAAGATAATAAGTTGAAGGCCATTTAACCATGTGATTCATATTGATACAGAAGTGGTCCTCCTCTTCCAATCCACTTCTTAGGAAATTTTTTCTCTAAAAACTCATGAGAGGGTCTTGAGTAGTGACATGGGGGTATACCTTGTTGAAATATTGTTCTGTTTCTCAGGTTTTAAGTTGAGGGATAAAATAATCAAGTTATTTCCTCTTCAGAGAGGTTTCTTGAAATAAGAAAGCTTCAATGATCAGTAATTTCCATAGTGCACATTAAACATTGCCTTGATAGAGAATCAGAATCGGCATCTTAAGCATGATGTCACCCTACACCGGCACCCGGCCTGGTGGTGAGGTACTGGTACTACTTACAATTAAAAACAATGACAGCTGATGCCTTTGAGTACGCTGGGAGTTGATGCTTCTTGCAGAACTAAATCAAGTTATCGTTCCCTACTTTTCTCTCAGCATTCATACGTGGTTTATTCTTGATTCTTAGAGTCTGTAGTTAATTATGGTTATTTGCTATCATTTTTATGTGCTCCAGAGTGATCTAATAAGGTTTAAACTGAAGGTTGGGCGAACCTGTCCACCTCAGGCATGACAAAAACGTATGTAAAAAACTTCGACATAGGATTATCGTCATTCCTTAAATTTATTAGCTCAAACAATGTCATATGCCATACTACGAAATTAATATAATTGGATTATTGTGTATATCCTAATATCACCTTGTAAGTAAACAGAGTATGTAATGATTGAGTTAGCTGATGTTCTTTTGGAACGTTATTCGAAAATTTCATTTCGCACTTTCGTTATGTTACCAACACATATTACCAATAATTCAATCATTGCTTTAGACCTGGTTACACCATCTACTTTATTCTGGAATGGTAATGCTAAAAAAAAATCTGTTCGTGCTATACGAGGGTATATAGAAAAATCATAGATTACGAGGCTGAAAACCTCCCTGCATGTTATACGAGGGTGCGCATTATACGCAGGTATTTACGTAATATAAAACTTCCTTTTCACAAATTCAAGAATAAGCATTTTTTGATTTTTAAATGTGAAATTTCGAATTTGCTTTCAGCCATCAAGCTGGATAATTATTTAGTGAATTTATTTTTCCACACAAAACATTTTAATTAAGCAAAAAAATGCAGTTCATTTTCTCTTCAGTTGTAGGCATTATTTAATACTATATTGGTGTTAGGAGATTACATTTTTAGACATAAAATGAAACTTGTCAATGCTAGTAATAGTAGTGATTAATACTAGAATCATAGAACTAGTCAAAATATTGGCAATGCATTACAATAATGATAATAATAAAAAATAATGGAAATATTTAGAATAATAAAAGTAAAACTTTTGGAATTGAGCTTTATAAATTAATACCACAACATTTAATTTAACATGATTTAAATTTTAATAACCCTTAAAAGTTGTAAAGGAGATCATATGCAGTATTTTCAAAGTGAAACTGATGAGTTAAGCCAAAATTTTTGTGTGAAAATTATATCATCCAGCTAAATATTTTGGATCAAGAAAAAGTAAGATATAAATATAAAAAATATATTTCAGTCAATATTTTGAACAAATCTTTAGTGATATATCCTACATTGATATAGTATAATGAGAAATTAAGCTTATTTATCATTAACAGAGGACAAAGATTTTAAGCTCAATAAATGCTTGAAGACATGATTTTCATCACATCCTAATATTTATAGAAATTGATCTTAACCAGTGAAAATGCTATACTTGAAGAAAAATTAAAAGCAAGAAATTTGTTAAAGCTTTCGGATTCTACAAAAACACCAGTGAATACATGTAAACAAAATTTCACAAAAATACTATCTGTGAAGATCTGAGAGTATCATATATAAATCAATAAATTAAGGAAAGTGCTTAAAACTTATCATATCCAAAAGATTAAAGACTTCATAGAATAATCAAATTATACTTTGTGAAAGAGGTATAATGTTATAACAACAGCTTCTAAATAGAAGACAAAATCATATAACAACTTAGCCCATGATAAATACAAAAGTTTTTGTATTCATATAAATATAGCAATAATACTTTAAGCTAGTAATGTCAATTAGCTGATTAAAATCAGTTACAGTTCTTTTTCTTGAAAACTTGCAGTAGCTATTATCATCATGTTTACTGCATATTACCTTGTTGGCGTGCAGCAATAGCAGATGAGAGTACGAGACTGATGAGGAGCAAAACTCCCCTGGAGGCGGCGCCACCTTCTACGCACCCCTCCATACCAACTACTAGGTGGGGCGGCCGTGGTGGGGATGATTACACCCTGAGGATGGAAGTAAAAGAGATATTTTAAAAATCATCAAATAAATCTACTAAGTAATTGATTAAAAATTAACAGAAGTTAAAAGCAAAGCACGACATGTTAATTATGAAAAATCATGAGGTCAAGTCAAATCTAAAATTTCTTATTTACATAAAAACCATGTTAAAGGAATGCCTTTATATCTTTAAATTTTTATGACACTCGGGTAAAAACCCAACTGAATATTTTCACATTAACTATGGTATATAACCGAAGATATTAGACAAACTTCATTTGTACTTAAATAAAATCTAATATTTGATTAACTTTGCATAAAATATTAACATTTTAGTAAGAATCATTATCCATATTTAAAGTAAAAAGAATGTAATTAGTTTGCTTCTAATATATAGTAAGAGTTGGCATTTCAAAATATCTTCTTCTGGGACTGTAACCTTCAGTTTGAATCACATTTATTTTGGAATGATCCTATATACTAACTTTATAGTATTATGAGGAAGTAACATCTGATGAAATATGTGAGAACTACGATTTGCAATAAACATTTTGTAGGTAAGATGGTCCTATTCTCTAATGATTTCAGCTATGAAATACATAATATATTCTTGAATACTATTAAAATACCAGAGATGTGCTCCATATGCTACGCTACGGAATGGAATAAAGGAAAATATGAATCGCAAAAGCGGCAAAATTAGAAACTGGAAGACGGTCGAAATAGCGTAAATTCAAGTTCTGACGTGACCTAGAAACCAGAATTTTTGGGTCAGCAAAACCTGCTCTTGCAAAAATAATTACAACTCCACAGGATTCGCGATTAATTCATTCAATAGAAATTTTTATTATGAATTGCTTTATACTGCAGCAGAACGTGTTCGGGCATTCTTTAAGTGAGAAATTTATGAAGGAAAAAAAATCATCCGTGAACTGCACTTTGACTGATGTAGTTTCGCGCCGAATAGTAAAATCAAATAATAAAACTACTGCAAATATTCCATCGCAATTTTGGTATTTTATTTGTAAGCATTTTTCGTACATTTCATTCCCAGGAATTTAAAAATGAAATTACTCCCACAGAAGGATGTCACGTTTTCGATTAAATATGAATTTCGCATTTTCTGTATAAAAAAGTCAAATATTCAAGATGCGGTCGCGATTTCGAACAAAAATATGACGATTCATACGAATTCATCAAAACTGATAGAATATATACATGCACATTGTAACTGAAAGTTAAATAAAACGAGAAAGTGAATTAATCTAACTAAATTGGTTTGAAACATACATGCACCCTTAAAAATCCATCAATCTTCCCATATTAACCCAAAATGTGTAAATTTTTGTTGAAATGATCAACTCCTAGAAATAATAAGAACTTTTACTTTGAACAATTTCCTAAAACATTATCACCTGAATAAATTTACTTTCCGGTCACCATAATTAAAAAATAAAATGGTATATCGTTTAAAGTCGTGGTTAAAAATAAATACTCCTTACATGACGATAGTAATTTAGAGAGATAAATGACGAGACAAATTTGAAGAGGAACAAAAGAAACGATCGAAAAGAACGCCAATAAAAAGGCACAAAAATTCTAATTACTTAAAACGATTTGAAGAGATTAGCACGGTGACAGCGAGCGCCACATCTGGACAAGCTGTCGAAAGCTCTTAATCCCTTCCAATAACACGTTCCATGTTTTGACACAAAACTCTTTAAAATCTGAATACGGTGATGGCACAGAGAGACATTTAAGAGTTATAAAAATATCCTAAAGAAAAATACATGTTCAGAATCCTTGCTTTCTTGAATGGCTCAAGTATGAAACATTTTTAATCGTAATGTAATGAGGTTTAATTAAAAATACCGCGAAACTAGCTGTGGTATTTACCGCGCTTAAATTTTGATATCAGATTCATTCTGAAAATTTATTTAGAGCAATTATTACTCTGTTGTCACAGTTTGGCTATCGTGATTGATGAGAGTCATTGATTTTCGTATTTAGAGACGTTCAATTTTGAAAATGCCGGTTCCCATACAATGCTTGTTAATTTCGCAAACGTTGGATCCATTCAAACTCCATGTTGACAGGAAAAAATCAAATTTCATTCATTCATGATCTGTGTTGACAAAGCGGCTCAATTGCTTTTGTTTCGCTTAGTACAGCTCTGATTAGCATCCAGTACGTTAAGGACACTTGACCAGAAGTAGATAATTTGTCACCATCAGAATTGGGACGCGAACGCATTTCCAAGCCTCAATTAGGAGATTGGACTCAGCACTGTAATTTGCTCCGTCAGTACGTTAATTCCACGAGAATGCGCTCCTATTGTGCTTGAAGGTTCAAAAATTATACAGTTGAAAACGATTACCTCAAAGGTCATCAAATTGACTCTAAATGGTAGTTTTTCTAAAATAAAATAACGGGTTAATAGTTAATAAATCTTCGTAGCAGGTAACGTAATGATAACACCAATTAATTTCTATGTAATGAAAGTAATGACTGAAATCGATCGGGATTTTTTTTACATAGGTTGATTTTTTATTTTTTTTAAAAGATGGCGCAGACCGGTTGAGTGAACTAACCTAAGTATAGGATGTGATTTAATTTGTCATGAGAAGAAGTTTGAAGAACAAACATTACGTGTATAAGTAAATAAGCTAAACAAATTTATGCCGATTCACCAATCAACCAGTAAATGAAAAATCGCTATATCGATACTTCGTTTTCGTCAGTAAAATTTAATTACCTATGCATAACTTATTAAAGAATTCAGCATAGAATACACACACGACCTTCGGATTAAATCCATTGCGCCCGATAGTAAGATCATGCTTACTTTAGCTATAACTAGTGACACATATTTTGGACGGGTCTTCCAAAAATATAATTCGCAATCTCGCTCAGAAGATTCTAAGAATATATGACGCATTCACGTTTTAGATTACAAACAAAATTTACCCACAGTAAATTAGGGAAAAATAACGCTAAACGAACTAAATGGATGAGGTAAGCAAAAGGGTGCCCTTTTAATAAAAAAAACGAAAATGTCTAAAATATTCTTCAAGGAAAATATTTTTGGAATACGTTTCTATTTAAAAAAAAAGAAGGGGAATACAAATATCCAGAAAATCTCTTAGCTTGCACAAACTCTTAAAAGCAGAGTAGGATCCAAGTTTTGGGTATCGCCCTTCTTCCCATGACAAGTGTCCATATTAGCCCATGCTTAAAACCAATGTCGCGTTGACCGGAGTGCAGTGGCGCAGTTGCATTGGGGCCCCATGAGTAGAGGAACCCCACGAAGGTTCCTGAAGACTGTGTGGGGGTGGTATACAAAAAATCGTGCGCCAGGGCCCCTGATTATCTTACTATGGTCTTGCTTAAAATCATACCTTTATGTATTTTATAGATAATAAGAATTATATTCGTTAACAAAATGAATAATTTACTGTGCGCATCCTTACGCAAGTTTAGACTTTTTTAAGCAAGCTAACAATAAAATTTCCTTTGGCAATAATCGTCTGAAATCTTTTGATTAATAAATTTCAAAATCGCAAACGACCACGTTACCTGATAAAAGCATCAAGAGAATTCTTCAGGAAAATTAATGTTCAGGCAAATAACTAATTCGGGAAACACTTCATACAATTATATACTTTATTAAAATATTTAATGATGAATTGTATATTTTGATTCACTAAATAATAATAATGGTTTTAAGTGAGTGAAAGGCATTAGCATAATAATTCTAGATTTAACTATTTTTTTCTGATTTCATTGATGCACAAGAGAAGAAAATCAATATAAACACCTTTCTACCTTCTCCGAGTTTTTAATCTAGCTTCTTGCACGACATTCGAACGTGAATACATCCGTTTTTTGCTACTTCGACTTTTAAAAAACGCGAAAAAGCGGTGTATAACACGGAAACCCGAATAGTAATGATAACGTCGCGTAACTGACAAAGGCACCGTGCTCCTCTCTCTCCTTTAATTTCGGGTGATGCAGAGCGAAAGGGTTGCCGACCACGCCGTACTCTCGAAACTTCTAAGAGACGGACCTATTAGCCTACTACGCCACTTTCAGCAGAAAGTAAGACGAAGATTGAGGCAGAAGATGTCTGCCTAGCCATCAACGAAAAGGTTTCGTCGTGAAAAGCAGACTACAAATTCAGTATGATGAATAAAAGAATTTCTGGTGTGTCTGCAATTATTTATTCAAACGGTACGCTTCACAATGTTAACATGGTGTTTGAATGTTCGAAATTTCTGATCGTCTCTGTTTAACTAGTCTAGATAATTCTCTCAATCTGGTGGAGGTCATCGCTCTTCTTAACGTTCGGAAGGTGAATACGGAGCCGTGCTATTTGCATTCCCGAATCAATTAGCCAAGCTATGGAAGACCGTTAAATCCTTTCCAAACCCCACCTGACAGAAATTCGGATGATAAATGTTGGGGTATGTGAACTCATAGGTTATCAAAGCCATAAGCCAAAGATTATTGGATTACGTGCATAGTTGGCAAATCTTACTATTTCACAAAAGGATTAGAGAAGTACGTACATCTATCTGAAGGATTTTTGAGGCTGGGTTTCATAATGCTTTACCTAAGAGCAACGCTATAGCATTGCGACAGTAAAATCCCAAAAGAAAATTTATTTTTAGCAATGATATAAATGGTGCTAAAGCCTTGAAAACCAATGAAGGAGAAAATCGAATACTAAATCAGAAATCGTCACGAATCGTGTCAATCCTACACAAGCTACCTTTATCGTTTTATTGGAAAGCTAACTTTTAGAACCGTAAAAATATAAATCGAATCATATACATGTTTCGACAAAAAATTAGCCAACACGAAAACAGCTCACCTAATGAAATATTCTATTTTGTTTTCATGCCGAAATTAGAATTAACTGTATTCTCGTCCAATTCGTTTTATAGTAATACACCGATTACGTTTATCTTTGAAGATTCGAGAAGATTACTACGCATCTCTTTCCCAGTCTTTTCACTATGATTCTTACATTAGATACTAACAAGTAAACCTTAACCCTCAGAATCCGTCATCATTGCTTTACTTACGATAGCACTGGGTAAATTTCACTCTTGTCCAACTACACCTTTCGAGCTACTTTCTCTGTGGTTCACAAAAAATCGCAATAAGGAGCAATAAATTCTTTGATACAGCGTTTTGAGTTGGTTTGCTGCCCATAAAAAAAGGCCATTAACAGAGTGTCTATTATCGGGAAGGAAATTCTTTTGCCATTCTCGATTAAGTAAGTAGTTAACCACACGCAAGTCCGTTACCGCTGTTCTCGGCCACCCTACAATCAAGTTAGACGGACTCCTATATGCGGATCTCACGCTTGGAAAATGAAAAGAAAAATGACCGAGGAGGTTATGAATATTACTTTATCGTGAATTTCTTTTATGGGTGTCTTTTATCTAAACATTCACCCGACGAAGCTTCTTATTTTTAAAATTAACCTCGACGAATGACTATCTTGGGTCGTAAATTCATCGATACATGCTCTTTGAACTTCTGCGTTCATGCTAGATTATGCAGAGTGCTGCGATAAAATTTCCACTGCGTCATGTGCAACCGTCGCTGTGTTTCTGCAATTTTAAAGCAGTTGATAAAGATATTGAATAAAATCTCTGCCATTTCTATTTCACTTATATTACCACAGAAACATGAGAAATCGCGGCTTCACAATTTCTCTAGCAAAAGAACGTACTCACAAGTTTTGTTTTGAGTGACGAAGACCTAAATTTTAAAAACGTAAGCATTTAAAACACTATTAGATTATGAATGAAACAATAAAAATTCTAATTCTATTATCTACCCACATTTCCCAGATATGATCTGAAAGCTCTGTCGAACTCCCCTGAATTTCATTCATTTAAATTTAAATTTAATTCTTTCAGCCGTTCTTGGATTTAAGTCACGAATTCGTGCCGTGACTGTGTTTTAAATGCAATTCAAAAATAAACTACAGTCATCCCCGCGTTAATCAAATGGAGAAAAGAAACACTCATGAAATCGAAACATGATGTTACTGTAGACGATGATCAATCTAAAAATGTAATGTGGCTAAAGCTGAGTAAATACTGAAAGTATGATTGAAACTGAAATCACCTTTCTTGACTAATTAGCTTTTATATATACTCCCACGAACACTGAAAATTATTATTTTTACTAACTTGTTATGTTCTGAGAATATTAAGATCTAGAACACTAATCACATAACATAATTTTATCAAAATCAAACATATGGACAAAATCGTGACATAATGGCCACACCAGTAGCATTTTAGAAAACTAAATGATCAAATGAGATCGATACCTTCACCGTTCGCAACAACTTAAACTACGATAAATGCAATGAAAAAAATCTGATGTGGCCAACGCATGACCTTCTCCACACCTGTAATATTTCTACGAATTACAAATAGATTAAATGATAATAAATATTTTAAGGAACTGCGAGAAAATTTTAAAGACTTTAAAAATAACATAAATAAACTAAACCAGCAGGCTACTGGTATTGGATATAGCCCCGAAGCTCCAACAATTAAGAAAATAAAAAGGAGCGTCAAGTGTCTACAATAGTCACCGGTGGTGGTGTAGTTGTAGCAGCTAAAAATATAGTTTTTGAAATATCTCTTCGAACAAAGGCTGTAGAAAATTAAATTTCCTACGACTTTTATTCCAGTACTGTTTTACATTCATCAAATATTAAAGCAAATATTAAATAAATAGAATATCTCCTTAGCAATACTTTCTACGTAAATATGTTTAAAACAGAAGTAATAGAGAATAACATTATCTATGAAGTTTATAATAAACATCAGTTACATTTATGACGATTTAAAAGAGTTATTTGCCAAAAACCAAAATATGACTAGAGTAAACATCCACTTCCGGTTGAACGATTGTTAAGGCCGGATAATTGGGGAAATATTCCCGTTTCGAATTCACACCCAATGATCAAAGCATCTTCCTGCTGGGTTGGAATAAAATGCCGGGTAGAATGGGGAGCTGTACACATTTATTTGGATCCAATTAAGACGGGAGATAAAGGCAAGTGAGAGACAATTCATGGCTTACCAAACTTGTAATTCGAAATTCAACCAATTGTACATCGATCTCTACCTTTTCCAGTTACCGAGTCTTTGATACAAAATGTACGCTATAATTGACCGATTTTCAAGATCTATTTTTTACAGTGGCCGCGCATCCGTGCGTCATCTTTTGACTGAATTTTAATCGCATTTCAATTGCTTACTTTCTACTGATCAAGTTAAGTGAATCAGCAATAGTATTAGACAGAAATTGACGATGACGTATTTTCCAAAGAAGTTAACGGTTACAACGCTGTTATTATCTCTTCACTCAATATGTTCTCTCTCTCTCCCCCTTTCTTACTTTCACATGTTATTGTCAAGAAGATTGGCCTTTCTCTATAGTTACTGGCGAATTCCGCTCTGAATTTTTATACGTTCTCTGTGCTGGATGCGTGAGCTGCCATCGAATGTTTTTTTTCCGAGTTTCCCCTCTTGGCTTAATGCAAATGCCAGGCAGTGCCATTCACGATGAAGGCAAAATATGAGTCCACACCAAACGTTCAGAAAGAGCGAACAAAACTCGCATCCTGACCTCACTTTCAAGGAAATTCCGACTAAACCAGTTTCAGGAAGGCAGGCCTTTGTACAAACGACAGAATTATATATGCTAAACTAAATCTCGTACTTCTTTTAGAGGAAAATATGTACCTCGGAAATGTAAATCGAGTAATCAAGGCAATACGAGATTTCTTTTTACTGCATTTACTCGTATTCGTTAAAAAATCGCCATTAACTTCATAACATCCACATTTTTGACTTGGCTGAGACCAAAATTGGCAGCAACTATTCCGCTTTTTATGATTCTTTTGTCAACTTCACTCTACTTCGTTGGACATATAAGTGAGCATGATCACTGTAGACCAGGGGTTTCAAACTCGCGGCCGCCGTGGTAACATGTATTTCTTATAAAATATTTCGTGTATATTTAAGAAGTATGTTAAATCAGCACTATAAAAATACACGTAGTTTATTGCTCATTCAGATTTATGAAAGTTTTGTTCAGTTGGTGTACTAAGTATGTTTTTCCTGCTGCCAATGCGTGTTTTGCGTGTTAAAAGAACATAATCCTCGACGCCGAAACAAGCATTTTTGTAATGAATGGGTTTAAGGCCGCATCATAGGGTTGGGAGGATTTCTTCCTTGGGGAAGGGGAAATTGAATCTCCAAAGAATATGAAACGGTGTGACGACTGGGAAAGGTTGCGGCCCGCAAACTTGGCACGGTGTCTTAATGCGGCCCGCGAGTTTGGTGGAAGGCCTTCATGCGGCCCGCGCACCAATGTGAATTTGAGACCACTGCTGTAGACCAACGGGAACTCCGATGATATTTTGATAATTTAATAGAAAAATGGCAAACTTCAGTGAATCCATCCTCCAATACATTATTACGATTTTACTATTAATCATAATTGTTTTTATTTGCTCAATCCTTTTTGAAAAAATTGTTTTGGATATTTTATTATCCTGCTTAAAATTAAAAAAATCGGATGCCCTCATTAGTGAATATAATAATATATTGCCAAGTTTCTCTCGACATCAGCGTCCTAAAGGATAATTATCGGCAATTACCCTTGTGAATAATTTTTAAACACTGAATAATTTCACAGGAAAATATACTTTGAATCGCTTTTCGCATTGAAAAAAATAAGTAACCAAAATTGCTATCTGTTGCTATGTTCTTCTTATAACAGAAAAAATTGAAGAACAAGCACTTAAAAAAATACTTGCTCAAGTATCTCCAATAGCCACAACATGGTTATAAACAATCAGATGCGAATTTCGGCTACAATGCAGCCGTCTTTATTTGCAATTCACCGAAAATAGATTCTAAAAGATATGTTGCTATGGAAAATAAATTATCGATTAAAATTGCCGTTTACAAAATATGACGCTAGATAGCATTGGGATAATTTTGATCACAATTAAAAATACCCTTGATAGCGTAAGCATCGATATCAGCTATTAGAAATTTTTATAGCAACGGAAACAAAGATATCACATAGCGACGTATAAATTCAGACTGATAATCAAAATATCTTTTAAGCAATCCATTTTATGAAAAAATGTTTCTTACAAAACTTGTAGAATATTATATTGTCTACAACTATGATAATAACAAATATTTATGTAAGTAAAATCCACAGAGGATATTTGAAAAAAAATGGAAAAATGAAAGGAGTGAACCACCACTTCCGGCCAACCAATTTTCACCAAAACTTATTCAGAACTTGATTTTTAATATTTCGTGTTAATTTAATTATTAGTTTTTGAGTTAGGGCGCCCATGAACCCTAACACACAGACAGGCATCATCGAGAAAATAGCAAAAACGGGATCCTAAAAGTGTATGTCCGTTGAAATCTCGAATCCTATTTTGTTACGAATACAACACTTTCTCCTATACGGAGAAAGTAATTAACAATGAGTTTTATTACCTTATGGGAAATTTTAAAAAATATCACTTTCATTTAAATTCTTTTTGGACATTAAATACGTTCGGACGTCCTAGATGAAACAGAAATCTAAAGCCGACACAATACACTATTTCTTCGAATGCGCACTATGCCCGAGTGAGTGCGTGTGTAAGTGGCGTTTCCGGTCTTCGTGGTCGAGGGTTAGAATAGAAAGCTTGACCACATTTCTCCCCCACGAAAATGGAAATGACTCAACATCCTAAACGCATCCGTTTGTGCGGAAGAGACCTCCCGGTTTAGAACGGAAACCCTGCGACGGATGGATGGATGGATGGGTTGGGTTGGGGAGGGTAGGGATAGGGGAGGTGAGTGTACGTTGAGGAAGAATTATGCAAATGAGCAGGCATGAAGTATAATTGGAATGGGAATAAAATGCGGTTAAGGCAGGTTTCGAAGTGGGGACGTGAAGGGATGACATGACGACGTAAAAGAGGCGAAGATGGAAAGCCCCGCAGCTTTTAGACTGCATAATGTATATGGATGCATGTGTAGAAAGTGAGATATAATGCGACGCGATGGATAATGTTATACCGCCGGAAAGAAAGTATCTCGCATCTGCTCGTTAGCCCTGCTGATGAATTGACTCTATGTAGAGAAGAAGCATTTACAAAGGCTCGCAACATTAATGCGAGAGCAGCGATGGGAGTTTCCGCTGATGTTTCCAGCATGGTTTATAAAAACGTTTTGTTTATTTTTTTCAATCTAGATACTACTATAAAGTTCATTTCGTTGAAGACGGTGATACTTAAACCCAGAAAAATTATTTTATTCGGTTTCATGAAGTACTTAATTAACTCCAGAGAGAAAATTAATTCATTATTTCATCCGAATGCGTGTGCAGGAACTGAAATCGTATCTAAATTAGTTTTTTATTTAACTTTGAAATGTATAGCAATAATAAGTAATAATCAGTTTTTTTTGTCAAACATACCCATATGAAATACAAAGGGGCAGCTAAAAATAAGCATCTAAAAGATTCCGAGGGATTTTAAAAATACTTAATGCAATAATATCTCGTTTCTGCCATTTACACATGACCAAAAACGCGGAATTGTTTTCGATAACGTACCTCCAGCAAGGACAGGGTTGAAATTGGAAATTTTTAATTGCTCCAAGTATCCCGCGACCTGAGTAAATCACCGAGAGAACCGTGGTGTGCAGTAAATAAAGAAACGTCAATTTTCGCAAATTCTTCATTCGTTTCCTCAGTTCGTCCTCGTTTAAGGACTAGTTGTTTAGCAGCTTCGTGCGGATTAATGCAATGGAGTTATCCAATTAACGGGTCTTTTCAAGCCGATGAGACGAGGGAGGGAAATGTAGGCTAATGATGACTTTGTACATCCTCCACCCTCCAAAACTCCCATCCCCTTATGACGTGACACCATTAAAATCCAATGAGGCTTTTTACTAAGCCGTGACAAAAGTTACAACCCATGATCCGTGTCGGACAAAATTTTAAGGGTAAGTCACATACAGGACGGAACGCTGTTTAAAAGAAAAACAAATAACCTCCACCCGTCGACATGCCCTTTCATGAAACGCAACTCTCTCCGACGAAAAAAGAAAAATTCGAATGAAACTTAACTCTCCGATATATATACACTGTGATAACCTCCCCTTTTAAAAGCCGACCGTTAATCAAAGTCAGCGAGAGTTGATAATTGACGTATAACGAGCGCGATGCTGCGGTTCGATCTCCTCCCTCCCCACCCCACATCCCCCTATCTCGATAGCGCATCTCGCGAAACACAACGAGGCGAGAGCGCGAGGAGGAATAGTCCTCCCGAAGAAACCCCGTGGTGCACAACGAGTTCCATTAATAGCTAACTCTCTCTCTCTCTTGAATAAACTTGCCAGACTACAGGATGTGCAGCGAGATTTTCCTCGGCGTCTCGCAAATAACCGATCGACTCGTCAAAATTAACTTCCGAGGAATCTCTCCGAAATCGAATTACTCCACGGTTGCACAAAATTCGCAAACGACTCGACTACGCACGTTCGACGTTGGAAGCGGAGGGTAAAGGTGGAGGAGGAAGGATTCATAATTCGTCTCTTGCCCCTCCCGCCCCCGCCATCTCCTTTAAATCGCATTAAGGTCCCCTTCGCCAGTGCCTTGCCCCGTCTTGCAAATACGGTTCGCCTATTCCCTGCTCCTTCCCAACCCCGCCCACCCCTTTTATCCTTCTCAAACGGAGATCCCCAGCTGTTCGCGAAGGCGAAGAACATTTTATGGGGTGCGACGTAATACAATACAGTGGGTGGAACATCTCAGAATAGTCAATCCGTTTAAGAAATAACCATCCATTTAGGACGCCAGTTTGCTTTTGTTAACTCTGGGAGAAGCCTTGAAAAATCGCGTACTTTTCTCTCGGCGACTATTATTTAGAATGGCGTTCACGATCGTATTCTTTTTCAAACTGCATTTGTTCTCGTTACCGCTCACGAGTAGGCATTTAAAAATTTAAATCTACTAAGAGCAATGTATTGCGGAAGTTATAACGTTATCAATGCGAAATTACGCTACAGAGCAACCAACAGGATGACTGTGGGTACTGGTTTCTCTGCGCCCAATGGATTAGAATGCTTTTTCCGTCTTCAACTTTCTTTAAGTGGAGATATTTTTGGTGGGGGCTTTACAATACAATTAAAAATTCTTTATCCTTCAATATTTTTTGCAGTAGAATATTCATATTTAAATTTCTAGATGGATAATATTTTAATTAAAATACATAACCAATGTTTGTAAAAGTACATAATTAAAACATGATTCGAGATGTTTTTTTTTGCATATTTTTAAAATACGCCAAAACCAGCATTTGAGACCTCTGGCGTGAAAAAAACTCGCGGCCTCACCAGATTGAAATTTGCATTATGTTAAGCACGTTTCTTTGAAGAGATTCGCGAAATGATTTTCCATTCCAACCCCTTCGCGGGAAAAGACGTGCCTACAATTTTTTATCACGTTATTCGCAATAAATTCACAGAGACTGATCTCTAAGATATGCATGAATGCAGAATCTAGGAAATAAAAATTATCTTTAATACTTTCGCCGGGCTCTTAAAAAACTCTTCACGTAACCCCAAGGGTACTCCTACCTACGATTTAATACTAAGGCAATTTCTATGCAAAAATAGCAATATGCTTTACAGAAAGGTACCGAAGAGACTTGTTACTCTAAAAAAATAGAAGTGACGACTTGATTTTTAAGAGCTGCATGAATAGGAGATATATATTTTACTTTAAAGTTTTATTTCCGGGTATAATAATAGGCTACAACGATCCTTGGAAATTTTACATAGGTTCATTTCTTTATGTCAGTAATTTTAGTGCCCAATCTTACTTCTACACTTCTTCCATATCACCCATGCATGAATCTTTCAGATCCAATGTTTCCCCTATTGCCTCGTGACAAGCTCTTCAAATTTTAAAGTAACAATTTTAGTACTCGATTTTTAATCGCTAAATTATTTATATTTTTCTTGTATGCTACGCCAGTTCATCATATTCTCTACTTTCATTTTCCTGGCCGATATTCGTTTGGCTCCAACCACAATTAGGAGCAGAAAGTTACACGATCGCTCTTATTTCGAAGCTAAGCATCTTTATATAGTTCACTATCGTGATTTCTCTGCCAGACCCCTAGCATTTTCTTGTCAACCCATTGCATCGCCTTCCCTTAAAATTGACCGCGTCGTGATGTAATCAAATTTCAAAGCATAGTTGACCAGCTGACCTATCGTGAAAACTACACAATGATTTTCAAACATAAACTTCTCTTTTTAAACAAAATCTTATAATGCCTTTATGTAGCTGGTAAAATTATAACATATATTAAGATAAAATAATGTTAAAAGCAAATTATTCTAAAAAGCAGGGCTTTGGAGCTGAGGTCTTGGAACTTGGCTACGCCTCCTACTCCAGGTAATTTCCTAACTCCAGCTCCGGCCCGACTCCAGTCAAAATCTGAAGTTTCAACTAGTTATTTTCATTTTAATATGACTATTTTTTACTGTTTTCAGTTTTATTCGTAATAAAATAAAAAATGTAGTCCGGGTATTTAAATCAAAGCTCAGCTCAGCTCGATTCCCGTTCTAGGCATAATTTTTATCCCTTACCTTTACTTCCTTTAATGCTACCTATGCAGAAGTGCATAAAAGTTACACGCCAATCCACTTTCCATTATTTTAAATCACTAATTGAAGTATCTAAATTCTATCTTAATTCTAAAGATAAATTCTTAATTCTAAAGAAAATTCTCGATGGTTGATATCAAAAGTCATCTTGCTAGAACGATTACTTTTTAAATTATCAGCAATAGATCTTTTTATCGATTTTTACCATATGTAGCTTCAATTTAGAACTATCTATCCTGCAATTTTGGTGTTTGTAGCTTACGTCATTTTCGAGTTATTTTGTAGATGGGCAGAAACATCGTAGGAATGAATTTTCCCGAAAATTGCAGTAACTCCCTAGCTACTAACCCTGGGTGCACCAAATTTCGCCATATGCAGCTCGGCTCTAACGTAGAACTAGATATCGTGCAATTTTCGTGTTTCTAGCTGGTCGTGTTTTTTAACCGCTAAAAAGTCATCTTCATTCATTCGTGAATGCCTCTTTTCTAGGGAAAATTGAGTTCCTTTCAGCGAAATAAATGACCATTAAAAACTATTTGCTTTTGATATACATTTACATATATTGTTATTTACTGACCCCTAAAACGCGTAAATCCATTAAAATCTCAAAGCCGAATATTTTCACAATTACAATACTTTTCCTATATACTATGCAGGGTCGCCGCTAGAGAGGTGCGGGGCCCAGGGAAAATCAGCTCGTTAACATTTACCACCAAATTTAACTTAGGCTTTCCTTGCGGTGATATGAAAGCGCAGGGTCCGGGGCAGTCGCCCCGATTAGCCCTACCAAAGGGACGGCCCTGATACTATGTATATGAGAAAGTAGAAAAACCGAAGTCGGAAAATTTGGCAATATTTTTGAGCTCAAGCTCCAGTAAAAAACATGCTCTGGGGAGTTCCGACTCCAACGCTCTGCTACAAAGAAACACCAAAGTTAAACTTATTTAGTAAGGTTTTATCTGGAGAAAGCATCAAGCCTAAATATTTTACATTGTGCTTCTAAGGTATAGATCAGGGGTGACCAAACCTACTTTCCCTCGGAGCCGCATTCGATAATCTTCAGAAGTTCGAGAGCCGCATGACACATTGTGTTGATAAATTTACAAACAGTGAAACAATCAATATCGGAAGCAATTCAGATATAATACATGTCCCTTACGCATCTCCAACGCGTTCCAAGTCACACGACGACATTGTGTTCTGTAGTGAAAAAAAATGTTAATTTAAAAGAGCCGAGCTCAAGAGCCACGGTGGTTTGGCCACCTCCGATAAAGATATTCGCAGAATCTGTTTATTTAGTCAATCTGCCTATTTAATACGATATAATTATTGTGGTTGAATCATGTGACGTGACTTGTACAATAAACCATTTCACGCAGGAAATTTTATTTTCCTACGATAAATCTACACGTAATATCCCATTAAAACATTAAATAGTAATCCTACTTTGAGTTAGCAGGTTTTATTACAAAAATAAAATAAAGCAATGAAATCCGAAATGATAATTACTACGGCAGAATATAATACATAGTTAGTAATTATAAAAACAAAGGTTTCGTAATAAATTATTCCGACATGCGCGACCGAGAAGTAATTTCGGACCCGTAGAGAGCGTCATTCATTCTAGAATTATTGCGCAAAAGCTGAAAATACGATAAACTAGAGAAGATAAATCACTGATTCCAATCTTTAGGAATGTTTTCTAATGGGAAACAGTTCAAATGGGCGAGGGGCTAGGGAGGCGTTTAATCTGGAGTGCCATAATCTGTCATAAAGAAGTCATTAAAGTCTCTTTAAGACGTGAATGAAAAAGGAGTCAACTCTAGAAGCCGCCGCCCCTTTCGGGAGTTATACGCAGAGCGGAACCATCTCTCTAGCCTCCGCTACAGCTCCCATGCATAAGCCATGAAACCGTTCTTTTCAGTCGAAAAAACTATCTTCGTCGTCTCTCCTATGATCCATAATGGGCTACAAAAATTATGAGGACATAAAAAAAACTTAATACGCGAATTGTCGTTCGTCCACCGCTTCTCCATCTATCCCCGTCTTCTCTCCTCCCATCCCTTTTTCTTCCTCTCTCGGCACGTCATTCTCTCCCTCCGCCCTATGACACCCAAAAACTTTTCTTCAAGAGTCGGAGGAGTGACGTTTATAGTCTCAATCTCTTTCTCTCTCTATCTCTCTCACGCTCTCCAAAGCGGAGTCTCTTCCCTTCATTTCCCTTCCAAGACAGTCTGAAGGCCACTCTTCCAACAAACTCGACGTTTCGGACGGGCTAATGGACGTCAGCTGCATTTGGAAACCGTTGAGAAGCGCTGGTCATAGGATTAATTTAGTTGGACACATCCGGTTTCGGACAAGAAAATTTCTCTTTCAGGACCCGCCCCTTTGATCGCGCGGCGGGCTGAAAGTTCCGACGTCCTTCGAGGAAACTGATGGCTTTCCGTTTTCTCTGACGCAAAAGGGTTACTGGAGTTCTGAACATCGATTTACGCAGTGGCCGTGTTTTCCCCTAAGGCAAGATTGACTCGTTAAAACACAACTTAAGCCTCTACAGCAACACAATGGAATTTGTTTTACCTAAACAGAGGGACATAACGACGGGATTACAATCACTCTTAACATTAACTTCTTAATTTTTCGATAATTCCTAGAAATTCGAGGGGAAAATATCAAGCTATGTTGAAAGGAGGATTTTTTTCACGAGAATACATTTAAATATAGTACTATGGTACTTTTGAAGTAGTATTTTTATTTTATTTTTCTATACATACAAGCAAGCTATTCATTCTGTAAGATTCAGTCTTGTAACAAGTTTCGTTTCTTTTAGACTTAGTGATGCAGAATTAATTTCTATCACATTAATATAGCTCTAGACAGCTTGTGGCCATCGTGATGCATACGTGTACATAATATGTTTAAACATACACTTTTGTTTGCACATGAAAGGAATAAAATCTTAAGACTAATCTTAAAATACCCACAAGGTGATAAGAATTGGCAAATATCACTACCCTAAGAAAAATGCTTTTGCTTTATTTATTATATTTTAACTACACGTGAATTATCGTGATAATGTTTGTATTTTTCTGACATACACAACTGATTACGGTCACGAGGGTTGACAAATCAAACTCCAATCATTAGTCTGGGAGTAACAAATATTTTTTAACCATTGTATGGTATTAATTAGTTTTAAACGAGTTATCTAAACAGTTTAAATCGCCTAAATCACTTTGACCTTCAGGATATATTAGGTTGATAACAATGAAATCATTCAAAACAAAAAAAAGAAAACGAAAGAAAGCGGATTTCTTGCACGAACAGAAACAGGTGCAATATAATTATTTTGACTGTGAATATATTTAACGAACTAGCCTTCCTGAGGAAATAACTAAAAAAAGGGAGGGATGAATTGCAGAGGAAATGGCAAAAGGCGCTTTTTTGTTTTCGAATTATGACGTGATCTTAAGATTACATCCTTGGATAATATCGACGGCCTCATAATATAGTGCATAAATTCCCTTTAAAAGCACTATATCCATGCTATGTTTCCCGTTTAAGAGCAGTGGACTCTTTGCCATGGTGGTCGATATTCCCCAATGTTAAAACAGGAAAATTTTCCCTCTCTTTTATTTATTCATAATTCCGCATACAGCGTGATCGCCAATTTAAAGTGAAATAATAACAATAAAATAATAAAATTCTAAGTATGAACAATAGGTATAACAAAATATCCAGTAGCAAAACTAACAATAATTTTGTCGAATGATGACTGTGATTATTTTTGGATAAAAACATTTGTTTGCTCTCATTCGACACGGATTTGAATTCTGTTTCTAAAAATATTAACTTAGGTCTTTCAAATATAGAACTGTTTAGGTCTCGAGCTCATACCGTAATTTTAGCTAATTTAAAAAGAAAAAATTCTATAACGCCCTGCATCGATATCATGTTTTTCTTATGGGGTAGAAATGAAACAAAGGGATCGGAAAAAGTCAGGTTTCTGATCCTAGATCCACCATTTCGTCATGTCTAGCCCTCATATAGATCAATCTATCTTGACATTTTCGCTTCTCCAAATTTAAATATTCCAGAGATATTGCCCGAACAGACAGACGGACGCACAGACAAACCGAATACATAAGCGCTCTTTTTTAGAAACTAAAAAGATCGATCAATGTAACCCGGAATGTATTTTACATTGTAAAGTACATTCCGGGGTACAGAAGTATTAAGTTGGTACATTAATTCCCTACATCTTATCTGAAGTTTACGATTCATACGATTAACAACTCCTTTCCATTAGAAAAACTAAGAGCGATAGGAAAAATATATTTCTTTAAAGACTTTTCGCCCGAAATATAGCTTTATAAATGATTCTGCCCGAATTCCCATCAAGTTCCGTTCCTCGTAGTAGATCGATTCTCACGCGACACGAGAGAACGAATCGTCTAAATGACAATTCATCAAATAACATTTGCCGTCTGACAACCTTATAAAAAAACGTTATTTTTGCGGATTCGACCATTTCTTTCTTTCCGACTTATGACACCACACTACGTTCGTAATGCTCGCTTGATACGATGCCGAATCAAACGTCGGGAGAATCACGATTCTTTCATTTCATTTCGAGGTCACGTTTCCCTTAGTCCGTCTCCTTGTTTTTTTCCCTCTCCATCCATCTCGGCAATCGCCCTTCTTATTTTTTCTCTCTCTCTCCTCACCCACCCATTTGTTTTTACACCCTCCCGAGGATACAACATACTCAGAAAAGTTTGGTTCGACAGATAATCATAGGGCTTACAGAGAGGGCGGAGTTATGTGAGATGGATTATAAATGACAGCGAGCAATGAGTCTGAAGTGGAGCCTCGTTAATGATAAATGAAAAATCTCCCAGTACGCCCAGTTTCAGGCAAACGCATTCGTGATCTATTTTCTGTAATTTTCTTTTTTTAGATATTTAATTCTCTTGAGGTTCCCACAGGGATCGTAATTTCCAAGTTTTTTTTCTGCCGACGCACATCAAGCTCCTCAAAAAAAAATCCGCGAAATTTCTTTTTCGCGCTTGAGGAGATATTGCATTAGCGGGACATCGAGGTGTATGAGCGAGAAGAGCTTCATTTCGCGTAAAATATAACACCCTTCAACAAATATACGGCTATGGGTAAAGACTTTTTCTTAATCCGACTTTCCTCTGGCAACAGCGAGCGTTCGGATATCCGTTAAAAAATCGCCAAACCTCTTCGGAGTTAGGCATCCGTCCGAAAAAAAAACCCGAAAGTTAATTAACCCGCACCACCGAGGCCAATACATGTTTTTTCAAGCACCAACTCCGCTCCAAATTCTGCAAGGAATCGACGGGAGCGAATTATTTAAAGCGCTTCGCCATTCAATGCCAGTTCTTGTTATTTCTACGCCCTAATTTCCAGGGCGCGGGTTAACGAGGGGTTTACTGTAGCGATTAATTAAAATCCAACGCCGAGATGTCCCTTCTTCCGACGGGCCACGCCTCTAGTTTGCCGCGAGCCTCATAATTCAGCGTCGGTTAATTACTAAATTATTCGCACTTTCATCAGAGTCCCTTCATTCTCCTCCGTACGAATGCCTGCCGACATCATGGAGAATGGATGGGTCTCGCGATGGGGCCTCAATACGCGAGCGTTGTGCCGAACGCGTACGGAAAAGGGTTGAAAAACTGCTCGGCAAATTGCTCCTCACCCGGACCGATATCGTCACGTACACAATTGGATCCGTTCGCGGGAGACGAAACAATTGTGTTTTTAGCGGCTCATGCGTCGGTCGCGGCGAACCGTTTTGAATAGTGCTAAAAATTGCCGAAGAGAGAAGATTTTTTTCGGGTGTGGCTCCCGCGATAGGTTTAATTACGTTCTCGGCTACTGCCTAAGCTAATTAATTTTTTCGGCGCCATCCATGTTTACGGCATTTAAACCTATGGAATATTTGGCATCATATTTACTTAAATGGATATAAGCCGACATTTAATTAGGTTCACGACCAAAGGTAGCGTAATTTGTTTCGTGTTTTTTCTTTGAAAAACACGGAAAAGGCGAATACACAGCATTTCGAACTGAATTATGTAAACTACAACGCCGCAACGTTTGATAAATTAAGATCAATTGAAATAACGGAATGACCTTTCCCTTTGTACTATAACCCTGACGTGGTGGAAGGACTTGGGTGTTCCTTAAACCTTGAATTTATGCTGCCGGGAGCACCTGTTAGGGTCACCCATGTTAACAAGGTCAGCAGTTAGAGACCAGAATCCACGCGGCGTCTGTACCCAGTGGGTGGATCTAAGCAGGGTATAATATACCTTGAATATCCGTATTAATAAAATGCAAAGTGTGTGTGTGGACAGCATATCTCGAACACCAAGAAATTAAGAGGCTTTAAACTTGGTACTACTAATGGGATCATGAGCATGTACACCTCGGGACCAGAATTTTTATTTTTGCGGGGAGGGGAGAAGTGGAGGAGGATGTCATTTCCCATAAGATAACATGTAGAAATCGAGTTTTCGACTTACAGGCTTCACCCTTTTGCAAATTAAAATTATAAATAATTGACCAATGATCTTAAAGCCTGCACCGTTTTAAAGAAAAATAAATAAGGTTTCTTATTCTTATCGTCACGTTACAAAATCGCTAAGGTTCTACATTTAAATAACATTTATTTGAAAATTTTAAGCTTTTTAACGATGTTGCCTTGCCGACCGTGTCATTCTTAAACCTCGAGATTGTATTGTCGCCTTAATCCTTATACTATACTAGAGGCTCCGCCCCTACGCGCTACGTCCGTCAACCCCGTGCCTCGCTCCGCGAGGCGAATTCGTCTGCTGCCCGTTCGCAACCCTGAACCTCCTCATTTCGGCATATATTTAAGGTAGAAAATTAGCCGTATTTTTGGGCTTCTCTCTTTCTTTCTCCCATTCCCCTCCCTCTCTCTACTTCCATATATGCCCCTCCCATCAAACCTCCAGCTTTCCCAAATTTTCACTTTCCCTCATTCTCTCCCTCCCCCTTTTCCTCTCTTTCTCCCCTCTCTCTTCCTTCTTCTATCATTCACTCTTTCTTTTCCCCATACTCCCGTCTTCTTCCGTTTTCCCAACACGGTCCTTTATTTTTTTATGAGTACGGCAACAATGCTAGTTGTTCTTGGCAACGTAATATTTTATTTGCAAAAAACTTAAAATTTTCGTATACAAAACAATTTTATGAGTCAATTCGAATACAATTTCAAAATCTACGGTAGGGAAATAAATTTGCGTTCTTTTGCACGTACGATGGTTCAAGTCTCTAATTTCTAGGACCAATATAGGTCATTTAAAAAGTAAATGAAAGATGTCTCACACTCTTTTACGTGTAAATCGAATGGAGAATGGAAACTTTCCTGGCATCGAACCCATCCACTTATGTTAGATAACTGCATATTTGTCACATGCAGAACCTCACGCCGAGTATTATAATTAAAATGTCGTCGAAATCGGACTGACCTATCGCGATTTATTTACCCCGTGACCTAACGCCAAATTGCATCTGAAAGTCCTCTTTAGAAACGTGCTTGGCAGTAACAATGCTCCAATGTTTATCTTATGGGAATTTTTCAAAATTTCAAAATTTCTTTGGGGCACTACTAAACTTTAAAACTTCCCGTTTTCGCAATTTTTCCTTTGTTTATAAGTCATGAATAATCAGTCTCATTTTTTCAGCATTCCAGCTGATACGGAAGTAAGAAATAGTTTCTGTAACACACATTAGTGCGGTTATAATATAGAGAGACAAGTAGTTAGTGCTTGCATTCTGCAAGCATTTCAGCCCATATCGAAAGTAACACGATAAGATTTTGAGGGGCTGCAGTGTATCAGGCAGTCCCTAACGTCACTTCTATCAGGGTTGCTTCTCCTATTGTGATCCCTGATATTCCTAAAGAAAAACAAACCTATCCTCTCCTTCCTACAGTCGATATCCCAAATTTAATCGTCGTGTTTTTTCTTTCAGTATTACGTTAGAATTCTAATTATTTATGATATCCTCAATCACAGTGCGTGATGCAGTTAATGTTTTGGATACAGTAAAATCTTACACATTATCTGAAGAAAATATCGTTGATAATGTTTTCACAATATGCGTGATATTGAAAATTAAAGGTAACTTATACGCTTAAGTGAATATATTTGCCGTTAACTCAATTAAATGAAAATGAGAAAATATATTTCCGTAACTCGATTTTTCTATAACTCGAATAATTTTTGCTTTCCCTTGAGATTCGGGTTATAGAAGTTCCATTGTATATATAAAAATATATAACTCGAATAATTGTTACTTTCCCTTGAGATTCGAGTTATGGAAGTTTAACTATAATTCGCGATGACAGCATTAATTTCTATTAAAAGCATTCAAGGTTCCATTAAAAGCATTCAAGGTTCTATTAAAAGCATTCAAGGTCCCTTTAAAAGCAATGAAGTCGATGCCATGGTTTTTATATATTTCCATTGTTGAAAAGTGGAAAAGTTACCACTTTTTTCGGATTTAAAGCAGATATCTACGCTAATTCGGTATGTATTTGAATTCTGCCTTAAAAAATTAAGAAATTTTTTTTCAGCTAGACAACTGTTCTTTTTCCGAATTCGTATCCCAATTTTAAGCAATTTAAAAATGGAATTTAAAAAAGCCTTGCACTGAATCCCATGCTTTTCTTATGGGGTATTGAAACGGAACATAGGAGTTAAAAAAGACCCCTTTAATATGAACTTTTTGTGATTTTCCTACATGCCAAATTTCAGATTTCTAGCCCTTCTAGAAGTACCTAAGAGTTTTATGTCAGTGAGTGCCGCACAAGTAGCTTTATTATTATAGATGAGTAAGGAAAGCGTGCTTTGAATGCTTTAATACGAGGAAGAAAAAAAGGAGAGAGAGAGGGGGGGGGGCAGAATTAAATGTTCCATAAATTAAAAATAATTTTGGGCGTATAAGAATTGTATAGCGTAATGTATTTCTTTGTCATACAATTTTTATTCACCCAAAACTATTTTTACTCTCTGCAACACTCAATTATGTGAATTTTATATTTATTGCTTACTTTTTAATGTATTTAAAAGCTGGTTTCATTAATTTTTATTAAAATTTTGACTTAATACTTAATTTACGCATACCCGTCATATTTGAAGGGCAATTACGCTAGTTTATTATAATGAGACGGTATTATTTTGTAAAATAGGTGTCAGTAAATATATTTGGTTTCTTATTACCTCCTACCCCTAAGCTATGCACCTAGATCCGCCCCTGGACGGAAACAGTAACCTTAGTAATTATCCAAATATATATGCATAAAAGTGATCGCAACCAGGGCCGGCCCGAGCTACGGGCGAGCCGGGCGCTATCTCGATCATTTATCTATACATTACTTGCAACTGAATAATTATTAGATACCAATTTATATCGAGGAATAGGCTAGAATCTTGATGGCAATCCTTTTAATTATCAATAATTTTCACAGGGCGATGAAAAAATTAACATGCGCTTTGTAAATAAATATCTCAACAAACATAAACGGAGGCGGGGGCCGGAGTGCTATCTCGCCCGAGGCGCCAAAATTCCTCGGGCCGCCTCTGGTCACAACGAGGAGGATCTGCGATCAATTACAGGAAGATGTGAGAAAAATACACGTCAAAAACGTTAATATATTCATGTGAAACAGGAACGCTGTAGTGTGCCAAAGCAATGGCCGTTGGGGAATTTCGGCTAGGTAAGAGTAATGAAAGAAGAGAGAAAATGGCCGACTTTTGTTAAAAGAAACGGGCTGGTGAAAACACATGCATTATTTAAACATCAGAATAGGCGAGGATATACACGGAAAGACACAAAGAGATCAGCTTCACTATATGATGGTGAGGCTTCGATATAGGAAAAGCGATTTTGAAATGTCCCAATTTACGAGGTGCGGATGCAGGCATTGCTCATTCTTATGGTGGCCATGAGGTTTTGTCTGCAGTTAAAAAAAATAGTAAATATGGTGGCCATGAGGTTTTGTCTGCAGTTAAAAAAAATAGTAAAGGGAATAAGGCTCTGAAATAAAAAAAAAACAGAAAGAGTAAATAACGCTCATTCAGAATTTTTAAGGGGAGCCGTTCCCAAACTTAATGCGTCAGCAATCCTGTCTTAAGGTGGCCGACCTAATCGATACTCCTTTAATCCCATTCGTCTAACAAAAAATATAATATAAATTTCTAAATATTTTAAGTATTTTATTTGCACAAAATTAATGTCAATTCTAAAAATATCCATACTAAAATTATTAAATAAAACAAAAACCTTCCGCCTTTGCGACCCCCAGTTTGGCAACCACTGGTTAAAGTGATCTGGAATAGAGAAGAAAGAGTTCTCGTAGATGTGCTCTAAATTTTATGAGAAGAAAGTAAATAAAGAAATTCAATAGGTTAATTTTGATCCCTTTGAAAAAAAGAATAAAGCAGTTGAAGGCCAAGATTAGAGAACAATCAGTTTCATTTCACCTGTCCCTAGAGTTAATCTCGGTCTCTGGAATAGCAGGCTAGAAGATTAATCAAATGACTAAATGGGTGAGGATGTTCTAATTTCGGAAAGTACGCGGCAGCAGAGACACAACAGGGGGCGATGAGGAATTTAGTAGAAAGAAACAATGAATACAACCAGGATGTATTTTTAAGCATTGAAGCTTTTGAAAAGAACTTGAGCTTAGGCTGATGCAAGTATTGAGGAAAATAGGAGAATATTGGCTAGGTAACGTTTAATAAAATATCTAAATATGAAGCTAGAAGAGGAGTAACGTTTTACTTATGTAGCATTCTAATTCCGGATGGGAGAAATGCCTATGACGGACCGTCAAACTGTAGCCCGCGAAGTTATGGTGAAAAATTTCACGCAGGCAATTTCATATTTGTTAATTGAAATTATGGCAAAAAAACTTAAACATTGAAATTTCACGTTAAAAATGTTTATACTTGATTTAGATTATGTGACGTCGCAAAATTTCGATATATCTTTCGATTTAAGTTCTTACGTGGCCCGCTGAAGCATTCGCAACTTTAAATGTGACCCACCATGCAGGAAAGTTTGCAGACTCCTGACCTAAGATATCAGTGGTAGAATAGAAATGGCAGAGGAGGCATTCATGAGCTGAAGAGTGTTGATGAATTTAAATAAAGACACGGATTCGAGGATTCTGAGATGTAGGGAATGGACTGGAAAAAATAGCTGAATTGAGAAGGAAACAACTGACGAAGTTTTAAATACAATAGGAGAAGAGGGAAACTAGATTAGAGCGATGAGAGGCAGGAAAGGTGGGTGGGTCAAAATCTGAAAGGTCTATGGAAAGAAGTCTATGAATAGAGGATAACGGAAAAGAAATTTGTTAAAATAATAGTACATATGGTCATGAGAAGATCAAAGAGAAAGGCATCGTCGGAAGGGACATACTCGGTCGGATGAGCCTAAAACCAGCTGAGATGATTATGAACTGAATGATGAAAAGGACATCTAGTGTCTAGAGCAGTGGTGCCCAAACTACGGCCCGCGGGCCAAATGCGGCCCGCGAAGGGTTTTTGTGCGGCCCGCGAAACTATGGCGAAAAAACAATTCGAAAAATTTAACTCACAAATTCATACGTTTTTTAAATTTTGATAAAACTTCAAATGTTGAAATGTTAGCCAGGAATACCTTATTTTGACTTGATTATCACTTATATGGCACCTCAGAATATACAGAAAACTTTCGATTGAAACTCTAATCTGGCCCGTCGAAGAATTGGCAACTTCCAATGCGGCCCGCCAAGGAATTCGCAACCACTGATGTGGCCCGCCATTAGAAAAGTTTGGGCACCACTGGTCTAGAGAATCGATTCTCGACCTTTTTTCCGAATCGACATACATGACGGTCGATGCTCACGTACGCGACACACTGTACACTACAATCCGACGAACTAAAAAATGGAGTACTGTGCAATAATGAAGCTTTTAAGCCTAAATATCGTTTTTATTGTTGTTAAAAATGACGTGAGAGAGACAAAAACTCTGATTAGCAAAATATACTTAATTTCTTACAAGCCGTTATTAAAATTTTCGGCGACACACCTCGCGGCTCTTCGCGACACACACTTGTGTCGCGACGCAGTGGTTGAGAACCGCAGGTCTCGAGTATTAAGTGCAAAAGATGCCTCCCGCGAGGAGGTGATTTAGCCTTCTACGCAATCTATATCCTTACAAAAAGTCGTAATTCGCTTTGGACTTATTGTTAGAAAAAAAAATCATGCATGGATACCTAATTGCAGTCAACGAAAACAATCTTCGTTGTAATTAAATAAGATCTCCCATAATTAAGATAAGTGAATTACCCGTTGCTTCGCAACTTCAAAATTTGGAAACTTATAAAATACTTTAAATTGTTTCTATCTTTACTACTGGCTTATAAAATAATTTTAAATTTAAAAAATGCTTCCAGTGGGGATCGAATCCAGTATTCCCGTGTATACAATAAACTAACCATTGAGCTACAGAAGCTAGAAAACCAAACAATTTTTATTATATAAGTGTAGATTATCTATCTCCTTGATTAAAAGGAGTATTGTGTTCTTTATTTAATACGATATGTTCGTGTATTAAAATTATGACCTCATCATATTTATGTCGTTGGTTGAAATCAACGGGTGTATAATTCAATCTATCAATTCCCTATTAAAAATTGTTAAATCGATGCTATAAAAATACAGATTACCAATTCACATTTAAAAGCATTGAACTCGTTGCCATGGTAGTTGATATTTTTCATTGTTTCCGATTAAAAACAAAATTTCACGCCAATTCGGCACGGATTTTAATTTATTCTTCAAAAATAATAAACCACATTCCTTAAGCTATAAAAGTGTTTTAGACTCGAATTTTTTTACTTAACTAATTTTAAAATGCAATTTTATAACGCCCTGCGCATATTTCCATGTTTTTATTATGGGGTACTGAAATGGAGTAATGGGGTCGAAAATAACTCAATAAAAATTAAAATTTTTGGAATTTTCGATTTTTCCGACGAATGTACCCAATGACCTATCATCCTACCAAATTTCAGATCTGTAGCCCATCTGGATGTATAAAAGAGGCGTGACAGACGGACACTTAAGAATTATTATACAAGGATAATTGTAGTTAAGATTTTTCTCTTCCTCCACTCTCCCCCGCGATTGCAGAGGTTTTTGAGGGAGCCATGGTAATGCCACTGCTGAAACAATGGCACAAGGAAATAATTTAAAAACAATTTGGCAAAATTTTCGATCCTAAATGAAGCCTAGCACACATTCGACTATGCAAATTTTAAATGTCGTTTTCATGACGCTAAATTTCGTTACGTGTTCGGCAAATACTACACCACATCCATCACTACAAGAGAACTTTATCCAGTGCTCTTTGCAATTTTTGATTTTGCACAAGTTCCCCAGTGAATAGGTATTTGATTGGAGAAGTTCGACGCTCAAATGATAAAATCAGAAAACGAAGAGAAAAAAATCTTTGATAATTGAACACTGCCGCGTATGCATGGGAACGAGAGAAACTAGGCCACGATTTAAAATTCCAGTTGAGGTTTTTTCACCGATAGAGGGAAACCATTCGCCTATTAACACGGCCACACGCAGCTCCGTTAGCGGGAATTTTAATTTGCGAGCCGAAGACAACACCTGAAAGAGCACAAATACGAAAGCGAACAAAAATATAAACATTATTACCGTTCATCGCCCATGGAACAGTTTAAAAATTCGCCAAAAATTAAATAATTTTATGAAATATTAATATAACAATATGATTATAAGGTTTTATAAGTCAATACACACAACTGTTCTTGAACTGTTTCAAATGCATAGTGATTCTCCCCTCACGTATGAATATAGATATAAATACCATTTTATGGTGATTATTGTGTGAATTTAGAGAAGAATTAATTATTTTGAAGAATATTTGTGATACAATCGTTTAAATGTCAGCATCTGGGAACACTGAAAATTATAAAAAACGAATCACCATTCTCTCACCTAAGAAAATATGAACGAATAATACTTGCGACCATAAATTATTCAGCGAATCTCGGAAATATAGATTTACACATTTCCATTCCATGAGTTCATATCACGTATCTATAAAAACATAAAATCATATGATACTGCGGGCGCAAAATGTGAAACTATGATAGAAAGTGTATAATCTTTTAATCTCTATGCATGCAGCTATTTACTGTACTATAAACGTTGCTGGAAAGCAGGAGAAAAACAAGACCCGGCCAAGGCAGAATTTTCTCTCTGCTATTCAGCAACGTATGTACAACGAACTATCTCTATCAGTCCTCAATAAAACATTGTGGTCCCCAATAAAAAAATAAGTGAAAATACCACTATGTCGCTTTGTCTTAAAATTAATATCAACTGTTTCATCTTCATGGTCATGCTTGAGATCCTCAGACTTGTATCTCTTTAGTAGCTCTAATGCAGCATTCATCCGCCATTATTCTAAGTACACTCATTTCAAATCTATTGGTTTGATTTGATATCAAGATTTGTTTCAAGAATCTGGCTATCCTTCATCGAGCTTCTCTAACTCAAACAAAAACCATGGAGGAACGAATTTTTGAACTCATTACGCAAAATATACTCCCGACAATTCAGGTTTAATGACCGTCTAAGTCAGTGGTTCTCAACCTTTTTCGGTAATGCACACCTTGTTAATTTTCAACATTGTCGTGTACCCCCCTCCTCTCCCCCACCCCACCCCCTCTTCCTACTTGCCAAGATTTTCTTATATAACAAAATAACTATTATGCCATTTAATGGAATATTATATTTTAACCACCTTTTCAAAAATCACTCTTGTAATTTATAAAGACGATTTAGTAATTTAATTATCATATGTATCGGACTACAAGAGGCGCCAAGGTTATGAGTTTAAAAATTTAGGAAACGGAATTTCATTGCGGTGAATTTTTCTCGGGTTTCCAGCCAGGTGAGAATTTCATTGTTTTTTTTACGTTTACTTTATATAAAAGCAAAAATGAAGCATTATAAAACAGTAATGCAGCACGAGACTTTTAAGTGCTCTTATCATAAAAACCCAAAAAGTCACATTACCGCTGTCACACTCAATAATATGTTTGCAATTTACAGTTGAAGTTGTCACTTTGTAGAAATACAATGTTAAAGAAGTAACACTAAAACTTTGTTGGAGAAATTTTGTCGAAGTAAGCCTGGCACGGGTGGTTTCAACGTGATTTGCATCATCATTCGAAGATAATGTAAATTGCACCGAGGTTGGTCATGCAATTTTTGAGTTTGATGGGCTAGATTTTGCCGGGATTTAGTGTTATTTCCTAAGCACTTGTGTTATGATATTACTTTCACAATCTTCAAAACAGCACGCCATATTCACTACCTTCAATTGCCTTGCTAATACATACTACGTTTCCTAAAAAAAACGAATAAAACAAGGCGAATAACAATAATATCTACAATTTGGAAGGCTAAACAATCAATGCGCAGTTATGCATGAGACGTAAAAAGTTTACTTAAATTTTGTTAACTGTTTCGGACATTACTTCGTAGAAATCCATAATTAAAAATAATGTAGGTAATGTAGAAATTTTACCAAGTTACATTATTTTTTAATTACTTACATTAGAGCGATTTTTGCACTTGTTTTCCAGACATAATCTTCTCGATGCGCGGTCGAATTTTGGTCATTGCAAGGATGAGATCATGTTCGGAGGTCAGACGATTGCGGTTCCGCATCTTTATATCTGTCAAAGTTGTGAAATCTGCCTCGGCATTAGTTAACCTCTCAAGATTATATAATTGAATTCCACCCGTCAGATCGAAGGACAATTTAAATAAGTCGGTGATCTTTGTCTCTCCCTTTCCTCGTATTCACCGCCCCACCCCTTGCCCACAATGTTAACACTCTTGTATACTAAGAACGTCTTCTGTACTGATACTCACTCATTCTACCACCCATTTTAAGATTTTTTTGCTTTCCCCCTCTCTCCCAAATATTTCTTGGGTCTGCATCGACGCACTGTTGGCACTGTCAGCACCCTTGTCACTCTGTACTCCCTTAAAGAAATTTTGTACCCCCAGGGGTACATGTACTGCCGGTTGAGAAACCGTTGGTTTAAGCAATCGAACTCCATATAATCAAATAGACAACAAATATTAGATTCCATTTTTGATCTTTGCTCTATATAAGGGCATGCGCATGAAGGTTAGAGAGCACAATAACGCCACGTTGGTCAACAGCAGAGATAATTTTTGCAAAGGCACGCTATTCCCGTCCTCTACCGAAACCTACCCCCTCCCTAATCCTCGAAAAAATGCCGCAATTAAGCGATATCCATAAAAAGGACACGAGCTCCCTCCTTACCATTTCTCGGTCCCTCGTAAAAGTGTGGACGCAAGGGGGGAAAACTAATTTAATTTTGCCGTCGTAAGAAAGCTATTAAAGCTGAAACCATAACAGAAAAAATGTTTACGCATCATTTAATGGCGGAGAGAGATTTTAAGCATCGTTTACTCGGTGCTGATTTTGCAATAAAAACCCTCGCGTGACGTACGCCCAGACGACATCGGTATTTACATTCGGGTCGCGTTATTCATTCTTTGCATAAGACGCGCGGAGAGTGGCAATTATAACGAGTACTCGGCCGCTTTCATAGCTCGAAGACTCATGGGCGATGGAGATACGAATATGATTATCGTCGTGATTTCCACCGTTATTAATGTTAAGATTGCGGTGCGTGATTAAGTGTGGAAGAGGTTGCTGGGTTAGGGACTTTAAAAAAGGCACTTTGGCCATTAAATCAGACGTGAATGCCTACCAGAAAAATACAGGTGAGGAAGTTTTTAAAAATATCTTATAGTAACGTTACTCCAGGTATGATATCCATCGTTGTAACTCCTGCGTGTGTTTACAACGGTGAATATAAATAAATGGTCGACGTTAAGCCATCACGTTTGAAAAATATTTGATGTGACTGTACACATATGTAACCAAGTTTACGTTTTCACAAATATAAATGCCCGCAATGAACGCATGAACAAAAAAATCATCCCGAACACCATACTATGTCACAGATAGCTGAATTTTTCTCAGTGAAAATTGTCTAAATGTAGTTTTTCATTTGACACATTCCAGTGATATTTTGTCGTCACCACACTCAATAGCCATCTCATAAACATAAAGCAATCGCTGTAACTACGCTAAACTTGACGTAAACTAAATCAAATACTTACCTTCATGAGAATTATACTTGCAAGAATATTCAACATTAATTAAATACACCGCAGGCATCGACATAGTCCATTGGCGTGACGGAAAGTCGATTCGTTCCAGATTATTTTTTTAAATTTTATTTTCCCAACTCTCCCTTTGGCAGACACGTCGAAAGGAGTATCCGAGCGGGAGGGGAGAAGAAAGACGAGAAAAACGAGTCATTCCAGACACCGCCCCGCGGCGAGATTCGATCCGGGCGAGTCTTTTGCGGCTGAGACAAACTCAGGCTCCAACCGGTGGCACGCGAAAAGGGAAGGAGAGAGGCAATAGGCGAATCGAAAAAACAACCGCGAGACGCGTGCCCTTACAACCAACCGAGACGAGCCTCATCGTTCGTGCGATCACACAAAACGCTAGCGAGGATGAGAGAGAGAGAGAGACATCGGACCGAATCAATAGCTCCGAATACGAAGCGGGACGGAAAAAGCGGATCCTAAGAGGAAAAAATAAAAAAAGCGGCATTTCAAAGATAAAATGAAACATCGCGGTTATGAACCGAGAGAGCGGGCGAGCATTTGTCGTCGCGGACGATCGGAGGTTCGAACGGATGGGGGGGGGGGGCAAGAGGGGGAGATTAGGATGTGGAGGCACCGTGAAATCGCTCAGTTTATCGCTTTCGGATTGTGGCTTCTCTCCCGGGGAATCTCCGTCTCCTATTCAGCGGCAAATCGCCGAACGCGGATCCAATTAAACGCGCCAATCCTTCCCACAAGCGCTTTCTAATCTGCATTGACGGTCTCCTTGATGGAGTTCGCATTTTCGGCGAAAGGGTATGGCGGAGGGGAGTGAAGAGGGAGGATCGAAAAGGGTTTGCCGGGAAGGAGAGAGGGAGACAGAGAGGGAGCGCGGGGAGTGCGCCGGGTGCTGATTCGTCGTTTCTAATGCGATTCCCTTAATCTGCGGCTAACCCCCAATGGCGGCCTTAATTCCATGAAAGAGGCTGTGTTTGCTTAAGGGAGGCCTCGCCATAATTGAATACTAGCTCTCACCCGCCTAACCCTCCCCCCCCCCCATTTCCTCCCCCCCCCGTCCCCTTCCTCTTCGAGTTTTAAACTACGAGGGAGGGAGTTAAAATGGGGAGGGTGGGTGGGACAGGGAGGCTTTGGACGACGAGGTTGAGCATGGCGAATTGCAGTTTTTTTAAGGGGAGTATTTTTTCCCCCTTCTCCGAAAGGGAAGGGCTACGGATGGCAATACCAATGAAATAGGGCGAGGGGGGGGGGTCGAAACGGCGTGGGAGGGAAAGAAAGAGCGA